>OY756947.1:602500-1202500 GCA_963580275.1 Crataegus laevigata | reverse complement strand
GTAGGCAATTGCTGGAAAAAGAAAAAGAAAAATTTGACCTGGACTCTTCGGATTTCTTCACCGATGCTGGTGACGTTTTCGAGGATCTTTGTTGCGCTAGACTAGGTTTTGGGAAATTTTACAGGGCAAGAAGATGGGGAATTAGGCGGAGAAGATGATGGAGAATTAGGAGGGGCAATCGAAGAAGTGGAGGAAGATGAAGGAAGAAAAAATGTTGCTGGCAAATTTCTGCTAATGGTTTTAATTGTGAAAACCATGGACTCTAGTGGTTTTAATAATGAAAACCACCCAAGGTGGACAGGTGATGGGATAGATAGAGTAGATGTGTGGTAGACGGGTTGATGGTTTTAATAATAAAAACCACCACATAGTGGGCTTTTGATATTTTAAAAGCTTGTTATATATATATATATATATATATATATATATATATATATATATATATATATATATATATATTGTGTGTGTATGTATATATATATATATAAATTATAAATAATTTAGATAATTTTTTCCTAGGCAAGCATATCTGACATATATGTACATAAAACATTCACATATGTATGTTCTTTTATTAGAAATAACATATTAGTCAATAATTATTTACATGTGATATAGTAAATTTAATTAATTCATAAAATATATAAGAAATTTACCTAAATCCGCCTAGGCGCCCGCCTAGACCCCACCTAGCCACCTAGGCGCTAGGCGCTAGCCCGCCGCCCGACTAGCGCCTAGCGATTTTTAGAACCTTGATACTAAGAGGCTTTCGACAACATAAAGACTTATTTGGCCTCACCACCAATGTTCATGCCACCTCAGAAAGGGAAACCTTTGAAACTTTACACTCTGAAAAATCGATGGGAAACCTGGTAGCTTAAAATAATGAAGGTGGGAAAGAGCAAGCAATATACTACCTCAGTAGAATCCTTACTAAGGTAGAGACAAGATATACACCTGTGGAGAAGCTTTGTTTGGCCTTGTACTTCACTGCCTGCAAGCTAAGGCATTACATGTTGCCTTGTCATATCCACATTATTGCTAAGACAGGAATGTGATCAAATACATGCTGTCAAAACCAATGTTGACTAGAATGATTGGAAAGTGGATTCTTGCACTTTCAGAATTCAGTTTTCAATATGTGCCTCAAAGAGCAATAAAGGGTCAAGCGGTAGATCCCACCAAGTAGAGCTCTCTCGAGCAGAGAATGATGCATATAGTGAGAGGTGAGGAAGATAGTTAGCCTCTGGATCACTCCTTGAAAAATGTATTTTGATGGATCTTGTTCTCAAAATGCTGCTGGAGCTAGGATTGTCATCATTGATCCCCAAAGGAATTCATCATTGTTATTCATTCATTCTGAATTATCAAGAGACTACCAACAATCGGGTAGAGTATGAGGCACTGATAATAGGCCTAGAAATCTTAATGGAGTTGGGGGAAACAGAAGTTGAAGTGTTTGGTGATTCAGAACTAGTGATCAATAAGTTAAATGGAGAGTACAAATCTAGACACATCATTATGACCGATTATTATTTAGCATCAACACAGCTATTAAGCTACTGGGGTACTAAAATATCAGTCAACCACATCTCCAGGGAATCCAATGCAATTGCCAATGAGATGGCATAATTGGCCTCTGGGGCATAGATCCTAGAAAGAAAGTTTGAAGTGGATGTAGAAGTTCAAAAAACAAATCTTCCTTCTATCTTTGAAAGGGGATTCAGCCTGGATATGATGACTGAAGAGATAGAAATAGAAGACTAGAGGACACATATTATTTAGTATTTGGAAAATCCATCATTCCTCACAAGTAAGAAGAATAGACAACAAGTAACTAAGTATGTCATGTGGGATAAATCTATGTTAAGAAAGACTCTAGATGGATTGCTCCTAAAATACTTGGGCCAAGAAGAATCAATGAAAGTGATGGCCGAAGTACATGAAGGAATTTGTGGAGCACATCAAGCTGGAATTAAGATGAGGTGGTTGCTTAGAAGATATGGCTATTTCTAGCCCGAGATGGAGAAAAACTGCAAGGCTTATGCTCAAGGATGTGAAGAATGCCAAAGGCATGGACCTCTCCAACATGTGCCTTTAGTACCCTTGAATCCTATGGTCAAACCTTGGCCTTTCAGAGGATGGGCAATGGACTTTATTGGGTAAATATATCTAGCTTCTAGTAAAGGGCATACATTCGTAATCGTGGCAACAGATTACTTCACCAAGTAGGTAAAAGCTTCAACTGTAAAGATCATCACCTCAATTGTTGTCAAAAAGTTTAATCAAACCAAGATTTTACACAGGTATGGGGTGCCCGAGACAATTGTTACAGACCACAGGCCATCTTTTATTTCAAAAGAAGTGGAGGAATTTGCAAGTTCAAGATAAAGATGATCCAATCTAGTTCTTACTACCCCCAATCAAATGGTCAAGCATAGGCCATCAATAAGATTTTGGTAAACATTATGAGCATACAGAACTTCCAAGAGGGCAGGAACTGGAAATACTCCTTATGCTCTAACCTTCAGGCAAGACGTTATACTCCCCATGGAGACTAATGTAAGTTCTATCAGAATTCAGAACAAATTCGAGCTACACAGTGAGGAATGCATTCAGGCTATGTGTCAAGACGTTGAGGATCTAGATGTAGCACAAATTAAAGACCCTTGAGGCTAAAGCAAGCATTAAAATCCCTCTGCATCCATGCTTAGAAGACCTTGCGCTGATCTTGAAGCTGTTGAAGCTCAGAAGGGCGCTCGGAGGACCTCAACTTTTTTTTGATCTGCCTGAACTCTTTAACAAGCTCGGGCAGCGAGGTTGCAGATGAAATGGATGCAAGAGGAGGAGGCACAGTTTCACTAGTCCCAGAAGCAACAACAGCAGTAGGGACAACCTTAGTTGGAAGGGGAGGAGGACTAGAAGTTGAAGATGTAGCAGCGACCCTTTTCTTTTTTGGTTTAAGGATAGGGATTCCCACAACTCTAGAAGCTAATGGAGGCCTTGGTAGAACTGCCTTACCCACCAAGGGTGGAGTAGATTTACCCAAGACCTCTCCAAAACCTTATTGCAACCAAGACAAAACAAGTTAAGAGAAGAAAGACTACAATTTAGATTAAAGGAAGGTAAAATGAAAGAAGTTTTTATACCTGAATTGGACCTGAATCCTTAGAATGAGGTGGAGGAGAAGTTGTCTCTCTTGAAGGTTGAAGAGTTATACTCCATTCAGGTCCCAGACAATCCACGTCTCCCTCCTCAAAGAAAAGAGAGGTCTGCAGGCCAACCCCAGGGTGATGAAAGCCATTAAGCAGACAGCTTATAGTGGCAATCCCCAGAGTGATGAAAGCCATTGAGCAGACAACTCATAGTGGCAATCCCCTTACCAGTCTCGTGAGAAGATTGGGTTCAGGCAGTTTTTGGTGCCATTGGATTTTGAAAAGAAATTGAGATTAGAGAAGCAAGAACTGAGGGCGAGAGAAATTTCTGGATATTATAAAAGTTCTAAAGATTCTAAGAGTTCTGGAAATTTGAAGGTTTGAAGTTGCTAAGGTGTTTAATCGAAGGGTTTAATTAAGGGTTATATAGTGAATAGTTAATTAACGTTGAAATTTGTGGGGCAGTGTAAAGGTTTAGTTAACAACAGTTGTCTTAAATGGCGCAAGTCTCGAGTAAAAGCATGCGGCAGTTGTTTAATCATCATTTGCATCTCGGGTTGCAAACTCAATAATGATTAAAGGGGGCACTGTTTGGGTTGATATTTGAATTTTGAGTTTGAAGAAAATAAAGCTTAGGGATGCCAATTAAAAAAGACTTGCTCGAAGCCCAGCATTAAGTCGAGGAGTAAATTGAAGCCTTCTCAACTAAGATACAAGCCATGTGTCCATTATGGAAGTGACAACTGATGGAGACTAACCTATTACCAGCCAAAAAGCACTTTTGACTAACCTATTACCAACCAAAAAGCACTTTCCAGTGGCATTACTAGTAAAAAGTTGACGACTCACTACCCTCTAAATGTTTTCGGGTAAAAGCAAAAGCTATAGCAGTCGGGCTAAACTGCCTACAAAAGGAAGAAGAGACAATAGAGACAAGGACACTCAACCAATCAAACAAACAAACTTACAAACTATGCTCTCAAGCTAGATTTACATCCAAAAATTGTAATCAGCCCAGATCTCAAATCTTTTAGCAATAGTTTTCCTTAAAAAGCCTATCTTTCTCTAGTTTAAAGCTCTGCTACTTTCTAGCACTGTAGTATCGATTCCCTTGTGTAAACTCGTTTACCATCCATCCCTTTTTAAGCATACGACCCTTATAAATTCAAAGAGAAGTGACTGCACAAGGTGAAATCTTGTCTAAAGCTCTTCGTTTGTTTTCTAAATTAGTAGATCTATTACTTAATGCACTTTCCAAAGTGTATTCAAATAATTTCCACTTGTTTTCTACTTTAAGAATCTCATTTTGTCTGGATCTGGTCACTTTAATGGATCTGCTTTCATCAAAAACCAATTTGGAACTAAGTAAATGATTTAAAGGGTTATGGATACCCTTCCTTCAAGAATACAAGATCATGAACTAAAAGTCCTTGTTTACAAGGCAATAAAAAGAACTTAATGTGGACTTAACCCATCATTTGATAACAAAAAGTCCGAGTAACTTGGGGCGCAAGTAATCGACTTAAACACACTTGTTCTACATCTACTATACTAAGATAGGAGTGGCACGCCTAGCACTGAGTTAGTTTTGATTGCGAGCCTCAAGGCCTACACCTAAGGCCCCACAAAGGCACCTTTCAGAACTAACTATGTTCTCTTCATACAGCACATCAGCAAACAAGAGCCCGACTACATATCTAAGGTACCAATCCCTTGAGGAGCTGTGCTGAGGTTCAGAGGTCCTTCTCCAAGAGAAATCTTGGCCCGAATAGAAGTATCGGAAGTGAGGTCTGTTCTGTAATATAATCTTAATATTTCATGAATTCTTGTCCGAAATGAGACTTCAGAATCTGCGTGTGTCAAGATGTGGCTATGCTCATAGAGGAACCTAGCCGTAAATATGAGGATAGCTAGTGATGAAGCAACACCAGCAACGATGAAGAGACCCCAGAAGCTATCAACACTAAGAGTGTTGGAACTTTCCACGAGGTTGGAGTTTGAACAGCTTTCGTTTTTCTTGAACCACTTATCTTCGATGGCCTCCATTTTATCTCCCTCGCGCACTTTAGTGATTGCCGTTGAAAAATCACGTGTGAGAAGCGAACCTTTTTGAAAGACCTGCAGGTAACCCAAAGGAAAAAAAATCCAACGTCAGAAAACATGTATTAATTGCAGGAGAGAAGCCCAGACAGAGAAACAAGGGGAACTTACAAATGCAAACCCATCAGAGTTGAATGGTGGTGGAACAAGGGTATATTCTGAGCAATACGTTGCAATAAAAAGTTTCATGTAGGGAGTTTCATCAAAAGCGGCAGAAATACCTCCATTTTCATTCCCGTTGCGAAGAAGTTTATCCAATTCTTCTCTAGAATGATAGGGCCTGAGTTTATCTTCCTGAAATCCTGCTCGCTTCAGAATCTCATAAATAAAAGAACCTCTTAAGTAACCAACCTTGTCCCCATTCTTTATGAGAAGGTTTACATCAGTAACGATTGGTTGGAGCTGTTGGATTGTTAACATTGATGTTAAACTGGCTGTGTAACTTTGTGTTAGTACAAGAACAACAAAGCACCATATAATCACTACAAATCTACCCAAGTTGCTCAATACTTGCTCCTCTGTTTCAAAAATTTCAAAAGAATACAGAAATGGCATCATTATGTCATCAAATATGTAAATAAGGTTGTTTCTACAAAGCATCAACTACCACTAAAAAACGATTACTCATGTAGGGAACTTACGATGTGCGAAAACCATGGTTGAGAAGGAGAACCAAAAGCTTGTGCCAATTTGGTGACGCAGAGACCCCTGAAAGTCTTTGTTTATTGGATGTTCAAGAAACCAGACAACAAAACCAATGAATATGAAAAAACAGCCACTAGTTGCCCAAAGGTCCCAGGTCAAAGGCTTCAGGAACACCCAGGTGTTTTTGGCACCTGTTTTTCCTTTGATAGGCACGACCATCGATACCCCTGCTTCTGTGTATGGCAAAGTAAAGTCAACCAAAAAGTATCTATTTCCTCTAATGGTAATATCTCCAACTGCAGCATCATACATCTGTCAAGTAAAATTGTTAATGTTTTAACATTTGAATCGATTTTTTTCATAGAATAAGAATATGAAGTAAAAAGGGGAAAAAATACAGCTTAGAATAAGAGTTTTTAGGGGTTTTTTAACTTTAATCCTTCAAGAAGATTAAAATTTAAAATAAATCTGGTGTTAGATTACATCTTGATTATAATCCCTTGATATGTCCTTAATTCAAAATAATTAATGTGCATTTTATTTAATGTCTCCCATAAATATTTAAATTTATTAATATACAAATTTTAATTTATTTTTTTTACCAAAAAAGAGTTTTTTAATTTATTAATTTTATTTAACATTCTTCAAACTTGAAATGTTCAACTAATGTACCTAAATGTTAGTGCTGAAATGTATTATATTGAACTAATGTATTTAAATGTTAATTCCGAAATGTATTATATTAAATTAATGTACCTAAATGTATGTGGCCGAAATGTTAGTGCCGAAATGTATTATTTTGAATTAATGTACCTAAATGTTTGTGTTGAAATGTATGTACTAAAATGTGTGTATCTAATAAATGCACCGAAATCTATTATAATGAATTTAATGTACCTAAACAAAAAAGACAAAGTACCTCAAAACATATTGTATAACTAAAATTAGTTTATCTAAATGTTTACAACAAAATATATTGCGATAAATGAAATGAAAATAAAAATTATATTGAAATAAAATTAATACATTAATAATTAGGAAAAAAAAGAGAAATAATTAAAATATTAAAATATAATTAATAAATGAGGTTATTAATTAATCAAGGGACTAAAATTAGATTTTGATCTTACTCATGATTTCAATCTAAAAGTCATTTTTACCAAGAATTAAAATGAAGTTTTTTAGAGTTTTTACCCCAAGAAATACTTGATTGATCAAATCACTGTAATTACCAGCACTCGTACCATCAGGCCTTGCAAAGGGATGAAACTCATAAGGAACAGAGTACGGCAATGCTTCTATTACCGCAGTAAAGACGTCAATGCAGTATCCGGTGATATTGGTTGTATTAGTGCTTGGATCATGTTTCACACTTACAAGGTCGTCATACGTTTCCCTCACCGGGACTCCAATTCTTAAGGTCCCATTCGCACTAATCTGCCAACCCCTTGGAACCGAGGCGGTGTCTCCAGGCCATATAATAGGTCCAAGACTGGCATTAGAAGTAGAGTGTCTGCTTGTATTTTTGTCCGATTTAATGTTTCTTACAAGTCCATTTTTGGGTGTCCAATATCCAATCCCTCTTTCCCCATTACCATTCACATTAACTACCTGAAAAGTTGATGATTGTAGTTGCCTATTAATAAGGCTGAAATCTCCTGAAAGACCTCGGAATCTTGTAACTGATAGTTCTCGGACAAGTTCAGTGCCACTTTGAGAGACCTCTAATCTCTCCGAACCAGTGGAATTGCCAGAATCGTTCATCTTCTGGAAGCGGAAGTTTGTGGTTCCAACCTTCTCTGCAGCCATGGCTAGTGCCCAAGCGGCATCATACGCCCACAACCCAAAAACATCCAGTTTAACACTAGGGTTAGTTGGATTGTCTTGTCGGAATTTTGTTTTCCATCTAGCTCTAAAACTTTCAAGCTCTTTTGTAATGGGAACATAAGTTTTTAAACCCAACACCCCTTGTATGTCATCTATGTCGACAGAAGAACTCGAGGAAATAAAACCGTTAGTCATCCCATTTGTCATTATCCAAACATAGCCTTCATCCATCATGCCAAAGTCTTTTGCTTTAGAGAAAAACCGAGAGCCAAGAGATGGGGACATATGCACTATGAAGACCCTCGTTCGCATTGACATCAACCTGCGAAGCTCTGCAACAATTTCCTCATCAGTGGCGATTGAAGGAATGAAACTCCAGTAAGGCACACGAGCACCAACTGATTGCAAAGCAGTAGTCAGGTAAGTTATTACTCCCTTTCCGAACTCATTGTCAACGCTGATGGGCACTGTTTCAGTCCAACCAAAGGCTTGGATGATACTACTAATGGCTTTAACTTGAGATGAGTCATTTTGTGCAATTCGGAAAAAGTATGAACCCTGAAGAGAAGGGCTTGTTGCGGAAAATGAGATTATGGGCACCTGAGCTTTATCTCCAAGCTCAATTACAAAGCTTGCTTGCATTGATGATTCTAACCCTATGATGGCTTGCACTTTCTCATTTTTTATCAAGTCTAGAGCTGCTTCAAAGGTGAAATATGGAAATGAATTAAACTCTGATGTAACTTCATTTAGAAATAAGCATTTCTAGACATTTATAATGGTTGATCACGAACCAAATCCTACCCAACCAGATCCAAACAAACTTGGTTCTACCCAACTAAGCCTAACTGACTATGGTCACTTGTATGAGCCATGTTGGAGCAATTTCAGAATATTTTTTTTTTTAAAGATATATGAATTGAAGAAAAACAAGAACATCACTTATTTGTTATTTGTTACTTGTTAGTTGTAACAAAACTCAAAATTTGATAGCATACGTTATATCAAACAAAGAAGTATTAAAACAGTTCATACATGTTATGACGACAAACTTATATAAAACATTAACAACAAAATTATTGAACAAAGTAGTAGAAAATTGACAAATTTGGAGACGAGGCTTACACAGATGCATTGTCCTAAAGATAAACTTGGAGAAATTGACAAACTTTTTCTTTTGAAATGCAACGATAGCTTGTATGAATAGAAAGATTCTACGGCAGCCCAAAGGCATCCACTGCAACAGAAGTTACAAAACAACACTTTTTAACAACATTCCTCGGACACAGCACATAGAAGAATATTTAAATCTCCCACAAGCCATACCGGCTCATCCTTGGTCGTGACAGATCACAGACATTTAGCATATACATCCAAGTGCACCAAATAACGCGAAAGACCCCAAGTGTGACCATTTGAACCAATTGGGGAATCAACACCTTTAATAGTCTCATAGATATTGAAACATATTTGAGTGAAGCAAAAAGGGAGAAAGTAGTTTTCGGTACGCGCCCCACGCGCGGCGATAAAGTGTTCCTCGCAAGGAGGAGGTCCCGTTCGAGACTGGTCAAGGTGGTAATTTGAGAGTTTTTGCTCTTGATTCATCCATCAGTGTAGCTGAATTGAGGGTCTTAACGGTGGGTGGGTCAAGCGATTCCCCTGTTGATGAAGATTTCAGTTTGAGGTTAAGGTGGATCAACAGATCTGGAGCCCTATAGGGTTAGCGTGGATCCTGATGCGTCTCTCTGGCCGACTGAGCTGGTTCAAGGCAAGTTAATTTAATTGTGCTGAGCTTGTTTTGCTTTTATGTGGAAATTATGTCTTTGGAAGTGGGTGAGGATTCTATGGGTTCTCTTTAAGTTGTGGATCTGTTCGGTTTAGCCGGGGTCACGGGGTGTTTGCACTCTCAGATCTGGGGCTGAGCTCTCTGGGAAATCCTGTCTATTGGTGGTCTCTCAGGCTCCTGGCTAGTGGTGGAGGTTAGACGGTGTGTCTTGGGTCTCCGCGGTTAGTTCTGCTTGGGCAGAGCCTCTTTCCTGAGGGGAGAAATCCTTCGAGGGCAAGGTGTGTGGGTGTCTCGAGGAAGTGCAATCCGGCTCGAGATGGACGAAGGAAGACCTAGGAAAGATGTGGAAGATTTAGGATCTCGGTTCGGCTCAAAGCTGAAATTGTCTGAAAATGAACTAGGAGGAATTAGCATTCAAAGGAAAGATATCGAAGGTGCTCTACTGGGTCTACAATATACTCTGATTGCTGAAGTTCTTACCTCCAAGGAAGTCAATGGGGAAGCTTTTGTTGATTGTTTTATGTCTCTCTGGCGGGGCAGAGAGGGGGTCTCTATCAGAGATATTGGTGAACGCCGATTTCTGGCACGCTTTGCGAGTCAAAGGGATCTTCACAGGGTCTTGGATGCAGATCAGCCCTGGCAATTTAAAAATGATCTGGTAATGGTAGCGGATAGGACGAACTGTGGTTTAAACAGATGAGCATCACTCTCGTTGGGAGTGTTCTGGGTCCAGATTCACAATGTTCCGGTTCTAAGCATGACTCAGGCTGTGGCGGAAACCATCGGTGGATTGCTAGGTACAGTTATAATGGTGGATAAATCTGGAAGTAGGGACTGTATTGGTCGCTTTCTCCGCGTAAAAGTTAGATTCAATGTCCGGGAAGCCCTCATGCGGGGTACCTACGTTAGTTTTCCTGACGAGGGGAGAGTGTGGATCGACTTTAAATATGAAGCTCTACCAAAATACTGTCTAATTTGTGGCCAGTTGGGTCATACTACAAGAGTATGCAGAGATGCCTTGCATACTGGGATGAATTCTCCTGGAAACTCTGGGGAAACGGGAGAGGATTGTGCCTTCAAAGGCTTAGATGCTATCACTGACCTACGTGGCAAATTATTGGGGGTCGGGAATAACTATAGATCTTCCCGTGGGTCTGGAGGGGGTCGAAAGGAAAGGGAACGATGGAAGGATGACTGCAGTGAGGAACAAGATGGGGGACGACGCTCTGGTAAATCATCTATAGCCTCAGGGATGGGAAGCCACTCACTTTTAGGGGGCTCTAAGTCTCTAAGTGGAAGTGAGTGCCCTGAAATGACCCTTGGGGAAGAAGCTGACACTGCTATCTCCCCGAGTAAACCTCGATGGTCATCTAATAATCATACCAAGGGAGGTCTTAATCTAGAGGAAAAAATCAAAAACAAAAGAACGGAAGAGGAGGAAGCCCGGAAGGCTAGAGAAATCGCCTTTGATGCTGGTCTCATTGGACCTGGAGGTGTAATTGCGCAAGGAGCTGAGCACATTACCCTCATTGATTTTCCCGAAATGGGGGAACGGGCTGAGATCCCTGGTGTAGCTTCAGAATCGGGGCAGGGTTTTGATCTAAATTCTGAACCCAATATGGTTGATGATTCGGATATTGAACTTGTGGCTAGGAAGGAGGACGGCGTAAACAGGTTGACTGTTGCTGATGAAGGAGTGAGTGAATCTGTAACGGAGGATGATCCGTTCAATCTAATTCCAATCATTGAATCTATTTCCAAGAAGCAGAACAGGAAAAAAAAGGGATTTTGTGAGGTTGAGCGATCGCCAACCTACCTTTCGGAAGAACCAATTGTTACTCGTCTAAAGGGATGGGCACCTACTGAGGCGGAGGAGACCAGCCGGAAGGGGTCTCCCAAGAATCCATGAAGATAATCACTTGGAACTGTCAGTGTATCGGGGGTGACCTGACAGTTGACAATTTGCTGGAGCAGAACCGGCTCCACACCCCTGACATGGTCATCCTGCTTGAAACTAAAAACAAGAGTAGGAACTATGTTTATCTAAAAAGACGGTTAGGAATGGAACATCTATATGCGGTGGAACCTAAAGGTATTGGTGGAGGTCTTTGTGTTTTCTGGAGAGACAACTCTTTGGTGTTGCTTATGAAATCTGAGGAATACTTAATCGAGCTTAAATTGTGGGATGAAAATCTGAACTGTTATTGGAGGCTTTTCGCCATATATGCTAGCACAGATGATAGAAAGAGGAAGGCTCAATGGCTAAGTTTATCGAAGCGTCTCGACCAAGATAGGGACAGTTGTCTCCTAATTGGTGATTTCAATGATATTTTGTATAACGAAGAGAAAGAGAGAGGCAACTTTAGGACTGCTGCAAGCTTGCGTGATTTTCGAGAATTTGTTGCTCGGAATGAACTTATGGATTTGGGTTATGAAGGTTATCCCTTCACTTGGAGAAATAAAAGAGATAAGATGGCCATTCAACAACGTATTGATCGAGGACTGGCTTCCTCTGGGTGGTACAATCTGTACCCGAACTCTAAAATTAAGCATGTGACTCTGGAAGGGTCTGATCATGCCCTTCTACTCATCTCTACCGAGTCTACCCCTGATCGGAGAAGAAGACCTTTCCTCTTTGATGGTCGTTGGAGTAAAACTGATGAATGTCGTGCCCTAGTGTCTGGGGAGTGGAGAACAAATGTTACAAGATCATATGCATTCCGTTTCAACGAGAAGATGAAGTATCTCAGGAGGCGCCTAATGTGCTGGTATAAACAGAAGAGTATGAATTCAAAAAAAATGATCATTCAGTTGAAGAAGGAGATCAGGAAGGCTTTGGAATCTAATGAATTTGCAAGCGACGAGACAAAAAAAAAAAGAAAGGGAGCTTCTCATCGCTCACAAAAAGGAGGAGGCATACTGGAAAGTTAAGTCTAGGGTGCAGTGGCTTAGAGAGGGTGATAAGAATACCAAATTCTTTCATGCTCAAACTATTAAAAGACGCCGTGCCAACTTGATCCGTGGGATTGAAAACTCACTGGGGGTGTGGCAAGAGAGTGCTGAAGAGATCTGTGCTATGGCCACTGAGTACTTTAGGGAGCTCTTCCAGCCTTGTAGGCCGAACCAAGTGGACTCCGTTGTGAGTTATGTGGAGAGGCGTGTGTCCCAGGATGACAACCGGTGCTTAACTACCCCTCTAACGGATGCTGAAATTACTGAGGCTGCCTTCCAGATTCCCTCTAATAGGTCTCCTGGGCCTGACGGTTTCTCTGGATGCTTCTATCATGATCATTGGGACACTGTTAGGGCGGATGTGATAAAAGTTGTTAAAGCCTTTGGGCACTCGGGTACCATGCTTCGGAAGCTGAATCATACTAACTTAGTGCTAATCCCGAAGGTGAAGTGCCCTAAGAATATGTCCCAGTTCCGACGTATTGCTCTCTGCAATGTTATTTATAAGATCGTTGCAAAAGTCCTTGGCAACAGACTTAAGAGGGTAATCCCGAAAGTTATTGGTGATCATCAATCGGCTTTCGTTGCCGGAAAGCACATCCAGGACAACATTCTTGTGGTGCATGAAGTTCTCCACTCTCTTCTTCATGCTAAGAATGTGAACCAATATGGTATGGCGATCAAATTGGATATGGCTAAGGCGTACGATTGTGTTGAATGGGACTTCCTTATTGCTATGATGGCCAACCTGGGCTTCGACCCTCTATTCTGTAGTTGGATCAGAGAATGTATCTCCATTGTCTCTATCAGTATCCTAGTAAACGGTACGCCAACTGGGTATATCCGACCGGGAAGAGGTCTAAGACAAGGCGATCCTCTTTCGCCTTACCTGTTCCTCCTATGCACTGAAGGATTCTCTGCCCTTATTAGGAGAGGGTTGGAATGTGCAGCGATACACGGGTTTAAGGTCTCGGACTCCGGGTCCCCCCTCACCCACCTATTCTTTGCGGACGACTCGGTTCTGTTCGGGTTAGCTAATGTGGAGGAGGCAAAAGCCCTTGCGGATATCTTAAATATATATTCTAGGGGCTCGGGTCAGGAGGTCAACCTTGGCAAGAGTTCTATTTTCTTTGGAGCTAAAATCTCCAATCAGTGCAAAAGGGATATATCTAATACGTTGGGTATCCAAGGCAAGCAGGGATTTGGGAAATATTTGGGTCTGCAAGCCGATTTTGGGCACTCTAAAAAAGCGACTTTCGCTGAGATTCGTGATAAGATTGAAGGCCGTCTTTCGGGATGGGCCGAACAATTCATGTCCTCGGCTGGGAAGGAAGTACTTGTTAAAGCTGTGGCCATGGCTCTGCCTAATTTTTCCATGAGTTGCTTTAAGCTTCCCATTGGAGTATGCAGGGACATTGAAAAAGCTATTCGTAACTTCTGGTGGAGAAGTAGTGAATCGCGGAAGGGCATTCATTGGATTTCCTGGGATCGATTAAGGAAGCAGAAAAAATTTGGAGGCTTGGGTTTTAAGGATATCCAATGTTTCAATATTGCTTTTCTTGCCAAGGTTGGTTGGAGACTTATCCTAAAACCAACGTCCATCCTAGCATCCCTTCTGAGGCAAAAGTACCATCCTGGGAAATCTTTTGAAGCGGCTGCTAGAGGAAGGAATACCTCTTGGGGTTGGAAGGGTATTTTTGAAGCCCGGAAAGTGTTGCTCAATGGTCTCAGGTGGTGGGTGGGAAACGGAAGATCTATCAACATTCGGGACGACCCTTGGTTTCCTAACCCATCAACCTTTAAGGTTCGGCCTAAAAACTTTTGTGAAGCGGTATTGGTTAGCGATTTGATCAATTTGGATGACACTTCTTGGCGGGTGGATCTAATTACGGAGGCGTTCAACCGGGAGGATGTGGTTACAATTCTAAGTATTCCTTTAAGCCATTGTGGCCTTTGTGATCGTTTGGTTTGGCATTATACTACTAACGGGATTTACTCTGTAAAGACCGGTTATGGCTTGGCTGCTAAACTTATGGATGAGGGTGCTTTTGGAAGGAAAGCCCGGGGGTCATCTAGCACGTCAAACCTGGCAACTAAGGATTGGAACAAAATATGGAGTCTTCGGGTTCCAAATAAGATCAAGCTGTTTATATGGCGCTGTTGCAATCATGCTCTGGCGGTTAGACGGAATCTCAAAAGGCGTCATCTACGGATTGACAATGTTTGTGGAGTGTGCAACTCCTTCAATGAAACTGAAAATCATTTGTTTTTCAGATGTGAGTTTAGTCATCGGGTTTGGTTTTGTTCCAATTTGCACCTCAACTCCCATGCTCTGGAGGGTAGGGATTTCCTCGAAAGTTGGCGAAGATTCTGTGATATGGCAGCCATGGATTCATTAAACGAGAGTGAGATTCTTCAAGACTTTGCCTTTGGCCTTTGGAGATTGTGGAAACATAGAAATGAGGTTGTTTTTCATGGAGTTTGTCGCCAGCCTCTGGAAGTGCTAGAAGCCTGGACTCAATGCTCTAATGACTACCGGGCTGCTTTGCTCCATGAAGCCTGCACGGTTCCCTCATCGGTTCCGAAGGTAAATGGTGGGGTAAGACATATTAGGGACTCGTGGCAGAAACCCAGTTTTGGAACTATAAAAGTGAATACCGACGCGTCATGGTGTAAAAGGACTTCTCGCATGGGGGTGGGTTGGGTTTGTCGGGATTTTGCGAGTCTGCTGCAAGCGGCTGGTGGTGCCGGGACTGGTTACGGCTTATCTGCTGCTGCTGCGGAAGCCTCTGCTATCCTTGCGGCGTTGATGGCCTGTCAGGAACACGGGTATGAAGATATAGTTGTTGAATCTGACTCTAAGTCGGTCACTATGATGTTAAGGAAGGAAGCTGTGATTGACTCTGGGTTGGAATGTTTACTTGGCGACATCGAGAATCTAGCTCTAAGGATGAAGTCTGTGACTTTCGCCTTTGTGCCTAGGGAGTGTAACCGTGCTGCTCACTCGGTGGCCAAGTATTGTTTTAACGAGAACCGTGATTTCATGTGAGATTGTATTGGGCCTGCTTTTTTGTTTAATATCCTTGCCCAGGATGCCAACATTTCCATTCGTATTTAATCTATTTCTACTTTGGGGGAAAAAAAAAAAAGACGAAAACGAGAAGAGGTGGAGAAAGAACCTGCAGTAGCTGCAACAACAACATCTTCTGCAGAGTCCCTTTTGTGTAGGACCAGCCTAGTATTGTAGCCAGCATGAGAGGCGTAGAAGTCGGAGAGAGCCATGTCGATGCAGCCCACCTCCATTTTCCCAGGCCAGGTATCCAAGTCAAGAATCACTCCCACGTGTACTGGGATTAATGTTGTGTTTTGTGCCATGACGAAGAAAATCCTAGAGAATAGGAAGAGAAGAAGGACGGGGTTGATGGTAGGATTTTTGGTCATGTTTGAATACTCTCTCTTGGAAGGTTTGGAATGTATGGCCGGCGTGAGGGAGGCTTAGAAACTTACAGATAAAGAAGATAATCAGTAGGATTTTGTATATATAACAAGTCAATTTGAATATTCAAACCAAACTTAATCGCTGATTGCTGACGAGGAGGTATTTCGACGTAGGACATTTCTTCACAAGGTAAATGCTTACCAGTTACCGCGTCACACTTTATTCCCAAAAGTCAGCGGCCATTTACTATTTTTCACATTTTTCATCTGTGGGAGTGCATTTTTGCTCACCATACATCTTATCATCTGACATGTGTCATTTCACTTAATCCTAGTTAGTTTTTTTTAAAATTAGAAAATGAACATTTAATATTAAAATTAATCAGAGTTAGTTAAAAGGACACGTGTCAAATGATGAGATGTATTATGGTGAGCATACACCATAGTTTATGGTGGTGAGCAAATTGGTGTCAATTTTTTTTTTCCTTTTGTTTCTTCGCCGCCACACCAGCTTGCAACCTCCTCCGTCCTTCGATCATTATGGCTCCTCGAAATTCAAAATTTTCAAACACAAATACCTCTTTAACCCGCCCACCCAAACCGAAAACTAATTGTGTTGGATGAGCCGGAGTAACAAATGTTCAATCGGTGATGGTGATGGTGATGGGTTGGTCGAATGATGACTCGAGCATAATTTATTGGCCTACGGGTTGCTTATAAACAGGCCAACCCACCAAATGCTCAGTCCTAGTAGAGATGAGGGAAGTGAACAATGCTTGGAGAAGGAAACAACTTTGATAAAGAATCATATTTGTTGGATTTTTTATTTATTTTTATTTTCTATAGAACATATTTGGATTTTCAATACAAAAAGAGTTGGATTTGTTAAGTGAGGTCAAGTGGATGGCCAGTTGCGAAACTTGCTTACAAAAAATATACAAAATTGGTTATACTAAAAATTATACAAAACTGATTAAACATATATTTGAAATTAATTTTGCAAAAATAATCGATGATAGCTCGATTAAGCTGATTGCATGTCTGTAGTTTTATTGAAAATATACAAACTAATTCTACTAAAACTATACAAAAAGATTCTACCAGGAATAAGACTTTTAAATTTCATTTCATAACTACTACAATTCACAGTAATAGACGGCAAGGTAATGATTTTCGCTTGTAACATTTTCCCCTCTTGCACACCACTTGTTTGTTTCCGTCGCCAGCAATAAGCAGGAATGTAAAAGGAAAAAAAAAATACCGTGCGTGTAAATCAATTCCCTTTTAACAGTATGCAGAATTTCATATAAAAAAATTTGAGCACAATTAATCGACATCCATGAAAGAAGAATGATGAACCAGTATAGATTTCATAAACTTGAAAAAGAAGACACAAACAACCATAAAAAAACTAGCAAATCACATAAATGAAACTTCAAGATGAATGGAATTTTTCGCCACTCAATAATCTGGTTTATGGGAAACAAAACTCAATCCCGCAGTAATTCGGTTTGGGATTAACTCCCCTATAACTGAATTATTTTAAGAAAATTTTGCCGAAACTTCTTCAAAAACTCGAAAGATTTTCATCACCATCTAAAAGCTATATGGCTTGGGAAGAAAAATATTCTTAACCGGAACCAGATCCGTACTTCTTGCCGAACACAAGCAGCTGTAGCTTGTCATAGCCAGAAAGCACACCAGCACCAGCAATGGCACGGAGAATGTTAGCACCAGCACCCTTGAAGAGAGACTTGGCACCCTCATTCTTCAAGATTTGTTGGAAGGCATCTAGGGAACTCTTGTACTTGACAGCTTCACCGGAGGTCATCATCATTCTTCTGCGGACAGTGTCAATTGGGTAGGATGCAAGACCAGCACCATTGGTGATGAGCCAACCAAGGGCAAAGCTAGCAAAGAAACTATCCTGTAGTTTTCAAAACAAAAAAGCAACGTGTCACAAAACTGAAAGCAGATAACGATTGTGGGCAACAGATTCAAACATTGTGGCACAGAATTCTTTAAAAACCAACATAAATAGACACTTCATACAATTCTTTGTAATTGCTTCACAAAGAAAGCATTATAATAGAGCAACGCATCATAAAACCTTTTGCAAAATTAATAGTCCTTTCTCAAAGGGAAGTGAATGACTAATATAAGAAATATTATGCCATAACAATGTGCACACATACAAGATATTCAACAATTACACAGAACATAATAAGGAACCAAAATTGAGCTAGCAACTAACGTAAACAAAGCCAACACCATTCAAAGAATATATAACCATGAACAAAAAGGTAAGTGAATAAATAAAAGTAATTCACTAACCTGCAAGCCACCAGTCAGGACAACAGGCTTCAGTGAATCGTACAGTCCAAAGTAGAGACCACGGTAGACAATAATTCCAACACAAGAGATGTTGAATCCACGGTAAAGACCGGCAATTCCATCAGATTTCAATGTCTTCCTGTAGACATCAACCAGACCATTGAATTGTCTTTCTCCTCCCTTCTTTGCAGCTTTAGCATCATTAGCCAAACGAGTACGAGCATAATCCAAAGAGTAGACAAAGAAAAGAGAAGAAGCACCAGCAGCACCCCCTGAAGCCAAGTTACCAGCAAACCATTTCCAGTAACCATCCCTGTCTTTCTTGAAGTTGAACAACCTCTTGAAGTAATCCTTGAATGCAAAGTTCAAGGCCTACAACAAATCCAGGTAACTATTTTAGTACAGGTACGCATCAAAACTTTTGTTTGTCCATGGAACATCTAGTAGAAAAATAACATCACAAACCTGAGTGGGGAAGTAACGGATAACATTGGCAGTGTTCCCTCTCCACAACGAACCAAAACCCTCTTCCTTGATTGTACGGCTAAAGCACTCCCCAATGCCCTTGTAGGGTTGAGACAAACGACCAGTTTTGATCATCTCATCCTGGTTCTGAATCAGCAGTTTGACACGCTCAATTGGGGCAGCAGCAGTTTTAGACACGGCAGCAGAGACTCCACCCATGAGAAAATCAATAAGAAAGTGGCCTTTCTCTGCAGGGGCTTGAACAAAGATAGGTGATGCAGTTGATGGAACCAAAGTCATATCAGTGGTAGCTCTGCATGCTGGCATGAAGGGATACTGCAGTGCAGCATTAGTGTAGTTCCCATAAGCACGTCTTTGGTACATTCCTGGTCTTTGGAAGCCATTATCGTAACCCTGGATAGATTGCTGAAGGAGCTGGCCAGCTACCTTCTGGACGACAGAAGGATGTTGAACCTGATCAACCATTGTCACTTGCCCTACAAGAATGTACATATACCATATCAGAAACAGAATCTACCACGATAACCAAAAATAATAACCATTCCTGATGTAAATGATACTACTTGACCAAAACTGTACTAACATCAATTATGTATAAGAGCATCAAGTAGACTATAAAACCAGTTAAAAAAATCATTTGTACTTCCAGATAGACAAATAAAAATAGAGGACGAGCCTCAATCTTCAGGTCTATTGACATCAATAATCAGAATACAATTAAATATCTGACACAGACCATCTATTCTATAAAATGAGCGATGAACTTTGCACTATTTTGTCATTGATGCAGTCAACATCATGGTACTATCAAGGAACAAAAGAATATCCAAAACATCCGTCAACACTTCAAATAGAACCACAACGTCATCAAATCGGCGAGTTAAAAAAACTGTCAAACATATCAGATGGCAATCTGTGTATTACTCACTAAAATCTGCACCTAAGCAATAAAGAATTCAATCCCTATGCTATAAAATAAATGGCTTCAAGTTTGAGAATTAAAACCCTAACATCCAACCCTTTAACCTATACAAAAAAATTGAATCACAGTACGCATTAAACCAAATCGTAAACCCTAAGCACCGACGAAATTGAAAACCATATCATCCAAAATAACATTCAGTAATCATAGATCCGACTAAACAGTTCACAATTTTCAAGACTACAAAAAAAAATCATTTCTTTATTACCAAAATCGACAATTTATTACTCGTCAGCGAGCGCAAATGAACATAATTATAAAAAATAAAAAAATCAGAGTGTCCCATTCATACATTTATCAAGAGTATTCACTTAAAATTTCAAAAACTTCCAACTAACAACAGCAAAGAATCACCTAAGAGAAATAAAACAAACACAAACTTCATAAACCAAATCAGAACCGTCCAGATCTAAAGGATCCAAACCTACAATCAACAAATAAGTAAATCAACGCAGTTCCACCAGAGAAATGTACTAGAAAATCAGATCCGACAACGATAACATATATGAAACAGTAAAGCATACAAATCGAGCAGTTCAGATCTCACAACAAGTCGCAAATAATCAGATCCAAACAAACAATTAATCGATTAAAAAAAATCACCTTTGTACATCAAAATTACAGAAAAAAATACAGATCTGTAAAAAAAAAATTGAAAGTAATTGAAAAAAAATCTCAAGAATCTGAAAGCGATACAGAAAAAATTCAGATCTAAACGTAGCAGGAGGAAATTTAGGTTATACCTTCGGTGGTGGCGGCTGCGAGGCGTCTCCGCTTTGAGCTCTACGCTGAAATGCGCAAAGACAAAAAGAGAGACTGAGAGCGAGAGAGAGATGGGTGCGGAGGAGATGACTCTTTGGAGAGAAACGATACCTTTTTATTGGCTGACGTCTGACCCACAAGAAGCGAATAAGTGGGAATGTCTCAAATCACAGCCGTTAATTGTTTGATCTGACGGATGATATTTAATGTGAGAATGTTAAGAACTGTCTAAATAGACGGTTCCGTGACGACTGAGTATTGGGTTGGAATATGGGCTGTAACTGAATTGAGATAGTTGTGTATTACTAGGTCAGATTTTTTTATTTTTTTTTTGTCATCGAAAGGTTATTAGCTTTTGAATTTTGAAGGGTGGCTTTTCGTACACTTATTAGTTTCGGCCAAGGTATTAAATATCTATAATATTTTGATATTTTCATCAAAATTTTTGTGTTTATAGACTACCGATATTTCCGATGTCATCGATATTTCTATCAAAATTTTCGTGTTTTTGGACTACTGATATTTCCGATATCATCGATATTTCCATCGAAATTTCTATATTTTTTAAATTTCTATATTTAAAAAAACATCAAGGAGATTCAAACTCCTCCCATTTTACTCCTTCAACACCTTGACCACCATATCACTTATGTTTTGTGAAAATATGCTAAAATATTTACATATTTTCTACACTCACAATATTTGTCAGCTCGCTATATAATCAACTTAAATCAGTTAAATCCATCATGCAATGCATTTCCTTCCAATTTTTTGTGATAAACTAATAGATAATTGACTAAATAAACATCTTGCAAAGTTTCAATAAAAATTTCCAAGTTTTTCTTACAATTTCCGTGGTTTTTATTCAATTTTTATCGATATCGATAATATCTCGATATTTCTATCGAAATTTTCGTGTTTTTGGACTACCGATATTTTCGATATCATCGATATTTAATACCTTGGTTTCGACTTTGGGTACTCATTAATTTTATTAAAAAAAATCTTCTGGCCATATCTACAATGACCACAAAGAGTTTAGTCATTTTATAAGGAAAACAATTATTTTCTTTGTACACTTAGGTCTCATTTGGCAGTTTAGATTATGCTAACTATTACGGTCGGATAGAATAAATAATCATCAAATAGTACTGACTAAATTAGTAGGGCATTTGGTGCTTTACTAGATAAATCTGTACATCGAATAATACATCGGATTAGAATTAATTTCTTAAAAAATTAGTTGGGCATTTGAGCTCTACACTGAAATGCGCAAAGACAAAAAGAGAGATTGAGAGCAAGAGAGAGATGGGTGTGGAATAGACGACTATTTGGGGAGAAACGATATCATTTTATTGGCTGACGCCTGACGCACAAGAAGCGAATAAGTGGGAATGTCTCAAATCACAGCCGTTAACTGTTTGATCTAACGGATGATATTTCACGTGAGAACGTTGGGAACTGTCTAAATAGACGGTCCCGTGACGACTGAGTAATGTGGGCT
Organism: Crataegus laevigata; assembly: GCA_963580275.1. NCBI lineage: Eukaryota > Viridiplantae > Streptophyta > Magnoliopsida > Rosales > Rosaceae > Crataegus > Crataegus laevigata. Next base: position 1,180,529 of record OY756947.1, on the reverse strand, counting down.
AAGCCCTTGCTTGGAACTTGGAAAGTGTGTATTGGGTTTGAATATGGGCCGTAACTGAATTGAGATAGTTGTGTATTTACTAGGTAAGAATTTTAATTTTTTTTTTTAATCTCAAAAGGTCAAAAAGTTATTAACTTTTGAATTTTGAAGAGTGGTTTTTCGTACACCTGTTACGACTTCGGCTACTCATTAATTTTTTTTTAGAAAAAATTCTTCTGACCATATCTATAATGACCACAAAGAGTTTAGTCATTTTATAAGAAGCAATTATTTTCTTTGAACACTTAGGTTTCGTTTGCCAATTTAGACTATCCTTAGTCAGATAAAATCAATATCATCGGATAGTACTAATTAAATTAATCAAACGTTTGGTGTTTTATTGAATAAATTTGTACATCGAATAATACATCGGACTAGAATAAATTTCTAAAAAAAAATTCACCGAATAATTGATGTTAAAATATAAAATTAAAAAAAGGAAGAAAACCAAAGAAAATAAAATGGAATTCATCCTCATTGCACAAACAATTAAAAAACAAACCATAAAAATGGAAAGAAATAAACCCAGGTTTCTCTCACAATTGTGTTATCCTTTCTTCATCCTCATCCCCGCAAATCAAATCTCACTCTCTCTACCGAACCCACTTCCTCATTTCTTCAATTAATCTCCCAAAACCCATATGAATTTATCAACCAATTTCATAAGAGAGGGAAAAGAGAGCAAACTGAGAGAGGGACCGGAGAAAAAGGACGAAGAAGAACGAAGAAGGCACAGATCTGTTTCAGGGTGCAGAGAAAACACGATTAAATTTTCCTGGGCTTTTGAGTTTTGAACCCACTAAATTATCCTTAGCTTTTAGGGTGTATTATTTAGCAGGTGTGAGCGGGACTAAAACGTGGGCCTGGGATATTTAATCAGCCGCTATTTAATTCAAAACGGCACCAAACAACTGCATCACACTATTAAAATCCTATCTGGATTCTAATATGGTGTACCAAACGAAGCCTTATAGGTTTTAAAACAACGTAGAAACCAAGTGAAAATTGAGTCTTCAAAAAATTATGCTATCAGCGGGAATTGTCAAATTGAGAAGAAATCCCTCATAATTAATTAATAAAGGGAAGCGGGTGTCCAAAGAAAATTTAAAAAATGAGTGTCTAGAAAAAATTAAGAGGTTTTTAAAAGGAAAAAATTAATATTTATTTATTAGTGTGACAACCCGTCCCGATATATATATTAATTAAGTGACGAATTGACGGAATTACCCCTTCGGGGTCGTGTACGTATACATATGTTTTGTGTGTGAAGACCAATCAGTTGTGGCCCTCAATAATTGGAGCCAATGAGATATTTTGTATCCTTACATTTTGGATGGTTTTGGTCCACACACATCCACCATCACCTCACTCCCGTCACTCTCTCTCTTTGTCCATCACTCTCAGACTCTCTCTCTAACTCCCGAGCTCTCTCTTTCTCTATCTCTCGTCATCTATGTAAAGACACACCCAGAGGAGCCACTAAACTCAACAGATCGAAGGAAATAATTACACCATCATCTTCATCTCGTTGATACGAGTTCATCCATACCATTTTCAGGTAAGTTCTCTGTCGTTTTCACGTTGAACCACTTACCCCTGTAAAAAACCATTGCTCATGCTCACGTAAAACCTTTTATTTTAGGAAAATCTAAGCTTATAGGAAGTTTCGTGAGGTCTCAAGGAAGCTCGAAGTGGTTCGTTTGAAGGAATTGGACGTCGGGATCAAGAGGTCGAAGCTTGGCCAGATTTTCTCTTAATTCTCTGGTGAGATCCCGTGAATTTTAGAGCTCTAAATTAGTATGAATGTGTTCTACATGTTATTAGCTTCAATTTGAGACAAAAATCATGAAAAATGGTTGAAAAACGAGAGAGATATGTCGATTTTAAAATTCCCCAGAATCCGGCGAACAGTCGCCAGCGACCGGCAACTCGTCGGAGAAGACGACGGAATATTCTGTCAGTTTTGACGGAATATGCTAACGGCGTTAACTGACGCCGTTAAAAGATAACGAAATATTCCCAGTATATACCTGACGGCGTTAACTGACGCCGTTAGTGTGCATGTCACGTGGCTGCGCGTGGCCGGCGCGTGGAGGCCGGAAAAATTATTCTAAAATTTCTGGGTGTTCGTGACGTCGAGTAGGTCGCGTTGGTATATTCGTATGCCAAAATTGAGCTATGTATGAGAAGTTATTTCCGTAGTTGCGTATATGTGCTTAAATAACGTATTTTTAGTAATTTCTCATATAGGTGAGACGTATTCCGAGGACGAGTGTAGCCAGGCTAGACGTGGGGGCTACGACCCGGCGACCTATCAGTGAGTGGGCAACTATTTTTCCGTATAACCTATATATATATATATATGATTTTCCCAGAATCAGCTTTTAAATGAAAATTACGTTTTTATCGCCATGCATATGACTTAATATTGATGCATGAGTATTCACATATGTTGGTGCCGAGGACGCCAGGTAAGTACCAGGTAGGTACATGCATAGTTGAGAAAGAACAGACGATATATGATGAGATATGATGAGATATGATGTGATATGTTAGCTCATAAACCTGCACATATTGTTAGTGCTCACGCCCAGAATAGGGGCACAATCTTTCACGTGTCGTTCACCTCCCGCACCGCATGCTCGCCTTGGATCCAAGTTAGGTGCACAATCTTGTCGTATAGACCACCTTTGAGTGGGTTCGGCATGTAGGTGACCCGCGTTCATTCGCACAGTCTTCACGTGATTGTAGCACTAGAGCATTTTATATTGATACAGTGATATGATGATGACCTCATGAGGATATTGATGTATGTGCAGTGTATATATATATGTGATGAGATTGAGATGTTATGAGCTATATGTACAGCCGAGGGCTGAGTTGATATCTAGTAGCGATATGATTATTGAAATGCATGGCATGGCATGACATATGAGATTCAGATTGGCATTGAAACGCATTGCATGGCATATTATGAGATACATTGAAAAGGTTTTATGCTGAGAAAGGTTGTGATATATATGTACGTATTATTTTCTGGGAAACTATACAGGTTTTACGGTGAGGGGCTATACTTTTGAGAAAAGAATGGTTTTGAAAAGATTTGTTTTGCTGACCCACTCAATTTTGTTTTTCGCCCCTCCAGGTTCTAGATACCTTGAGTACCCGAGTTGGCTAGCGTGGACCTTTCGGCAGTTCTGACAGACTTGCTATTATGTAGGACACCCGTTGGTGTATTTGAACTTATTTATTCATGCTTGACTGCACTTGACTTAGTACGCTCTGGTTATGTATAATTACTGTATTATCACTCTAGCACAATGTTTTATCTAGGTTGCTAGTAGTTGGATTTTAATTAGTTCGTACTTCGTTAATGATTCCGCTTCCGCACTGTGCACTTGGCTTCGTCACACTCACGTGACGGCCAGCACGCCCTACTTTCGGATACGGGTGTGTCAATTAGTATTTTTTTTAAATTCGTTCGATTTTATGACTAAAAATTGAGACATTTTTTTTTTTGGTAACTGAAAAAATGATTGTGTGACCACTTTTCGTAGGCGTTGGTGTTGATATATATAAGGGTATATCTGCAACAAACGTGGTGAATTAAGAAAATATTAAAATTTAAACTTTTTAATTGGGGTAAAGTGTTGTGATTGGCTCATATTTTGAGCTGTCAACAATTAAGTGACTGTGTATTTGCTTTCGGTGGAAATATCACATGTGGAGTGTTAGAAAGGAAAAGCAATAGTAGGTTTGCTTTTGGACTTTGAAGCATGTTTGCTTGGAATTCTTTCATCTTTGGCCTTTTGCCTCAACATTGGAATGCCACGTGAGTGGCTTTGGGTTTGGTCAAAAGGCAAAGCAGAAAGTATGAACATCATGATGCATCATGATTATGTTTGTGAAAAAGAAAGGAAGGTTGATTCTTTTTTTTTTCATTGTTTAAAGGCAGAAGCAATGCTTGCCGAGTGTGATTAGTGAGCATCAGAGGAGCATCCAGAGTGTGAGAGCATTCGGCTCTCTCTATGGGAAAGCATGGGCACGGGTGAGAGAAAACAAGAGAGCTAGAGTGAAAGGTCTCTAGTGAAAGAACTCTTAGGGTAGAGTGAGGCTCTTGGAAAAATTCTATGAGTGGGTGTACAAGGGATTCGGGATTGGGTTATGGTGATTTAACTCATGTATACTTGTACTGTTATTCTCATAGTGAAGAGCAATATCTCTCCGAGGACGTAGGCAGGTTTTTGCCGAACCTCGTAAATTTCTCGGTCTCTTTATTTCTTGTATTTTATTCTATTCAACTGTGTGTGATTTGGTGAGGTTGTAATCTGAATCTTGGTTCCGCATTAACGAACGGGCCAAGGCACAACATAAAGATGATGTTTAAAAAGGTTCTAAAAGACGCTAGGCGCTAGTCGGGCGGCAGGCTGGGGCCTAGGGCCTAGGCGGCTAGGCGGCTAGGCGGGGTCTAAGCGGGCGCCTAGGCGGACTAGGCGGATTTAATTAAATCTATATATTTTGTGTAAATAAGTGTCTGTTTATACTTAAAATATATATGATTTCATCATAAACTACAAAATAGAATGACATATATATTATGAGATATTGGAACATAATGAAAACATGGTGAACAAGTATATAATGTGTGTTCCCTTTAAGTATTCAATATGTCTCTTACAATTTATTGAAAAAATATAATGCAAAATGAAAATTATCTATTTTCTGTCTAAGTGAGTCGCAACCTAGGCAGGTGTCTAGACGGGTCTAGGCGGGCTAGGCGGGTGCCTAGGCTGTCTAGGCAGGCACCTTAGTCGGTCTAGGCGCTTTTTTTTAATTTCTAAACGCCTAGGCATTAATCGGGGCGGTGGCCACCCGTCGGAATTTTCTGTTCTTAGACGATAATACCATCTTGTCCCTTAACTACTTTTTGATTGGAGACAATTTTAAGTGAATAAGAAGTGAAATTAGTTTGCTTTTTTGAAGTTTTTGATCAAGACACATGAATTCGTTTTGGTGTTTTGTGATTGGACCCGTTTTGATCAATTCGGAGGTGAGCTAGTGATTACACTGCTCCAAGTTCGTTTCTTAGTTTTTCTTTATTCAGTTGGCGAAATGGTTTTGTTCTACACTAAAAATATGCTATTTGTTCCGTATCTGTATGCAGATGGACAAGTATCAAGAACAGGGCCAGCTAGTTGAATCGTACCTGGAGAGCATTGTGACCCCGCTCATGTTTATTGTCCGCTCTAAAACAAGCGAATTAGGTGTATATTCATCATTCTTTATTCTCTGGTCACAGTTTGTGGATACAAGGCGGTTGTCAGGCTCTTTCCGCATCAAGTCTCGGACTTGGAACTTGCTGTGTCTCTTTGGAGAAGTGCCATCACACAAAGGCTAAATGTGTGATGCTTTTGCGGCTGTCTATACTCGTGTTGGTTCGGTTTGATATCTCCACTTTTGATACTAGCATTGCAAACAACAGTAATCTTGGAAAACTTGAGCCAGCTCCTCTGGTATTGAGGATAGTAGGGTTCTCCAAAGATTACCTTTCTAATTCAGGCCATATGCGTCCTATTGCTGCTTTGCTGCTCTCAAAGCTTCTAACACGCCTAGACATGCCAAAGGCTTTTTCCAGGTTTCTTTCATCACGTACATAGGTCATAGAATGTTAGCATACCAACTGCCTACTTTAGCATTACATGCGTATATGATAAAAATTGATTCAAATTCCAGCTGAGTGCGAGCTGTGATTACACCTTAATATTTATGGACTATACCTTCTAGCAAGAGAATATGAGTTAATCCTCTCTTGTTTTTGTTTCTGCATCACTATAAATTTGTTAAATTTTTTTCGGAGACTTAAAATTTAGGACTGGTTCTACATCTAATGCTTTGAATATAAGATAGTACGAATGCTTGATGTCAAGTAACTTAGATAAATTTAATATGAATACTCAACCTTAAGTAGTTGTACATTACACACAAATACTGATGTGCATATTTCTGTGATAAATTTCTTTCTAGCTATTATGTTGTAATTCTAGACCACTCTTATTGCTGCATTTGCTTACCTTTTTCTTATAAAGTTTCTTCTTCAGCTTTGTTGAATGGACACACGAAGTCCTATCTTCTCTGACAGATGATGCCATCAATCATTTCCGGTTACTTGGAGCTACAGAAGCACTGGCTGCTATTTTCAAGGTTTGCTTTTACTTCTTTGTAGTTCATATGATCTGAACCCTAACATAGTTTGCAATTTAGTTGAGAAAGATTATGTCTCTAAGGAATCAAGGACCAATAAGTGTGATCCTTAAGCAAGTATGATGATTTTTGAGAATATTGCAAGTTGCATATTGCATTTATGTTTTTGATTCTCTAAACTGATATGTATATTTATTTATTTTCTTTAACTTTTCAATGGAAATTCAAGTTACAGGGTAAATCCCTACCCGGTTTGGGTTAGACCAAATTAACGAGATTCTCTTTAAAGTTTTTCTTGCTGGAAGTTTTAGTTGTTATTTTTCAATAATTGGCATGTTTCTCTGCACCATGCATAATATAACACCTAGTGGCCTCTTTATCTCATGGGATCGTTGGGAGTTGAAGAGATACATTTGACATCCCTATAATACTCATAACTCCTATGATTTTGTTGATGCTCATTTAGTGTGATGAGGCAGTACATAATTTCTTCAGTAATTTTTTTATTCTTGGATGCTGGAATGCTTGAATTTCAATATAATGCTGTAAAATTAAATGGTGATAAAATAGGGGTGTGATATCCACACACCCCATTTTACTTCTCACACACCCCTTTAATTTTCGGCCATCGGATCTAGATGAATTGAAGAAGATCAATGGACAGAAATTAACAAGGGTGTGTGGATAGCACACCCCGATAAAATATAATGCCTTATTGTTTGATACTGAGTCAGGAGTCCCATTTTTTATTGTGGGTTGCACCAAATTGTTGTTCCTCATGAGTCCAACTGTCAGCTCAAGCAGTCAGAATTTGTATTCTAGGAGATAACCTGGGTAATGAATTTTATTAAAGGTCACCATATCAAAAACTATGCTTGTTATATTGAGAAAGCAGTAACGATATTATATATTAAAAACTGTGCAACCTACTTTGTTTTATGATTAAATATATTTATTCATTTCCACTTTGAGGCATAAAATATCCTTTAACTTCTGATGCAGATATTTCAGTTGACATGTTTTTGAATATAAACAAAACTGCATTTTGTTAAGTTATGGAGATTGTTTTATGGATGCTACGCGTCTACTTACAGCAGAAGTCTATTTTCTAGAATGATTGTCATTTAAATTGCCCAGGTTATTTTAATATTTCGGCATCTTATATACTATCTTCAATGGACAGGTTGGTGGGCGGAAACTCTTACTTGATGTGGTTCCTATTGTTTGGATTGACACCTTATTGTTGATCAAGTCTAGCAATGCAGCTAGGAGCCCATTACTGCGCAAGTATCTGATAAAATTAACCCAAAGGATTGGGCTTACTTGCCTCCCTCATCATACACCTTCATGGCGCTATGTGGTTAGAAATGCTAAATTCTTTATCCTTTCCATATTTCAAACTTAGTTTTATCAATACTAAGTTGTTTCTGTCAATGTTTAAGATACTTAATTTATTACACTTATAATTTTCATTACAAATGGTATATATTTCCTGTTGTATGACCCACCTTTTGGTATTTTTCTTTTCAATTTTTATGCTCTTCTTAAATTGATCCAAGTGTTAATGAATAAACTGCTTAGAATACTTAAGAATTCAAATACCAGATGTGATTCTGCATCTAGAAGTATAATCTTTTTGAATGGGACAGCACATTAAGCAATTCTTTGCATCTTACAAATGACCACACGATGGATTAGTGGCCTTTGTAAAAAACCCTTATATGTCCTGGATAGTTTCCTTTTTTTCTCTGATTGCTTTCTCTTGCCTTAATCATGTACTTTTGATGCTGGAGAAAACGAGCTCTTTGGGAGAGAACATAACTTTGTTTGCATCTGAAAAAACTGGTCGATGCAATTATGCTTTAAATGCTGAGGATTCCAACTGAGAACCAAGTTAAAGCTGCCAGCAAGATGAAGAAATGGATGTTCCAGAAGTTGTAGTAGAGATAATTGAGATGCTACTTACTGGTTTGAGAGATTTAAAGGCACGAGATTTCGTCGAGCACTTGGTTACTTTGAAGTTAGTAGCTCCTGCTGTTAAAGTTTTACTGAAAATATGAATCTCTCTTTCTCGTTGGTCTCATCTTGGTCATTTACTTGATCTTTCTTTAGAATTTTATTGGTTGGAACATTGCTGGCTTTCTGATATATTAAATAACCTTTGGAGAAGCTGCCATTCCTCAATAATCCGCTTATCTGCAGACATTTTGATCTTGCCTTTTAACCAAACTGTTTGTTATGAACTTGAAAAGCCAAGCCCATCTGCATAACAGCTTTGAAATGATTCTCCTCATAAGTGAGTTTATACAGACGAACTTAAAGGATTATTAGTTACGCACTTACAGAAAGTCTGATCCATTAGATGAAATCCTCCTAAATTACCTTGCATATCAGCCTTCCGAAAGTTGTACCGGTTGTTGTGAAGGTTGTCTGGAATACCGACTTATAAATCTAGCGTTCTCATATATGGTTGATCCACTAGCAAACATTTTTCATCAATAATGAAATGATTTCACATTTACTCTAAATTTGAATGCCTACTTTCTCTTCCTTTAATTTTTTTTCCCATTATGTCATAGTGATCTGGGTGTAAGTTGTCATGAACATATACTTCCGGTATGATGTCGTATTTGAAGTCTAGTTTTGTTTTGTGAGCTTTTATGGAGCTTCAAGCTTACTAGATTGTTCTAATTGTTGGTATTGGAAAGTTTACTAACTCAATACCAAAATATGTGGGTGATAAGTTTACAAACTCTATCACACCTCTCACTTTCACTCTCAATAAAATTGGACAAAGAAATAGAGAAAGAAGGGAAGCAACAAGCTTCGGGAAAAACACTTGCACTTTGATATATGAAAAAAGGAGTTTACAAACTTAATAGCTTACAAGCTAATGAATGGAAATGGGAAATGGGATTTGGATGGGATGATATACAAGGCTTGAGGACTAGGGTATTTATAGCAAACCAAATGAAATCTATACCACACATTTATTCAAACCTTGCCTAACTTGTACAAGAAATTTGACTAGCCTACCATTGTTTACCAACATGTTTATTTCATGCATAGCCCACCATTGTTAACTTGCCTAACTTGTAATTGTAAGCAATTACATCATCAAACTAGATATGAATTTGGACAAATTTGACTTACCATTTGTTTTTATTTGAATTCACAACACACCTCCTCAAATCAAAACGCCTTCATTCCAAGCATTTCACGTAGCAACTTGAATGGCTCAACTGGCAATGGCTTTGTGAATATGTCAGCCACTTGTTCCTTGGTGTGACAATAGACAAGTTCGATTGTCTTTTGTTTTACATGATCCCTTAGAAAATGGAATCTAGTATCAATGTGCTTGCTCCTTCCATGTTGAACTGGATTCTTTGCAAGTTTGATTGCAGATATATTGTCCACATGAATCAAGGTTGATTCTTCTTGTGGATGACACACTGATTTCAACAGATTCCTTAGCCAAATTGCCTCACACACGGTTGAGGCTACAGCTACATACTCGGCTTCACATGATGACAAGGCAACGATTGACTGTTTCTTTGAAGTCCATGAGAAAGCTGTTGAACCTCTTATGTATCTCAGAATTCTCTTGACAGCAAGCCAATGAGACTCCCTTGGTGTTTCCATGTATCGACTTACAAGTCCAACACCATACACTATATCTGGTCTTGTGATTGTGAGGTACCTTAGGCTTCCAACAAGGCTTTTGTACACGGTTGAGTTTACAAACTCACCCTCTCCTCCTTTGGACAACTTCAATCCAGTTGCGACTGGAGTATTGACAGTGTTGCACTTGTCCATATTGATCTTCTTCAATATGTCTCTCATGTACCTTTGTTGTGAGATGTAGATGCCATCACTTTCTTGCTTCACTTCTATGCCAAGAAAGTATGACATTAATCCATTGTCAGTCATCTCGAACTCACTGAACATGGATTGCTTGAACTCATGGAACATTGCCTCATTGTTTCCTGTAAACAATAAATCATCTACATAGAGACATATGATTAAGAACTCCCCTTTCTCACCATTCTTCATATAAACTGAATGCTCGTATGGACATTTCTGAAATCCATTTTGGTGAAGGTAGTTGTCGATCCTTGAGTTCCAAGCTCGTGGTGCTTGCTTGAGGCCATACAAGGCTTTTTTCAAGTGATACACCTTATCTTCTTCCCCTTGTATTTGAAAACCTTCCGGTTGTTCTACATATACTTCTTCCTCAAGAAGTCCATTAAGAAAGGCTGACTTGACATCTAATTGATAAATCTTCCATTTATGATGAGCGGCAAGAGAAATTAGTAATCTTATCGTGTCAAGTCTTGCAACTGGAGCATAGACTTCATCATAGTCCACTCCATACTTCTGTTTGTAGCCCTTCGCTACAAGTCTTGATTTGTACCGATCCACACTTCCATCTGCAGTGCGTTTGATCTTGTACACCCATTTGACACCTATAGCCTTCTGATTTGGTGGAAGTTTTGTCAACTTCCAGGTGTCATTCTTCTCGATGGCATGGATTTCTTCCTCCATGGCTTTCTTCCAATGAACCTCTTCCACAGCTTCATTGAATGATAGAGGTTCATGATCTGCATATAGACAGAATAGGTTTGTTTCTTCTCCATCTTCTTGTCCATAAATCTCTGTGAGACTTCTTAGCCTCACTGGAGTTGATGAGCTACTTTCTTCACTGGATGTAGGGCCACTCCTTGCATTTCTGTGCACTGGAGTTGTTGTGCTTGATTGAGTAGGTTGTTGCTCGACTAGTGGTTCAACTTCTTGTTCTTCAAAGTTGGTGGAAACAACTCTCTCCTCACTGACTTCTTTGTTGTTCCACTTCCATGTCTCTTCTTCATTGAAGATGACATCTCTACTAACCACTAGTTTTCTAGTTAGTGGATTGTAGAGTTTGTATGCTTTGGACTCTTCACTATAGCCCACAAACACACACTTCTCACCTCGATCATCAAGCTTCCTCCTCTTGGCTTCTGATACCTGAGCATATGCAACACAACCAAAAATTTTTAGGTGTGCAACATTCGGCTTGTATCCACTCCAAGCCTCTTGTGGTGTCATCCTCTTGACACTCTTTGTTGGACATCGGTTCAACAAGTAAATTGAACAAGCCACAGCTTCTGCCCACAGTTCTTTTGGCAGATTCTTCTCCTTAAGCATGGACCTTGTCATGTCAAGGATGGTTCGATTCTTCCTTTCAGCTATCCCATTTTGCTGTGGTGTATAGGCAGCAGTCATTTGATGCCTAATTCCTTGCTCCTTGCAGTATGCTTGGAAAGCATTGGAGGTGTACTCTCCACCTCTATCTGATCTCATGGCCACAAGTTTGTGGTTACTCTCAGCCTCTGTGAGTGCCTTGAATTCCTTGAAGACTCTAAGGGCAGCTGACTTCTCCTTGAGAAAATAAACCCAAGTCTTCCTGCTGAAATCATCAATGAAAGTAATAAAATATCTATTACCTCCATAGGACATGGGATCCAATGGACCACATATATCTGTGTGCACCAACTGCAGTGGTGCCTTTGCTCTCCATGCATTGCCAACAGGAAATGGCAACCGTGCTTGCTTGCCAAGTATGCAGCCCTCACATACTTGGTGTTTGGTTTCAATCTGGGGTAGACCACGCACCATTCCTCCACTTGACAGCAATCTTAGACCATTGAAATGAAGATGGCCAAAACGAAGGTGCCATCTCCATGACTCATTTTCAATCTCACCGATGTTGCAACTCCCAATCTTTGTGTTCAACTTCAGTGGGAACATACGGTTCTTTGACATTTGAACACGAGCAATAAGTTTTCTCCTTGCATTCCTGAGAGTGAGATACATATTCTCCATATGTATAATGTACCCTTTCTGGAGCAGTTGACCAATGCTCAGAATGTTGCTCTTCATACCTGGTATGTAGTAGGTATCGGATATGTATTCTTCTCTACCATTCTTCTGGATTATCTTGATCTTCCCTTTGCCTTCAACTGGTAGCCTTGAGGAGTCACCAAGACTTACAGATCCATAGGCCTCAATCTTGAGTTCGGCAAAAAACTCTTTCTTTCCACACATGTGGTTGCTTGCACCAGAATCCAAATACCAAACATCTTGTTGGCTACTGGAATCATGGTGTGCTAGTAAGACTGTGAATTCCTCACCATCATTTCCACTTGATTCTGCCATGTTGACATGCTCACCGTTTTTATATGAACATTCATTTGCATAATGTCCATATTGCTTGCAACTATGACACTGGATATGTGCCTTTCCTCGAGCAGATCTCCACTCTTGAGACTGTCCTCGATTTTGTGCATAGCCACGACCTCTTCCTCGGGCTCGTCCTCGGTTACGATTGGATGAGCTTCCACGACGTGAGTTCCACGTCCCACGATCTCCACTTGGCTTGTCGATACTGAGCTTTGTCTCCAAAGCTTGCTCCAGCGTTGTGGGGCTTGCATTCTTCTGAATGCGTTGTTCATGAACTAAGAGGGATCCTAGTAGCTCTTCTGCGCTCATTGTCTCCAAATCTTTGGATTCTTCAATGGCAGTCACCACATGCTCGAACTTGGATGTGAGTGACCGGAGTATCTTCTCCACAACTCGTACTTCATCGAGTCTCTCTCCATTTCTCCTCATCTGGTTCACTATCACAATGAGCCTTGTGTGATAGTCAGAGATGCTCTCTCTTTCATTCATGTGAGCAGTTTCAAAATCTGCTCGAAGTGATTGTAACCTCACTTTCTTGACTCGATCTACTCCTTTGTAGATTGTACTGAGTATGTCCCATACTTGCTTGCTCGTTGTTGCTTCTGCAACCTTTTCGAACGTTGAATCTTCTAATCCTTGATATAGAAGATACATCGCCTTTTGATCCTTCTTTCGTAAGTCCCTGAGAGTGTTGCGTTGATCTGCAGTATATGTAGCTTCTTGCTCGGCAGTGGGTACAACATACCCACTACTGACAACTTCCCATAGCTCCTGTGATCCAAACAATGCTTTGAATTGGATACACCATCTTTCGTAATTTTCTTTCTTCAATGTGGGAACTTGGAGTTGTACTAGATTTGATGCCATAGCCGCTGCACTTGCCAGAAAGGTATTCTGGCTCTGATACCAATTGTTGGTATTGGAAAGTTTACTAACTCAATACCAAAATATGTGGGTGATAAGTTTACAAACTCTATCACACCTCTCACTTTCACTCTCAATAAAATTGGACAAAGAAATAGAGAAAGAAGGGAAGCAACAAGCTTCGGGAAAAACACTTGCACTTTGATATATGAAAAAAGGAGTTTACAAACTTAATAGCTTACAAGCTAATGAATGGAAATGGGAAATGGGATTTGGATGGGATGATATACAAGGCTTGAGGACTAGGGTATTTATAGCAAACCAAATGAAATCTATACCACACATTTATTCAAACCTTGCCTAACTTGTACAAGAAATTTGACTAGCCTACCATTGTTTACCAACATGTTTATTTCATGCATAGCCCACCATTGTTAACTTGCCTAACTTGTAATTGTAAGCAATTACATCATCAAACTAGATATGAATTTGGACAAATTTGACTTACCATTTGTTTTTATTTGAATTCACAACACTAATATGGTGCTGTTTCTCTGTTGTAGTCAGTGAAAGATTAATGATTGATGTCAAAAGTTGAACCAAATACAAAATATAAATTCTTGGCTTGTAGAGATATAAATCAGTACTGATGAGAGTACATCTGCTAATTAGGCACTACATTATGATATTTGAAGAGGTCCACATAGTATTGGATGCTGCAGCTTATGTTTGTTGGGCTTTTGGCCGTGCATATTATCACACGGATATGAGCAATACACTGCACCAGCTTGCGCCACACCTTCTGACACTGGCCTGCTACGATCGCGAGGTACTAAACTTTTATTATAAGTAGGATTTGAATCATTATTTCATACCACATCTGTCCTAGGTTCTTATATTCTAGTTTATGATGCTTAGGTTAATTGTAGAAGAGCAGCTGCTGCAGCTTTTCAAGCGAATTTTGGAAGGCAGGTAGTTACCCTCATGGAATTGACAGAGTGAATACTGCAGACTATTTTTCACTTTCTTCACGAGTAAACTCTTTATGTTCATGTTGCTGTCTCTATTGCTCAGTATGAGGGTTATTTTTATCCATTTGTGGATGAGCTGCTGTATAACAAAATTTGTCACTGGGTAGGCTCCAACTTGAATTCTTTAAGGTTTTAAATTCCCTAGAGACTACTTTTATCTGTCAGTGTAGATCTTATGTTTTGCACAATGTCATCAGGATAAAGGTTTGAGAGAACTTGCGGCTGAGGCTCTTTCTGCCCTTGTTAAATATGATCCTGACTACTCAAATAAACACATATAATACTCTATTAGGACCATAAGAATAAGTACTCAAAAAATCAAAAGCTTATTGGATGTCGAAGCATTTTACCTGTTTTTGGCATTAATAAAAACCAAGCTTGATCGTCGACGAAATTGTCATTGGGGTTTAAGAAATCGAACCTCTTGGGCGCGTTTATTTGCTTGTAGTATTTGTCCTCTACGAATCTTCACTCTAAACTTTTCCAATTGATTTTTGCTGGTTCCATAAATCTCACAGACAAAATCCCAAAAAGAAAGCGAGCTGACAACAACCATGGTGAGAGAGAGAGAGAGAGAGAGAGAGAGAGAGAGAGAGAGAGAGATTGAGATTGGTGGGTTTTGGAGCTGAAGAGGTGGACAGTGGAAGAAGTAAACGTTGGTGGGGTAGATGAGGTTTTACAAAATTTTCGACCGTTGGGAAAAGTTTTTTTGTTTTAAACATTTAATACATAAAGTTTTTTTCATCCCAGTTTGTTATCTAAAGTCATAATTATGAGACATTTTCATACATCTGTTAAGTTTTCCGTTAGAACATCTGTTAATTGATGATGTGGCACCCACGTGGACAATGATTGGGTGCCACGTGTCATTATGGGCCCACGTAAATATTAAAAAAATTAAAATTCAAAATTAAAAAAAATTATCCTCTCTTCTAACCCTAGCTATCAATCCCCAAAAACATTTTTTTTCTAAGACGATCTGATGGGAGGAATTGGGTGAAGAGGGTGGAGGAGAAAGAAGGGAGGGGAGGTGAAGAGGGTGGGGGTAGGTACCGTATAGAGGTTGGGTGGGTGCAGAGGAGAGAAAGGAGGGAGTGGGGTAAATGGGTGGATGTGCGGGGAGGTGGGTGCAGGGAAGAGAAAAGAGGGAGAATGAGGGAAGGGTGGAGGAAGAGCAAAATCGAGAAATGCAATGAGCACGGCGGCTGTGAACTTGCAGCAGAGCGCAACCGTGAGGTGAACGGCGCTGGATATTCTGTAGACCTTTTTGGTGAAGGAAGTAGCCTCAATAAACGACGCCGCCTCCTTCAAATCTAGGGTGTTAGGAAAAGCCCCAAATTCAAAATTAGATATGTAACTGATGAGGAAACGAAAACCCTAGAAGTTAGAAGAAATTTGAGACAGAGATTTTAAAGCTTACGCTGCAGAGTGGAAGCTGAATCGGAATGGAAAGATGATTGGGATTGGCATTCGTTGTCTTTCATCTTCACCCACCCGTGTTCTCTCCCCTCTTTTCACTGTAGTATCAGACTATTCAAAACTAGTACACTTCTTCTCTCAGCTTTCTCCCTAGGGTTTCCTTCTCTCCAATGGTGTCCTTGCACAGCCAGCTCTCTGCCGTTTCTTCGATTGCCTCGCGCTGTTCGTTTTCATCTTCCCCGCTGTCGTCGTCTTTCTCTTCTACCGCTGACACTTCGCTGGTCCTCGTTGGCAGGTCGCTGCAGTGTAGCCGGAAAAGTTAATTTTTTTTTTACTTTTTTAATTTTTTTAATATCTACGTGACCCTATATTGACATGTGGCACCCAATCATTCTCCACATGGACGCCACGTCATCAATTAACGGCTGAATTAATAGTCAACTTATCAAATGTACGAAACTGTCCTAAAATTAAGACTTGAGTTATAACTCTGGGATGAAAAAAAACTTCATGTACCAAATGTTGAAAACCACAAAACTTCAGGGTAGTAAACTGATATTAACCCTATTTTATACACCCCACACTTACTTTTTAAACTAAAAATTATCTCAATACACCCCACTTATTAACCAAATCTGCCCTCACACCCCACACATTCTATACACCCCACATACCCTACACCAAAATCCACCTCAAGTCCTCATCTTGTACCAAAAAAGAAAATTTAAAGTCTTTGTCTTGGCACATTTGCAACCTCTAAATAAAACTTTGTGAAAAAGAGGAA
This sequence comes from Crataegus laevigata, assembly GCA_963580275.1. Lineage (NCBI taxonomy): Eukaryota > Viridiplantae > Streptophyta > Magnoliopsida > Rosales > Rosaceae > Crataegus > Crataegus laevigata. The sequence continues at coordinate 1,163,969 of OY756947.1, read as the reverse complement.
AGGGAAATGAACATTTGCAACCTACATGTAGATATTGAAATTTCGGTGAAATAAATATTGACAATTGCATTAAAATTACATTTGTAGACATTGAAATTTCGGTGAAATACATATCGACCATTGCATTAAAATTACAACATCCCCCCATTTCACCTACATCATCTACTTAATTCACCTACAACCTCCATTCAATTCACCTACAACCTCCACTTATTTTCACCTACCACTTCCACTTGCTTCACCAAGAAAATGGATGGTGGTGATTCATCCTCAAAGCCTATAAATAGCCTTCTCTATCAAGGCCAAGGGGGGAATTGATAACCAATTCACATCACACCAAGACCTTGAAGCTTTGAAACTCTAAAGCTCTCAAGCAAATCCCGAAGGATCAAGAAAGCTCTCTTCGTTCTTCGTCAAATCCTCTTTCAAGATCAAGCTCTCGACGGCCCTTGAACAAAGTGTTCATCGTTCATCCTAAGATCAAGCCCCAACGGCCCTTCGGATCAACAACCACACATCCAACCGTTCTTCAAGATCAAGCCCAAAAGCCCTTGAAGATTCGTTCATCAATCAACCTTCGAGATTAAGCCCAAAAGCACTCGAAGACCCGTTCATCAACCTTCAAGATCAAGCCCAAAGGCCCCTTGAAGAAACTTCCCCTGTTCATCCAAGATCAAGCCTCGACGGCCCTTGGATCAATCGCATATCCGCTAATCAACACCTTACGGAGATCGAATCAGAGGATCAAATTAAAGAGAGATTGTAACCCCAAAATCATTAAATACAAATATTATTTTGTACACGTGTTCTTGTCTCGTTCGTTTCAGGAAATTTTCGTGTTTACACTACAATATCAGTTTTTACCACTGTATTCTTTACTTGTTGCATCTTTTTCTGGAATTGTGAAAAATCACTTCGGTTCGAGCAGTTTATCAATACCCATATTAGTTGTAGTCTACAATTCATGAATAACTAACCTTCATGCACGCGTGTGAAGACATTTTTTGAATCACGGCGTGCTACACACGACTTACACGTTTTAAATGTATTTATATGTGTAAATTTACAAAGTAAATGAATAATCTTAGATCGTGCAATAAACCAAATAAAGCAGCTGAATTCACATAATAAAATCGGTCTATACAAAATTTACATTAAGAATAGAGAAAATAATATTTAATAAACAACTAATTGAATCACATTATTACTAGCCCATTGTGAGGCTAAGCCCACCCTCACCCCTTAGTGTAGATAATATTATTTGTTAAAAAAAATAATCATTTGACAACTAATTTAATCACATTATTATCCTCGTGCAAAAAACCTTTTTTATAATCGTCATTACACGCCTCTTAAAATATTTTGAACGTGTTTAAAAATAGAGAAAATAATATTGAATGAACAGCTAATTGAATCACATTATTGCTAGCCTATTATAAGGTACTAATTAAAAAAATTACGAAAAACTTAATTATTTAAAAAACACTCCATGAAGTTTTTTTTGTCTTGGGGGCATTTTTGTCCAAATATTTTTGTTGAAGCTTAGCGACGCCAAAATCATTGTTCACGTTTTGTGTTCACGGTGTGATACGCGTGACTTACACATTTTAAATATATTTATATGCGTAAATTGACAAAAGAAAAGTTAAATATTTGAAGTAAATGAATAATTTTAGATCATGCTAGAAGAAACCCCTCATAAACCAATTAAAGCAGCTGAATTCACATAAAAAAAGTGGTCTCTATAAAATTTACATTAAGTGTGACATCCCACATCGCCCAGGGGAGTGATCCTTAAATGTATATTCCCATCTTTACCTAGCACGAGGCCTTTTGGGAGCTCACTAGCTTCGGGTTCCGTAGGAACTCATAAGTTAAGCGAGAAAGGGGCTAGAGCACTCCCATGATGGGTGACCCACTGGAAAGTTGCTCGTGAGTTCCCAGAAACAAAACCATGAGGGCGTGGTCGGGGCCCAAAGCGAACAATATCGTGCTACGGTGGTGGAGTGGGCCCGGGAGGTGGCTGCGCCCGGGCAGGGATGTGACATTAAGAATAGAGAAAATAATATTTAATAAACAATTGATTGAATCACATTAATTTCTTTCTCAAAATGACAATCATATCCCTGTTTTTCTTCTTTTACCGTTACTTTTAACACACACTATTTACAATTTGAGGACAAAACAGTAATGATATACTATGTTAAAAAAATAAAAAAATTATGCCCATGTTAGAATAAAAGGAAAATTAACGAAAAAGTCCAAAAAAAAACTTTAGTTTTAATAAAAAATGACTAATAAAAGTGTAGTGAGTAGACAGTACCATGAGTGTTTTGTTAAAACTCCCTAGAATAAACTGCCTCATCATTGTCCCATTTTTCATAACTGAATTTTTCTTTTTTAGAATGTTAAAAGCTTTATCACACTCCTTAATCAAAAACAAAACACAAAAAAAAAAGAAATTTAAAAAGGAAACTTTAACGAAAAACTCCCGATAATGTTCACTTTAACGAAAAATCACATTTTTATACTAAAAAGTCAATCATGGTACTATTCACTTTACCCTTTATTTTGTCCTTATCGTTAAAACTCAAAGTTTTCAAATCATTTTCATTAGTTTTTTTATTTAAAAAATGATTTTAAGTCATAGCATTTCTATTTCTATGAAATGAAATGTTCATGAACTTCCTGACCGGTATTTTATGGTAAAAACTCATGCTTTTTGTATATATTATTTTTACAATTGCCAGATTTATACGATACCTTCTTCCTTTTTTTCCTCCAAACATTGATTTTTTTTTCTTTGAAACAACCATTAAGATATTTGAGTAAACTAAAATATATTTTATGATATAAAATGCAGCTCCATACGTGATTGTTTTACTAAATCTATTTGCCATCGATAAGGTTTTTTGGATGATTCTTGCATGTAAGAAGGGAGTACACGCTACATTTCGACGGCAATTTGTTATTGAGATAGATAGTGCTATTTCTATACATATGTATAGTCTATGCAAGCATGTAGAATATAATCCCCTTGACATATGTACGAAGTAATGATATAAATTGCAAATATTTGACACAAACAAAAATGTCTCATAAAATCACAGAGAAGTTTATGTACATTTGCAATTCTTATTGGTTTGCTAAAATGAAGGACTTTTTACAAGTACGGGACGCAATATTTTCAGAAAAAGTCCGATTAGTCCATGACCATCTCATTGGCCTTTGATGAGCCCATATATGGCACAACATGGGTTTGGACTGGGAAAGGGGTTGAAACTACTTCGGTGGTGGTGGCTGCGGGGTGTCTCTACTTTGAGCTATATGCTGAAATGCGCAAAGACAAAAGAGAGATTGAGAGCGAGAGCGTGCGAGGTGTGAAGGAGACGCCTCTTTGGGAGAAACGATACCTTTTTATTGGCTGACACCTGGCCCTTCAGAAGCGAATAAGTGGGGAATGGCTCAAATCATGGCCGTTAATTGTTCGATCTGACGGATGATATTTCACATGAGAAGGTCAGGAACTGTCTAAATAGACAACCCGTGACAACTGAGTAATGTGGGCTAAGCCCTTGCTTGGAACTTGGAAAGTGTGTATTGGGTTGGAATATGGGCGGTAACTGTGACTAATGATATTCATACCATGTTTTCATATCACCTTAGGTGACATTTGATGTTGATAAACATATCATTTGAATTAATCAGATTTTTTTAATTTAGCTCATTATTGAATAAACTAGTAATTAAGAAAAACTAATTAATTAAATGATGTTTGTGGTATATGAGGAGTCTTTCTCCTTTCTTTCCTTGGGTTTTGTAATTTTTCAAATGATGTAGATGTCCACATCAAATGCCACCTAAGATAGTATAAAAATGTGGTATAAAAATATAATATAAATAACATTACTCGATTTGAGATAGTTGTGTATTACTAGGTCAGAATTTTTTATTTTTTATTTTTGTCAAAATGTCAAAAAGTTATTAGTTTTTTAATTTTGAAAAGTGGCATTTTGTATACCTAAGTTTCGGCTTTGGGTACTCATCAATTTTATTTTATTTTTAAATTCTTCTGGCCATATCTATAATGACCAAAAAGAGTTTAGTCATTTTATGAAGAAAGCAATTATTTTCTTTGAACGGGAGCGTTTGTTTGCACTCACTAAGTGGGACTGGACTGGACTGGACTAGCTGTTAGTTCAATACTGTGTTTGTTCCATGCTGACACTAACATTAATGAGACTAAAGGGGACTAGTATGGACAAAACTCTTCACTAAGAGGTCTTAGCGAGACCCCCCCAATAACCATGGGACTAGCTAAGACTATCATCTCTCTCGTCCTCATCATGCTCAACGACCACTCTCGACAGACTCCTTGTCATCTCCGGTCACCTAGATCAATCATTAAATTTCTGATTCGACTCTCTTTCAGATCCATTTCACAACCAACTTTCATATAAAATATATCAAATTGAAGGTGTGGGACAAAAATGGTAGGAAAAGATGGAGAAAAAGATAAGATCATAATAAAATATTAATAATTTATAGATTAAATAATATAATATTAGAATTTGTTATTATCCAGCTTCTTAGTCCAACACTGCACCAAACGCTTCACTAAGTTAGCCCAGCTTAGTCTAGTCTAAGCCAGTCGAGCTTAGTCCTTGAAGCTAGTTCAGTCCGAGATAGTCCAACGCAACAAACGCACCCTTTTATAGGTTTTAAAATAACGTAGAAATCAAGTGGAAATTGAGTCTTCCAAAAACTATGCTATCAGCGGGAATTGTCAAATTGAGAAGAAAACCCTCATAATTAATAAAGGGAAGCGGGTGTCCAAAGAAAAGAAAAAAAAAAAGAGTCTAAAAAAATGAAGAGGTTTTTGAAAGGTAAAAATTAATATTTGTCTATTAATCTCTCTTAATTCGTTCAATCTTACTGGAGACTGTTGTAAGAGTTAAAAATGATTGTGTGACCACCTTTTTCGGAGGTGTTGGTGTTGGTGTTGGTATGTATATAAGGGTATTTCTGCAGCAAACGTGGTGAATTAAGAAAATATTAAAATTAAAACTTTTTAATTGGGGTAAAGATGATGTTTAAACAGAAAAGTAAAAAAAGAGAAAGTGAAGTTTACTGGAAGCGGAGGGGGTTCTCAAGCGAACAAAGGCGGGAACTTGCTGCATTTTTCATCCCTATTGATATTTGCTGCATTTTTCAAGATTGAATTTTTGGTTTGAACCCATCGGAATTTTCTGTTCTTAGACGATAATACCATCTTTTCCCTTAACTACTTTGTGATTGGAGACAATTTTAAGTGAATAAGAAGTGAAATTAGTTTGCTTTTTTGAAGTTTTTGATCAAGACACATGAATTCGTTTTGGTGTTTTGTGATTGGACCCGTTTTGATCAATTCGGAGGTGAGCTAGTGATTACACTGCTCCAAGTTGGTTTCTTAGTTTTTCTTTATTCAGCTGGTGATTACGCATGAATTCGTTAAATTTTTTTTGGATACTTAAAATTTAGTACTGGTTCTACATCTAATGCTTTGAATATAAGATGGTAGCTGTTGGGACTTAAAAAGACTTTACTACTTTGGAGATGTTTATCTCACAAAGAAGATTGTGACGCAACGGAATTTGATAGGCAAGAGAAAGAAAGAACACTCAAAGTATTACACAAAATTTTTATTCACTCACAAACTTAATACAAGAGGAAAACACTCAAACACTCTTAGAAGCTTTGTTGCTTCTTCTCACTTCTCACTACTTGCTCTCTTGGTTTTTCTTCTTGCTCACTTGACATACTTGGTTTAGCACCTCACCTATTTATAGGTGAGGTTTGCCAACTTTGACATTGCTAGAACTTTCTAGCTAATGCTTAACAACCACACAATTTTACAAGATTCTAGGTCTTTCTACAAAAGACCTTAGATATTTTATGCATGCATTCAATCTACATGTTTTTGCTAGAATTCTCTAGCATTTTCATGAATCATCCATTGGGCTCATGGGCTGGATCCATTGTCTTGGGCCAAGACAAGATTACCATTCAACATCCCCCCTTAATCTTGTCTTGTGATGCCAATTGAGTTCCTCAGTCTGATAAAGTCTTCTTGTTTGAGTGGCTTGGTGAATATGTCGGCGACTTGGTCTTGAGACTTCACGTATTCCACTTGCACATCCTTTCTTGCAATACACTCTCTTATGTAGTGATAGCGGGTATCTATGTGCTTGCTCCTGTCGTGGAACACCGGATTCTTTGCTAGAGCTATTGCAGACTTGTTGTCGATATAGATCTCTGTTGGCTCTTCTTGTGGCATGCTTAATTCTTTCAGCAAGTTTCTCAGCCAAATTGCATGACAGAAGCATGCGGTAGCAGCTACGTATTCAGCTTCACAGGTAGAGAGAGTGACAATCGGTTGCTTCTTCGACATCCATGTCACTGCAGTGTCTCCCATGAAGAAAACAAATCCAGTAGTGCTTTTTCTATCGTCAGAATCTCCTGCCCAATCACTGTCGCTGTATCCAACGAGTTTGTAGTTATCAGAACTTGAATAGAACAAGCCAAAGTTCAAAGTACCTTTAAGGTATCGAAGAATTCTTTTGGCAGCCTTCAAATGTGTAGTTGTGGGATTCTCCATGTAGCGACTGACTAATCCGACGGCATAGAGAATGTATGGTCTTGTGCATGTCAAGTAGCGCAAGCTTCCAACTAGACTCTTGAAAAATGTTGGATCTACACTTTCTCCTTTGTCATGCTTGGTTAGCTTGACTCCACACTCCATTGGCGTGCTTATGGGCTTGCAGTCGTCCATTTTGAACTTTTTCAGTATCTCCTTTGTGTAGCTTTCTTGGGAGATGAAAATGCCTTCTTCATTCTGCTTGACTTCGATGCCTAGGTAGTATGCCATCAACCCAATGTCGGTCATCTCGAATTCTTTAGTCATCACTCTCTTGAACTCTTCAAACATGCTTGGATTGCTTCCGGTGAAGATTAGATCATCCACATATAAGCACACAATCAAAATATCTCCATCTTTAACTTTGACGTAGAGAGCATGTTCATGAGGGCACTTCATAAAGTTGTTCTCCTGAAAGTACCTGTCGATGCGACTATTCCATGCTCTTGGCGCTTGTTTTAACCCGTAGAGGGCTTTCTTCAGCTTCAGAACCTTGTTTTCATGCCCTTTGATTTCATAGCCTGATGGTTGCTGAATGTAGACTTCTTCTTCAAGGACTCCATTTAGGAAGGCGGACTTCACATCCATTTGTTGAATCTTCCATTTGTTTTGAGCTGCCAAAGAAATTAGTAATCGTATAGTTTCCAAACGAGCTACAGGTGCAAATACCTCATCATAGTCGATTCCGGCTTTTTGACTATAGCCTTTCGCCACTAGCCTTGCCTTGTATCTTTCGACCTCTCCTTTTGCATTTTTCTTTGTCTTGTACACCCACTTGACTCCAATACCATCTTTTCCCTTAACTACTTTGTGATTGGAGACAATTTTAAGTGAATAAGAAGTGAAATTAGTTTGCTTTTTTGAAGTTTTTGATCAAGACACATGAATTCGTTTTGGTTTTTTGTGATTGGACCCGTTTTGATCAATTCGGAGGTGAGCTAGTGATTACACTGCTCCAAGTTGGTTTCTTAGTTTTTCTTTATTCAGCTGGTGATTACGCATGAATTCGTTTTGGTGTTTTGTGATCGGACCCGTTTTGATCCTCTCTTGTTTTTGTTTCTGCATCACTATAAATTTGTTAAATTTTTTTTGGATACTTAAAATTTAGTACTGGTTCTACATCTAATGCTTTGAATATAAGATGGTAGCTTGATGTCAAGTAACTTAAAATGTGATAAATTTAATATGAATACTCAACCTTGATTACTTGTACATTACACACACATACTGATGTGCGTGTTTCTGTGATAATTTCTTTCTAGCTATTATGTTGTAATTCTGGAAGCACTGGCTGCTATTTTCAAGGTTTGCTTTTACTTTGTAGTTCATACGATCTGAACCCTAACATAGTTTACAATTTAGTTGAGAAAGATTATGTCTAAAGAGTCAAGGACCAATAATTGTGATCCTTGAGCAAGTATGATGATTTTTGAGAGGATTGCAATTTGCATTTTGCATTTATGTTTTTGATTCTCTAAACTGATATGTTTTTTTATTTTTCAATGGAAAATTCAAGTTACAGGGTAAATCCCTACCTATAACTCAGTTTGGGTTTAAAGTTTTTCTTGCTGGAAGTTTTGGTTGTTATTTTCCTATAATTGGACTGTTTCTCTGCACCACTCGTAATATAACTCATACGATTTTGTTGATGCTCATTTTGTGTGGAGAGGCAGTCCATAATTTCTTCAGTAATTTTTTTATTCTTGGATGCTTGAATGCTTGAATTTCAATATAATGCTTTAAAGTTAAATGGTGATAAAATATAATGCCTTATTGTTTGATACTGAGTCAGGAGTCCGGTTTTTTATTGTGGGTTGCACCAAATTGTTGTTCCTCTTGATTCCAACTGTCAGCTCGAGCAGTCAGAATTTGTATTCTAGGAGATAACCTGGGTAATGAATTTCATTAAAGGTTTCAATATCAAAAACTATGCTTGATATATTGAGAAAGCAGTAACAATATTATATATTAAAAACTGTGCGACCTACTGATTAAATATATTCATTCATTTCCACTTTTGAGGCATAAAATATCCTTTAACTTCTGATGCAGATAGATACTTCAGTTGACATGTTTTTGAAAATAAACAAAACTGCATTTTGTTAAGTTATGGAGATTGTTTTATGGATGCTGCATATCTACTTACAGCAGAAGTCTATTTTCTAGAATGATTGTCATTTATTTTGCCCAGGTTATTTTAATATTTTAGTATCTTATATACTATCTTCAATGGACAGGTTGGTGGGCGGAAACTCTTGCTTGATGTGGTGCAAGTATCTGATGAAATATACCCAGAGGATTTGGCTTACTTGCCTCCCTCATCGTACACCTTCATGGCACTATGTCGTTAGAAATGCTAAATTCTTTATCCTTTCCATATTTCAAACTCAGTTTTATCAATAATAAGTTGTTTCTGTCAATATTTAAGATACTTAAGTCATTACACTTGGAATTTTTCATTACAAATGGTATGTATTTCCTGTTATATTACTGCCACACCCCGACTTAAATCGAGGCATGCTGGCCGTCACGTGAGGGTGACGTAGCCATGTGCGCAGTGCGAAAATGATAGTGATGTGAAGATGTGAGTAATTAAAAACCAAAACTAATCAAGTTACGCTAGGGTAATATATAAGTGTGTGAGAGTGTTTAAAACAGTGATACAAATAATCAAAGCAAAAGTAATCTAGGTGCAGTCCAGCACGCTAAGTATTAATTATACAAAACCCAAAAGGAAGTTCCTACATTTATTGCAGGGCCACCAGAACCGCCGTAAAGTCTTCGTGAGCCACCAACACCAGCGTCTAGCTAGAACTTGGTAGGGCACAAAACAGAAAACGTGAGTGGGCAAAACAAAGTTTTGAAAACACATTTCTCTTTTCAAATATAGTAACCTCTCACTGTAAAACCCATATAATTTTCAAAAAAAATAATAATACATACATATATAGAAGATCATGCTCGATAATGATGGAAACCAAGTATATACCATGTCAAGTATCTCAGAAAAAATTATGTAAGTCAGGTGGTGTGAATCAATGTAAAAGTAATGTGTCGGCTGTAGTCACCTAACGCGACCTGTACGGTTGAATCTATAGGTCATCTACCAATTCATGCACACGAGTCGAAACCACCTAATGTGGTCTGTACGACAGGCTGGTACTTGCCTTTGATCCAAGGTGAGCGTGTAGTGCAAGAGGTAAACGATCACATGAAGACTAAGCCCTAGTCTCGGGCAAAGCACTAACACCGAGGTGCAAGATAATGAGCACTAAATGTATATAAACATAATCATACACACTACCTTCTCTATCATCAACAAGTACTCACTTGAAGCTTACTTGAGCGTTCGTAGCGTTATACAACATTATGCATATACTAAAATATGATGCAGTTGACATGGCATTTAAAAATGTAAATCCATTTAAAACAATTTCTGGGAAAATGTAAAACGTATATACATATATATAGAAAACCAAAAGCCCACTCACTGATATGTAGCAGGGTCGTCGCCCCCAAGTCTTGCCTAGCTACGCTCGTCCTCTGGAAACGTCTCACCTATATGTGAAACAACTGATTAAACGTTAATTGCTAATCACATATACAAAATCCTGTAATAACTTCTCATGCGTTGCTCAATTGAGGTGTTTGAATATACCAACGCGACCTACTCATCACCACGAACACCCTCATATTTCCTGCCAAGGCACGACCATACGTGCCGGCCATGCGCAGGCACGTGCCTGGCAAGTTGGAACGTCGTTAGGGAATATTTCGTTAAATATTATAATATACCGTTACATTTACCTGACGTCGTTAGGAATATTCTGTCAACTTTAACGAAATATTCTCCTTCCTTCTCCAATGGTTCGCCGAATTCCAACGCTAGCCACCGCTGCGTCGCCGATTTCTGGAAAACTGAAAATTCTTAATTTCTCCTTCATTTTTCAACCAAACTTCACCGTTCTTATATCAAATTAAAGCCCTGGACGAGTAGAACACGATCTTACCTTTAGAGGTCCTAAAACCGAAGGAATTGGTCGAGTATTTCTTGAATATTCTGGTCAAATCTGCAACTCGAGGAACCGACCTATCTCGAAGTCCAAACCCTTCCAAAATTGTCCCAAGGTCCCTATTTAGTTGATTAGGACCCTTTTCGAGCCTTAACAGCTTATAAAACCGCGACGATCACGTCGGAGCAAAACCACCTCGCTGAAGCTCGCGAGTTCTTAGGTTCTCGGGGTCCTTTCTTTGAACTAAGGGTACAGCTAGGCTCCTAAACTTGTAAGGAACTCGAAAGTGGTCTCTAATGGTTCGATCTATGCAAGATGATGATGGTTGGGTGTATGGGTGTACAAACTGTACGGACGAGAGAGAGTTCGAGAAGAAAAGATAAGAGTGATGGTTGCGTATGTGTGTAGACCTGTAAACGGGTCGGGTTCATCGGGTTTGGGTCGGGTTGAACTCGACCCGTTAAGCTAACGGGTCACCCGAACCCGACCCGTTTCACCCGTTAAGACCTGTTAACAAATTTTTTTTTTTTTGCATAGAGTTTATTTTTTGTTATTAAGACTTTATTGAAATTACTAAAACATCCTCAACTAACGGGTGCTAACGGGTTGACCCAAAGTGACCCGTTATTTAACGGGTTATTAACGGGTTCACCCGTTAGCGATCCGACCCGTTAAGCATCCACCAAAATACTAATATTAACGGGTCGGGTAGGGTTAACGGGTCGGATCAAAAATGCCACCTCTATATGTGTGTGTGCGCGTGAGAGTGGCCACGAGTTAGCCAACCTAAAATGGTCTCTAGCTCTAATTGGGCTGTGGGATGAAAGGCCTAAACAATTGGGTCCAAACATAATTAAAATCAACCCAAACAATTGATTGGTTCCAAGGATGTAGGAAAGAAAGGTAATTGGTAGATAGGTTTTGTTTTCTTATTTTTGGCCCAATTATATTCTAACGTTCGTAACTTTTTCGTTACGAATCCGATTCGGCCCTAATTCGAGTCAATGCGCTCGTGACGATTCGTACTATTTAATTATGACAGCGAAAAAAATAATTTAAAACTATTTACGTACATTCACGTCACTAAGCCTAGAGGGCATTTTTGTCATTTTACGTACTTGGGAATTAAAATATATAGAAATTTGGGACGGGTCGTCACAATGACCCACCTTTTGGTATTTTTCTTTTCAATTTTTATGCTATTCTTAAAATGATCCGAGTGTTAATGAGTAAGCTGCTTAGAGCACTACCAGATGTGATCCTGCATCTACAAGTATAATCTTTTTGAATGGGACAGCACATTAAGCAATTCTTTGCATTTTCCAAATGACCACACAATGGATTAGTGGCCTTTGTGAAAAACCCTTATATATCCTGGAGTGTTTTCTTTTTTTCTCTGTTGGCTCTGTCTTGCCTCAATCATGTACTTTTGATGCAGGGGAAAGCAAGCTCTTTGGGAGAGAACATAACTTTGTCTGCATCTGGAAAAAACCCCTCGATTAATTGATTAATTATTGGGGTCGTGGCTTAGTCAGTAGTGTCGCCAGTCATGCATTCTTGTGCCGGAAACATGGTCGGAACATCAATTGTCATAATATAAAATTTATTGAAATTTTTTTAAAATTTTTAACTAATTATATTATTATTTTTTATATACCTGATTATATTCTTAATACAGTGAAAAATCTTTTGCATTTCGAAAGTACATGTGACTTTAACTTTGATAATCATGTGAAGCTTTATAAGATTTGCTTGATGTATCACATTTTAGGAAAATAACCTATGTGGGAGACATCTATACTTCTTGCATTAAGGGCACGTTTGGTGGAACTGACATGATTGGATTTTGTATTTTGGACCGGTTAGACTAGATTAGATTGGATAGGTTGGACACGAATTCTCTCCGGAGCTAAGGCTTTGGAGCCTATAGATCCACAAATCAAGGCGTCGAAATTTTATTCAACTGTTAAAAAGTTATTGTACTTTCTAAACCTTTTTACTAATTTTTTTTTAAACTGTTGGATCAAATTTCGATGATCTTAATGTGTGGATCCCTAGTCTCTAGAGCCTTCGCTCAGGATAAAATCCGTGTCCGGATAGGTTGGGTGTCTACTGTTTGGCGTAGACTCCCTCGATACGATAATAGGATTAGATTTGGGTTGAAAACTAATTTGGTGAAACAGGAGGAAGGCACGACCTACCCACTCACCAACGCCCACAACGGTCATTCTCGACCAGCTGACAACGTTATTCGCGACCCGCCCACAACACTGCTCGCGATGGACCAGACAAGTGACAACACCTCAGATCGCGACGCCCTGAGATCGACTACTGATCCCAACAACCCGAGACTGACGATTGCTCATGACGACCCGTCCATCCGCAACACTATTTGCGACCCACCCCGAGACCGACAGTCGCGATGATTCAACAACGCCAGATCAGACGATTCAATGACGCCAAGATCCATCGACTTGACAACGGTGCTCGCGACCCATCCCATATTGTTGGATGTATTTGAGGGAAACATAATTGAAGCTTCCATGATTTTATTTACATTTTTAAACGCTTGTTATATTAACACTCCTTGTATTATTGAATACATTACATACTTAATATATCTCACATTTAATTTTTTAATTAAAAATTATCTTAATACACCTCACATTATTCTTCATAATACCTTCATGCCCCAAACTCTCAACATACATCTTACATTTTTTTTAATATACACCTCACATTTACTATATACACTCCACATTTGCTTTGGGTTCTTTGAGCAATCCTACACCGGACGACAATTTCAAAATACATAGACAAGCACCAAGGTTTTGACTACGGAAAAACTCACTGTTTGACTGCATATAAAAATGGAAAAGAAAAATAAAGCACATGGATAAGCTCTCCGTGGAAACTTGCTAGTTCGTCTAGTAATGTGTGGTTAGACTAGAAACCAACTATAAAACAAATGAAGTTTTAACGAAATACTCCAGGTACTATTCACTTTTAACGAAAAACTACATTTTTACCTTTCTTTAGTACTATTCACTACGTCTTTAAAAATGACTTTTCATTAAAACTAAAGTTTTTTTTAGACTTTTCGTTAGTTTTTCTTAAAACAAAAGGTTCTGCTATCACCAATTAAGATTGCAATTCAACACATTTCCGAAGTGCAGTTTCTAAAACTTAGACATTTTTTTATTTCTGTAGTCTTAAAATAATGGCCATCTCACGGCCAAAGAATACCATTTCAAAGTCAAGTAATGGCGATCCACTGAGGAGGTGGAGCATCGTAAAATGGCAACAAAAGAAGGGAACATAAACTACCACTTACAGCTTTAATAACATAGGTATTTTGGGAAGCAAGCTTAAATAAATATCAATGTCGTTGAAATTACTAAAATAATAAAATATGAAGTTATTCTTCATGTGAAGCTTTCAAAACTCCTATTTCGTATTTTAATCAACGTATTTAATGATTAGAGTTTTGTCCTACAATGGAGGTGAGAAGTGCTTTGAGAGTTGAATAAGTTAAGTAATATGTTAAAAGTGATTTGGGGTGTATTTAATTTTTTTTTTTTAAATCTTACAATGTCGAAATTGTCATTGCATAGTAGGGTACATAAGTCATTTAATATAAAAGTTTAATGTGCAATCACTAGTTTATCCAATCTTATCCTTTACCAATGCACGAAATGTTAGGGTTTACGTCGAAAAATCGTTCCAATTGACTGCTTTGTGACTTTTATTATGTAAGGAGTCATTATATTTTAGTGGCAAATTATAATTTTGACATGTCTAAACAACTAACTCAATTAAATCACAAATAAAAAAAGTTTATATATATTTGTCAAGCTGTGATTTAATTTTGTAAACAATGAAGAACGTGTCATTACATGTAAAGAGTTTACTCTGAATTGAATCTTTCTATTGGCTTTCCCAATTCATTCGTGAATTATTCAACATTATGTGGGGTGTTAATTTAAAATAAAAAAAAATATTTTAAACATTCATGATTTTATATTTTAAACCAATATTTTCACCAATATCTGTACATTTATCGACATTTCTCAAAAACTTAGACTACCGATATATCTATCAAACTGAATAACGAAAATTTTAGAGTGTCAATAGCTTTCTGTTTTCCCTTCTAGTCAGTTTCACCTTATTAAGATTTTTATGTCAAATGAAAAAACACAATACCATTAATAAATAAATAAATGGATCGAATCAGTACCAAATCATCAACTTCACTGAACCCAAAAGTGAATTTGATAATCACAAGATCTGATCCATTCACTCTCCTCAAGTCTCCCATCAATTAGCCAAGTATTAAAATTGACTAAATAAATTGACATGAATCTGATATAACAATATTTTCAAGAACACAAACTGAAATAAACTAAACCTTACCTCTAGCTTCGACACGAATGAGTGATTTTACACACAATATAAATTTGTCTGGCGATTTGCAAGAAGCTAAAAGAGTGGCTAGAAGGTGCATTTTTTGACAATCTCTAATCTGAATCTCATATTCACTTATGGGGGGTTGAATAATAGGGTTTGTTTTCTCTAGTACTTCACCGGAGCGTGTTAAACGAAAGAGAGAAAGGGTTTGTTTTCTCTAGTACTTAACCAGAGCATTTTAAATGAAAGAGAGAAAGGGGGAGGACCATAGTCTTCAACTACTCTTATGTATAGGCAAAGAAGAAAATAACCAAACTATACGAAAGGAAGGAAGATATCATTTCAGCTTCAGCTAGGAAATCAATGGAGATTTTGCCTAATTTTTGTTTGGGATTTTTGAACTTTAATCATTGAAGAAGATTAAATTTTAATAAAAACCTGGTGTTAGATAAATATTGATTTTAGTCCTTTAATGTGTACTTAATTTAAATATATATTATATTTTTGTTTTAATATTTAATAGATATCTTATTTAATGTTATTACATTAAATTTTAAATTTATTATTATAAACAATTTAATTCATTAATTTTATTTAACTTCTTCTAATTAGTCTGTATCATAATATATTTTACTAAATTAGTGTACCAAAATGTCTATACCTAAATATATTGTAGTGAATTAGTGACACGTAAGAAAATATACAAAAATATAAGTGTACTGAAAATTTCGTACCTAAATATATGATACTAAACTAGTGTGCCGAAATGTCGGTACCTAAATATATTATACTAAACTAGTGTTCTGAAATGTCCGTACCTAAACATATTATACTTGGTGTACTAAAATGTTCATACCTAAACATATTATACTAACCTAGCGTACCGAAATGTTCATACCTAAATATATTGTAATGAATTAGTGGCACCTAAGAAAATATGCAAAAGCATAAGTGTACTAAAAAATCTCTATGAAAATGTTTTCTTATATAAGATATTAAAATTTATATTATTTTCATAAAATTTAATTTATAAACACCATTAAATTATAAATAAAAAGGAGAGACATTGAATACATATGCTGGCACTAAATAAAATCTAGGAACTAAAATCAATTTTTAATCTTGTATAAAACATTTTTCTAAACTTCATCTTATTTAAAGATTAAAATATCTAGTTTTCTAATTTTTGTTTTCCCAACTGATGCTCTAATGCCTTGACTCCTCACCCAAAACCTCGAGGTTGCAAACTGGGCATACCTAAACAAATATGGAAACGGAAATGAGCGTGAGTTAGCGGGATGGATAATCAAATTGAAGAAAGAAAATAGTGATATTCTGAATTCTGAAATCCATAATTTTAAGGCGTTGGCCTACCTTGTTGATACCGAGCCATTTGCTGATGCATTCGCTATGGTAGACATGTTTGCACGGCAATGTGATTTGTCGATCTCCTCTTTTATACCGCATCTGGCAAATCACACACCTGCTCGTGGAAAAATCGTATCAAGGGGAGAATTCAAGAAGGTTAAAAGAAAAAGGAGGATTCTTCTTCTTCTTCTTCTTCTTCTTTTGGTCAAAGGAGAATCCTCCGTCAGGTTTTCCGGAAACAAATAAAAGAATGGGAAAAGAAGTGTTCTTTTGATAACTTCTGCAACGCAAACCAACTCAACAAATCATCATCAAATAAAGGAGACTAATTAGGGTGTGCCACGAACGTGCCCATTTTATCAGAGGAATTATATGCTAATAATTTTATTTTTTTGGGAAAACACTGTTAAGACAGTAACTAAAATCAAAAGCATCACCATATATTTTACATTTTTAAAGGATTAGGGTTCATCTTAGAGGTTTCTAAGACAACTGTTCTCGAGACATTTTCAGTCGCTATATAAAGAGGTTAATGTCTCAAGTGCTTTGTAGATGATGATACAGTTCGAGCAGGGAAAATTTCTCTTGTCTGGTACGTTAAGAGTTTGTGACAAGATTATTTGCATTAGTATGACAGATTTTTCTCATTAGGACCCTACCAAATTTAGCATTATTCCAGACAGATATCCAGATTGTCTAGAGAACTAAAAATGAGAAGGGAGGCCATCACATTTGCTTCTGAGATAAGGAAATGATTGATAAGCTCATATTTATATATATTTTACATCAAATTCACTTGTTTTTTCTTAGTTAGTTCCTTATATTTTTGAGCTATTTACTTTATTTTTGTGTTTTGTAGGATTTTTCAGCAAAGAAAAGAAAAATAGCACAAGTGGGATTTTAAGTAACAAATTCGTCAAAACTGCCTGTGCAGATCAACTGACTTTGGAAGCCAGTTACAAACAGTTCAGAATGAATTAGAGAATGAGCCTTATATTCTTGGAAAGCAACGGATGTCTATTTTCTGGAGCATTTCGCGGATTGCTAATATCATTTTTCTAGAAGAAGTTAAGGCAGTTTTAACACTGAAAGGTACACAAGGGGCTGAGCAGTTTGTAACTGACAAGAAAACATTGAAAGCAATGAACCCAATGAATCTAGCAGCCAAAAACAAACCAGCTGACACATTCAAATATCAGAGGAAATGGAATTAAGGATGAGGATTAAGAAGGAGTAATTGGCATAAAGACTACCTAAAGAGTTACAATTGTTTTACCATTTCCTCTCACTTATTGTCATCACTAAATGGCTGTTATTGGGGTGAGTTATGGAGCAGAAATGGGGCAGGAATAAAGATCAACAAAGCTACAAGGTTGCAGCGGAAAAAAAGGGAAGGAATTTTTAGAAAAAAATAAAAACAAAGTGCAGCTGAAAGGAAGAAAAAATAAGCAAGGAAGCAACGTTGGGGAAGGAAGGAAGGAGGAAATCTTGGCATTCTCTTCTTTTGGTTTTATCTTCTCAAACTCATGTCTTTCTTTTGGTTTAATTTGAGAATAATGTGTAACTAATTTTTAGAAGTTAGGGGCTGTTTTGAAGCCCCAAATATGATTGCAAGTTTGTTATGACATTTCGTTGAATTACTTTTATGTATGGATGAAAATTGCTTCACTACTTGTCTCATTGATGAATTTTTTATGTGTTTTCTATGGATGCATACTTAGTAAGCATATTTAGGATTCTAATGCTATGAATATGTGTGTGCCTGCCCTTATCGAATGAGGACCTACATATGTTCTAGAGTAGTACTTGTTAATTGCAATTAACATGTGAATCAATTTCTAGGATAAGTAAGACAACACCAGTACTTACGATGCCTTGTGATGACTCAAACTCTTTTCGTTCTTAATGATTTCTACTTGTTAAATCTATAAACACACCATTCTAGATTGCATGCTAGGGACTAAGTTAAGTTGAAAACGCCATTCTCGTAACATACTACATAAGAAAGATTAATAGGTTGAGTTCTAACATTGAGCCAACTTGAGCATCTTTATCCGGAAATAAAAGGAATTTGAATGAAACATAACATGTTTGCATGATTATTTGGTGGTGGATAGCACTTCCCCTAACTCGTTTTCTTAATTGTGAAATACAATCTGTTTTTATAATCTAAAATCCGTTTCTGTCCTGTTTTTGTTTGATTTAATTTAAATAGTAAATCAACTCCAAAAATCCCAAAAATTTGTGTGAGTGTAGCTCTGTATGTCTAGTATCTGCATATAAAATTTCGTAGACTTTAGATAAGTGTAGGTTAGTCTAATAATTATTGTTTGGTGGCTGGTCAGTAGGGACAGCAGCCTAGTTTTTGTGACATTTTAAATAGTTAGATAAAACAATCTTCTGCGGGAAAGACCCTTATTTTCATATATT
Source organism: Crataegus laevigata (assembly GCA_963580275.1). Taxonomy (NCBI): domain Eukaryota; kingdom Viridiplantae; phylum Streptophyta; class Magnoliopsida; order Rosales; family Rosaceae; genus Crataegus; species Crataegus laevigata. The sequence continues at coordinate 1,145,075 of OY756947.1, read as the reverse complement.
ACAATTGACAAATCTTAGTGTTAATAAGGAAAATCAATAGGACAATTGTGTGCTACTTTGTAGTGTGCTTTTAATCTTATCAATGATAAGATCGGAAAATAGGTTTATTGTTTTTGGCAGATAAATTCTCATTACTCAACTGTCCATGAGTCAGAATGTTACCTCTCTCCTGATTTTTTTCTTAAGAAGAAGTTTCCACACTTGTATTTTGACGATGGAAGCAAACTAATAAGTTCGTCGGAAAGACCTCGGCTTTGAGTGCCAACTGCCTCACCCAAGTCAAGTAATTCCTGGTGCCAATATATAAAACAAAACATTTCAATAACATTCATGAAAAGTTTGGAAATCCTATAGTTTGTTCTGGACGTGTCGACCCAATGTAAATAACAAAACAAAGAAAAGCCAACACACAAGATCAGTGAAACCGCTTGCCTTAAGTACCCCCGACCTATACTGCAAAAATGGCTAATATGCAATATGTCTCGTACTCCGGGTATAAAGAAGTTAGTCCAATATTGAAGTAATTTTCTATGCTATTTATCACAATGTGATATAATTGTTTCTGAAGCCTCAAAGTACCTACATCGTTGGTCTTCAAAGTCTAAAGAATCATGAAAAGTTTCATGCATTACTAACTTCAAAGAGGCAGACGAACAAAGGTATGTGTGGGACGTGCAACTGCCCAGGTTTGTGTTTATGCTTAATAATTCTCTTGTGGAACAAAATGGTAAAGAAATAAGGTATACATAACGAACCTCGTAGGTCATGTTATCAGGATCAATGTCCTCTTGCCATGCAACCTGCAGATATACAGAGACCAAAAGGCAGAACTTTAGCATAACTGCAGGGCAGGAGTTCAAGTTCGAAATAATTATGTGCATTTATTCAAACAAATTCGTAGACTTAATAGTGCACAGTAAATGCATCTAAACTAACAAAAATAATCCAGCAGAAGGAAAAACATACAATTGCACAAACCACAAAACAGGATCCATGTTAGTGTGTAAATTGATGAACTGATGAGAAAATTATAAAAATTTCATTTGTGTTATGCCTCAGCTCATAGGCTGAGTTTGTGAGTCAAAATTGTAATGTGTTGGTTAAGTCTCATAGGACTTATCATTGGACAAGTGTATTAATCTCAAAATAAGATGTAATGGATGGCTAAGATTGAATTTAGAATTGTGTCTATCTCTCTCTCTCTCTCCTTCAACGGTTATAATTGCTAGTGTATGAGCTCATATGCTCAGTGTGTGCGAGTGTCTGCAGTATATGGAAGATTGCAGAGGGATACTCCCTTAGATTTTCTGATCCATTATTTCTCTCTTCTTCTTCTTCAATATTTCTGAGAATTCTCTTCCATAACTACTACTAGATTTCTTGTATAATTCTTGATTTCTCTAACATGGCCTTAGAGCCAGGTTGGGTCTGAATTTCTGGGCGTCGTGTTTGCGAAAGGGTGAGCTCGGATTCACAGCAAAAGCTCATTGCAGCGATTCGAGTTCATATTAGTGATCGAGTCTAACATGGCTGGATTTGGAGGAGGAGAACTCAGAGTGCCAATCTTCAATGGCGAAAAATTTTGATTTCTGGCAAATCAAAATAAAGACCATTTTCCGTTCGCACAAACTGTGGGGTCTGGTTGAGAATGGGTACAAATCTTCAGTGAAGAAGGAGGAGGAACTCATGGAGACGGAGAGGAAGTTGTTGCTTGAGAATGTGGTCAAGGATGCTAAAGCATTGGGCATCATCCAAGGTGCTGTTTCAGATCAAATTTTACCGAGAATCGCAACCCAGGAAAGTGCTAAGGCTGCATGGGACATCTTGAAACAATAATTTGTTGGTGATAAACAAGTAAGATCCGTGAAACTTCAAGGTCTTAGACGAGATTTTGAATATACTCGCATGAATGATAGTGAATCTCTCTATGTGTATATTGCTAAATTGTTTGATCTGATTAATTAAATGAGAAGCTATGGTGAAGATCTGAGTAATCAAAGAGTTGTTCAGAAGTTGTTAATTAGCCTACCTAAGTCCTATGATAATATTGCAGCTGTGATAGAGAATACAAAGGATTTAGACACCATAGATGCACAAGATGTTGTTGCTATCTTAAAGGGTTATGAACAAAGGCTTGATAGACATGGGGAGAGTAGTATGGAGCAAGCATTTGTTAGTTTGAATATTGCACCGAAACTAAATAGATTTAATGGTCAGCCAAACAGTAGCAAATACCAGAAGAATTTTAAGCCAAAAGGGAAACAATAGGGTAACAAGGCTGATTGGAGTAATAAGGGTAGTTTCTCTGTGAAGAATGATGCGAAAACACTGGGGATAAGTGTAAATTCTGTAATAGACTTCATTATGAGGAGTGTTGGGAGGTCAAGTGTCACAAGTGTAACAAAATTGGGCATATTGCAAGATACAGTAATACAAACAAGGCTGTGCAACAAGTGAATTTTGCTAATCAGGTTGAAGAAACTGGAAATCTATTCTATGCTAATCATTCTGGAGAAGTAAAGAAGAAAAGTGATGAATGGTACATAGATAGTGGATGTAGTAATCATATGACATCCAGAGAAGACTTGCTTGTTGACATTGACAGAAGGGTGAAAGCCAAGGTTCAAGTTAGCACTGGAGTCTTGGTTGAAGTGGCAGGAAAGGGAACACTGATCATTGAAACAATGAAGGGTAGGAGATACATAAAGGAAGTTATGATTGTACTTGGTCTTGCAAAAAATTTGCTAAGTGTGGGACAGATGATTGAGCGTGGTTAATTTCTTCTATTTGGAGATTATAAGGTGGATGTGTTTGATGACAGATCTCTAAGAAACTTGGTGGTCAGTGTGAAACAATAAGGAAATAGGTGTTTTCCCTTAATTCCCAACGCAAACAAGAAGCTTGCATTGAGAACAAATGCGCAAGAGTGTGTCAAGATATGGCACAAGAGGTTTGGCCATCTAAATTTTAGGAGTCTCAAGCTACTACAGAGTTAAGAGATGGTATTGGGGCTGCCTGAAATCCAAGATAGTGATGTAGTGTGTCAAGGGTGTGCACTGGGGAAGAATCACAGGGAGTCATTTCCTAAGGAATCAATGTGGACAACAAATGAGCCACTAGAATTAATACACTCAGATGTGTGTGGTCCTATGCAAACACTAAGTCTAAGTGGAAACAGGTACTTCATCACTTTCATAGATGACTATTAAAGAATATGTTGGGTCTATTTTTTAAGAAACAAATCAGACGCATTCTATGTGTTTAAGAAGTTTAAAGCTATGGTGGAACTTCAAAATAGATACCATGTGAAGAGGCTGAGAACATATAGGGGAGGAGAGTTCAACTCAAATGATTTTGGGAAGTTTTGTGAAGAATTGGAGATAGAAAGACAGCTCACTATTACATACTCTCCACAACATAATGGAGTTGCAGAAAGGAAGAACAGGACAATTGTGGAGATGGCAAAGTGCATGATTCATGAGAAGGAACTTCCTTACAATCTTTGGTGTGAAGCACTGAATACATCTGGGTATCTGCTAAATAGAAGTCCTACAAAGGCTTTGAGGAACATTACACCTTTTGAGAAATTCAGTGGAAGAAAACCTGCGATTAAATACCTGAGAGTATTTGGTTCAATATGTTACTCTCTTATTCCAGGAAACTTGAGGCACAAATTAGAAGAAACAAGTGTCATGGATGTTTTCATTGGGTATGGTACTTGTGAGAAGGGGTATAGGGTGCTGAATCCTGCAACTCAAAAGGTTTTGCTTTCTAGGGATGTAATCTTTGATGAGAATGGTAAATGGGATTGGGAGAAGCACAAAGTCAAAGAAGTTTGCATTCCTCTATCTGCAAATGAGTCTCTGGACAATGGTAAAATTGATGAAATGTCTGAATCTCAGGAACAAGTGATATCATATGGGTCTCAAATTCAAGTTGAAAGTCCTCTAGTCACTGATTTTGGTGAATCAAGTAGCTCACTGTCTACACCTTAGTATGATGATACTTCACTGAAGTACAAAAACTTGATTGAGATTTATGAAATATGTCATTTGTGTATTGTTGAACCTGAGTGCTTTGATGAAGCTGCACATGTTCAGCATGGAAAAAGGCAATGGAGGATGAAATGAGTATAATTGAGAAAAATCAAACATGAGAGTTGGTAAGAAAACCTTCTGATAAACCTGTGATTGGGGTAAAATGGGTGTACAAAACAAGGTTGAACTTAGATGACTCAATCCAAAAGAACAAAGCTAGGCTTGTTGCAAAAGGTTATGGACAAAAACCTGGGATAGATTATAATGAAACCTTTGCACCTGTTGCAAGGTTAGATACAATAAGAACTATAATTGCATTGGCTACGAAGAACAAGTGAAAGCTATTTCAACTAGATGTGAAATCAGCTTTCTTGAATGGCGTATTAAAGTAAGAGGTATATGTAGGTTAGCCAGATAGGTTCATTGTGAAAGGAGAGGAGGATAAGGTCTACAAATTGCACAAAGCCTTGTATGGCTTGAAGTAGACACCTAAGGCCTGGTATGGAGAGATAGATTCATACTTTACATAGTGTGGTTTCAAAAGAAGTATCAGTGAGGCAACACTGTACACCAAGTGCAGAAGAGACTCAGAGATGGTTATAGTGTCTATTTATGTTGATGACATAATATACACTAGAAGCTGTCAAGAGTTAATGGATGATTTCAAATCTGATATGATGCATAGATATGAAACGACTGATTTGGGACTCTTACATCATTTCCTTGGCATGGGAGTAATGCAAACTGAAGAATGCATTTTCCTACACCAAAGAAAGCATGCCTCATCCTTGTTGAAGAAATTTGGACTCCAGGATTGCAAATCTGTGAGCACTCCACTTGTGTCAAATGATAAATTGTAGAAAGAAGATGGAAGTGGAGTTGCAGATGAAGCACAATATAGAAAAATTGTAGTCAGTTTGTTGTATCTCACAGCAACTAGACCTGACATAATGTATGCTCCATGTTTGTTAGCAAGGTTCATGCACTGTTCTACTAACAAGCATTATGAGACAGCAAAGACAGTACTAAGATATGTTCAAGGGACTCTTGATTTTGGTTTGGAGTACAAGAAAGGTCAAGGAGCAATGTTGATATGATTCTGTGACAGTGATTAGAGTGGTTTAGAAGAGGATATGAAAAGCACATTTGGGTATGCTTTTACTTTTGGCAGTGGGGTTTTCTCTTGGGCCTCGGTTAAACAACAATGTGTTGCCTTATCCACAGCTGAAGCAGAGTATATCAGTGCATCTGAGGCAACAACACGAGCTACTTGGCTAAGATTTGTTATGGAGGACTTTGGTGAAGTGCAGTCTGTGGCAACACCAATGAACTGTGACAATATTTCAGCCATAGCTATTACTAAGAATCCTATCTTTCATTAGAAAACTAAGCATATAAACAGAAGATACCACTTCATAAAAGAGGCATTGCAGAAATGGGTGATTGATTTGGTTTACTGTCCTACAAAAGAGCAAGTTGCAGATATCTTCACAAAGGCATTGGCGAGAGAGCAATACACTTATCCTAAAGATCTTCTTGGAGTGAAATCAGTTCACAACTTAAAGGGGAGTGTTAGTGTATAAATTGATGAACTGATAAGAGAAGATTATAAATATTTCATTTGTGTTATGCCTTAGCTCATAGGCTGAGTTTGTGAGTCAAAATTGTAATGTGTTGGTTAAGTCTCATAGGACTTATCATTGGACAAGTGCATTAATCTCAGACTAAGATGTAATGGATGGCTGAGATTAAAAATTTGGAATTGTGTCTATCTCTCTCTCTCCTCCAACAGTTATAATTGCTAGTGTATGAGCTCATATACTCATTGTGTGCGAGTGTCCGCAATATATGGAAGATTGTAGAGGGATGCTCCCTTAGATTTTCTGATCCATTATTTCTCTCTTCTTCTTCTTCTTCAATCTTTCTGAGATTCTCTTCCATAAATACTGCCAGATTTCCTATATAATTCTTGAATTCTCTAACAATTCATACCTCAGAAGTACTTGTATTTTGTTGATTCTGAATACCTAAAAATGCAAAAGAAATTTTTTATGGTTAGAGATAGTGTTCAACTGATTGGTTAAATTTCATGTCACAAAACATGAGTGAAGTATAAAGTTTTGACAAAAATTCAAATCACATTACGACACTATAGCACCATCAGAAATCAATTACAACAAAATGGTATTGTGGGTTTTAAAACCTAATGAAAATACGAAATGTCAAGAAAAAATGGTCTATGATAACTCCAATTGGCCAGTAACATAGTATTTGATTCCACCGGATAAGTGACTGGTCACACAGAAAATTGACAAAAACAACAACAAAGCCTTTTCTCATTAAGTGGGGTCGGCTATATGAATCCTAGAATGCCATTGCGCTCAATCTTGTGTCATGTCTTCCGTTAGATCCAAATACTCTAAGTCCAAGGACACAGAAAACTGAATTGAACTAAAATTTAATTTCAAATTCCAAGGACAAGGAGCAAAGCATGACAAAGTGTGATCAATCAAAACCAATTTTCAGTATAAGAATACAAGTAAGCAGAAGTTTCTGACTAACATTCTTCAGGTGTAGCTTGCGCTTCCATGACGGCATCTTCTTCTGGCTGCGGGTCGGTGTTTGCAGGCTTTTCAGCATTCATCACTGAAGGGTATTCCCAAGTCCTCCTGCTGACGTCCATTCTTGGTAAATGATCATTTACCTCGTAAGTACTGTAATAAGAAGTACTCTCCGGAACAGATGGTAAAAACTTGTACGGACTCATGTTCATTGACCAGTACGCAGTTTCCTGTACACACAGCATGTAAAGATTAGCATTTCAGCAAATACTAAAGTTTCAATTCATGAAAATAATACAGTATTTCACTCAGCAAAAATGGTAACCGTAAACGATAGGCAATATCTTTAAACCAACTAAAATCACGTCTAGTTCTGAATATTTGTAATGAAAACTCAAAGTTGACACTCAGTAGAGGCAACAATACATTTCAGCTTCCCCAGCTCATTCCGATATCTCATGAATTCCAGACAAAAGATTAAAGCAAATGCATCTGAACAAACACCAGCTTTCCAAATTTACAAGCAAGATGGATCTAGAACAATCTTATGAGGCGGCGAACAACATGTCATCACAGAATAACTTTCATAAGAAAATAACACATAAAAGGTGGAAAAAGCAAACTTGCCTGATCATGCATCGGCATGGCGTGACCATAATTCACCGGTACATGAGAAAGACCGTCAAAAAAACCCATGAAGCCTTCGGTAGGTGTGTAAGGAAAGCCGGTGTCTAGGTAGTGCACTTCCATATGTCCATTCTCATTCATTTTTGCACCGCTTATCAAACTGCGATTCACATAACCTAGCTACAAAACGGAACCGAAATTTTTCAATACTTATGCTAAAAAATGGAAAAAAAAGAAAGAAAAGAAAAGAAATTACTTCCACATAAATTCATCTTTGTATATGTATTTATGTGTACATTGTAGCACTATCCTCATAGACTGAGAAACTTTCACTACAAATTCAAAACAAAAATTTACTTTAATAATTTGTTACAAATTACAACATATATTATAAAATTTGCAAAATTTAGGGCAAAACATGGACATGGACATGGACATGGACATTCTCAGAAATAGTGAAGCAGAATATAAAGCCATGTTTCATCTCCAAACTTTACATTCCTGTTTAGCTACTAAGAAAATGAAAGAAAAGAACTTCAAGACATAAAATTTCATTTTATTTTCTTTGCCTTCTGCTTTGATTCTCTCGGTAGCCAAACGCATGACAAGATTGTGTAAAGAAGCAGAAGCGGTACCTTACTTTTAAGCCAAAACTCCCTTCACATTTTGCTGTGAAGCAAAAATCGGCAGCTCGGAGGATAAGTAAGAGAAACTCAGTCTTCTTTCTTTCTAACTTCAAATTTTCTTCCCCTTAATTTCTTGAGAAAATTTGCTTCAACTCAGAGAGAGATTTGAGTTTGCACTTTACATATATATATATATATATATAGAGAGAGAGAGAGGTTTTCTCTGTTGCGTTTGAGTTTCTCTCTCTAGAATTGTATTGTTTTTTTTTTTTATGGTGTCGCGTTTGGCTTTTGTGCAGAGGAGCAGCTAGATTTGAGATTTTCACGAACACGCTTCCCTTCTAAGTTCAGTGTTTTTGTTTTGTTGTGTCGAGCTCAACCACGCCAACTTGTCATTAAACAAGATTACGACAATCCTCCTAAATCGGATTTGCTAGCGCTGTCTCTACAATCTACTGTATCTATGCTACACCATTTCACTATATGTAATTAATACTCGTATTTATATAGGACGGCCCATGGACGTTTTTATGAACAATTAGGTTGAAATGTTTGGAATAAAGTTGACAAATCTAGCCGTCCACTAAAACGGTGCATCACAACATCGTGCATTGTGGAGCTTTTCGTCCATGATCATGATGTTCATCATAGTTTGATGTGATTATGGGGAACGAGATATTTATATTTTGCTCTAATTGCAATTTTGGTGAGTTTTGTTTCTAATTTGACCAATTTTATTACGTGTTTCAATTCTTTAATCATTTTTGTTCAATTACGTGTGTCCGAAAAGCGAGGTCTGTGTGAGAACATTATCTTTAATTTAGCATAAACAATCGAAATTGATTAGGTATTAAAACACAATGACTAAATTGACGTGTTTATTTATAACACATGAACTAAAATTGAAGTAATAAAAAAAACAGATAAAATTAGAACCCTCTCTCAATTTTGCATCTTTATAAAATAAATAAAAAAATTTAGAACTAAAAAGCTTTCTCTTCGGTGATTCGAAACAGCCGTTATTTGGGACAAATTTCATAGTCTCAAAGGTTATACTTAAGATTGGAAGGAGGGAAAAGAAAATTAAGAAAGAAGAAAGTTTTTTTTTTTCTCAGAAAAGATAAAAGTAAAAAACATGTGATACACGTATGGATGGCATTGAGTGATTGACCAAGGCTTGGCAGAGGGAGGGGTAAAAAGCCGTTTTTACCGCCGGTGACATCTAGTGGTTGTTGGGGGAGGGGAGGGGGGGCCGCCGCACTCACCAAAGATCCGTCGCTTTCTTCTATTGAATCTTTGCCGTACATCTCGGATCAGAACTGCGCTGTAAAAAAATCTTGAAGGTTTCTGATCCCTACAATTTCTTCAAGGGGTGTGCTATCCACACACTCTTATTTACTTCTCACACACCCTATTATTTTTTGTCCGTTAGATCTTCTTCAGTTCATCCGATCCGACGGTCGAAATCCAAAAAGATATGAGAAAAGTAAAAAGGAGTGTGTGAATATCACACCCCTTTCTTCAACTAAAAGAAAAGTTGTTCGGTCCCTATTCCCCCAAAAAGTGCAACAAGATAAGGTTAGTTAATCTCAGAAGTATCTACTTCCAAATAACATTAGAAAAGCAAGTGGTCATAAGATTTTAAAGTATTGCAATGAGTTCACTACGCAAATTTGTTACGTGTTGAATAAAGTAAAAGGTTTTACATCGATCATTTTACAAAACAAATTACAACTTATATCAAATAGTTTTATTTATAATAGTATTGAGGTCTTTTGCATAAGTGAGAACAGTATCAATGCAATTAGTGTTAAATTAGTGCTGGACCGATATCTGTCATGGTAGTGAGTTGGTTGGGGTACCCATTTTATCCCGTGGCGATGAATCGATTTTCTGCTTTCTATAGGATGTCGACGCGTTGCATGGTTCCAGAAGTTCTCGAGCCTTCTTTCTTTTTTGATTTCGATTTCAATTTCGATCCCTGCCTCACAAAAGCTTTTCGTGCTCTGATGGCTCTCCGATCTCCAGTTCTCTCACTCTCTCTCTCTTGCTAAAAACCATGATTAGCACCCTGAGACCATCTCCAACCCTGGGCTAAAAGCCAAATTATCCCCCAAAATTTCCTCCCAAACTCACTCCAACCCAAGGGGAAAATTCGGGCTAAATGCTAAATGCTAAACCAAGGCCAGATTCCCCCAGAATTTAGCCCAGAAATCGGTGTGGGCTCCACCAAACTGAATGAAAATATTTATCGAAATTTAATTTTTTTTTGATTAAAATGTTCATAAAATTAATTTACGATAGTCTAAATATTTATTTAAAAAATAAATAAATTCAAGAAAAAAAATAGCCTAAGTTTATTCTTTAATAATTCCGGGCTAAAATTTTAGACTAGAAATGGTTGAAGCAGAAAAACTGTTTCTGGGCTAAAAGCTAAATTTTTCGGACTAAAAAATTTGACTTTTAGCCCAAGGGTTGGAGATGGTCTGAAGCGAGAAACTCAGTTTTCTCTTCCTTCCTGCTCGACTTGGATTCGAATGAAAAATCTTTTGCATGAAATCAATTTTCTCCCCATCACCGATTTCGACTGCATGCACACCTATCAAGCCCTAGAATCCAACCGAACTCACTCCCTTCAAGCCCGTTAAAATCTAATCCTAATTTTCTATAAAATTTCCTGTATATTTATTATTTGTTTCCAACAACAGGTAATCATGAGTTTTATTTGATTTTCTCTATGCAGAACCATAAAGACCTTGGAATCACACAGTAAATCAACTATGCAAGCGGACAGATCCAATCAGAGCACTCTGTTACCCTTTTGTTACACGATTTCGTACATCTGCTATATGCTATCTCCCGAAAGCTTATCCACCTACTGCCTATTACTATGGAGGTAAAACTTATGGCTGAACTCTTTTTGCTTGAGATTAGTTCATGTGTAATTTTTTTTAAACAAATTTATGTGGTTCGTGAGAATTTATATGAGTTTCGGCCTGATGTGGTTCCTATAGAAGGCACCATTGTCAACATCAAAAGTCAATTTGTTTAACAACTATGAAGGCTCTTAAAAAATCTTATCAATGGTTGTAACAACATTGATAGCCAGTAGAAAAGTAAGAACAATTTCTTTCTTCATAATAATTATAACCATATATTATTGGTCTACAATTTTTCTTTTCTTTTGCAATTATTGCTTTCTTTGCTTGAATGAATTTGTATTTTTTTTTTCCCTTTGCAAATATGAATCTTTGCTATTTGTAAATATTTTTATGCATAATTTACAAAGTTTATTTTCTAGAAATTTTGTAGTCTATAGTATGCATATTCATTGAATAATATGTGACGATTCCTTTACAGCACCACGGGGCATGAGGCTTCTGGAACCGGTGAGAAATTGCAGCTCCCCTGGGCTAGATCCATTTGGATTTGGGGGGTCGAGGGGTCTGAGGTTCTGATTTGGAGGAAAAGAAAAGAAATAAAATTTGGGTTTTGGATTGATGTGGTGTTTAATTTTATTTAATTTTTATTCTTGCATGTTTGAATTGTTTTGATTTTTTTCATGTTTGATTTTTTTTTTTTCACTGTTTGTTTTGTTCATTGCAGGCTTACAATGTTTGATTAATTTCTATGGGGTGAGTTGTTAATTTTTCCTCTATTTGTTCATGTTGATTTATGAATGCTTAAATGTTCTGTATCTAATCTTACTAACTCTTTGGGTGTATTTTTAACAATGGTTGTCACTATTTTTTCCTGTTAATTTTTTAAGTTTCTATGTGTTTTCACTGTAGACTTTGGACATCGATTTGGTTCTGTTTTGTTGGTGGTTTGATGTGTTTTGTGTTGTGTTTTTCAGTCAATTGACTCAATTCATATGATTAATTCTCATGGTTTTCATGCCATATTGGTTGAGTTTATTATAACTATATTTGATTTTGTTGCAGCCATGTCCTCATATAAACAACAAGTGGAAGGTTTACAGGACATTAACCAATCAGTTGAGATATTAGTTCATTTACTTTCTGCTGTCCCTGGTTAGAGTTAAAAAATGTTTAGGTACTTTATAGTTTTGAATTTGTAGTTAGGAAGATTTAACAATGCCTTTTTTTGTTTGCTTTACTTTGTTATGTTTAGGTACTTTATAGTTTTGAATTTGTAGTTAGGAAGATTTATAGTTTTGAATTTGTAGTTAGGAAGATTTAACAATGCCTTTTTTTGTTTGCTTTACTTTGTTATGTTTAGGTACTTTATAGTTTTGAATTTGTAGTTAGGAAGATTTAACAACGTCACTCTGTCGTCACTTATGTTACAAGTTTTTTTTGCACCAAACACGTGCACTTCATGTGCGCGTGAAGCGAGTGGTTTGACAAAATGCAAGCAGTGGGGCCTGCGCTGCAAGCATTGAGGCCATCTGCAATCATGGGCTGTTGGATTTCCCAAATCTAATGGTCCATGTAAATTCGGATTTTTTTTTAAAATTCAAAAAAAAAAATAAAGAAGAAAATATCTAAAACAGACTTTTAGACCACATGGCACAACTTAGACTCGAATTACAAAAAAAATGTCATCCTAAAGTCCATATTAATTCTAATGGAAATTTTTTAAAAAACTAAAAAATGTAAAAAAATAAATAAATAAACAAAATTAGGAGAATATGAACAATGGAGTGACTAGTACGGGATTATAATTTCAGATAATGATATGTAGCGTTACGAGATTAGTAAAAAGTTAAACATAATATTGATTTAATTTTTTTAATGTCAATTGTCCAAGCAATTTATTTATAGGGTGGAGATGTATTCGGACAATTATTATGCACTAAAGCAATAATTGCCATTACCTAATTAACGGAGCAATTATTGTCTAAATCGGGTGGACTTGCTGCTATAGGGAAGGTTTTTAACTAAGATTCTGCTTAAGGAAGTTGTCTCGTTTGGTGGGTAGAACAAGTAGCAGCATCGCATTATGTATATTTATTCAATCCTTATACATGTTACTTAGGGTATGATTACTTATAATGAATGAATTTACAGGAAATATGTATTATTTTTATTTGCATTTTGTAGGATAATCAATCCTTATAAAAAATTGAGATAATTGATTAGCCTGTACTAATCTCATCACTCGGCTCAGGGTGCAGTCCCTTAAATCGAGAGAAAGACATTAAACGGATTTACCATAACATTATGTTTTGATCCAATAATGTCATATTTTTCTCCGTATTACAATGTATATTGGACTCAAACTCTACAATAGGCTACTAAAGCTTCCATTTCCAATCAAATTAGGTCACTTCAACTTTCAAATTAGGCCACTAACGTTATCATTTGTCAAAAATATAAAAACTTTCAAATTAGGCGCAAGAGTAATGTAACATTAAACTTTCGTTCTCGCTTTTTAATCAAAATATGTATCAAGGCAGGCAGCAGTTGAGACCAAGAAATAAAAAGGAGAGAAACCGTTGTTCCCTAGAGCTATATATTAATTCCCTAAATTAAATAAGTTGGTTTTTGGGGGTCATAAAGCTCATTGAATATGTATATATAAATAAGATCAAATGCCAGTTGTGGTGAATTGAGTTCTCTGGGACCATGCTGGCACATAGGGCCTTGTACTAGAAGCAAGGAATTCATTGGGCTTCCAACAAAAAAGCTGGTCAAAATTAAACGTAAAAGAATGAGATTAGTTATTCCAAAGTGATGTGTTGAGTCAACTTCATTAAAGCTAATATTAATTTTGTTTTTCTTTGAATCTTAACCATGATTATAATATAATCATGATCGAATCCGTGACACTATTTTTTTACACAATTTTTGACTCGTAATTTTTGGAGTAACTTCTAATGTATTTCAACAATCTGAATTGTTTAATTTTTAAGTCTTTTCTCTACCAATAATCACCCAATTTTGAAACCATATAAATGTTAGATTAAGGGATTAGGGTTTCTTTGTAGAACCATATTCTTCCATTTTCTTCACTACAAAATAAATATCTTAATGGTTTAGATTTATCTACTTTTTTTTCTAAGAATGATCTATGAATAATGTTATAAAAGATAAACGGTTCGAATTGTTAAAATATATTACATAGTCGGCCATAAAAATGTGTATCAAAATTGTGTGAAAAAATAATAGATCCGCTATTTATAATTATGATGGTTGAGGCTTAAACTACAGAGCGATTAGACTACATTAGTAAGAGATGCACAACAAAAACATTTGATAAATGTATTTGAAATGTGCACAAAGGAATTTGCTTACGAATACTTGAATGAGTATTTTAAAAATGCTATGTTTAGCGATTTTTGATATTCATGTAGTGTATTGAATTTTTTGTCTCTCGGTCTAATATTTTGTTAAATATTTGTACCTAAATTTGCTTAAATGTCCGTCCAAACATTTAATTGAGGGCTCTTTGGTACGCGTAATTAGAGGTTTAAGGAGGTGTACGATATTGTATTCTCAAATTTAGTAAGCACATTTAGACAAGTCAGTGGTAATTTTATTCTTCAGTAAAAAGTTTTAGTGGAAAATTATACCACTCGAGGATCACAAAGATCATGAAAAGTCATTTTTTCTACTAATGGTATCTCAGCATCTCACCGCACATTGATGAAAAAACTAATCTCTTTCTCAATAAGTATTTTAGTTTTCAAATCAAACAGTAGCCAGTTGCTCCAAAATTGCATCCGTAAAAGTTCAAACTCAAATTAAGAGTTTCATGCTTCGATTTCTTTCCGCCGCATGTAAAAGGAAAAATACGCTGCATGAAAATCACTTACCTTCGACAGTACGGAAAATTTAAAAAACAAACATTTAAGCACAATAATTCGACATCATTGCAAAATTTCAAACAGAAACACGCATAAATAACCAGCAAATCACATAAATTAAACTTCAAGATGAATGGAATTTTTCACCACTCAATAATCTGGTTTACGGGAAACAAAACTCAATCCCACGGTAAAATTCGGTTTGGGATTAACTCCCCTACAACTGAATTATTTCAAGAAAATTTTGCCGAAATGAGTTCTTCAAAAGCTCAAAAAAGATTTTCATCACCATCTAAAAGCTATATGGCTTGGGAGGAAAAATATTCTTAACCGGAACCAGATCCGTACTTCTTGCCGAACACAAGCAGCTGTAGCTTGTCATAACCAGAGAGCACACCAGCACCAGCAATGGCACGGAGGATGTTAGCACCAGCACCCTTGAAGAGAGACTTGGCACCCTCGTTCTTCAAGATTTGTTGGAAGGCATCCAGGGAACTCTTGTACTTGACGGCTTCACCGGAGGTCATCATCATTCTTCTGCGGACAGTGTCAATTGGGTAGGATGCAAGACCAGCACCATTGGTGATGAGCCAACCGAGGGCAAAGCTAGCAAAGAAACTATCCTGTAGTTTTCAAAACAAAAAAGCAACATGTCACACAACTGAAAGCAGATAATGATTGTGGGCAACAGATTTGAACATTGTGGCATAGCATTCTTTAAAAACCAACATAAATAGACACTTCATACAATTCTTAGTAATGCTTCACAAAGAAAGCATTAGAATAGCAACTAACGTAAAAAAAAAAAGCCAACACCATCATATGAATACATAACCATGAACAAAAGGGTAAGTGAATAAATAAAAGTAATTTACTAACCTGCATGCCTCCAGTCAGGACAACAGGCTTCAGTGAATCGTACAGTCCAAAGTAGAGACCACGGTAGACAATAATTCCAACACAAGAGATGTTGAATCCACGGTAAAGACCGGCAATTCCATCAGATTTCAATGTCTTCCTGTAGACATCAACCAGACCATTGAATTGTCTTTCTCCTCCCTTCTTTGCAGCTTTAGCATCATTAGCCAAACGAGTACGAGCATAATCCAACGAGTAGACAAAGAAAAGAGAAGAAGCACCAGCAGCACCTCCTGAAGCCAAGTTACCAGCAAACCACTTCCAATAACCGTCCCTGTCTTTCTTGAAGTTGAACAGCCTCTTGAAGTAATCCTTGAATGCAAAGTTCAAGGCCTACAACAAATCCAGGTAACAATTTTAGTACAAGTACGCATCAAAACTTTTCTTTGCCAATGGAATATTTAGTTAAAAAAAAAATAACATCACAAACCTGAGTGGGGAAGTAACGGATAACATTGGCAGTGTTCCCTCTCCACAATGAACCAAATCCCTCTTCCTTGATTGTACGGCTAAAGCACTCTCCAATGCCCTTGTAGGGTTGAGACAAACGACCGGTTTTGATCATCTCATCCTGGTTCTGAATCAACAGCTTGACACGCTCAATTGGGGCAGCAGCTGTTTTAGATACAGCAGCAGAGACTCCGCCCATGAGAAAATCAATAAGAAAGTGGCCTTTCTCCGCAGGGGCTTGAACAAAGATAGGAGATGCAGTTGAGGGAACCAAAGACATATCAGTGGTAGCTCTGCATGCTGGCATGAAGGGATACTGCAATGCAGCATTAGTGTAGTTCCCATATGCACGTCTTTGGTACATCCCTGGTCTTTGGAAGCCATTGTCGTAACACTGGATAGATTGCTGAAGGAGCTGGCCAGCTACCTTCTGGACGACAGAAGGATGTTGAACCTGATCAACCATTGTCACTTGCCCTACAAGAGTGTGCATATACCATATCAGAAACAGAATCTACCAAGATAACCGAAAATAATAAACCTTCCTGATGTAAATGACACTACTTGACCAAAACTGAACTAACATCAATTACACATAAGAGCATCAAGTACGCTATAAAACCAGATATAAAATCCATTGTTCTTCCAGATAGACAGATATAAATTGAGGATGAGCCTCAAAAGGTTAAATATCTGATACAGAATGATCTCAAAAGGTAGCAGATGGTTAGTAAAAACAAAATACATATCATCTATTCTATATAATGTCCGATGATCTTTGCACTATTTTGTCATGGATGCAGTCAACATCATGGTACTATAAAGGACCAAAAGAATATCCAAACAACCATCAATACTTCAAATAGAACCACAACTTCGTCAAATCGGGGAGTTAAAAAAACATTTTTTAATAAAAAGTAGGGTTTTCATGAAAACTTCAGCGGTACTAAACATGAACTGTCAGCATATCAAATGGTAATCTGTTTATTACTCACTGAAATCTGCATCTAAGCAATAAAGAATTCAACCCCTCTGCCAACATCCAACCCATTAGCCTATGATAAAAAAAAATTGAATCAAAGTACGCATTAAATCAAATCGTATAACACCGTAGAAATTGAAAACCATATCATCCGAAATAACATTCAGTTATCATAGGTCCGACTAAACAGTTCACAATTTTTATGACTACAGAAAAATCATTTCTTTGTTACCAAAAATCGACAACTAATTATTCAACATTGAGCGCAAATGAACATAAACAAAAAATCAGAGTATCCCATTCACAAACTTCAAAAACCAATCGGAATCGTCCAGATCTGAAGGATCTGGATCTACAATCCACAAATAAGCAAATCAATACACTTCCACCATAGAAATGTACTACAAATCAGACCGGACAACGATGAACAGATATGAAACAGTAAAAACATACAAATCCAGCAGATCAGATCTCACTACAACAAGTCGCAAATAATCAGATCCAGAAAAACAATTAATCGATTAAAAAATCACCTTTGAAAATCAAATTTACAGAAAGAAATACAGATCCGGGAAAAAGAAGAAAAATTGAAAGTAACTGAAAAAAAACATCAAAAAATCTCAAAAATGTGAGAGAGATATAGACAAAATTCAGATCTAAACGTAGCAGGAGGAAATTTAGGTTATACCTTGGGTGGTGGTGGCTGCGAGGCGTCTCCGCTTTGAGCTCTACGCTGAAATGCGCAAAGACAAAAGAGAGACAGAGCGAGAGCGTGAGAGGTGTGGAGGAGACGCCTCTTTGGAGAAACGATACCTTTTTATTAGCTGACGCTTGACCCATAAGAAGCGAATAAGTGGGGAATGGCTCGAATCCCAGCCGTTAAACGTTTGATCTGACGGATGATATTTCACGTGAGAAGGTTAGGAACTGTCTAAATAAACGGCGCCGTGACGACTGCTTAATGTGGGCCTAAGCCTTGCTTGGAGTTGGGAAAAGTATGTATTGGTCTGGAACATGGGCCGACTCAAATGAACGGTTTTGATTTTCTTTATGAAAAAGAGAAACGCACAGCATTTTTTTTTTATTAACAAAACCGTGGTCAATTATTGAATTGAGAAAATTGCGTATTACTAGGTCAAAAAGCAAATTATTCAAGCCATATCTAAAATTTCGTCTTTAGGTACTCATCAATTTTATTAAAATAAAAAAACAAATTATTCAAGCCATATCTAAAATTACCCCAAAGAGTTTAGTTATTTTTTAAGAAAAATAATTATTTTCTTTGGACACTTATAGGATTTTGAAACAAATAATGTGGTAACCAAACGGAAATTGAGTCTTCAAAGAATTATGCCATCAGCAAAAATTGTCAAATTAAAGAGAAACCCCTCATAATTAATAAAGGGAAATGGCGTGTCCAAAGAAAATGAAAAATGTGTGTCCAAAGAAAAAATAAATTCAAAAAAAAAAAGTAAACCAAAGATATTCTAGAAAGTTTAGTAAATTGTTTTAAGTCTCCAAAAAGTTTGTGAGAGGAAATTAGTTGTCTAGAAATAAAACTTCACAAAACCACTCATTTTAATATTGTCCTAGTATTTTCATTGATAAATCTTTTAATCAAGAGCCCATATACATTTGAAGGCTTGAAATTCATTACGAGCCCAAATACATTTGAAGGCCCAATTGTCACATATTCGAGAAAATTTAAGTGTGGAAAATGTAATTGGATGAATGCTACCTATATTTTTTTTTCTTTCCATTTTTTACCTTTTTCACTCATTACTTGACATGCACAACAAATGAATCGGAATGAAAACAAAACTAATTCCTATTGAAACAATGTACAATTAGGAAAGTTGAAATCTAAACCATTTCCATTATCAAATTACCCTTATACAAAATAAATTAGATTTTTGTTCAAATGAAATACAATACATGGTTCTATTCCTCGTATTAATCAAGATTATATGGTTCTAAATTTTTTTTTGCATATACAATCTTTATGAAAAATTATATACAAATCAAGATTAAATTATAGTAAATTGAATGAACTAATGAATTATGATAAGTGAAAAATAAATTAATAAACTGTGACATCCCGTCCCGAATTTTCTATACGTTGAAGTGAAATGACGAAATTGCCCTTACCTACGCGTGAACGGGTGTGTTTTGGACACGAAATTGGGCTTTGGGTGTCCTAAATACTAAGCCCAAAAGTTTGGGCTGATAAGTATACACGTGTGCCTGCACATGCACACGCCCACGTACACAACCTTACTTTTTCATCCTTTCTTCCTTATCTCTCTTTCTTTCTCAAACACTCTCTCTTTCTCTCTCGACTCTCATGTACGGACGAACACACACAACCACTTCGAACTCGATCGAAGCCTAAGGTAAGCCTAACCTTACTCTCTGAGACTCCCTGAATATATATATATATAAGTTTTAGGTCTGGGAACCCCGGAATCACCTCGAACCCGTAGCTTAGATTCTAAGGTACTGTTCATGCACTTTGATTTCAGGACGTTTTAGACAAAACCAAGATCACCAATCATCTTAGACTTGTCCCACGAAGCTCGGAGTACCTCGGTGACAAGGTTTGGACGTCGGGATCACTGAGTTCTGGACTTGGCCGAGTTTGAAGAATTTTCCCATCGAGATTTTGGACGTTTTTCGAAGGATTTGAAGGTACAAATGTGTTCTATGTTGAATTTGGAGCATTTTGGTATAAATTTCACGAATTTTGGATGAAAAATGAATGAGATAGGAGGATTTGAAGTTTCGCCGGAAAATGTCGTCGGAAAAACCAGTCCGGCGCCGGCGCCGGCGAAGGTCGCCGGAGCTGGAGGTTGGGGGTGACGGAATATTTCGTCAAAGTTGACGGAATATTCCTCACGCCGTTAGTTAATTCTAACGGAATCCGTTAGAAGATAACGGAATATTCCTGCGCTGTTAAGGTTAGCCGCGCGTGCACAGCACGTGACAGCGCGTGGGGGCGCGTCTGTCCGTGCAATTCCCGGCGCGTGCCACTTCCAAAAATTATTTTAAAAATATCATGACGATCGTGACGTCGTGTAGGTCGCGTTGGTATATTCAAATACCAAAATTGACCTTCGTATGAAAAGTTATTTACGTAGGTCGTTTATGTGCTGGTAATGACGGTTTTGCGATTAATTCACGTATAGGTGAGACGTATCCAGCAGACGAGCACAGTCACTCTAGGCTCGGGGGATACGACCCGTCGACATACCTGTGAGTGGGCTTTTGTTTTCAGTATATATATATAAATGACGTTTTTCCCAGAAACATGAATGGATTGATTTACGAATTGATTGGATTGGATAATTAGATTACCATGTCGTATGCCTACTATAGTGTATAAATATGATTATGATTGCATTTATTGTGCGCTGACGCCGAGGACGGCCAGACAAGTCAGGTAAGTACTGTGGTAGTGTTTGAGATGTGATAGATTGTGATTTAGCTAATCACCTGCACCTCGGGTGTTTGTGCTCCGCCAGAGTAGGGCCTAGCCTTCACGTGATCGTTCACCTCACGCACCGTACGCTCACCTTGGATCCAAGGCAGGTGCCTAGCCTGTCGTACAGACCACAATAGGTGGTTCCGACTCGTTGGTGACCCGCGATTCGTCGCACAGCCTTCACGTGATCGTAGCACAGGGCGTAATATTATACACCTAGCCTGTCGTACAGACCACAATAGGTGGTTCCGACTCGTGTGCAGGATGATAATGATTGATAGGGATTAAGTATGTTTGATGAGCTATAGATTCAGCCGTACAGGTCATTAGAGGTGACTCCGGCCAAGGTATTAAATATCCATAATATCCCGATATTTCCATCGAAATTTCCGTGTTTTTGGACTACCGATATTTCCGATGTCATCGATATTTCCATCGAAATTTCCGTGTTTTTTAAATTTCTATATTTAAAAAAACACCAAGGGGATTCGAACCCCTCCCATTTTACTCCTTCAATACCTTGACCACCATATCACTTATGTTTTTGTGAAAATATGCTAAAATATTTACATATTTTCTACACTCACAATGTTTGCCAGCTCGCTATATAATCAACTTAAATTAGTTAAATCCATCATGCAATGAATTTTCTTCCAATTTTTTGTGATAAACTAATAGATAATTGACTAAATAAACATCCTACAAAGTTTCAATAAAAATTTCCAAGTTTTTCTTACAATTTCCGTGGTTTTTATTCAATTTTTATCGATATCGATAATATCCCGATATTTCCATCGAAATTCCCGTGTTTTTAGACTACCGATATTTCCGATATCATCGATATTTAATACCTCTCCGGCTGATAGAATACTAGGGACATCTTAGTTTTATATTACTTGCCTGATGATGATAATGATTCTGAGTTCGTATATCGACATGGTCTATTATTACGTTTTGATAACGAGATTTGATGTTAAGACGAGTTTTCGTATATAAGTTTATAGACGTACTATTTTCTGGGAAAATTATACTGATTTACAGCGATGGGTTATTTATGGATTTATGAAATGGTTTTGGAAAACCTTGTTTTTGCCCACTCACCTTTTATGTTTTGCGCCCCTCCAGGTACTAGGTAGCAACGTCGTGGACGGTTAGCGAGGCGCCAGGGCAGTTCTGACAGACCACCACTTATGTAGGATTTTCTTTCGTAGTTGAAATGTTTGTTTAAACTTGACTGCACCTAGGAACGGCTCTGTATCATATGTATATTATCAACTTAACTTTCACTGCTGCACTTTATGCCAAATTTGCTTCCGCTGACGCACATGGCTACGTCACTCACATGTGACGGCCGGCACGCTTCGGTTTCCGGATCGGGGTGTGTCAGTTTGGTATCAGAGCCTAGATTTTGGTAGTCCTGTGCAGTTGTGAATATGCTAATTCCCTTGGTGTTTATGTCAGAACGATGCCGCCTCGACGAGAGCCACGTCCATCTGTTGATCCTAGCTTTCCCGACCTTTCTCAGTTGGGAGATGTTATTGCCCATGCTATTCAGTCTACCCTTCGTCCTTCCCATAGGACCCCTCTTGAGAGTGCGCATAATTTGAGGTTACCGAGATATGAGGGTGACGAGGGGCACGAAGGTGCCGAGCGCTGGTTTCTGCAGATAGAGCGGACTTTCAGAGTATTGCACAGTCAGGGTAATCTAGCTGCATGGACTTGGGTTGAGACTGCTATTTGGTTCATGGGAAAGGAACCTGCCACTTGGTGGGAACAGTTGGCTGAGAGGATGCCACCAGAAGAGGCTAAGGACTATGAGGTGTTCAGACAGCTATTCTACCAGCGATTTATCCCAGACGCCTATCTCGACCGCAAGAAACAAGAATTCACGAGTCTAAAGCAGAAGAAGATGTCAGCGAACGAGTACTACAGGAAGTTCACTGATCTTTCTCGCTACCACCCTGAGATTTCTAGGAATCAGGCCGAGATGCTTCGGAGATTTAAGCTGGGCACTCGAAAGAAATGGCGCACGATGGCGACTACGAGGCACTGTGAGACCTATCATGACTTCTACGCAGTCTTGGTGCAGATAGAAGATTCAGAGAACATACCTAGTGATAGCGACAGTGAAGAAGGGAAAAAGGAACCGATGAGAGACAACAAAGGTAAAGGAGTGGCATCACAGGGGCCTCGGAGGACCCAGAGTTTCAAGAGGAGTGGTGTTAGCTCGAGTTCTTCTTCGAGTGGGGGCGCGAGTTCCCCGGGTCAGAGGAGATGGGGTGGATTCGCTGGAGGTCAGCGTTTTCAGAGGCAGCGAGATACTGGTGGTTCTTATGGACCATTCTGTCGGAGGTGCAACAGTCGGCATTATGGCGAGTGCAGGCAGGGCGCTCGTGGATGCTTTACATGTGGACAGCAGGGTCATCGCGCAGCGAATTGCCCGCAGAATCAGCCGAGACCTCCACTACCTGCGTTACCACCTCCAGTTCCTATTCAGCAGATTCCATCTCCTGGTGCATATGGTCAGCCGAGTCGTGGTAGTACCTATCATTATCAGGGTGACGTTGCCCCTTATACTCCCGCACCGTATCCATATCCTCCGGATCCGTACTATTCAGGCGGTTATCAGAGTAGCTATTCTCCGTATCTTGGAGGGTCTACCCTGTATCCTCCTTATCCTGCCGGCGGACCGCAGTGGTATTCGGGAGTTCAGCCACAGCAGAGCGAGGCTGCAGCGAGCAGCGCAGGATCATCTAGACAGCCTAATCCTGCGGGACCAAGTCGTAGTGTGCCTGGACGAGCTGGTCAGCCGAACAGAGGTCGCGGTGGTCGACAGCAGCCGCAGGGCCGTATTCATAACCTTACAGCGCATGACGTTCAGAATAACCCAGATCTGATAACGGGTAAGTTAAATGTACTTGGTCATTTCGCTAGGGTATTGATAGACTGTGGCGCTACTCATTCGGTCATTTCTTACTCATTTGCCCAATTGACTCAACCTGAGTCTGCACCCCTTGTATTTGAGTTAGAGGTGTCGATGCCTAGGGGAGAGACATGTCTGGTCAGTTGGATGTATCCAGGGTGCCCCGTGTTGATTGAGGATGTGATGATGCCCGCTAATCTTATTCCGTTGGATATTGTCGAGTTTGATGTGATCTTAGGCACTGATTGGCTACATTATCATCGAGCCAACATAGATTGTTATGAGAAGAGAGTTACGTTCCATCGGCCGGGGTTACCTGTGGTCACATTCACTGGCGAACGTAGTAATGTTAGGCACGGTATCATTTCAGCCGTGCGAGCTAAGAAATTGTTGCAGAAGGGTTGTCAGGGGTATCTGGCCCACGTAATATTGAACGATAGTGCTCCCGTCAGTTTAGAGGATGTGAAGGTAGTCAGGCAATTTCCCGATGTATTTCCTGACGATTTTCCAGGCTTGCCACCGGATCGAGATGTGGAGTTCTCTATCGATTTATTGCCAGGTACAGACCCTATATCTCTGACTCCCTATCGAATGGATCCCGCTGAGTTGCGAGAGTTAAAGATTCAGTTACAAGAGCTGTTGGATCAAGGTTTTATACAGCCGAGTATTTCACCCTGGGGAGCTCCAGTATTGTTCGTACGTAAGAAGGATGGTACTCTACGGCTGTGTATTGACTATCGACAGCTGAATCGGGTAACGATTAAAAACCGTTATCCATTACCTCGTATTGACGACTTGTTCGATCAGCTGCGAGGAACTTGTGTATTTTTGAAGATCGACCTACGATCTGGCTACCACCAGCTGAAGATTAAGAGCGAGGATGTTCCGAAGACGGCGTTCCGAACCAGATATGGTCATTACGAGTTCCTAGTCATGCCATTCGGTTTGACTAACGCCCCAGCTGCTTTTATGGATTTGATGAACCGAGTATTTCAGCCGTATTTAGATCAGTTCGTCATTGTATTTATCGATGACATTCTGGTGTACTCTAAATCGAAGTCAGATCACATGCGACATCTTTCATTAGTGCTGAAGAAGCTGAGGGAGCATCGATTATACGCTAAGTTCAGTAAATGTCAATTCTGGTTAGACCAGGTGGCATTTTTGGGGCACGTTATCTCAGCTCAGGGTATCCAGGTGGATTCCCAGAAGATAGCAGCGGTGGAGAATTGGGAACACCCACGAACTGTTTCTGAGGTACGGAGTTTCCTCGGATTAGCAGGCTACTATCGGCGGTTCGTGCAAGATTTCTCAGTGATTGCGTTACCTCTTACGAAGTTAACCAGGAAGGATGTTCGATTTGAGTGGGATGATAGCTGCGAACGGAGCTTTCAGCAGTTAAAACATTGTCTTATTCATGCTCCAGTGCTAGCACTTCCGGACGATAGTGGTAACTTCGAGGTCTATAGTGACGCATCATTGAATGGCCTGGGTTGCGTGTTGATGCAACATGGTAGGGTGATCGCCTATGCATCGAGGCAGTTGAAGTCGCACGAGATGAACTATCCTACTCATGATCTTGAGTTGGCGGCGATTGTCTTTGCGTTGAAGATCTGGAGACATTACCTCTACGGTGAGAGGTGCAGGATCTTTACAGACCACAAGAGCCTCCAATACTTGTTCACCCAGAGAGATCTGAACCTTCATCAGCGAAGGTGGATGGAGTTGCTGAGTGATTACGATTGCACGATTGAGTATCATCCGGGTCGTGCAAACGTAATAGCTGACGCACTTAGCCGGAAGTCTCAGGGTAGAGTGGATGCTATATACGCGAGTCGTGCTCCGTTGTTGGCCGAGCTGAGGTCGACTGGAGTAGGATTGGAGATTGACTGTTCGGAGGCAGAGAATCGGGGGAAAGCGTTACTTGCTCACTTCCAGGTCAGACCGATTCTGATTGACCGCATTCTCGAGATTCAGTTGAATGACGCGGAGACTCAGGAGTTGATTCGATTGAGAGGTGAAGGTAAAAAGACCGATCTAAGGATTCGAGAAACCGACGGTATGCTCATGCAAGAAAACAGAATGTACGTGCCAAACGACGCAGAGTTAAATAGGGCTATTCTCGATGAGGCACACGTATCAGCTTATGCGATGCATCCGGGCAGTACCAAGATGTATCATACCATTCAACCATTCTACTATTGGCCTGGTATGAAGAGGGAGATCGCCGAGTACGTGAGCAGATGTATTGTTTGCCAGCAGGTTAAAGCCGAGAGGAAGAAACCGTTCGGACGACTGCAACCACTTCCCGTTCCTCAGTGGAAATGGGAGAACATCACCATGGATTTTGTTTATAAGTTACCCCGTACACTGAATGGTTACGACGGTGTTTGGATAATAGTTGATCGGCTTACGAAATCTGCACACTTCATCCCGGTTCGAGAGAAGTTTCCTCTACGACGATTAGCTGAACTTTTCGTATCGAAGATAGTCAAGTACCATGGCGTGCCAGTCAGCATTATCTCAGATCGAGATCCGAGATTCACATCCAAGTTCTGGACGGCATTCCAGGAAGCCCTTGGTACGAGGTTACTGTATAGTATGGCTTATCATCCACAGACGGACGGACAGTCCGAGAGGACCATTCAGACGCTTGAGGATATGTTACGATCTTCCGTACTACAGTTTGGTGATGCATGGCATCTACGCTTGGATCTGATGGAGTTCGCGTACAACAACAGTTATCATTCGAGCATCGGAATGTCACCATTCAAAGCGTTGTACGGTCGAGCTTGTCGTACGCCCCTATGTTGGTCGGAGGTCGGCGAGAGGGTACTTGAGGGCCCAGAGATAGTTGACGAGACGACTCAGAATATCCAGGTAATCAAGTCTAACCTGAAAGTGGCCCAGGATCGCCAGAAGAGCTTAGCCGATAGACATGCCACAGATCGGGTTTACGAGGTAGGTGATTGGGTGTTTCTGAAGTTGTCGCCGTGGAAAGGAGTTGTACGGTTCGGTAAGAAGGGGAAGTTGAGTCCCAGGTATATCGGACCATACCTAATCACCGAGCGGATAGGTGAAGTGGCGTATAGGCTCGAGTTGCCTCCAGAGCTATCCAGAGTTCATAACGTGTTTCACGTTTCGATGCTACGTCATTACATTGCTGATCCGTCTCACGTTCTACCTCCGCAGCAGTTAAAAGTTAGTCCTGATTTGACGTACGAGGAGGAGCCGGTGACTATCCTAGACTGGAAGGATAAGGTTCTACGGAACAAGACGGTTCGGTTAGTAAAGGTGTTGTGGCGAAACTATTCGGTTGAGGAGGCTACTTGGGAGTTGGAGGAGCGGATGAGAGTTATGTATCCGCGCTTATTCTATGTTTATTAGTGTTTGCTTGTGTTATGTAAATTTCGGGGACGAAATTTTATTAAGGAGGGTAGGTTGTGACATCCCGTCCCGAATTTTCTATACGTTGAAGTGAAATGACGAAATTGCCCTTACCTACGCGTGAACGGGTGTGTTTTGGACACGAAATTGGGCTTTGGGTGTCCTAAATACTAAGCCCAAAAGTTTAGGCTGATAAGTATACACGTGTGCCTGCACATGCACACGCCCACGTACACAACCTTACTTTTTCATCCTTTCTTCCTTATCTATCTTTCTTTCTCAAACACTCTCTCTTTCTCTCTCGACTCTCATGTACGGACGAACACACACAACCACTTCGAACTCGATCGAAGCCTAAGGTAAGCCTAACCTTACTCTCTGAGACTCCCTGAACATATATATATAAGTTTTAGGTCTGGGAACCCCGGAATCACCTCGAACCCGTAGCTTAGATTCTAAGGTACTGTTCATGCACTTTGATTTCAGGACGTTTTAGACAAAACCAAGATCACCAATCATCTTAGACTTGTCCCACGAAGCTTGGAGTACCTCGGTGACAAGGTTTGGACGTCGGGATCACTGAGTTCTGGACTTGGCCGAGTTTGAAGAATTTTTCCATCGAGATTTTGGACGTTTTTCGAAGGATTTGAAGGTACAAATGTGTTCTATGTTGAATTTGGAGCATTTTGGTATAAATTTCACGAATTTTGGATGAAAAATGAATGAGATAAGAGGATTTAAAGTTTCGCCGGAAAATGTCGTCGGAAAAACCAGTCCGGCGCCGGCGCCGGCGAAGCTCGCCGGAGCTGGAGGTTGGGGGTGACGGAATATTCCGTCAAAGTTGACGGAATATTCCTCACGCCGTTAGTTAATTCTAACGGAATCCGTTAGAAGATAACGAAATATTCCCGACGGAATATTCCTGCGCTGTTAAGGTTAGCCGCGCGTGCACAGCACGTGACAGCGCGTGGGGGCGCGTCTGTCCGTGCAATTCCCGGCGCGTGCCACTTCCAAAAATTATTTTAAAAATATCACGACGATCGTGACGTCGTGTAGGTCGCGTTGGTATATTCAAATACCAAAATTGACCTTCGTATGAAAAGTTATTTACGTAGGTCGTTTATGTGCTGTTAATGACGGTTTTGCGATTAATTCACGTATAGGTGAGACGTATCCAGCAGACGAGCACAGTCACTCTAGGCTCGGGGGATACGACCCGTCGACATACCTGTGAGTGGGCTTTTGTTTTCAGTATATATATAAATGACGTTTTTCCCAGAAACATGAATGGATTGATTTACGAATTGATTGGATTGGATAATTAGATTACCATGTCGTATGCCTACTATAGTGTATAAATATGATTATGATTGCATTTATTGTGCGCTGACGCCGAGGACGGCCAGACAAGTCAGGTAAGTACTGTGGTAGTGTTTGAGATGTGATAGATTGTGATTTAGCTAATCATCTGCACCTCGGGTGTTTGTGCTCCGCCAGAGTAGGGCCTAGCCTTCACGTGATCGTTCACCTCACGCACTGTACGCTCACCTTGGATCCAAGGCAGGTGCCTAGCCTGTCGTACAGACCACAATAGGTGGTTCCGACTCGTTGGTGACCCGGGATTCGTCGCACAGCCTTCACGTGATCATAGCACAGGGCGTAATATTATACACCTAGCCTGTCGTACAGACCACAATAGGTGGTTCCGACTCGTGTGCAGGATGATAATGATTGATAGGGATTGAGTATGTTTGATGAGCTATAGATTCAGCCGTACAGGTCATTAGAGGTGACTCCGGCTGATAGAATACTAGGGACATCTTAGTTTTATATTACTTGCCTGATGATGATAATGATTCTGAGTTCGTATATCGACATGGTCTATTATTACGTTTTGATAACGAGATTTGATGTTAAGACGAGTTTTCGTATATAAGTTTATAGACGTACTATTTTCTGGGAAAATTATACTGATTTACAGCGAGGGGTTATTTATGGATTTATGAAATGGTTTTGGAAAACCTTGTTTTTGCCCACTCACTTTTTATGTTTTGCGCCCCTCCAGGTACTAGGTAGCAACGTCGTGGACGGTTAGCGAGGCGCCAGGGCAGTTCTGACAGACCACCACTTATGTAGGATTTTCTTTCGTAGTTGAAATGTTTGTTTAAACTTGACTGCACCTAGGAACGGCTCTGTATCATATGTATATTATCAACTTAACTTTCACTGCTGCACTTTATGCCAAATTTGCTTCTGCTGACGCACATGGCTACGTCACTCACACGTGACGGCCGGCACGCTTCGGTTTCCGGATCGGGGTGTGTCATAAACAGTTTTTTTAGAACAGATTAATAAACCGCAAACCCTTTAAAAAAGAGTTATTCAATTTAAACACAATCCTCCATCTAAGCTCACCCTTCTGTAACATCCCGGCCCGGGTAAGACCACTTCCCGGGCCCGCTCCACCATCGTAACACGATATTGTCCGCTTTGGACCCCGACCACGCCCTCACGGTTTTGTTTCTGGAAACTCACGAGCAACTTCTCAGTGGGTCACCCATCACGGGAGTGCTCTAGCCCCCTTCTCGCTTAACTTCGGAGTTCCTACGGAACCCGAAGCCAGTGAGCTCCCAAAAGGCCTCGTGCTAGGTAGGGATAGGAATATACATTTAAGGATCACTCCCATGGGCGATGTGGGATGTTACATAAACTCTATGCGGGATAGCTTGTTGTAGTTGACACTTCGAACTATCACATTTTTGTCTTGTTACCCTCTCCTTTGAGTCGAGCTACTTAGTTACCCTCTATTATGAAGCACGAGCTTGACAACCATATAGTAATGTCCTTTCAAGCTCCTACATGAATATAATGTTCCTTCTTTTGTCGACAATCAATATAGAAAGTATCTCCCCTCTAAAATCTATCCTCATAACTAAAAGAAAATCTTCAGTCGTTTCATCTTTCACCCTCAACAAAAACACGATCTCAATTCAATTAACTCAATTGTGAGAAGTGAGAATTGTTATATTTAAGTAAAATTGATAATATATGGAACCAAGTAAAGTAAAAATAAACATGGAAATATGAAGTAGTATTGAGTTGAATAATTGACAGGCAAAACATCCCAATCTGCTTGGGTGTTTCGGAGTGGTGATGTTGGTCTGTGTTGAAGGGTATTTCTGCAACAAGAGTAAATTGTAGCAATGATCCTTCAACTTTAATCAAATTGAAGTAATGGTCGCTCAACAAAAAATTCATTATCATTAGTCTCTCAACTCATCAAAATGTGTAGCTATAATCATTTTCGTCAACTTCATCATAATTTTGTCAAAATAAGTTATGATGGAAGATTGCTACAATTGGGGTCCATCAACTCATGAAAACATGTAGCTATGGTTATTTTCGTCAACTTCGTTAGAATTTTGTCAAAATGAGTTATATTGGAATGACCATTACTACAATTGGGTTAAAATTGATGGACTATTTCTCTAGTTGTATTAAAATTGAGGGAGCAATGATAATGAATTTTTAGTTGAAGCATCATAGCTACACGTTTTGATAAGTTAAGGGACCAATGGTAATGAATTTTTAATTGATGAACCATTGCTCTAATTAAGTTAAAGTTAGGGTTAATCTCAGTTTACTACCTGAATTTTCATGGTTTTAAACATTTAGTACATGAAGTTTTTTTCATCCCAGAGTGGTACCTAAAGTCATAATCTTAGGACATTTTCATATATATGTTAAGATTGCTGTTAAATCAACTGTTAACTGATGACATGGCGCCCACGTAAACAATGACTGGGCTCCCGTGGATATTAAAAAATAAAATAATTATAATTATAATAATAAATATTTATTTAAAAACAAAAAAAAACAAAAACCTTAAAAGATACCCTTCAATCCAATCCCACAATTTCAATCCCAGCCACACTATTCTGCAATCAACCCTCATCGCCAGCCACCTTCCAATCCAACCCCATCGCCACCCCCCGCTCCCATCCAATCCCTTCATCCCTTCTTTCATATGCGCCCGCCAAACCCTCTATACTCAACACATCTCCCTCTTATTCACCCTCTTCACCACCCCTCCATTCTCTATCCATCACCCTTTGTAAAAGCCCTAACTCCCAAAATCTTTTATGTTTTCAAAAACAATTTAGCAAACCCAGCATGAAATCCCTAATTCCCAAAATCTTTCCGACCTTTTTGAATTCGACTTCGATTTCGTCAAACACATAATGAAACACACAAAAAGACTTTGAATTTGTAGAACAACATAAGCAGGTCGCGATGCCCCTGAGGAAATCAAAGTCGAAGTCATTTTCAGAAGAAAGAAGGGAGGAAATCAGCTTCGAACTCACATAGCAAAGAAGTCGAAGTCGAAGTCTAAGTCGAAGGGATGGAGGGTTCGGCGCTAAGCAAAACTCATTGCTGTTATGGTTCCTTATTTGATGATTGAGAGGTTTTAGAAGAGAAAGGTTGAGTGATTCTCAGAACCTAATGACGACGGGGAGTTGGTTCAAGTAAATAGGGGTTACGATTGATACGATCAAATTCTCAATTCCCTTAATCAACCTGCAAGTAACACGGATGATAGAGAAGAAGAGGGAATGAGGAAGATCGAAGCAGCATAGCTCCAATATTTTTGTTTATATTTCTTTTGTGTAAATTATGATCTGATTTGTTTTTTGGGAGCTGGGCTTATTTTATACAGACTTCACCCCTTAAAATGCCAACTGGCATATTTAACAGTCCTTAATACTAAAAACTAAAGCATAAAACCCTCAATTAACTCTCTAAATCACTAATTAAGACAATCACAGTTGAGACCTATTTTGGGTTCATAACAATACCTCCCCCTTGAAAATTAGCCTTGTCCACAAGGCTAAAAAAATTTGGATGGTGGGAACTTGTTTAAAAGCAGCAACATATTCCTTTATGATGGATATGTTCTTAATTCTAGATATGCTAATTGCAATCCCAATCCCAATATCAGCGAGTTTCAAAACAAGTGCATCATTCAGTGGTTTAAAGCACTAGTTGACATCTCACGAAGAGTTTGCACGATATAGTTCATTGAGCTATTATCCAGTGGTACAACAGTGCCATCAAGCAACTGAACCTTAGAGCTTTTCTCAAGCAAATTCTCTATAGCACTCTTCACTAGCAATGATTTCTTCTTTGAAACATAATTGACCATTACACCCGTGGATTTCTTATCACAATCAAACTCAAGGGTTGCAATTCAGCGTTCAAATTCACTCAACTTCTGGCAACAACCAAGAAAATCCCTCCAATTTGATGATTCCGCACCCTTGGACTATTCGGAAAAAGGGCTTCTCAACTAAAAACTTTGGAGCTGCCTTAGTATGTGAAATCTCGTACTTGGATTTCACTATCGTAAATTATGTATTTGTATTAAGGAGATTTTACATTATTTTTTAGAATTTATATTAGATTTTGATTAAACTAATTAGGAAGTTTGAAGTTTTGAAATAATCATTTACAAATCCGTGAACTTTTCGGGATCACAGTAAAAGTAATTGGATAGATCTCGGTCCAACGAGCGCATAGGCGAAATTCGTATGCGAATCAAAATTATAACCGAAAAGTTACGGGCATTCAAAATTGTATCCTTTCTTTTATTAAAGGGTAAAAGACAGTTTACTATCCTCATGTTTGGTGGTTTTTAACATTTAGTACATCAAATTTTTTTTATCCCAGAGTCATACCTAAAATGTAAATTTTGGGACAGTCTCATACATCCGTTAGTCAAACTGTTAGTTCTACTGTTAAGTGATGACGTGGCGCCCTGATTGGGTGCCACATGTCATTAAAAATATTTCAAAAGTATTTAAATAAAAATAATATCAAAAATATTAAAAATTTATTATTTAAATAAAAATAATATTAAAAAGTTATTATTTAAATAAAAATATTATTAAAATATTATTTTTTTCTTCATCTCTCTTCTTCTTCTTCTTCTGGGTTCGGTTTCTCTCTCTTTTTCTTTTTTTTTCTTCTGCCTCCTCATCCTTCTCCTTCTTCTTCCTTCTTCTTCCTCCTCCTTCTTCTCCTTCTTCTTCCTCTTCTTTTCTGGGTTCGGTTTTTTTTTTCTTCTTCCTCCTTGTCCTCATTCTTCCTCTTCTTCTGGGTTCGGTTTTTTTTCTTCTTCTCATCCTTCTTTTTCTTCTTCCTTCTTCTAGGTTCGGTTGTTTTTTTTCTTTTCTTTCTTCTTCTTCTCCTCCTCCTCCTCCTCCTCCTCCTCCTCATTCTCCTTTTTCTTCTTCTTCTTCTTCTGGGTTCGGGTATTTTTTTTCTTCTCTTCTTCCTTCTTTGCAGGTGGGTTTTTTTTTAATATTATTATTTTTTAAATATGTTTTAATATTTTTTAATGACACGTGGCGCCCAATCAGGGTGCCACGTCATCACTTAACGGGAGAACTAACAGTTTGACTAACAGATGTATGAGACTGTCCTAAAATTGATACTTTGGGTATGACTCTCGGATGAAAAAAAATTGATGTACTAATTGTTGAAAACCACTAAACATCAGGGTAGAAAACTGTCTTTTATCCTTTATTAAAATTTAATTGAATTCCCACTAGGTGGGAATTGGGCCCAATTAGAAATAAGACCAAGGTTAAGGTAACCAATCAGAAGAGAGGACTGGCCCAATCAAATGTGAGGCATTTAGGACCAATCTGAAGAAGGGAAAGGGGATAGACCAATGGGAGGAAGGAGCCAGGAGGAGAAATTAGAGAAAGGAGGAGCACCTGGTCACATTTGACCCAATTTCTCTCGCGACTCAACCCTGTTCATTACACATCTTCCGGCGGTTTTTCGTCAATTTTTCCAACAAACCACGTCACCTAACCACCTGGAAACACTCCAAGACCTTCCATCTACTTAGTCTACCAAAAAAATTGATGAAAATTAGCCTTGAAACTGTGAAACCAGCATTAGTGGGTGAGGGGTTCCTTGTCATCAATCGACCAATCCTGAAAAGATTTCCTTCGATCATCACCACCTCTAGCATCCTCATTAGCCCATGAACAAATCTCAAACAACCTTGGAGGCGGTGGAGCACTGGAGGTGACAGATTGAAGCCACCCATTTCTAGGGTTTCCGGCGAGTTTGTGGCGAATTAAGGCTTTTTCCAGCCAAATTGGCATTCGTCACAGGTATATAGTTTGCTCTACTCACTGAAATCTACATTTTTGTAAAATTTGGTAATATTTTGAAATAGTTGAATTTTCCGACAAGTCGGGGCGGCCGATTGCCACCTGTAGCAGCAAGTGCCCAATGGACTGACGATATCTTCCTAAGTTCAATTAGATGCTCTAATTTCATAATTGATATCTCTGTGACGTGGTTTGATTGTTTGAACTTAGTTTCATTACGATATATCACTTGACCAAAATTTGAATTCACGATCCGACCGTTGGATCGTCACCAAACTTTATTACGCTATAGAACGTAATATTTTAGGATAACTGGAACTAATGGATTGGGAATCCGATGTATGGATCTTTCCGAACTGGATTTCTAAGTTAGTGAAATTAATTGTTACCCGCCACTTAATTCTGGCACTTGGCGGAGATCCAACCGTTGGATCATAATGAAATTTTAATATGTTGTTTTATAAGAATAATGTGGGTCTTTGGAAGTTACAAATTCGAAATTCGATGTGCGGATATTTTGGATCGAATTATGTAGGATTGTGGACACCACCGTTGATCGAGAGTTGACTTTCGATCAACATGTCTCGAATCGTTTATAAAACTAAAATTAGTATTAATAGAAGCATACTGAGGTTATGTGGGCTTATCTCGGTGAGTGACTTTAACATATGTGATATGGTGATTACCCGATTCTTTATATTAATATCCTTTGTGGATATGACTTGGTTTTATAAATGTGTTTTCTATAAAAATGTGATTCTTTTATAATTGGCCATCAATCTATTTTTATTAAATGTGAATTGATTCATGGATTGGTAATATTTGTGAAAATGTGATTCGAATTGCATATTAAAATGTTTGTTAAATTAAGGGCTAGTAGGGGACTATGGCGCTGTTTGGTTATCCACAACAGAGGACCATATTATTTATGGATCGTGCTTGGTTAATCCGCAATAGGCGATCATTATGCCTAAACATACTTAGGAGTGATCATGCTTGGTTAATCTGCGATGGGTGATCACTGCCTAACAGTTCAGTATATGTGACTCTGCTTGGTTAATCCATGATAGGGAGTCACTACCTACTTGGTTATCTTGGTCCTGCTTAGTTAATCCGCTATAGGGGACCATATTTTCTATGGATACTGCTTGGTTAATCCGCGATGGCTGATCCTTATATCTTTGGTATGGCCATACACACATACTTAGGGGTGATCATGCTTGGTTAATCCTCTATAGGTAATCACTGCCTAATAGATGCGTAGGAGTGACTCTGCTTGGTTAATCTGAGATAGGGGCCACTTCCTGTTTGGTTACTTATGTAGGCTCCGGTCGAACTGCGTCCATCTAGCCCTAGTTTTTAGTGTATTTATGAACGATAGTTTTGAGAATCTTTGTGGTTTGAATTTGAAAAACCGTTGGATGTTTAGGTGACTCATTCGGAGTTTTCAATGACTTAACTATGATTTCATAAAAATATGATTATATATTTGAGGTTTATAAACTGTGATCGATGGTCTGTTTTTATTGATTATCATATACGTTGTATTATTGTCACTCACACGAGCTTTGTAGCTTATTCGGATTCTTGTTGCCGATGCACCATTTCCATGGTGTAGGCACTGATTGTATAGATGACATGCCTGAAGAGATTACAAGAGGTCGCTTGGTAGTTTTGGTTGGATTTCGTTGAGTGGTCCAGAATCCCTACTCTTGCTCATTTCTATAAAAGTGGTCCAACCCTAGATTTGAGTGAATATGAATTGCTCACAGTAGACATTGTGTATAAATTAGACCCATCATGTTAATACTTGAAATCCAAGTAGGGAATTATGTAGGGTCCCTTTATTAAATTTTGTGAATTGATATGAGACCTTATTGATTGAATAACATAGTTAAATGTTGATATCATGCATCTTTGATTCTTAGAATTGATTAACTGGAATGATTGTGGAATGATGTGGGATATGATTGGTATTATTATGATTAGTCTCGTTGATCATAATATTGTGCTTTGTTGGTTCTTTGATATGTTACATGTTGTGGATTAAGGTTTCATGTTGAAAACTTAGTGATTTATGTAATGGATGGAATGTGAATCTTGAATGTCTTGTGGGTTTGTTATGTAGCTCTGAGTCTAGTAATTCCATACTTTTCACATTCTAATGATTGATTGAGTAATGTTATGTTTTTCGGCTTGAATATACTATGATAAACATCGATATGTAGTGAATGACGAACTACGAATGACTCGATCCCTGTTTATGGAACATAAGTAGTCTAACGAGGATGTTAGATGCAACCATAAAGTATACAGAAAATTATTATGCAGTGGATTGGCTAATTCTTATGCTTGAGAACTTGCACAAGTTAGAAAAGATTGATTCACTGCAATTAGGAGCATCTGTGAAGCTGTGGTCATCATCGAATCATGAATTACAGTATTCGAACTAAACAACGAAACTGTGGCTGCAGTAGGGTCATTTGACTGTGGCTTGATGGCTAGAGTTGCCAGTGCTCGTAACAACGGTGAAGATGAGAGTAGCGTCTAACACAGATTGGGCTCCGTGGTAGCTGGATTAGTTCAATCGCAGGAGAACCATGATGATCGCCGGCAAGAAGGGCATAGATGCCTTCCTCGGCACCTCGAGAGAACATTTCCCAACGAAATTGTTCAAGAGAGGCATCGAAGGCCTTATTGAAGGTCTTGTCAAAGGCGTCGTCGATCGCATTGGCGATGAGAAAAGGTAAAGAAGCGATGATAGCCTCTAAGGAAGCAACACGATCTTTCAGGGAAGAGAAACAAAGGGCAACAGTTTGGCGGGTGTGCACAAGAGGGAAACCAAGATTCGAGAAGGATGATACCATTGATACGATCAAATTCTTAATTCCCTTAATCAACCTGCAAGTAACACAGATGATATAGAAGAAAAGGGAAAGAGGAAGATAGAAGGAGCAGAGCTCCAATATTTTTGTTTATATTTCTTTTGTGTAAATTCTGATCTGATTTGTTTTCTGCGAGCTGTGCTCCTTTTATACAGACTCCACCATTGTCTACATGGGCGCCATTTAACTGTTGATTTAACAGCGACCTTAACAGATGTATGAAAGTGTCTCAAAATTATGACTTTAGGTACCATTATGGGATGAAAAAAACTTGATGTATTAAATGTTGAAAACCATGAAACTTTAAGGTAGTAAACTGAGATTAACCCTTAAAGTTAAGAGACTATTGCTAAAATTTACACAACAAAAGTGGTGAAGAAAATATTAAAATTAAAACTTTTTAATGGGTGCAGATAGAAATTGGGGCAAAGATGATGTTTAAACAAAAAAGTCAAAAAAGAGAAAGTGACTTTTTGACAAAAAAAAAAAAAAAAAAAAAGGAAAAAAGAAGAAGAGAGCAAGTGAAGTTTACTGGAAGCGGAGGGGGCTCTCAAGCAACCAAGGGCGGGAAATTGCAACTACCTCCGAAAATGGCAACCATGGCGGCGGAAGAAAACCCAAGGCAGAAACAGGAACTTGCAATGGGTGAGGAAGAAGACGACGAAGAGCATGCCGCCAAGGAGGCAGTACTCCAAAAGTACTTCCTTCAAGAATGGAAGCTCGTCAAGTCCATCTTAGACGACATTGTTTCCAATGGGCGGGTCTCCGATCCCTCCGCTCCCCACAAGATCCGATCCATTGTAACGCTCTCTTCCATCCCTCTTGATATTTGCTGCATTTTTCAAGATTGAATTTTTGGTCTGAGCCCATTTGGAATTACTGTCGTTAGACAATAATACCGTTTTTTTCCCTTAATTACTCTGTGATTGGAGACAATTTTAAGTGAATAGGATGTGAAATTAGTTTGCTTTTTTGAAGTTTTTAAATTTTTTTTTTATCAAGACACCCGTTTTATAATGCTGTAAAATGAATTTGTTTTGGAATTGTGGGATGCACCAAATTGCTTGTATTTAGGAGTCAGGGTTTTCTGATTGGACCCGTTTTGATCAATTCAGAGGTGAGCTAGTGATTACACTGCTCCAAGTTGGTTGTTTAGTTTTTCTTTCAAGGCATTATTCGATGGGCAAATATTTTTTTGTTCTACACTAAAAATTTGCTATTTGTTCCTTATTTGTATGCAGATGGACAAGTATCAAGAACAGGGCCAGCTAGTTGAACCGTACCTGGAGAGCATTGTTACCCCGCTCATGTTTATTGTCCGCTCTAAAACAAGCGAATTAGGTGTAGCTTCGGATGAAATTCTTGAAGTAATTAAACCTATATGCATCATTCTTTATTCACTGGTCACAGTTTGTGGATACAAGGCGGTTGTCAGGTTCTTTCCGCATCAAGTCTCGGACTTGGAACTTGCTGTGTCTCTCTTGGAGAAGTGCCATCACACAAAGTCAGTGTCATCACTGCGTCAGGAAAGTACAGGAGAGATGGAAGCTAAATGTGTGATGCTTTTGTGGCTGTCTATACTCGTGCTGGTTCCGTTTGATATCTCCACTGTTGATACTAGCATTGCAAACAACAGTAATCTTGGAAAACTTGAGCCAGCTCCTCTGGTATTGAAGATAGTGGGGTTCTCCAAAGATTACCTTTCAATTTCAGGCCCTATGCATCCTATTGCTGCTTTGCTGCTCTCGAAGCTTCTAACACGCCCTGACATGCCAAAGGCTTTTTCCAGGTTTCTTACATCACATACATAGGTCATAAAATGTTGCATACAACTGCCTACTTTAGCATTGCATGCGCATATGATAAAAATTGATTCAAATTCCAGCTGAGTGCGAGCTGTGATTACACCTTAATATTCATGGAATATAACCTTCTGGCCAAGAGAATATGAGAATTTATTACTAGTTCTACAGCTAATGCTTTGAATATAAGCTAGAACAAACGCTTGATGTCAAGTAACTTAGAATGTGAGAAATTTAATATGAATACTCAACCTTAAGTACTTGTACATTACACACACATGCTGATGTGCATGTTTCTGTGATAATTTCTTTCTTAGCTGTTAGTTGTAATTCTAGACCACTCTTATTGCTGCATTTGCTTACCTTTTTCTTATACATTTTCTTCTTCAGCTTTGTTGAATGGACACACGAAGTACTATCTTCTCTGACAGATGATGCCATCAATCATTTCCGGTTACTTGGAGCTACAGAAGCACTGGCTGCTATTTTCAAGGTTTGCTTTTACTTCTTTGTAGTTCATACGATCTGAACCCCAACATAGTTTGCAATTTAGTTGAGAAAGCTTATGTCTAAGGACCAATAACTGTGACCCTTGAGCAAGTATGATGATTTTTAAGAGGATTGCAAGTTGCATATTGCATTTATGTTTTTGATTCTCTAAACTGAAATGTTTATTTATTTATTTTCTTTTAACTTTTCAATGGACAGGCTGGTGGGCGGAAACTCTTGCTTGATGTGGTTTCTATTGTTTGGGTTGACACCTTATTGTTGATCAAGTCTTGCAATGCGGCTAGGAGCCCATTGCTGCGCAAGTATCTGATGAAATTAACCCAGAGGATTGGGCTTACTTGCCTTCCTCATCGTACACCTTCATGGCGCTATGTGGTTAGAATGCTAAATTCTCTATCCTTTCCATTTTTCAAACTTAGTTTTATCAATAATAAGTTGTTTCTGTCAATGTTTAAGATACTTAATTTATTACACTTGTAATTTTCATTACAAATGGTATGTGTATTTCCTGTTGTATGACCCACCTTTTGGTATTTTTCTTTTCAATTTTTATGCTCTTCTTAAAATGATCCGAGTGTTAATGAATAAGCTGCTTAGAGTACTTAAGAACTCAAATACCAGATGTGATTCTGCATCTAGAAGTATAATCTTTTTGAATAGGACAGCACATTAAGCAATTCTTTGCATTTTACAAATGACGACACAATGGATTAGTAGCCTTTGTAAAAAACCCTTATATGTCCTGGATAGTTTTGTTTTTTCTCTGATGGCTTTCTCTTGCCTTAATCATGTATGTTTGATGCAGGGGAAAACAAGCTCTTTGGGAGAGAACATAACTTTGTCTGGATCTGAAAAAACTGGTCGATGCAATTATGCTTTAAATGCTGAGGATTCCAACTCAGAACCAAGTTCAAGCTGCCAGCAAGATGAAGAAATGGATGTTCCAGAAGTTGTAGAAGAGATTATTGAGATGCTACTTACTGGTTTGAGAGATACGGTATGTTTAAAGGCATGAGATTTCATCGAGAACTTGGTTACTTGAAGTTTGTAGCTCCTGCTGTTAAAGTTTCACTGACAATATGGATCTCTCTTTGTCGTTGGTCTCATCTTGGTCATTTACTTGATCTTTCTTTAGAATTTTATTGGTTGGAACATTGCTGGCTTTCTGATGTATTAAATAACCTTTGGAGAAGCTGCGATTCCTCAATATTCTGCTTATCTGCGGACATTTTGATCTTGCCTTTTAACCAAACTGTTTGTTATGAACTTGAAAAGCCAAGCCCATCTGCATAGCAGCTTTGAAATGATTCTCCTCATAAGTGAGTTTATACAGACGAACTTAAAGGATTATTAGTTATACTTGCGAGATAAACAAAACTGACTAAAAGTCTGATTTCCAAGATGTGGATGATCTGTCTGAGTCATTCGATGTTGGAATGAGAAATCACACTTACTGAAAGTCTGATCCATTAGATGAAATCCTCCTAAATTACCTTGGAAGTGAGGAACAATATGTTGCTGTGGTAAATACTCAGGAACTGTTGTTCTGTTTAGTTCACTGGTTTATCCTCTCCACCACCTTTTTCATTAATCCATGAGGTTCAATGCTCAAAACAGTTGGTGGTCATTGAGGAATGAAACGATCATCACGTCTTCTGTTCCCTTTTGAGATGCGAGTCCATTTTAATTGACATGAATTCCAATAAGCCTTTCTTTCAGCTTCTTCCATAAGTTTTCTTTTTGGGTCTAATTCTTCCAAAAGTTTTAGTTTCTTAGAAAACTAAGGTTGCACTAGAGAGCAACTCAAGTTGCTAACTTGCTATTGATTCATCCTTGTTTTGGATATTTTGATTTTCTTTTATTTTTGTTTATTTTTCCCACTGTCATATGGTATGTACTTATTACTAATAGCATGTTTATGCAGGACACTGTTGTGCGTTGGTCTGCTGCAAAAGGTATTGGCCGCATTACTTCATGTCTTACATCTGCCCTTTCAGAGGAGGTCCTGTCGTCTGTGTTGGAGCTGTTTTCACCAGGCGAGGTATACTTTGGTTGCTTTGTTTGGTATCTTTTCCCATACTTCTACCATTCAACTGGTTAAAATGTCCTTGCTGGAAAATCTTTCATGCTTACATGGATTTCTGTAATCCTTTAAAACATTGTATCTTCACGCCCTTTCATTAGTTGTGAATAATTGTACCAATTTTATTGCTCAAAAGCTGTACTGATGTCTTACTTTTTCAGGGTGATGGGTCATGGCATGGTGGTTGCTTAGCACTGGCTGAATTGGCGCGTAGAGGGTTGCTCTTACCTATCAGCCTTCCGAAAGTTGTACCTGTTGTTGTGAAGGTTGTCTGGATACCGACTTATAAATCTACCGTATATTGGCATTTTTGTTGAACTGTAGCAAGTGTGTATCATATATGGTTGATCCACTAGCGAACATTTTTCAACACTAATGAAATGATTTCACATTTACTCTAAATTTGATACCTACTTTCTTTTCCTTTTTTCCCATTATGTCATAGTGATCTAGATGTAAGTTGTCATGAACATCTCGGCACAATGTCGTATTTGAAGTCTACTTTGGTTTTGTTAGCTTTTATGGAGCTTCAAGCTTACTAGGTTCTTCTAAGGTGGTGCTGTTTCTCTTTTGTAGTCAGTGAAAGATTAGTAATTGATGTCAAAAGTTGAACCAAATACGAAATATAAATTCTTGGCTTGTAGAGATATAAATTAGTACTGATGAGAGTACATCTTCTAATTAGGCACTACATTATGATATTCGAAGAGGTCCGCATAGTATTGGATCTCATGTACGGGATGCCGCAGCTTATGTTTGTTGGGCTTTTGGCCGTGCATATTATCATACGGATATGAGAAATATACTGGACCAGCTTGCACCACACCTTCTGACAGTGGCATGCTACGACCGTGAGGTACTAAACTTTTATTATTAGTATGATTTGAATCATTATTTCGTACTACATGTGTTTTATGTTCTTATATTCTAGTTTATGATGCTTAGGTTAATTGTAGAAGAGCAGCTGCTGCAGCTTTTCAAGAGAATGTTGGAAGGCAGGGTAGTTACCCTCATGGAATTGACATAGTGAATACTGCAGACTATTTTTCACTTTCTTCACGAGTAAACTCTTATGTTCATGTTGCTGTCTCTATTGCTCAATACGAGGGTTATCTTTATCCATTTGTGGATGAGCTGGTGTATAACAAAATTTGTCACTGGGTAGGCTCCAACTTGAATTCTTTAAGGTTTTTAAATTCCCTACAGACTACTTTTATCTATCAGTGTAGATCTTATGTCTTACACAATGTCATCAGGATAAAGGTTTGAGAGAACTTGCGGCTGAGGCACTTTCTGCCCTTGTTAAATATGATCCTGACTATCTTGCAAACTATGCCGTGGAGAAAATAATTCCTTGCACTCTCTCATCTGATTTGTGCATGCGCCATGGAGCAACACTGGCAGCTGGGGAACTTGTTTTGGCACTACACAAGTGTGGTTATGCTCTTTCTGCAGGTTGCTATTCTAACCTCTTAGAAATACAAGTAAAAGATTACGATAAGTAGGATAAAACTTGATATTTGTGTCTATCTTAGATTAAAGTGTTTCTTATGCAATTAGATTTAAGCAGAAGGTTTTAGATTCAGAAACATTTTAAAGTACAGTTTCTGGAGCAGATGTGAATTGAGTAAACTTTCTTAGAAATTGACTAGTGTGTATGTTTATATATTTTTTGGTAGGTATCAGGATAAGGAAGTAGTATTGTTGTTCACAAACTTGAGCAGAAAAAGTGGGTGCAGTGGGATAAGAGGGTGAGAAATTATAGGAGTGAAATCATCGAGAAGTGGTTTCAAATGTTCTTTTTTTTTTTCACTGTTTTTTCCCTTAATGTTAAAAACAGTGATTTTAAAATGACGTCTAGAAGGCAACTCATATGAGGTCATTGACAGCATAGCGTTCCTAATGTCTCCCTTTTAGCTGGTTTTCAATTTTCAAAATAAAATATATCCGTTTGTTTTCCAATTCAAGCAAAGCAGTTATACAAGGTTTGCTTTTTACTTTTCTTTTCCGGTCTTTTTTTTCCCCTTTTTTGGGGGGGGTGGGGGGTGGGGTTTGTCCCATTTCCGGTGGTGGGGTGCAAGATTGGTATTTTTATTGCATAAGCCATTACTGTTTTGTTAAATTGGTGTTTACAGATAAGCAAAAACGTGTTGCTGGTGTTGTGCCTGCTATTGAGAAAGCACGCCTTTATCGTGGAAAAGGTGGGGAAATAATGCGTGCAGCTGTTTCCCGCTTCATTGAATGTGTATCTATATCATCTGTGTCACTGCCTGAAAAGATAAAACGTAGTCTGCTTGATACTCTTAATGAGAATTTGAGACACCCTAATTCGCAAATTCAGGTGGTTATCTCTTAGCCTTAAGTACTCTACCTAATTGCTTATTATTATACATTTTTCATTGTGATATCTAATTGTTACTCAAGTTTTTTACTATTATATGCAGGATGCTGCAACTAAAGCTCTGAAGCATTTTGTGCAAGCATATCTGGTTGCTGGGTCCGTTGGAGGTACTGGTGATATAACATCAAAGTACCTGGACCTCTTGAGTGACCCAAATGTGGCTATAAGAAGAGGGTCAGCACTAGCGCTAGGTGTTTTGCCATGTGAACTTTTCGCCCATAGGTGGAAGGATGTGCTTCTGAAGCTTTGTAACTCTTGTTTAATTGAGGTGCAAAAGGAGTTTTGGATCTTCATTTCCTTTCTCCTGTTTTGCGGAAGAATATCAGAATGATGATCTCCTAAT
Source organism: Crataegus laevigata (assembly GCA_963580275.1). Taxonomy (NCBI): domain Eukaryota; kingdom Viridiplantae; phylum Streptophyta; class Magnoliopsida; order Rosales; family Rosaceae; genus Crataegus; species Crataegus laevigata. The sequence goes on along the minus strand of OY756947.1, from coordinate 1,101,100 downwards.
TACATTTCTCATCTACAGGATAATCCCGATGATAGAGATGCTGAAGCACGAGTCAATGCTGTCAAAGGACTTGTGTCAGTGTGTGAAGCATTAACTCGGGAAAAAGAACAATCTGGTATTGATGCCGTGGAGGGTGACATGTCTTTGTTTATTCTCATCAAGGATGAAATAATGATGACTTTACTGAAAGCTCTCGATGACTATTCTGTTGATAACAGAGGTGATGTGGGTTCTTGGGTGCGTGAGGCTGCTATGAATGGCCTTGAGAGATGTACATATATCCTCTGTAAGAGAGATTCTTTTGGCCTTACTGGAAGGTCAGGTCGAGTCGATTCTGCACTGGAGTTGCAGAGTAGTGATGACATTAACCAGCTGCAATCATTGTATGATGCCAATCTTGCTACAAGTATAGTTGCTGGAATTAGTAAGCAAGCTGTAGAGAAAATGGACAAACTGAGAGAAGCAGCTGCAAAGGTTCTACAGAGGCTTTTGTACAACGAGATAGCCTATGTCCCGCATATACCGCACAGAAAAAAGTTGGAAAAAATTGTTCCTAACGGAGCTGATTTAAAGTGGGGGGTAAGTATACACATGCCACTTCTGTACTATTGATTGGTAATTGAAGTTCTTTGACGGAGAGCCTATCCTGTGCTTGCTTGTAGGTGCCAACTTTTTCATATCCTCGTTTTGTACAACTGCTTCAATTTGGCTGTTACAGCAGATCAGTGCTATCTGGGTTAGTCATCTCTATTGGTGGGTTGCAAGATTCTTTGAGGAAGGCATCACTCACAGCATTGTTAGAGTATCTTCAAGTTGTAGAGAGTGAAGACAAGAACGAAAGGTCCAGAGAGTATATGTCATCTACTGACATGCTTTGGGTTCTCCAACAGTACAGGAGATGTGACAGAGTCATTGTACCTGCATTGAAGGTAGTGTCAGATGAAACCCTATTTTGAGAAGTGAGACATTAATTTTTTGTTTTACAGAAATTATGAAGGAATTCTTGATTACATGCGCTGCTATTAGGTGACCAAATTTATCTTTCCCTCGTATTAGTGGAATGGCGAGACTAGTTTTTATTATTTTTATTTGTTGATTACTTTATTCTTTATTGTTTAACAGCTTTGATAGGTGGTGTTCTTAAGTTAAGAATAAATCCATAAAGTCTGATATTGTGTTATCATTATATCTGAAACGAAACCACATCGTTGTGAACAATGGCGGAGGCAGCTAAAGGCCTAGAAGGGTCAGCTGATCTCACCATTTGAAAAATTAATCTTCTTTTGTGTTGTAATTTAATGTGTATCATCTTTGCTTATAGCTGACCCTTTGCAAAATTTGACTTCCCTTAATTTCTCTCTACTCATCTTTACTCGCTTTGTCTTTGACCGTGTGCTTATGGGTTGGTTATAGGCGGTTGTTTATGTCAATTACAAAAACAACTTGGTTTACATTTAGCATTTTCATTAAGTTATAACTTTGGAAGGTAACAATTAATATAAGATACTAAAACAATAATATTGAAGTTAAATATCTTAACAGTTATGGTTATTTCTTCAACACATAGGAAGTTTGCAAGTACGCTTCTTTTAATCTTATAATTATTTGAATTTGACCCTCCTTGATGTAATTCCTGGCTCTGCCATTTGTTGTAAATATAAAAAAGCAGAGTTAAATAATTACTTAGCTTCTTGTTTATTCTTACCTGAGACCTTGACCGGTTTCAGAGAGATGATGCTCTGGCCATTTGTTAATGTTGTTTCCTTTGGCTGATCATAAGTTCATAACCTATTTATTGCAATGTTCATCTTCCTGCCTTACTTGGTCAAGTTCTTAATTGTAATTGAAGCTCTTTGGTATTGCAGACGATTGAGATTCTTTTCAGCAAACAGATATTGTTGAGTATGGAGGTTAGCCCTTTGCCAGATTAAAAAATTTCACTGCTTAAGTGCATTTTTCCCGTTTCATATATGGTTTTGCAGCCAGTCTTGTGATTATAAACGCCATGAGGATAGTTCTGATTTATTTGGATCTCGATTTCAATTTACAGGTTCATACACTTGTTTTTTGTGCTGGTGTTTTGGACTCTCTGGAAGTTGAATTAAAAGGGTCAAGGGACTTCTCCAAGCTATATGCAGGCATTGCAATACTTGGATATATTGCTTCAGTTTCGGAGTCCATCAACACTCGGGCCTTCTCACATCTTCTCAGTTTTCTTGGCCATCGCTACCCTAAGGTTTGTGGTTCCCATGAAATTTAATGATCTATGGATCAAAACCCTAATCATAATTGCACAGCTGAAACTGGTCAGTTTCAATTGTATTAAGTTCATTGTTCTTTCCTTTACCCAGATACGGAAAGCTTCTGCTGAACAAGTTTACCTTGTCCTCTTGCAAAATGGGGGTCTTGTGGCTGAGAACAAGATGGAAAAAGCACTTGAAATTATTTCAGAAACCTGCTGGGAAGGTGACATGGAAGCAGCAAAAATCCGAAGGTTGGAGTTGTATGATATAGCTGGTCTTGACACAGATATACTTCGGAAGGCTAGTAGCCGAGAATCGAATAAGGATGGTAACAGAAAACCAACAACTACAGATGAGAATGCATCATATTCCTCGTTAGTTGAGTCATCTGGGTTCTGAATGTGTAAACTAATGCCTTGTTGTCTACTGCTGGTTAAACATGACCGTCCTTTCCTATTGTTTTCTGTAGTTTTGTTCAAGTGTGCTTTCGAGGTGCTTGCTGAGAGCTCTTTTTTTGTAATCTCTTCAGATTATATAGCTTTCTTAGCAATTTTATTGTGTTTCGTTGTTTTGAGATAATGAAGTAAATATTCGCAACTCTGTTCTACATGCATACTCCGATTTTCAACTTTCTCAGCTCTAGCCCTAAAGATGACCAGATCGATCATCAACTTTCATATATGTTCAATTCGACAACCAAAAAAAGAGATCGGTAGTGATTATTGTTCATCATTGTCGCTGTGTGTGCAAGGTGGCTGCTCCAACGCATGGAGTCCTATCTCTATTAGAGAGATGATACAATTAATGATATAAATATGTAATAAGAGTAGTATTTTTGAGTTTACAACTAATAGATTACAACAAAAATTAAAATATGGATAGTGTTTGATTGATATGTAATTACGTACGAATGCCCTACATGAATGTCATGTTTGTACACGAACAGTGACTCTTCCAATCATGTCATATTAGCGTCCAATGCACGTCCTGTCACCGGTCAACCTCAGGTGTCTGATGCCTTGAATTATCATCAACTGTAGGAGAGTGACGAAATGGATCTGCCTGTTCATACAGTACAAATCACTTTCATATTTGCAAAGAGACTTGTGAAACTAAATTATTGAAATTAATTTATTTTTGGTAAATTAAAAGCCGGGGCTAGGGTTTCATAATACGTCGCGGTTTCAATATACAGGTTTGTGGGTCAAACATTGAAATATACAACTCAATCCATTGTTGCAGTTGATTAATGTAGGTTACAAATTTTGTATATTTTGTTGGCCTTTTTATAGTAAAAATTGATTACTTCGGCTAATAGTTCTTTTAGATTGTACATGCATGGTAGCTAGGCTCCACAGATGATGAGAAGTTTCTATTTCTGCTCCAATTGATCAGTGGAAATTACTGTTGGAATTGATGGATGTGGTAATGAAATCTTATCTTAGGGTACAAATATGTCTGCATATGTTTGAGAAATTGCACAAGTTAAGAGAAAGAAATTTTTTTTATATTTTTGATTAAAGATCTAACAATTAATATGTTCTAAATATCTGATACTTGAAAACATCATAAAAATGACAATATATTCCTAATGTGTGCATGAAAAGCAGGTAAGCCTCTTTATTTTATTTGTCGACAGACCAAGACGATGGTATTTTTTTCTTTCGAAGTAGTAGTACAAATCAAATTAAACAATTAGGGAGCCAGCCAAATGTGGTTTGATTTGATTCGGTTGTTGTGAAGAAGTTTTTCAATGTGTCGAGAATATTGTCAGATACAATAGGTGTCATAATACAATTGATTGTAATATTCTTTTAAGTTTCTGATGCAGTCATAATACATTAAATGTATCGAACACGGGAGTTCCAACTTGCGAGCATAGTTGTTTCGAAAATAGTCATGGACATGGGAACTCAAAAGGCTGAAGCTCAATTTCCAAACACAAATGCACTCGTGTAGACTTGGAATCATTAAACGATAAGCATGGACTATGGTCAAACAAAAAACTTGGAAGTGAAGAAAATTGGAGTATTTTTTTTAACACTTAATGGTGGTTTAGGGTTTAGTTCTTAATTGCTTGGACAATTCCTTCCCTTATCTGAGCATCTCGAATCTGCTAACTGACTCTATCTAAAATGTACAAAAAATGTCAAAAAAGAGTAACTCAATCAGGCGAAAGAAAATTGCTGGTTGGTTTTTAGATTAAAAAAAAAAAAAACTTGATTAAGAATGAAACGTACATGTCAAATTTGAGTTACCTTCAACAGACACGAAATTTCTTTTTTATAGTCATTTGGTAAGTGCACAACCATAAAACAATTTTTTTTAGATCTAAACAACAACAATGCTCTAAGATTTGTTGACTATTAACCGTTACGAAAGATCATAGAGTGAGAAAATGATCAAAACCAGGAAAGTTCTCCTTGACAAAATGAGAGAGCGCCGATCACAACTAGGAAAAAGATGAAGATGGTTAAAAGATAGTAAAAATAAGTAGTGGAACAGACCGCCACCGTCCCCAAAGCAAAAGTCTGGGGACGCTGCGGTAAAGTTCTTTCTCTATTTCTCTCCCTAGTGACTAAATTTTTATTCTACTTTATTTTATTTATTTTTTCACCTTTTCTCATAAATGATGGTTGGTTGGAGTAGTTACTTGGAATAAAAAATAGTAGCTTGTGTAAAACTACAACTTTCTATTGATTTAATCAACATAGAATGCAGATCTCGAAGACGAGGTCTTCACCTCAAATATTTAACAAGTTATTTTGGTTTGAGCTATACCAAGGGGAATACTTTGGTTATGTCCAAGTGGGTCTTGTGTCAAACGACATATGGGTTTGAAGTCAGATGATCTAATTAATAACCAAGTCATAAGTTCCCAACTTCATTTGCATATTTTACCTCAACTCTTTGTTTTGTATTGGGTCTCTCTTTTTCTTGATTGTATTCTTCAATTGATCTACTGGTTTTTGCTACTGCAATTATAGTCCACATTCCTATAATATGCATGTACACAACTACACATCCTTTGCAGTCAAGCAAGAGAAATAGAGAGAATAAATAATTGAGGCACACCATCTCCACAATCACCTTGCGTTCTGTTCTTGGCGACCATTTTACATGCTTATTGCAACGAAGATGTCGACGAAATTTGTCCTCGCTCAAGCTTTTATAACCAAGACGATAATTAAACACTTAAATAACCAAGATGATAATTAAATGACGAAAAAAAGGATATATTTGTTTTTTGTTTTTTAATGGATGATATTTGAATGGTGTGACGATGTGGAGTGTTGTTAAGAGGTACTATATGTGCTTATAAGCAGTTGGACTACTATCTTATAGTCAAATGACTTTAGGTAGAACTTTAATTTTTTTTTTATGGTATTATAGTAAATTGGTTACACATATTATACATGCTTGGCTTGAATATTCTCACTAGTAAAAAGGCTTGTAAAGTTGTAAAGTATTTATAGTTTTAAAGTGCAACCTTAAGTTCCTTCCAAGCAGGGGTAGATGTACATTAAGATCAAAGTGGTCTCAGGACCACCCGAAATTCAAGAAATATACATGTGAATGTCTCTTGAGAACTCTTTGAATGTTTAGTATGTGTTCCTTTTGTGCCTACCAAGTTTTTGATGTAATGCATGCTAGGCATATCTTGACATGTTGTGCTGATAGCACTCAACAATTTCTTTTGATATCATTGCTCAGATTGCTCCGGCATATATCAACATCTATTAACATGTGGGAAACATAGTTTGACCGACGACAACAAACTCACCAAATATATAATGAAATATCTTAATGAATAAATTGAAATTTTATTTGTAGACTTCGCGCTTTGTTTCTATCCAAAAGTGCCAAAAAAATTGAAGATTAAAGTTCGAACCTCAACGTCACACCTGCTTTCATGAGTTTGTTGACCAGCAAAGCCAAAAAGAGGGAGCGGTACTGCATGTATACGAAACATTGTTCACACCCATCCAAGCAAATGCTGGATGAACTCATACCCTCATCAAGAAACGACTTGATTGCTTGCAGCAAGATAAAAAGTGAAAATGTTAAAACCACAAATAACCTAGCTAAATTCCTCTCTCTCTGTCTGGAGACAAGCTGCAAATCTCATACCTGCCTTATCTCCCTATCTTGTCAATTTCTGTTTCTTACTTTGCAGGGGGTAAAAATTTCTTGACTTTTCACAACTTCAGCTTACTTCTTTTACCTGCAGGATCATACTCTCTCTCTCTCTCTCTCTCTCTCTCTCTCTCTCTCTCTCTCCCATTATTTATATACATAATCTCTCATTCTGTGACCAAAGTGCCACACCGTCGCCAAAACTGTCTTCCTACACTACTGTCCTTCACTGAGACTGAGAATAATCTTCTACCATGGCAGACCCCTATAACTCCTCCAATCTCGACAATAATGGATGGATCAACTTTATGCCACTCCACCCTCACCATTGCCCTTCATTGCTCTCTACTGCTACTTCTTATGCCAACTCATCCAGAAGTACCCCCTTTAATTTCAGTGTTTCTAATCCTCCACACACCTACTCTTCACATAACTTCTTCACTGATAAGAAATCCTCTAATATTCAAACACAGATGCCCTCGTCCATTAATGATCATATCAACGTTGCCTCACCTCCTCTCAAAGAAGCTCTTCCTTTACTAAACAACTTACTAAGCCCTAGAGGGGTCCTTGAAGAGAAACATGGTCATAAGCCCTCAAGCAGCAGCACTATTACTCCAATAGAAGAAGAAACGAGGAACATAGATCATGCTGTTTATGATGATGGTGATGACAGCGGCGATGACGAGGATAACTTGATTGTAGCTCTACACATAGGCCTCCCAAGTTCTTCTAATTCTGGTAACGTGCAATCTCAGTTTGTAGATCAGGTTCATAATAAGGAAGGAGTGATCAGTAGCAGTAATAGTGATGTTTCATCGGGTAACGCTAGTGTGGCTGTGGACAGACTAAACAAGGGTGATAGCTACTGGATTCCGACCCCTTCCCAGATTCTTATTGGCCCAACTCAGTTCTCATGTTCTATTTGCTCTAAAACCTTCAACAGATACAATAACTTGCAGGTTATTTTATTTTATATATTTTTTATACACATATGGCTAGCTTGTTCCATAACATAGAGAAAGAAATCCATTTACAGGTTCTACTATTTTTTTGCCATTTAGTTTTTCCTAATTACATTTTGAAGGTTAATCGGTCTCAGTTAGATTGCCTTTGCAAGTTTAATTGCTTGTGGCTTAAACTATGTGTTGTACGCATGTATCTTTGCTTTTTATTTGTGTACTTGTACCATTTATATTTGAATGTTCACGTTCTTCTGTAAAAGCCCCCTGCGCTCAGACTTTAAAACTTCTGCAGGTTCAATTTAATTATACATTTATACCTAGTAGTAGTGCTTCCAGTACCACTGCTTCTGCTTGTTAACTGATAGCGTAGCAGGACAGCTTCAGTAAAGGAAAAGATGAAGGTGATGGAGAGATCATCGTGTATAGCAATTGTTGGCCGCTGGATATTTACTACAATTAACATTAGCAGTAGTAGACTAAGAACTAAAGACTACCACTGTATATTAAGAAATAAAGACTACTGTTTGTGCTTTTACAGTTTTGGAGATTTAGTGACATCTTTCCTTACTAGGAATGGTAAAGTAAGGAATCATGGTACTAGGGGAAGTAGTTGATCCAATTCACATTCAAGGTCCTTTTTGGTATCAGAGTCGGTATGCTTACGTGTTTAGTTTAACAACCATATGTGTTCTAAGTCACCCAATTAAATTTATCCACATGTTAGTGCGTATATAAACGTGGATTATTTCTTCTAGATCTGCTAGGAAAATGTGGGAAAGGTACTTGTCTTGTTTGGCATAGTTTTAAATAGTTTTCTATCCCTAAATCAAACTTGTTTCTTGAGCCTGAAAACACACCCACTTCAGAAACTATCAATTTTCTTGGACAATGGTATTGACACTTAATTCTAGCTTCGTGCACTCCACCCAGTGACCAGTACAAAAAATTGCCCATTATATATATATATATATATATATTTCTTCTGCCCCCTTTTTCTCTCATACGCACACACGCGTGGGTGTTTATAGAAGAATAATACATGTATTCCCTCTATATATAATCAGTTTTTGGATATAATAGCTTGGCTTATTTTTAGGAAGTAAGAATTTTTACATTAATCATGTTAATTACAGTTTGACGTATATGCAAAACTCATCAAAAATATAAGAATAAAAATTTCCCCGCACACTTCACATGTCAAACTGCAATTGGTATGAATGTAATAATTTCTATTGGAGAGAGAGAGAGAGAGAGAGAGAGAGAGAGAGAGAGAGAGAGAGAGAATATTATCCCTATATTATACATATATATAATGCATATTATTGATGTTTAAAATGTATAGCTTAAGTTGCAGTTATAAGGCTTCAAAAGTCAAGTTGCATGATGAGGTTACTTGTTTATACATATGAAATTGTACATTGTAAATCTTTTGGCTCTAACATTACTTTTTTTTTTCTTTCTTATTTAGAGAAGAATAATACTTGTATTCCCTCTATATATAGTCAGTTTGTGGATATAATAGCTTGGCTCTTTTCTAGGAAGTACGAATTTTTACATTAGTTGTGTTAATTACAGTTTGGCGTACATGCATAACTCATCAAAAATGCAAAAATGCAAAAAAAAAAAAAACACTGTGATTGGTATGAATGTAAGAATTTCTATTTTTGAGAGAAGAGACAAGTATTATCCCTATATTATTCATGCATATTATTGATGTTTGAAATGTATAGTTTAAGTTGCAGTTATAAGGCTTCAAAAGTTCAAGTTGCATGATGAGGTTACTTATTTATCACATGAAATTATATACTGTAAATCTTTTGGCTCTAACGTTACTTTTTTTCTTTCTTTCAATGGCATTAATTAACTGTACAGATGCATATGTGGGGGCATGGCTCTCAATACAGGAAAGGACCAGGCTCGCTAAAGAGAACTCAACCCACAGCCATGCGAAGTCTCCGTTGCTATTGTTGTGCACCAGGTTGTAAGCACAACATTGACAACCCTAGAGGTGCAAAGCCGCTCAAGGACTTCAGAACTCTTCAGGTACATTACAAGAGAAAGCACGGCGTCCGATCCTTCATGTGCAAACGCTGTGGCAAGGCATTTGCTGTGAAAGGTGATTGGAGAACCCATGAGAAAAACTGTGGCAAGATTTGGTACTGCGTTTGTGGGTCTGATTTTAAGCACAAGAGGTCTCTCAAAGACCACATCAAGGCCTTCGGTCGTGGCCATGGATCGTTCAATATTGAGTGTTTTGAAGAAGAAGATGAACCTGCATCCGAAATTGAACATGATGCCCAAGCTTCAAGATGGTATACTTTGCAAAACTAAGATTTATGTGTACGCATGTCTTATCTCTATCTTCAGCTCATATACGTAAGCTTCAAATGTATATTTGTTCCTTATCCTCATGAATGGACATATGGTAACTTGGCTTTGCCTTTCTTATAGGTAGTTTTATTTTTCTTTTCTTTTCATGTGCTTCAACTTATTAGCAACCTCAACAGTAAATAATACAATTAAGATAGTATAAATAATTGCCACCTAGTACAATGGTCGATGATATTCTTTTTAACTTGTAAGTGAGAGGTCTTAGGTTCGAATTCCGTATATGACGAGTTCGCAACTAATTTATTTCCCCAACCCACAACCCATTTATTTTCCCACCCCTAGCTAGTGTACAAATTTAGCGAATGGTGAGTGAAGTAGCGTTATGTTGATAATTGTATATGGATTGTGTAGGAGAGGATTATTTGCACCAAGGGATTGTCGGAGAGTGGAGTGACAGGTCTGGAGTGATTGCGTACAAATGGAATGAGAAGAACAAGAGACCAAACACAGGATGTGGGATTTGGAAGAAGAGGTGGAGCTGCGATGAAAATGCCACACCTTAGGGGATGGCATGTTTCCTATGATGATGGCTTTATTTTGTATTAGCAAAAGTTGAATGCTTCAAATTAATAATTAAAATGTACATTGTTAATATAAAGTTTTGTCAAAAATGGTTCATGAATTTGTAACAATCCGAGTTTCTAACTTTTTTCTTGAATATTTAACTTTGCTTTGATGGGTGAAAGTTGATGTGCGGCATTGCTGCGTCAAGGCTTTTGCTCATTGCGGAAACCCACTACTGCCACCCGTGGGAGTCTGGGCTGTGTTTCAGACCCAGTGTGCATGGCTAATCATTCTCTTGGACCAGCTAATGATATCAGCTAGTTGCTCACCAACTAGCTAATCAGACGTGAGCCCCTCCTCTTTTGCTAGACTACTGGTATGAGAAGCTGTTTCCAGCTGAATTTTAAACATTTAGGTTTGTTTCGTAAACAATGCGGCTAACGTTCTTTAGACTCAGTTCTTGTATTCAGTATCAGTAAGCTGCTCATTTTGTTCTTGATTCAATTGGACAGTTCATAAAAAGTACTTTTCATCCCAGTGCTTCTAATTGGTACAATTTGGCTCGTTCTGATTTCTACTTGTGCAGGACAGTATCAATTTTTGAAGAAAAGCTTATGTATTCCAAGTCACTAATTAGGGAGGAAGCACAACTCATCTCATATAATAGCAGAGAGCTTTTTTTGTGTGCAGAAGATGTAAGAATATGAGCATGAGTATGAATCTATGAACTTGGTTATAGGATTAAAGACTGAATAGGAAGTCTTGTTGAGATTGGATTTATGAATCCATATTGGTGCTGAATTGCTATTTTGTAGGAATTGGTTTTCCATATGGATTTTAATAGGGAAATCCATATGGAATTGGCTAGATTTATGTAGTATATATATGGTGTCCTCTGCTCTCGCAGTGTGTGTACTCTATCCCGAACTAAGACCTATTATTAGTTGAGGACCTTGAACACCGAGGAGAGGAGAAGGCGCACTGCATTCTGATACAAAATCGGACATGGCAACAGGTTCAAGTTCATCTACATTGTTTGATGTTTCATGGTTGTGTTTTGATTACAGTAACTCGTATAGCTTGATCTTAGTCTTATGTTTATTGTTAACAGAAGAAACCATAAATTCACTAATTTTGAAGTGCTTACGGAATTCAAATCGAAAAAATAAGCCGATGGGAAGGCCTGCACTGGAAGGATCGATCAGACGTCGTTTTATTTAATGATCAAAATCTGTATATATTTCAAACGTGCATACAGAACCACATTGACATAAGGCATCAAATGCAATAGGCTAAAAGGATCCAACAGTTTTAAAGGACTCATGAACATGCTGCAACAAGTCATGGTCACGGTTCCACTCCGTAATAGGTGCATTGACAAAATGTGCATACAGCTTGTTCTGAGCACAAGTCACTGAAATCAAACTATGAGCAGCAACTCCATCGATCTCATACACGTAGTAGACCTGTCCCTTCTCGTCTTTCCTTTCCTCCGATGTCACATTATCTGCGCTCGCTAGCAAGTCCTGCAAGTTCACATCTGACAGAGCCAAATTGGTCAGCACCACATCCTTCGGCGCTAGTTGCCTAAACCCGGAAAGGAATGTCAAGTACTCTTTCTCTGACTTCTTCTTCGGGTTATAAAATTCGCTATCAGTCCCATTTGTCCCTATTCATCGAGAAAAATATACGAAATATTGATTTCTGATTCACAGTTTAACAATATAAATATGAATTTATTAAGTGCCACAACATAATTAGCATGTTACACATATGTCGTAGATGTTGTGAGCATATATGTACGTACCCTTTTCGACTTTTGATACCAAACGCTCTTTCCATCCATCTGGGACATCATAGACATACTCAGCGGAGGCTTTCTTGTCGGAGTTGCCACCGTAACCGCCATAGTTGGCCGCGCTGGCAGCAGTGCCATAGTAGATTTGGTAAGTTGTTGCTGTGGGGTCCGCTAATGAGGGCGGAGAGGCGGTTAGGATGGCAGCTGCAGCGGCGGTGGCAGTTAGTGTGGTGGTTAAGGTAGTTAGGAGTGGTTTGGAGGGTGGGATGGGGAGGTGGGATTTTGGGGGTAGTGGAGTTGGGGGTGGTTTTGGAGATGTGATGGTGGTGTTGGTGGCGGTGGTGGTGGTGGAGGAGAAGGTTGAGGGTGAGAACATCGTAGCCATGGAATTGTTGAGAGGTGTGGTTCTTTCTTTTCTTTGTTAGCTTTAATTTGACATTTTTCCTTATCCAAAAAATGTGGCAGTGGGAGAAAGTTCGGATATTAGGCCATTTCCCTGTAGAGGATGTATGGATAAACAAAAGTATCCAAAAAATAAAAAGGAAATTTTATTTGAATCCATCTAACTTCTTTCCACACCTAACTTACTCTCTACACCATAATTATTTGTAATTAAACTATCAATATCTCTGTAAACCCAAATTTACTACCTAAATTACCCTAACATACCTAATTTAATATGCAAATTTGTTTCTATACCCATTTAAAATAGAAATCCAAAATCAAAGCATATGTTCTTTTCTCTACAAATTGCTCTCGATAAATTCCAATAGGATTTTGCAAATTCATAGCACTACAAAGCAAAAGCGACAGATAGAGTATCACGGTTGGGATTAGAAAATTTTTGACGGAGCATTTTTACTGTTCTTTTAGTTTATTCCTCCCCAACTTCTCTACCTTGTGTATAACTGTAATGTTCCCGTCCTCTTTTAAGTCGTGGCTTTCTTTGTGGCTATCTTCAAAATGCCTAAAAAAAGGATTTGACAAACTCAAGGCAGCAGCAACTACAACTGCGCATGCTAGCACTAAATGAGCTCCGAAACTCTTCTTCTTAATCAAGACTTGAATAACAGTGAGCATCCTAGAATGACGAGGACTCATAGGGTAATGAGCCATGGCCCTCCCTAGAGGTGTCAGTCTTCCATCTTTCTCTAGTGCTTGAAGACTCTTCAAGCAACCGCTCTTCTTTATCCAAGGCATATCACCATCTGGAGGAGGTGGAAGAGGAGAATTGGATATCTGGATGTCCAAAAAAAGGGTCATACTATCTTCTTAATCGTCTCATAATGCTTAATGAACCCGACAAAAGGTTGCGTGACGACATATATTTGACTATTGGGTGTGAGTTTATTAATAATTTTTAGTTTTATTGTTTATTTATCTTGTACTTAATAGTAATTAGACAATAAGATAAAAAAATATCATTCACATTTAAAATTTAAGTTGGGTGTAGAGTGAGGCTATTTGGGTTTAAATAAAAATTTCCAAAATAAAATGTAGGGATAAACAACAGAAAATGTAACAAAAGTTACTTTTTTTTTTCTTTCGAATATGATAAGGATAATACTTGTATCTCTTTATGTGGAGAATTCACATATATTATTATTTGCAAATAATGTATCTTATCGTGTTTACGCTAAAATTTGGTAAAATTAACAAATAGTGGTTTTTATGAGGTGAGGTGGATTTTAGGGTTGGGATCCAGGCGTTTTAGGGTTGTTAGCTTTGTATTTGACGTCAATTTGCTCGTTGATTAAAGTCACCGACCTCTATTTTCTTTGTCTGGATACGTCAAATGGGCTCATCATACTAGAGCATCTATGTTCTTAACAGACCGAATAAATTTTATTACCAGAACTATTCAATTTCTTAACATTTATTTAATGATTATTCTTATAAAAAATTATTCGAATCATATATCGTTTAGTCATCCAAATACATAGAACAAATGAAAAGTTTATTAAAAATATGTTACTTGGTACTTAGAACGTCTATTTGTTTCATTCATTTAGATGCGTAAATGAGATCTTATTCAAATAATTTTTTTTGCAGGAATAATATTTAAATAAAAATTTTAAAAAATTGAAATTGTTTCGATCTAAAAATTTGTACGATAAAGATACATATTATGTTACTATTGAATGTCTAAAAATTTGTACTATGATTAGAGTATGCATCACATCTGTTATAAAAATGTGAACTATTTGTATCGGTATGTTTTATGTCCAATAAGACGATAACACGTAAAATGACTTAAACTATGACAATGATATTCGTGTAGTATAAATTATACGCAACTCATTCATCCATCAGGTAATTAAAATGCAAGACTTGGTGACGAGATTTACAACTATCCCGTCTTTTTTTTATCTCTTTAGTCATGCTTAACTGCTAGCTATCCTTCTATAGAAGTTGTAGTAGTTTGAAAAAGAGTTTCGTTATTCACATGAACGGCACTGCATCCATTCTATCCAAAATATCAGCTAAATTAATGATTTAATTTTTGAAACATACGTAACTGTTGTCCTTGTTTTATCTACTTTCAACAATTTAGTAAGAGTCTTGAAGAACAAAAAAGAAGAAAAATTAAGTTATAATATCCGAGTGTGAAACGTACCTGCTAGCCATCTTTTATAGACATTGTAGTAGTTTAAAAAGAAAATTCATTACTCACATGAACGACACTGCGTCCATTCTATCCCGAAAACCAGCTAAATAAAATGGCACTCATCACTAGTTTGTGTCAACTTTTGTAACTGAAGTGGATGTCGTCCTTATTTTGTAAGATTTCAAAAGTTTAGTTAGAAACTGATGAACGTAAAAAGAAGAGAAACGTTTAGTCTTGGTAATCACGTGTTACAAATAAGAGCTGCATGTGGAAAGTGATTAGTCTACTATCAATGCTTGAGGATAGCGTCTATATATTAAGTGAGATTATATTCACATGCTTAAAATTATTTCTCTCACACTTTTAATTTTTAAATATTTTCTACACACTACTAACACTTGATAGAAAAATATTAAAAAATTAAAAAAATGTGGAATAAGTAATTTGGGGTGTGTGAATATAATCTTTCTGTATTAAAAATAAAAAGAGAAAATTTGAGGACCAAAGTGGATCGATCACTAAATCGTTGAGGGAAAATATGTAATTAAACGTCATAACCTAAGTGGAAAGCTCCCGACCCACCAGTGACCGTGCCATAATTTCTTACAGCCTTCCATTTTGTCCGCGATCCGTCAATCCTCTTTCCCGTCCACAGGGGCATTTCCCGTCCACAGTTTGTATCGTACACCGACCGCCAAAAAAACCCTAGATACTCACAATTTTGACTCTCCTTCTCTCTCCCATTCTCTTGTCAGAGTCTGAGGATGAATGAAGGATTTAAGGCGCGCTGATCGCCGCTCCCAATTCTGCTTCCTCGCCATTTCATTGGTTCCGAAGCTTTTTAGGTTTTCCAATTTCCAATTTTGTTCCTCAGAAAAACCCCTTTTACTTATCTCTCGATTACTTGATCGCCATGTCCAAAAGGTGAGTTCTTTTTCATATGCAAGTAACGAATTTGGATGTTTAGTTGGTTGAATCTTCCAATTTATAGATGTTGTGATTTTGCATATTGAATTTGTTATCTTTTTTATTGTGTTCTCTTAGGATTCTTGGAATAGCTGTTTTTAATTTAATTTATAATTTCTTAAAATTGTTTGGTTGGTTGATTTCCCTTTGATTAGTTTGCTGGGTAATGCAGGTGAGAGGTCCTCTGTGAATCAATATTTTTTATTTTTCCAAGACATTTTTAGTTTTTTGTTTGTTTTAATATTTACTGCTTTTGTGAATTTCTGACACATTTCAGGCTGGTTGACATTTAAGAAATGGTGGTATAAAATCATTTGTGCAAAATATTGGGACAAGTTTGTAACTTTGAGTCGTTGTATGATTCCGAAATCTTTTTTTTTTTATTTTAAAGATTTGCAAAGAAAAGTGATGGAAGAAATCCTTTAGTTCATGTAGTTGAAGCAAAATATTGGGACAAGTTTGTAACTTTGAGTCGTTGTATGATTCCGAAATCATTTTTTTTATTTATTTTTATTTTTTTTAAGATTTGCAAAGAAAAGTGATGGAAGAAATCCTTTAGTTCATGTAGTTGAAGCGGCTCTTTGCATGTTTTTTTAAAACCTTACTTGGAGAGTAGGGTAGTATTGGAGATGATTGAATTTTAGAAATTTTCAACATAATAGTGTGCTTAGCTAATTTCCGTGTCCTGACAGTAGTCATATAACAAGAGGATTCATTGGCTATTGAAGGTAGTTGAACTATTTGTATTGCCATTTCTGATTACCTCAGGGTTCTCTGCAAGTTTTTTGCTCATGGCGCCTGTTTGAAAGGGGAGCATTGTGAGTTTTCACATGATTGGAAGGCTTCACCAAATAATGTAAACTATTTATGCTACTTACTTTAGTTGCATATGCATTAAATAATACTGATCAACAATTGGTGCCCTCTTAACTTTTCTTTCTGGTCCTTTTTAACAGATATGTACCTTTTATCAGAAAGGAGCTTGTGCATTTGGTAGTAGATGCAGATATGAACATGTCAAAGCTTCTCGGGCTCAGTCTTTCGGTTCGTCTTCATCAACAAATTCTCAGCCATCCCTGGCTATTGATTCTGCATCTTTGGCTCTTCCTGCAAGAACCTTAGCAAATGGAGTTTCTCTTGCGCCACTCTCTCTTTCAGAACTATCTGCTTCAAGTAGCCCTTTCTTACCTCCCTCTAAACCTGCCTGGAATGGTTCTCTGGATGGTGATTATGATGATGATGATGAAAGTAGTGTTGGGGAGACTAGGAATACTAGACCAGAAGATCGTGCTATTTGTTCATTTGCTGCAGCTGGTAATTGCCCTCGTGGAGAAAAATGTCCTCATATTCATGGAGATATATGCCCCAGCTGTGGAAAACATTGCTTGCATCCTTACAGACCTTTGGAAAGGGAGGAGCATATGAAGATATGTGAAGAAAAGCAGAAGCAACTTGAGGCTTTGAAATGCAGTCAAGAAATAGAATGCAGTGTTTGCCTAGAACGTGTTTTGTCAAAGCCCACAGTTGCTGAGCGGAAGTTTGGGATACTCTCAGAATGTGATCATCCTTTTTGCATATCTTGTATTAGAAATTGGCGCAGTAGTTCCCCAACATCTGGTATGGATGTCAATAGCGCATTGAGAGCTTGTCCCATATGTCGGAAGCTGTCATACTTTGTCATTCCAAGTGTCATTTGGTATAAGTCAAAGGAAGAGAAACAGGAAATTGTTGACAGCTACAAATCAAGGCTCAGGTAGTTTTCTTCGCAAATGTCTTATTTTCTTTTGAAAGCTGGAATTCAAGTGCCCTGTCTTCTGTCTTGGATTTTTTTTTTACTATTTTTTTCTCAGATATAAAGAAGTTACACAATTTGGAGGACAGAAACATCAACTGTTTATATTACTATTGTGATTTGAAGTTGGAAAGCCCTGGTTTGGTACTGAGGTGATTATGAAAAAAGTGGGTATCAAAAAAAGCTGGGAGCTTTTTTATGTTTGGTAAACATTGAACTTCAGCTTTTTATCACAATTTTGGGTGAAAAAAGCCAAAACTTCAAAAAACCAGCTTTTTTTCACATCTGTTTTACATAAAAGTTTATCAAACACTATATTACTGCTTTTTTCTTCAAAAGCACTTTTACAAAAAAGTTTACCAAGCACTCTGTTGCTTTATTTCACAGCTGCTTATTCTCACAGCACAACAGAAGTAGTTTTTTTTCAAAAGCACTTTTACAAAAAAGTTTACCAAACACTCTGCTGCTTTGTTTCACATCTGCTTATTCTCATAGCACAACAGAAACAGTTTTTTTTTTCAAAAGCACAGCAGTACCAAACCAGCCCAGTGGGAATTTTGGGATCTCTTTCTCTCTTCCTCATTTTTTTTGTAGTTATAATTATTTTATATTGCAGGTCAATTGATTGCAAGCACTTCGATTTTGGAAATGGGAACTGCCCATTTGGAACTAGTTGTTTTTATAAGGTAAAAGAAGTTCTACATGAAGTTTTTCTGCTGCAATTGTTATTCGCATTGGTTTTTCTGTCATGTTGAGTGCAATTAATCATGTCAACAATCTAATGGTGATTTGGATAAGGATATGATGGTTATTCGACTTGCTGAATCTGTTAATGTCGCATATGTTGAGCCTTGAACAGAAAATCCTGGACGCTGTACCTCTGTTATTATTTATTTGTGTTTGTGGAGTCGTGGTATGTTATGTGATGGATTTTGGCTTAGCTCCTCGAATTTTCTTTTTCATTTAGAACTTGCTTTATTTTTTTCTCGTCAATTGTTGTTCTGATTGATTGCGGGGCAGATGCCTAATTTGTGGCGTAAGTGGGTAGCTTTTGTAATGTACTTGAGGTTATTGAGTTATTATACACTTTGGTTTGTATTCTTTATGATGAACCACATATTGAGTTATAATACACTTAGTTTTCTCTATGAAAACATTATTCCATGTCACCAACCAAAATTACGTGGCTGCAGTTGAAGTGCGTACTTGTTAAGTGGCTGGTAGGTAGTGATAATGTGGTTTATTATTCCATATTAATTTTTTAATAAATTTACACTTAATGCTTTGGTCGTTTAGGCTTTGCAGTCTGTGTTCAAGTGATATGTTTGATCTATCCCATGCTCATGCCCATGCAACGATAACTAGTAACATTTAGAATCAATGGATTTTTAGTTGTTGAATAATCATTTTAGACATCTTTAGTTCTCCCAAGGGATTGCAGTGGTGTATGCTTTATAGGATTGTAGTCAAATGGCTTACTCTAGTTTCTTTTTACCCAACTCAACTAGGTATTGGTTCAATAACACGAGGCTACATTGGATAACAGATTGCTTCACTCTAAAATTAATGTTTTTAATGAGGACCAATGGGTTCATCATTATCTTTGTTTCTTTTTTGTGCATCTGTTATAGGGCCTTAAATTTGAATAGTTTCTCGTCTCTGGTTTAGTATCTTTCTTGTGATGATGGGGACACCAGATTGTGGATGGTTTGCAAAGCAGTTTTAGTTTATAACATGTTCTTTTTCTTATCATTGCAAGTGGTTTTGCTACTTCAATGGGTTTATAACAGTCTCTCTCTCTCTCTCTCTCTCTCTCTCTCTCTCTCTCTCTCTCTCTCTCTCTCTTCCACTTTCTCTTTGTCTCTCTTTCTGTCTCCCCATCCTGTGTTTGTGACTTAGTCTATCATAGAATATTAAAACCTTCTATTGATTTATTAGTTGTAACACCTTAGAATCATGTACCTTTTGTTTTTCATTTTACTTTCCGGAGAGGATTAGCTTTGTGACACCTTTAATGGATGGAATGTTTGTTGTATTCCAGCATACGGTCAAGCCAGGCTCATATGTATGGAAATTTCACAGGCCACCTCCAAGAAGGCCTCCTCCACGGCGATATGATATTGCGCCTATGGATGTCATATTTCATATGCTTGAGCACTTAGAAGAATTGGATGATTATATATTTGAAGATTTAGAAAATGAAGATTTAAACTCATGGGAGAGGGAGTCATTAATGCAGATGGGTTTGTATACAAGTGACTCGAGTGAAGACGAGATAGATTTATGGCCTTGAGATACTAGATTTAGTCATTTGTATCATCTGAAATTTCCTACTTGGTTTTGGAGTTGCTGTGTTATGATTGTAGATTGTATTTAACTCCTATTTATGAATGATGTACAGATTTACCCCCTATTAACGGGGTTATTTTTTGTGAATCTCGGATAGTGTTCATTGGAACAGTGTGATATTTATGCTAACGATGCAAAAGTTAACTTTAAATTTAAAGGCTAGTTTACTGAAAAAAAAGGAAAAGGAAAAACGAAACTTTTCTATGGTTTTGATTTCCATTCATGCTATAATCTTTTAGTTGTAAACTTATCTGACCAGTCACCATGTTGCCCCATTTTGGAGTGTGTTGTCTATAAAATTAGGTGCACATGACAATTGCTATGGGCAAACAAAGTCTACTTTTTCATGCATTTTGTGTTCCTCATCTAATTTTATCTGCAACGCGGCTTTTATTTTAGGTCTGTCTACTGTCATGTACACTTCCATCTCAAAGTATGTTTGAATCTGCTTTTTTACTTTCTCTGCCGGTAGTCTGTTGTGGTGTTTACTGTTATGCTCTGTGTGCTGTTTGCATGCACTATTGTTCACTGTGCTGGTCCAGATCCTTTTTTTTTTTTCAGTAATTGGGTAATGAACTTGCTATTGGTCTGATTGCAGCATGCATACCGAGATGGCCGTTTGGAGGAAGTAGCACTGCGTCATCTTGGAAATGAAGATGGTCAGACAGTGATAGCCACAAATATTAGGTTTTACTCTGCACCTTTGATCAATTTCTCCATTTACTGCTCTTTTCATACTAAACTATGGTATTTTCCAGGTTGTCAGACTTTCTTGCTGACCTACACATAAGGTGAATAATGCCATTACGATATTCTAATGTAAGTTTATTCAGTGGTTGGATTCTGGTTCTTTACTTATACTGTTGTCCAGAAATGTATTAGTGGGCAGACCTCTAATCTGAAGGTTAAGTTGTCAAGTACAATATACTAAGTGCATAAAACCTTTTTGATTGGCACACCCTGATACCATATTGTACTGTAACTTATGTGCACTGGTAAATTAGACTGTAACTGAATGTTTGAGTTGTATGGTAGGTTCAATGAAAAAATTGTATGGTAGGACCGTAGGAGGTCATTAGAGTTGCACATTGATGATTTTCCCTTCATTGACGATTTCAGTGAAAAAGTGCCGTGTGCTTAAATGTGCAGGATTTTTTTTGCAACAAGAACAAATCCACAGCTCTCATGCTGGTTTTTGGAATTGCAAGTGGAATACTCGAGTGGTTTGCAAGGTGTGGTTCAGGATCTTTAATTTCTTTTTAAGTATAATTTTACCTGCAGTATATATTTCCCTTAAATGATACTGGAGGTATGACTTTTTTTTCTTTTTCATACATTCATTTGAACTTAATTGTCGCTCTTTTGGAACATGAGGCAGAAAACAAACCTTGTACCATCTGATTTCTCTCATTTTGGCGCACTCGATCATTATTTTAGTCTCACATCATTACTTCTACTGATTTTTACACTGAACATGGATTTGAAAGCTGGTCTCATTGGATACATGAAAGTTGATCTCATTGGATTTGAAAGCATTGTATGTATATTGATTGCAGGATGGCTATCCAGTTGTGGGAGAGAAGACATGCTCGGTTTTCGTGAACTACATGTAACAGAATTCTAAATAAAGTTATTACGGAGTGGATGAGTGTATGTTGAGGATTTTGACAATTATGCAATGTGCCCGTCTGTGACTTGGATGAATGTCTACAGATGAGGACGTTGAAATTGAATAAAGGGTTGGACGTCTGGATAATAGCATGTCAATATTATCAAACTGGACGGGGGCTGGGTACATGTATAGTAATGGAATGGATACTTCTTTAAAGGATTCTTTGTATGTTATCGGACAGCGGTATACATTTTGAATTATAGAAGACGTTTTTACTCTTGGAGGATGCTGTCGTGCCTGGGTTATTCGTCGCATTCAAGCAGGGCAGGCATCAGCCTGCAGGTAGCTGAAGCAAGTATTCGAATTCAGAAGGTTATATTTGTCTTACTGATCAGGTTTTATTCGGACGAGAGTTCCATTGTGGTACTTGTAGTTTCACTTTTAGCAATGGCATCATCAGCCTGCAGGTAGCTGGAGGCTGGAGCGAGTGTTCCAATTTATCGTTTATTGTTTTATAAGTCCAGTTCGGACCAAGCCGGCATTTGCAAGTGCGTTTACAAATTACAACATAACGTTAAGGACCCAACCGGCATTAGAAGTATGGTGACAAGTCTGTTTTTATTTTATTCTGGTCGTATGGAATGTAACTAAGGTTGTATACGATGCGAGACGTTAGTCGGGCGTGGGTTGGAGCTTAGCGCCTAGTCGGGTTAAGTGGATTTTAAAATTTTATATAACATAAAAAACAAATGTTTATTAAAAAAAGTACATAATTTTATTGGAATAAATTGAAAAATAAAATGACATTATAGATTATAAAATATTAAAACATATTGAAAACATGAAGAACAAGCATACATATTGAAAACGTGAAGAACAAGCATATAATGAATATACATTTAAGTATTTAACAAGTTTCTTACAATTTAATTAAAAGATAAATTGCAACATAAAAGTTATCTATCTAATTGAGAATCGCAACCTAAGCAGGTCTAGCAGGGCTTCTAGGCAGATCTAAGCGTCATTTCTTAATTTTCAAACGCTTAGGAAGGCAGTAGACAGCCGCATAGCCTAGAGCCTAAGCTGTAATGGTTTTTTTTCTTTTTGGAAGTGTGAATATAACTCATTATTTTGGTGTAATTAGTTTATCAAAACTTTATCATGCGATAATCAATGATTAGGCTTTTTATCAGTTGGGGAAGTGCATGGATTCGAATTTGTTGAAGAAAAGGATGCAAATTTGCAAGACGGCGGAAGGACGGCAAAAATGCACTCATATTTATTAATGGGTGAGAGAATAAATTAGTATTGAATCTGTTATTTTCGAGATTTGAACTTAAGATCTTTCGCTTATAAGTGAAAAGAAAAATCTCAGTTATTAATTACTATACTGTAATACTATCTAGCACATATTAATCATTTTAGTTTATTACTTTCCGTAAGCATCTGCCTCGACCAAAGCGCAATTAATTCATAATATATTGGCGAATAGGTTTAAAAATAGAACATAATGTTGAGCAAGGTCTAAAATATTCATAATATCCCGATATTTCTATCGAAATTTCCGTGTTTTTTGACTACCAATATTTCCGATGTCATCGATATTTCCATTGAAATTTTCGTGTTTTTTAAATTTCTATATTTAAAAAAACACTAATGGGATTTGAACCCCTCCCATTTTACTCCTTCAACACCTTGACCACCATATCACTTATGTTTTTTTGAAAATATGCTAAAATATTTACATATTTT
This sequence comes from Crataegus laevigata, assembly GCA_963580275.1. NCBI lineage: Eukaryota > Viridiplantae > Streptophyta > Magnoliopsida > Rosales > Rosaceae > Crataegus > Crataegus laevigata. Next base: position 1,077,983 of record OY756947.1, on the reverse strand, counting down.
CTACACTTACAATATTTGCCAGCTCGCTATATAATCAACTTAAATAAGTTAAATCTATCATGCAATGCATTTCCTTCCAATTTTTTGTGATAAACTAATAAATAATTGACTAAATAAACATTCTGCAAAGTTTCAATAAAAATTTCCAAGTTTTTCTTACAATTTCCGTGGTTTTATTCAATTTTTATCGATATCGATAATAACCTGATATTTTCATCGAAATTTTCGTGTTTTTGAACTACCGATATTTCCGATATCATCGATATTTTAGACCTTGATGTTGAGGACCAAGCCCGCATTAAAAATATAGCGATAATTCTTATGTTTTTATTCATGGAGTGATGTATGAGTGGTTGGATGAGAGGGCCATATAAAGAGTAGCAAGAGGAGCCATCGTTTACAATTTTCTACTTTAATTCACCTCGCCTGTGTTTTTTATTGTCCTGAATACAAGAAATGGCAGAAGGACCTCTCTTCAGCATTGCAGAAGGGATCATCGAAAAGCTAGGCCGCCTTGCTGTACAAGAGATTCTATTGATTTGGGGCATTAAAGATGCGCGCCAAAGGCTCAAAGAGACAGTGGAAGGATTCCAAGATGTTCTTCTGGACACTGAGCAAAAGCAAGCCAATAACAATGAAGTCAAACGGTGGCTCCAAAGTGTAGAAGATGCAGTTTATGAAGCCGATGACGTGTTGGATGAGTTTAATACTGAAGCTCAGTGATGACAAATGGTGCCTGGAAATACTAAGATCTTAAAGAAGGTACGCCTCTTCTTCTCTATCTCAAATCAACTTATTTTTTGGCTAAAGATGGGCCCCATAAGATAAAAGATATTAACGAGAGGCTTCGTGAGGTTGTATCTCGTAGAACCTTTCACTTAGAAGAAAATCGTGAAGATACACGATTTGTATTCAGAGAGAGGGTCACTCACTCTTTTGTACCTAAGGAAATTATGATAGGCAGAGATGAAGATAAAAGCTCAATTATTCAACTTATGTTGGATCCCATCACCTCAATTGAGAATGTGTCAACCATTTCCATAGTTGGATTTGGAGGAATGGGAAAAACGGCACTTGCTCAACTCATATTCAACGATGAGGTGGTTCAAAATTATTTTGAGTTGAAAATATGGACATGTGTTTCTAATGTATTTGAGTTGGTTAAACTTGTTAGGAAAATCCTAAAAGTTGACAAGCTTGATATGGATCAGATGCAAAATGATCATAGAAAAAAAGTAGATGGGAAGAAGTACCTACTTGTGTTGGATGATGTGTGGAATGAGGATCGGCATAAATGGCTTAACTTGAAGTACTTGTTAATGGGTGGTGGAAAAAGTAGTAGAATACTAATAACTACTCATACAGAAATCGTTGTGACGACATTAGACGCAGCTAAAACATCTTCTTAAGGGGTTTGAATGAAGAGCAAAGTTGGTCTTTATTTAAGGAAATGGATTTTAAAGATGGAAAAGAGCCAGAGAATTCAACAATTAAGGTAGTCGGGAAGGAGGTTGCAAGAAAATGCCAAGGAGTTCCACTCACTATAAGGATGATAGGTGGGATGTTGCGCACCAAATAGAACGATGTGTTTCCATAACATTTGAAGCATTGTTTTGCTTATTGTAGCTTGTTCCCACCTAATTATGAGATCTTTGTACGGAGATTGATTAGACTTTGGATGGCGCAAGGGTTCATTAAGTCATCCAAAGTAAACGAGTGTTTGGAGGATGCTGCGTATGAATATTACATGGAATTGGTGTGCAGATCGTTTTTTCAAGAAGAAGATGTGATGTCAGAACCAAATGTTGGTACACCTCTCAAGGAGAAACGACATCTCCATTCTTTGACTTTAAACTGGAAAGAGGAAGAAGATGTAAACACAGTTGATGAGAAGGATATTATCATGTCAATGGAAGTATTGCAACCCCAATCAAATCTAAAGAAGTTGACAGTGTGGTATTATGGTGGTGTGAGCTAGGTTTGCGAGTTGGTTTTCTTCTCTCATAAGTATTGTTAATCTCAAATTGTCTTTCTGTGAGAGATGCCAACATCTTCCACCCTTGGATCATTTGCCTTCCCTTAAGTCTCTTCGCCTTTCATATTTGTGGAACTTGGAGTACATATCAGACAATGCCAGCAGTAATAGTATGAGTGATCAGATGATTAGGATGTCATTCTTTCCCTCCCTGGAGGACCTCTGGGTAGAAGATTTCCCTGTTCTGAAGGGATGGTGGAGGGCGCACACTCATAACAGTGCTTCTTCTTCATCAAAGGAAAATCTGTAGTTTCCGTTGCTTTCATTTCCCTGTCTTTCTAGATTGACTATCCAAGGGTGTCCTAATCTAACTTCCATATCTCTTTGTCCAAACGTGGATGGAATAATTCTCAGGAGTGCCAGCTCGAAGGTTCTTCCTTCCTTGTTTGTTAGAGGAGCATCTGATATTACAGATAATGTTGGTGTTGATGTTTCTGCCTCTTCTTCTTTCCTTCCTCCCTCCAAATTAACATATCTGTCACTTTATAGAATTGAGGATTTGGAATGTATAACGTCGGAAGGGATGGGCAATCTCACGTCACTGCAGGAACTTGTAATAAGTAATTGCTCTAATTTGGCATCACTGCAAGAAGGGATTCGTCGACTCCCCTCTTTAAATATATTGCAAATTCGGGATTGCCCCATGTTAAGCGAAAGATGCAAGAAAGAAACAGGTGATGACTCGCCTAAGATTGCTCACATCCTACACATTTATATTCATTAAGGTGCATTTTCTAAATTCAGTATAAATTATTAAATATACAAATACCAATTTCATTTCTTAATTTTATTCTTCAATCATCTTCACCAGCAATTTATTTTTGCTTTCAAATGACATACCGTGTGGATCAAATATTTCGTCCACACTTTTGCTTTCTCATTGAGCAACACTAGTTCCGCAGCAAAGCGGTATGAATTCATTAACCACTAACTTCAATTTTTGTTTTAGTTTTTACCCCAAAAAAAAAAACGAAATCATAATTTTGATCCAATAATATGTTCTGTTTATCTGCTTTCTGTTTCATCTCATCTCAATTAATAATTTTGATCCAAAAAACGAATCTAAATTAATCAACTTATGTGGATGATTTGACGAATTTGGTTCTTCTTTTTTCCTGGTATAAATAGGGTCAGGTTGTCATCTAGCACTTTTTCTGATAGCGTTGTGAAGATTATGACAGAGCAATTACTGCCATGGCCAGTGGCAGGTAAATGGACCTCAGAACAGTCTTCAAAAGTTCTCTTTATTTTTACATTTCTCCTTTTTTTCACTGTTTACTAAATATATACCCGTCTAACTAGTTGTCTTTTTCAGGTACTAGTGAAACCAAAGACGGTTTAGGAGTTTAAATGGTACTTCTTCATTTCAATTATTATATTGCACAACCGTGTCACTTCTTTTTAATTTCCAAACTATATACTATGGCTTTCAAATTAATTTAGTTTAGGTTTTGCTTAATTTACTTTCATGGATATGCAGAACTGATTCAAAGAAGAAACAGATGGGATGAAGATGAAGGAAGCCAATAACCATACAACTTTTGCTTATACAGGTGACTCATTTCTGTGGATGTCATAAATGAAGAAACTTGGATTCCGCTATAAAACCAATTAGTAACATGAGAAGTAACCGCCCATGCAAGGTACCACCTCATATTTTCCTTTGTTGGTTTGCTTGCATTGTTATTTGCTGTGCTTGTTTTGTACCTTGTTTCTTGCATTAATATCTCACTAGAAAGAGCTCTAAATTCGCGGTATTTTATACACAATGTTCGTTGTTGAGCTTAAACAGCTGATCAAATGTCTCAGTGTTGCATGGAAGCATGAGAGGACATCTTAAAATCTTGAGCCCGAAATCACATCCCTGAAATTTCCGACGAGACAAATAATCAGGCCCAAATTGTGTTGGGGATACAGAGGTTTATAACAACAACAAATAACACTTCCAGAGCCTTTCTTCCACGTCAGTGCCCTTCCGTCGCAGCTTTCCTTATCGGCCTCTTGACCTCCATAAGCGTGGCAGAAATCGCCCAAAACCCGACTGAATCTTACAGAATCGGTCGTCGTCGTTCACCGCTGCAGTCCCGCTATGCGCAGGCACACAGTAAGTAGTATACTAATATTTCACTAAAAATTGCCCATTTATATGTTTAATTGTTAAGTTTGTGGTTAAATTGAGTAACTTTGCGATACCCAGATTGGTAAATTCACTGCTGCTTGTTTTCCAGATTCAGACGAAAGATGGGTACTTACTGGGTTTGAGATGTGAAGGACTAATAGAAGTCGTGTTTGTTAATGCAATTTCTGTTTGGTTTGAGATGTGAAGGACTAATGAGATTGCCTTGGTGGGGAGTATTCCCCCACTGCGTCGTGAGTAAAATATTGATTCTTTAGACGCTTGATTAGTGAAAACCTTAGTTTTATTGCTCCTTCCAATTTTCTCAACATATTGTTCCCACTAAGTTGATTATTTCAAAATATGAATGTATAGCTCACTATTTGGTGCTCCTGATATGAAGTTTTCAGGTTCTGTTGAAATTTCCTCTCTTGAAGCTAACTATTGAGTAAAGTGATCAACATCGTGGGATACATTTAAATTAGGCTTTAAGGCTATCTCCAATGGATCGGGCCATAGGTCATGTTTTAGCTCGAATTGAAACAAAACTCAACTTTAATAGAGGGCTTGGCCAAAAAAAGGGGATCCACAAGGCCAAGTTTTAGCCCTTTGGGCATCGGGTTGGGCATTGTTAGCTAGCCAGCCAGCCTGTTTGCCGGGCCCAGTCTGTCAACACCCAACGGCTACATGATGTCAGCAGTTGAATACCTAAGTTTTTTCTACACAATTTCTCACATCCGTTTCACCATTCCATACTATCTTACTTCATTTTATTTCAATTTTTCACATTTTTTTCCTATAAATACCTAAACCATTTAAAGAACAAACTTAATTCAGTTGCTGAATTAATGTTTTAAGTTGTTATAGTTTTACTATGGTAATTTAATGCAATTAACCAATAAGTTAAAGAACAAACTTAAAAATAATAAATTATTGGGAGGCTAAAACATAGCTCATTTCGGTTGGAGATAATATATAAATATAGCATGACACTGTTTCATTTAAAAATATTTTTTATAGGACTAAAATTCTGGATGGGCTATCTTCAGTTCTTTCGGTTGGACTTGGAGATGGCCTAATGTGCTTCAAACTCAATTGAACTTGGTTACTGGCTTTTCGTGATCTTAACCAGGTGATGCATGGTTCTTAAGTTCTCCCGAGGAATCGCTGGGATTCGTCCTTGCAGATGAAGGTTTCGATGTATGGGTAGGGAATGTGCATGGACCACGTTGGATTCACGGTCACACATCTTTATCATAAGAGAATAAGGTTTATGCTTTATTGTAGGATTTTTGGGATTGGAGTTGGCAGGAATTGGCTCTATTTGATCTATCAAAAATGATGCGCTGCATGTATTCGACAACAAGCTCCAAAGTCTTTGTTGTTGGTCACTCACAGGTCTTACAAGTTACACGTGTTCATGTACTTCACATCTCCTTCCCTTGCTGCTACTTTCGGTGTTTACTCAATTTATTCATGTTATTAGGGAACAATCATGTCTTTAACTGCTCTCACCCAGCCAGATATAGCAGAACTAGTTGAAGTTTCCGCTCTTTTCTGTCCAATATCATACTTGGAGCATATCACTTCTAAATTTGCACTTCGAATGGCCAACATATATGTTGATCAGGTATTCCTAACTTCTTCAAAGTATTGCGCATGAATAGCTTCTGTAATAGAATTGATGCATATGTTCATCTTTTTCAGATGATTCTTTTTAAGGAAAACTAATGAAAAAGGTTTGAAAAAGAGTTGTAACAATAAAGACAAAATACAGGTTAAAGTAAATAATACCAAGATTGACTTTTTAGTGTAAAAATGTAATTTTTTGTTACAATAAACAGTACCGGGAACTTTTCATTAAAGTTTCCTTCTTTTTACTCAATGTTATGAGATTTTATTAGTAGTAATCTTGTTATCTTCTCTACATTATATGCAGTGAATGGGGTGACAACCTTTTGATTCAATATGTGATGGCCATGTTGAGTGCTTGGTGTGGTTGTATATGATTTTACTTTTGATTGTTGGGGTTTAGGTACTATATCCCTGTTAGTATGTTTTTTTTTTTCAAGTAATATATTATGGGCATGAGGGACTAGCCCCACCCACCCAAAACTTTGATTGGGTTCCAATCATCTTTAAATATTGATTTTTAATATATTTTTTTAACAAATAATATTATCTACATGAAAAGAGTGATGGTGTGGGCTTAACATCACAATAGTATTTTAGAAAAATGCACATTTTGAATGTTTGCCCCGAACACCAAAAAACTCAGCACCAGCCTTGACAAATGTTGTGGTTGGCTCAATACTGAGCTGTCACAATTGAACCGTGTGGTTGCTGTTGGTGGAGAGATCGCCTTTCGGTTGGCTACATTGAAAGATGTGGACCATGTGGAGTGCTACAAATGAAAAGCAAGAATAGGCTTGCTTTTTGAATATTTGCCCAGGACACAAAAAAATCTCAGGACCTGCCTGACAAATGTTGTGATTGGCTTAATACTAAGCCGGCAACAATTGAACCGTATGGTTGTTGTTGGTGGAGAGGTCACCTTTCGGTGGCTGCATTGAAAGATGTGGACCGCGTGGTTATTAGGGAACAATCATGTCTTTAGCTGCTGCTCTCACCCAACCGGAGATAGCAGAACTGGTTGAAGTCGCCTCTCTTTTCTGTTCAATACCGTACTTGGAGCATATCACTTCTAAATTTGCACTTAGAATGGCCAACATATATGTTGATCAGGTATTCCTTATCTTCTTCAAAGTATATCGCATGAATAGCTTCTGTAATGAAATTGATGCATATGTTCTTCTTTTCATATGATTCTTTTACTCAATGTTATGAGATTTTATTAGTAGTAATCTTGTATCTTCTGTACATTTTATTCAGTGAACTGCGTGTCAGCCTTTTGGATTAAATATGTGATGGCCATGTTGCATGCTTGGAGTGGTTGTTTATGATTTTGATTTTAATCGTTGGGTTTAGATACTATGTCTTCCTGTTGTATGTTTTTCTTGAATTAATAATATAATATGGGCGTGAGGGCCTAGCCCCCAGTTTCGACTGGATTCCAGCCCTCTTTAAATATGTTGGTGTATTGAACAAAGACACATTTTGAATGTTCGCCCCGAGAACCAAAAAACTCAGGACCAACCTTGTAGTTTGGCCTTCTTTGGGTTCTTATTGCTGCTTTTGTTTCCAGTTGTAGTAGATTAAAATGAGGCGATACCAGTAATATAAACTAACTATAACCAAATCCCACGTTGTGGCGTGGGAACACTAAAGTAGCGAAAAAGAAAAGGAAAGGGAACCGACCAACGACTACAATTTGGGAATTGAGATACACTCATGATCTTTGTGTTCGGAGTTCGTGGATTAAGAGATTCGGACCATTCAATTTTAATTTAAAGTCTCTATATTTCAGTGACCCACTTCACAAAAACTTAAAAACTTGAACGGCTAAGATCTCACTCTCCCTTGAATGGTTCAAATTTCTCGGTTTGCAAGCTCCGGACACAAATATCTCTAGTGGATTCATATAATTTGGTTTCATGAAGTGAGAATTTTGACACGTGGTTTTGCTTTTTCCAAATTTTCATTTTTAATGTCGTTGGTTGACCTAAGTTCTTACGACAACGCAATTGTCTCTACTCTCATTGAGTGAAAGTAGTTAGAAAATTTGGATTAAACCACAAGATGATACAATAATGAATAATTTGACATTGAACCCGTCTTATACATAAGTCAAACATAAACCCTCCCGCTAATATATAAGACGGCATATTATTACATTGTAGTGTTAGGGACAAGTAATTCACAACTTAAGATATTTGTGAATATTACAAATATTCACTTAGCCAATAGAACAATTCATGACAAAAAATAAAAGAAACCAACAACAAAATAATCAACGAGTCATGAAATGGCATTGAATCCCTCGATGATTGAAGTTGTGAAGGCATCCATTTGAGGCTTTGGTAGGACCAAGCCAACCTCAATGCCACCCGACATGTCCCTACTCTCACTGAGTGAAATGCCTTTCACACCATCAATTCCAATCTCCTCTATCTTTCTAGGCCTGCCCCATCCAAAATCTGTCTCGTAGAGATCCACCTTCGGCGACCCGAGAACCACGACGTGCAACTCCGACCCGAACATCTCCTCCCACTCCGAAATCCACTTCTCTGCCCCTCCCAAAATGGCCTTGTCTAACTTCTTAATAGTGTTTCCGATTGCCTTTGCCGCAACAACAACTCCATTTGGCCCTAGTAGCGCTTTCCTTGACGCCACTGACCGGCCAAATCCAACACAATTACCGACTTATGTAGCTGGTACTGGATGACCCAAACGAGTTATCCCGCCCGCAATAAACCCAAAATAATTTGGATCTTCATCGCAACACTTGCTGTAATTGTTATCATTTTCTTGGGTTTTAAGCAAACAAACCCATATAAATGCACACGTTAGGACATACGGTGATAAATGTACCGGGTGCGACTCATTTCCCTTGTTACATTGCTCAATAATCCAATTCCTGATGCTTTCCATTTGGGCCAAGTCAATAAAAAATGTTGCCCTAATCATGTTTTTCGAATGCCCATTAACAATGGCATTCTTATTAGCACCTAGAACCACTCCTTGTGAAGAAATTCGCTTCCACCACTCCTTCAAGAAAATATCCTCGAGACCAAGTGCATCGACAATAGCCGTACGATCATAATAAGGCGCTGATTGTACGGCTATGTTTGACGACTCTTCGAGACGGGAAAATGAGGCCCAAGCCTTGATGAAATTGTTAAAGGTCCTCTCATCACCAACAACTTGGTGGTAAAGAGTCATCACATATACATACAGTTTTAGTGTTATAGTTGAATGTGTAATTGTTGGTATTACTAAGGGTATATGTGTAAAGTGTTATCTCTGATGGTACTATAAATACCAATGTATAACTAATTATTATTAATGAAAAAATACAAAATCTTTTCAGTCAAAGTTTTCTTTCAAGCTTCTTCTGTAAGCTTCGTACATGGTATCAATCGCCTTTTGCCTACCGGCGATTTCGATCCGTCGTTCTTCCGCCCGCACTCTCTGATTCTTGTTGTTCTTTGTGATTCTCTCACGCTATTTTGTGTGTAGCGATGGCTTCTCCGTCGCCTTCTTCGTCTGAGTCGGTGCCCCCTCTAGCCCCAAATTCTTCTTCTTCAAACCCTAATTTCTCCAATTCGTATTCTTCTCTTACGATTCAGAATATTGGAAGCATGGTCCCGATCAAGCTGAAGCCGTCTAACTATCTTCCATGGCGAGCACTGTTTGCTCCGATTCTTCGTCGTTACAAGCTCCTCGGCATTATTGATGGTACTGAATCGTGTCCCTCTCATTTTCTTCCTGATCGTTCTCTTAATCCGGATTTTGAGCTTTGGTATGAAAAGGATCAGAATCTTCTTATTTGGTTGAATTCCACGCTGTCTGAGGAGGTCATTCCCTTTACGGTTGGTGTTTCCTCTGCTCGCGATTTGTGGATCAAATTAGAGCAGCGCTTTGGGGGTGTTTCGGATGCACATATTCATCAATTGCGATCTCGCCTTCAATCGCTTCAGAAAGGCTCTCTGTCCATCTCTGCATACCTGCAGCAAATCAAAGAAATCTCTGATTCCTTAACTGCTGCTGGTGCTCCGGTCACTGATCGAGATTTGATCGCTGCTACATTGGCTGGCTTACCTGATGAGTTTGAGTCGTTTATCGATTCCATCATGCTGCGCCTTTCTTCCACCACTCTTGATGAATTACATGGCTTGCTTCTCACCAAAGAGCTATCTATGTCTCGCCGAAAGGCTGCTACATCTACTGGTACTGAACCATTTCAGGCTTTCTCTGTGCAGTCTCAAGCTTCTCAGGCCCCTCTTCTTCCTACACCTCAAGTGTTTGCTGCTCAGTATCTTCAGTCACAGTCCTATGTGAAATCCTATCGTGGCAATCGTGGTCATCATTCTAATTCTCGAGGTCACACTTATTCTCAGCGTGGTCATCGTGGCTCTCATTCCAATTTCAGAGGTAATCATTTCAATCATCGTGGCACCTCTTCTGGCTCGAGATCTTTCCATCAATCTGGTTATCGTGTTCAATGTCAAATCTGTGGTTCTACTAGTCATGAGGCCATCGATTGTTATGATCGTATGAATCCTGATATTGTTGGTAAAGTACCCTCGGCTAAACTCGCAGCAATGTGTGCTCATCCCTCTGCCAAGTCTTCCTCTCCCTCTTGGTTAATTGACTCTGGGGCTACGTCTCACATAACGAATGATATATCTCACATTCAATCTCCTCGTCCTTATCATGGTGAAGACAAAGTCTATGTTGGCGATGGTAACGGTCTATCCATTGATCATATTGGCTCTTCATTGTTACATACTCCACATTCTACTTTCAACTTGCACAATGTCTTACATGTGCCTCAGATGCAACATAATCTTCTTTCTGCTTATCAGTTTATTAAAGATAACAAATGTTCATTAACTCTTGATATTGATGGATCCTATGTCAAGGATCGTGCTACGGGGAGGACGCTTTTGCGGGGCCCTGTTAAAGATGGCTTCTTTCCTCTTCCAAGCTCCTGTCATTCCTCCATCTCTTCTCCTACTGCTTTAGTTAGTCATAAAGCTTCTACACAGTTGTGGCATAGTCGTACACAGTTGTGGCATAGTCGTCTTGGTCATCCGTCCTCTGCCATTTTTCGCAGGATCCTTTCCCAAGCTTCCCTAGCGGTTCATGGTAAACCTGCACTGGACTTCTTCTGCAAGGACTGTGCCTTAGCTAAAAGTCATAAGCTCCCTTTTGGTTGTACTAGTTCAGTGTCTTCCACATGTTTAGCTTTGTTACATTGTGATTTGTGGGGACCCTCACCAGTGTTGTCTGTGAGTGGCTACAAGTATTACTTTCTCATTGTTGATGATTGTACTCGTTACTGTTGGTTCTTTCCTTTGAAGTCCAAAGCTGATGTCTACTCTACTTTTGTAAGCTTTCAACGCTATGTAGAAAATCTTCTTGGTAATAAAATCAAAGTTGTTCGATCTGACTCCGGGGGTGAATTTACTGGTTCTCTGTTTCAGTCTCACCTTAAGATGTGTGGTATTGCTCAGCAATTCAGTTGTCCTCATACCCCTGAACAAAATGGCTGTGTTGAACGAAAACACAGACATTTGGTTGAAACTGCCCGGACTTTGTTAATTCAATCTCAAGTTCCATCACAGTTTTGGGTTGAGGCCTTTTCCACTGCAGCTTATTTGATCAACAGGCTTCCTATCTCTGGTATTCTTCAATCTCCGTGGGAACTTTTATTTCATACTTCTCCAGATTACTCAAGGTTAAAGGTATTTGGTTGCAGCTGTTTCCCATGGCTTAAACCATACACTTCTTCTAAACTGGACAGCAAGAGTAAACACTGTGTTTTCCTTGGATACAGTGTTCAGCATAAAGGCTATCGTTGCTTGGATCCTATCACTCAGCGCATCTATATCTCTCGTCATGTTCTCTTTCATGAATCTGAGTTTCCCTTTCACATGCTTCCAGCTGCAGCCTCTCCTTCTTCTGCCTCTTCTGCACCTTGTCCTTCTTTCAGTCTTGAATTTACCATTCCACACTATGCTCCGGTCTCTTCCTCATCCTCTTCTCCTCTTCCATCTTCCCCGGCTGTCCTGTCTAGTCCTGCAGGTGTTATTTCTTCTCCTGTTGATGGTGCTGTCTCTCAATCCCCGGTTGTCCCTAATCTTCATCCTATGGTTACTCGTTCCAAGGCTGGTATCTTCAAACCAAAGGCCTACTCCGCAACCAAACATCCCTTGCCTTCTTCCATTGTTTCTATTCCGACCACCTATCTTCAAGCCTCCAAATTTGAACACTGGCGTCAAGCTATGCAGGAGGAGTTCAATGCTCTGCAGTCTACCGGTACTTGGTCTTTGGTGTCTCCTGCTCCTCATCAAAATGTTGTTGGTTGTAAGTGGGTTTTCCGGGTTAAGACACATCCTGATGGCAGTATTGATCGATATAAGGCCCGGCTTGTTGCCAAGGGCTTTCATCAACAAGAGGGACTGGACTACAACGACACCTTTAGCCCTGTGGCTAAACCTGTTACTATACGGATTCTTTTGACCCTTGCTGTTCAAAATGATTGGTTCTTGAATCAACTTGATATTAGTAATGCATTTCTCCACGGTGATCTCAAAGAGGATGTGTTTATGACTCAACCTCCGGGCTTCTGTGATCCTCAGTTTCCTACTCATGTTTGCAAGCTCAAGAAGTCTCTCTATGGACTCAAACAAGCGCCTCGTGCTTGGTTTGATAAGTTGTTTACCACTTTAATTTCTCTTGGTTTTCAACACTCTTCTTCTGATGCTTCTCTATTTGTGCTCAAGGCTCCTGTGTTGGTCATTGTTCTGGTATATGTTGACGATATTTTGGTCACTGGACCGAATTCTGATGCCTGCAATCTCTTCATTCGGCAACTCAGCTCTACTTTTCCAGTTAAAGACCTTGGCTCTCTGCATTACTTTCTTGGTCTTGAGGTTCACCACTCTTCTCAAGGTCTCTTTCTGCATCAACATAAATACTTGCTGGATTTGCTTCATAAAACTAAGATGGATGGTGCTAAACCCTGCACTACTCCCTTGAGTGGTAACAAGCTTGATCATACTGGCCCTCTTCTCGCCGATCCTACCGAATATCGATCGATTGTTGGTGCTCTGCAATATATCACCTGGACTCGTCCTGATGTCTCTTTTGCAGTCAACCAAGTGTGTCAGTTTATGCATGCTCCCCGTGAGTCTCACTTGCAGGCAGCCAAACGGATCCTTCGCTTTCTTAAAGGTTCTCTCACCCATGGTCTCTGGTTTACCAAGGGCTCTCTTCATCTTTCTGCGTTCTCTGATGCCGATTAGGCCGGGTGTCCATTTGATCGCAGGTCTACCGGTGGCTACTGTATTTTCCTTGGCTCCAATTTGATTAGCTGGAGTGCCAAGAAGCAGTCCACTGTTGCTAGAAGTTCCACTGAGGCTGAATATCGGTCCCTTGCCCATACTGCTGCCGAAATTACTTGGATTTGCAAGATTTTTCATGATATTGGATTCTCCCTTCTTAAAGTTCCTGACTTATGGTGTGATAACATTTCTGCTATTTCTTTGGCCTCCAATCCAGTCTTCCATGCTCGTACTAAACATGTGGAGATTGATTATCACTATATTAGGGAACTTGTCCTTGCTCATTTAATCAAAGTTCAGTATGTTTGTTCTCAAGATCAGCTTGCAGATATTCACACTAAAGCTCTGTCCAAACATCGGTTTCGGTATTTGCAGTCCAAGCTTCCTCTTGGTCCTTCCCCGTCCCAAGTGCAGCTTGCGGGGGTGTAAAGAGTCATCACATATACATACAGTTTTAGTGTTATAGTTGAATGTGTAATTGTTGGTATTACTAAGGGTATATGTGTAAAGTGTTATCTCTGATGGTACTATAAATACCAATGTATAACTAATTATTATTAATGAAAAAATACAAAATCTTTTCAGTCAAAGTTTTCTTTCAAGCTTCTTCTGTAAGCTTCGTACAGGTGGTACGCAAGCCCAATGCAAATACCACAATTTGGGAACACTGTAACTTGAACACTTAACAAAGAAATATTTGCTGCTCGTGCCTCATTATTAGAATGTGCTATACTACCTGTCGACGCTAGCTCGGGCACAAGTGCGTGAAACTCTACCGCATCTCTTTGGAAATTGCTCGAGAGATACTCAAAGTCCCCGTCCGACTTAGCGACAGTCAACGACACCGAGTCGCCTTGCGTGTAGAGGAGCTCGGGCTTTTCGGGATGAGGCCGGGCCACTAGGGTTCCGGCGAAAGGGTAAAATTGTTGGAGAGCGAGGGAGAGAGAGTGCTTGAGGTTTGGGAGGGCGGTGGAAGTGAAATGGGAAGTGGGAAATGGGAAGTCATAGAAGAAAAGAGGTAGGCTCGGAGAGAATAAGAGCCATGTATGTCAAGGAAGGTTAGCGGGAGAGAGGGTTGGGGAGCAGCTGATGAGTTTGGTGGGGGAGATACTTGGCATTTCACAAGAAGTTTGGGTTTGGAGAGTCTTGCCATGGATGAGAAAAAGAGGAGAGGAAGACAACACAGGAGTGGTGAGCAGAAAGCTAAACTGTTGAATTTTAATTGTGGCGCCGATTGAAAGTTGTTGCATAATTGCATTTGATAATGATATAGAGAGAGTGCGTGGTCAGCTCTCTCACAAGCAACCTTCATATCTTCAAAATTATTTTAAAAAGTCGGCAGCGGCAAGTGGGGAGTTTAATAAGCGGAAATGATACACACCTTTTTAGTCTTTTAAAATTTTGTTGGATAATGTTAAGAAATCAAAATTTTAAATTAAATTTGTAAAATGTATGATGTGTTAATAGAAAATAAGTATGTTAATCAATGTTTAAATAATAATTTAATAAATTAACAATATCTTTTGGTTTACATATTTGATTTAAAAATTTGATCTCCATAACATAAGGATAGTCTACCTAGTATTATCCTTACTAGTAATTTTATTTATTCAATTCGATAATTAGAAATTTAAAAAAATGTATAAAAAGTATAAAAAAAATGTGTGAAACTCACTTTTCTTATATACTAGCATCTCCGCACGCACGTTACTTTTCTTATATACTAGCCTCTCTGCACGCACGTCACATTTGTATGATGTGTTGTTTTAGATATTCTTATATTTCTTAAGTGATTATTTTATAAATTGTGGAAGAAAGATTTACTCCCGTTAGTCTTTTTGCACCTGCCTATTGTACAGAAAAAATGAAGTTTATAAATTGCATACTAACCATTCCATTTTTTTTACTTGCTGATTATTATGGTGTCATTTTTTTTAGGACGTGAACATCAATGCAAAAAGGGTGTTGTAACGTGAAGTTTTTTATGACAGGAATAGGGACCTTGGCCTTATACTTCTTGTAAAGCTTAATTTACTGGGCATCAATCCCTTATCTCATTTTTTTTTTAATTCAAGACTGCTGCTCAGCGGGAATGCAATATATTTGTACTCTAATCCAAAAAACAACAAACAAAACAACTCAAGTAAGGTCAAACCTAATAAGTTGCCACATTGCCCCACTAACTCTACTAAAGGATGTAATTTAGGGTATGAACAGCATGATGGTTGGACTCAATAAGTGAAATTAAAGGAAACACAAAATGGAGAACATAATAAATCTCTCTTCCTCTCTCTCATGCAAAATGTCAAATATCTACCCAAATCCTTAAATCAAAATTTTCAGATTCATAAGTTTTTAGTCAAAGTTATAGGCTAGCTAGGGATGAACTCGTAATATATGAAGCAAAGCAAAATATGGACAACATGTACATATGTAAACATAGCGTCTACATGTGAAATCAAAGCCATGCTTGCCACCTATTTGCTTGCACTTGATGCTTTAGATTTTCATGGTTAATCTGCAAGCAATGATGATAAAATAAGAAGTCTAACTACAATGCACAATCCCAAATATAAAGGTTGTAAGCAATTTAACCTAAATACCTTTAACTTTGACAATTTTCTAATGGCAATACTTTTACTCTAGTTACTTTTAGAATACTGAAAGATAAATAATTTGTCAAGTTTGAGGTAACAAATTGTAATCATATTCACAAAATTAAATAGTAAGAAATGTTACCTTAATCTTGTACTTCAACCTTTGTACTTTGAGACGGGTATGATGCTTGTAAAACTAACAAAAAAATGCAATTTTATTTCTATTTGAAAATTGAATGCAATTTGAATTTATAGTATACTTCCGTATGAAAATAAGAGAATACTTACCGTATTTAGAAAAGTTGTTTGGTCACTATTAATCTTTTTCATGTACCCATAAATTGTTTTTTTTATAATTCGAGATAGTTAATTTGTAGATTTTTTTTAATTTTATAATTTGAGATAATTAATTTGTAGAATGATATAGACAATGCCATTAAAAATAAATAGGTAAGAAATGGTGTTGTACCTAATTTGTTGGACTTTATTCCAAATTCATATGATGTGAGGAGTTGTTGAAGGTTTTAATTCTTCTACAGCCTTTTTCATGCGCCACCTACCTAGCACGAGGCATTTTGGGAGCTCACTGGCTTCGGGTTATGTAAGAACTCTGAAGTTAAGCGAGAAAGGGGTCAAAGCACTCCCAGGAGAGGTGACCCATTGGGAAGTTGCTCGTGAGTTCCCAGAAACAAAACCGTGAGGGCGTGGTCGGGGCCCAAAGCGGACAATATTGTGCTACTGTGGTGGAGCGGGGCCGGGAAGTGATTCGCTCCGGGCAAGGATGTGACAATTGGTATCATAGCCAAACCTTGGTCGTGGTGTGCCGACGAGGACGTTGGGCCCCTAAGGGGGGTGGATTGTGACATCCCACATCGCCCAGGAGAATGATCCTTAAATGTATATTCTCATCCCTACCTAGCACGAGGCCTTTTGGGAGCTCACTGGCTTCGGGTTCCGTAGGAACTCCGAAGTTAAGCGAGAAGGGGGCTAAAGCACTCCCAGGATAGATGACCCACTGGGAAGTTGCTCGTGAGTTCCCAGAAACAAAACCGTGAGGGCGTGGTCGGGGCCCAAAGCAGACAATATTGTGCTACGGTGGTGGAGCGGGGCGGGGAAGTGATTCGTCCCGGGCCGGGATGTCACACATATAATGTTAGAATTTCTTGTAACAAATTTAATAAAGAATTTAGAATACATACTGCTCATGCTTCTTATTTTTTTTCCACTCTTTGAGAATCAGTTGGCTTAGATCAGTAGTTTTTACTCCGACAGATATCTCCCAACCAGGTGTAAAAATAGAGACACGTCTGTTTGGGATCTTATCAATAGGTAGTTGATGAGTAAATTTTATATTATATATTTAACCCTATTCTTAGTATTTTTGGTTAATATGTTGAAAGAATTTTGATACTTTGAATTGTATTTCCAATATAGGGCTTTCAACTTCCTCCGGAGCAAAACGTGGTCAAATAGACTAATTTTAGAGTAATTTCAGTTGGAGGACGTTCGTGAGTCACTTAGCTTGATTGTATCAAAATATCAGATTTTTCTACCAAGCGGTGATTTTCTGGTGATAAAATAAAGGAGCGAAATGACTGTGATAATAGGCGCTGGAGTTGAGTGAAAATGGAACCGGAAGAGTCTCTTAATTTTTTTTTAGAACAAGAAAGAGAGATGAGAGAAATGAAGGAGTGCTTTCAGTTTCAATGAAGAAAAAAATGCGCGAGCCCTCCGGTATACAAAGCATTCAGCAGGGTTATAGTAATCTGGGCTGTTCGTTTGGAATCGTAAGAGGTTAAATGTACTGATGCTTGCCACGTGTCAAGGGCTGTTCGTTTTCCCCGAGACTCATCAGACGTGTGCTTTGAAATTGGACAGACTGAGACTCTGGTTTTGGAGAGAGGATTTTCTGTACCCAAAATTTCATATGACCTCTTTGTGTCTTTGATTTTATTGAGCATATCTTGGAACTCAAGACTTAAAACTTGATTTGATTGGTTATCACTGTTGACATACTCAACAAAATTAAAAACACAGATAAGCTACATGGGTTTTTGGGTGCAGAACTTCTCTCCTGGTTTTGATGACAAGTATACAGTGTTTGGCCCCGGGTTTGTTGAGAAAACAATAAAAAAATTAAAAAATGGCAAAGAGCCGTTTGGTTTGGCTGGGGAGTTGAGGGAATGCAATGCAGGGGCTTTCTCATTTTTCTAATCAGCTTGCAGCTTTGGTTTCTACAAACGAATAAAAAAAAAAGAAGAAGAAAAGAGTGGACATAAGGAGCCGTGCGGCTCCGGTTTGGTGAGACAAAGCAATACAATACAATAAAAATTAGGGGAGCCGTTGGCTGGGCTCTGGGCTCGAGGCAATTTGGCAGGGCATCCAATGTGAGTTAAAAAGAAAGCTAGGGTTTCTTTCTTTGAAGTGCAGCACGTTACTTCTGTTTTATTTTATTTTATTTTCTTTTCTTTTTCTGTTAATTTATTCTCTGTTACTTATTTTTCTTTCATTTTTATTTTCATGTTTTTAAATCGTTTAGTTTATCTTTAGGTTGTCTTTAGTTTATTTTTCACACCTTAAGGACAATGTGTGATTTAAGTTTGGGGTGGGAAATAAGAATTTTAAAATTTTAATTTTTGTGTCAAGTTAAAATTTTCGTTTTTAAGTTAATATCCATAGTTTATTTTAAAAGTTAGAACAAATAGACATGGTGAAGGTTAATCACACATTAGAGTCTTTTCTATTTATCATCAATTAGACACTAATTCATGAGTTATACTTTGAAATTTTGCACATTCACACCAACATGGTTTGTGGGGAGTGAGATTGAAATACTTGCTTTTTGTCTAAGTGTGTTTTAATTTTTGTTACATAAAATTAAGTTAGTTTGTTTTATAAAGTAATAATTGTTCTACCCGATACTTTGCTTAGTAATCGAGCCAGTCCTGCCTAATCAGCAGTGATTATCGCATCAAACGGTAGAGTTTTGGCATGGAGCAGGGTGGTTAGTTGGTTTCGTAGCCTGTCCAGCTCAGGTTAATAAGTCCTTAGGGGTGTTTTACACCTAGTGCCCTAAAGCCTTAGTGGTTTGGGAGTCATTGACCTAAAGCTCGCTACATGGGTTGGATAGAAAGCTTAATGGAACTAACATTGCACAATCACTACTGTTACTTCAATATAAAAAATTAAAAAAAATTAAAAAAAAAGTGAAAAATTCGAAAAAGAAAAATATATGTGAAGTTAGTATCTGAAGTGTGAATAAAAGGGATGAGAGGTAAGGGTTTTGGTCGAGTCTCCTTAACCATGATGATTCACCTTACACCAAAGGAAGTTCATGAATTCTTTTCTAAATGATTTAGACTCTGTGGTGTGATTGGTTGAAACTTTTGAAAAGATGTTTTGATTTTTAACATTTTCTATGGATTGCAACTTGAGTGGAAATTTGTTTAGCTAGGTTTGATTTAAGTTTTTAGTTAGTTAGTTTTTATTTTTGTTTTCTAGATTTGTTTTGCTTGAGGACAAGCAAAAAGCTAAGTTTGGGGGTATTTTGATGAGTAAATTTTATATTATATATTTAACCCTATTCTTAGTATATTTTGGTTAATATTTTGAAAGAATTTTGATACTTTGAATTGTATTTCCAATATAGGGCTTTCAACTTCCTCCAGAGCAAAACATGGTCAAATGGACGAATTTTGGAGTAATTTTAATTGGAGGATGTTCGTGAGTCACTTAGCTTGATTGTATCAAAATATCAGATTTTTCTACCAAGCGGTGATTTTCTGGTGACAAAATAAAGGAGCGATGCGCAGTGTTTGAAAAGTGACGTTTTGGGCTTGAATTGCGTTTTTGGAGCCCAAGATGACCTCGGATGGGTTCATGGCCTTCTGGAAATATGTTCAGAACGATCTTTAAAACAAGCTATCTTGTGCCAAATTTAGAGGAGATTTGAGGCTAAAACATGGCTGGACAGTTTCTGTGTGGATTATCCTAACTTAATTAAGACTTTATTTTCTTATTTATTTTATTATTTTTGTTAGTTACCTAATGAGAGAAAAAGACCAAACATTAGGGTTTGGCGTTGGGCATTTAGTTAGGGTTTAAAAAGGCTTTGGCCGTTCCGAGTTGGGAGTAGGCTTATGATTATTCAATTTTGGGAGACAGAATTTTTGCTAGGGTTCTAGAAGATTTCCTACTATAAGGTGTTTTCATTCTTTTTCTTCTTAATAATATTTTCTATGATTTCAATTATGATTAAGCGTAACTAATTCCCGTTTGCTAGGGCGAAGTCTTAAGCCTTAGCATGAATATGTAATTTTTATTTAATTGCTTATGATTGATAGAATGCTTACTTTGAATTATTGATCACTGTTTTAAACTATCTAATTGCCTTAATGACTGGCCACCATTAGGGTTTTTAGAAAAGTAATTTGATGCAATTTTGATCAGAAGGTTCCCTGAAATTGACGCTGACTTTTTGTGATTAATAATTGTAATTTCACTTAAGATGAACATCATGTCTTAAGTGTTGCATGGTTTTTCAAAGGGTTTTCATAAAGCATAATGAGTCTTTCATGTTCAGATTTGATCCGAATGTCCGGACGGGTTGCATGTTGGATATACATTCTATGTTGGAGGTTCCAAGTAGAATATATATTAGGAAAACTTAACCTTCAAAGTGGCATGTATAGATCATAAATAATTGGTAAAATTCATAAGATTGCTTGGTGACGGTGGAACCCTAGTGTTTTTATAAATTGATATTTAAAACTCTTTTCTTTTGTCATATTAGTTTTTAATTAAAATTCGTTTTAAATATTACCCAATTTCAAAATCATCTTTCTCAACCTTTAATTTCAAATAATTGATTAGGAATTGTTTTTGCGAAAATTATTCAAATAGTCCTTGAGGAGAATGACCTTGCATGAGCATCTATACTACATCTACCTTGTATTCTAACAAGTATTTCATGTGATTTTGCCTCTATTTGTATAGACGGTGAAATCGCTATCAGTAGTTCCTTCCCCATTTTTATGGGTATTCTTGTAAATATCCTGAGATAATCAAAATTAAAACTCATAATCTGATAAAGGCACTCAAAATCAAAAGATGATGGTGAATTGGTGAAGCAGATGCTAAGATTAGCAATTGGATTAGCTTTTGTTCTACAATTGGTGATGCAGATGCTAAGATGGCTTTGGAAAACAAAGTGATTGGAGTCATACCCTTCCAAATCAAGAGAAGCAAGTTGGCAAAATTTATCATACATTAGAGGCATACCTTTTTGAAGTGTGAAATCAGAGTCGGCATTAAACTGGTAGTACCCTGAAATTAACAATAAATTTAACAAATTGGATGATAAAAATCAAAACAGAGAAGCCCTAGGAAGCCATTAACAGATATAAGGAAATAGTATGAAACTACAATTTTATGCATTTCTATTTGCAAACTCAAAATTGATGTCAAGTCTAAGAAGAAATTTAATAGCAAATTGCAAATTTATTTCAAAAGTTGAAATCGAAAGCTAAATGGTAAGGAAAGTTGGGGTTAGGGATTTGCACAAAATGGAAAACTTACTTAAATATGGCGATCGGAAGAGAGAAGGGAAGATGAGTAACAGGCAGGAGATTGGGATCCTGAAAGTGGGCGTCCGGGATCGAAGGTGTGACGAGGATGGGCTCCAAGATGGCGTCCCGAAGTCTGGTTTTGAAAATTGGGCTCTTCTCGATTATTCATCAGTATATAGCGGTGGTATGTGGGCAATTATTGTTGAACCTTCAACTGAACTCAGATCGTGGGAATCGTTAAACTGCTCTCCGGTTTCGTCGTGGGAATCGTCAAACTGTTCTCTGGTTTCGATCGTGGGAAGTTGGAGTAGGACTGATAACCAAACTGGCAACTGTCTATACTCTATTCCTATTCACTTTCCATTAGGTTTCAAATTATGTAGTTAATGTTTTTACCTCTTTATCCTTCTTTTGGTATTAAATCCTTGATTTGCGCAGAGTCATTAAGTTAGTGTTGTAAAATCGACGATGTGTGCAGTGGAATAAATAAGCAAGACACAACATTTACGAGGTTCCTCTACAGTCAGTGTGACTAGAGTACATCCTCGGGACAGCAGTAGTGCTTTCATTTAGTAATCTGGAATAATAGGAGTACAAAGATAACTCTATCATCTTTCCTTTCTCTTTCCTTTCTTTTCTCTCTTCTTCATCTCTCTCTTCCTCTTCCTTTCTTCCCTCTCTCCCGTATAACTAGTCTCAATTATGAAAACTCTCTCTTTGATTTATAAGCAAAGCATAAACATAAAAAAACAAGTAGTGGGATAAATGGTGGATTGGTAGTGGGATAGGTGGCCATCCATTTTGATTACTTTACAACACTCCCCCTTGGATGGCCACAAGTCTTCAATTGACTCGTTAAAATCTTAATCTGTTTTGGATGCTCCTCCTGATGAGTATCTCCCCTTGATTTCAAATCATTTAGGCTGATCGTTGATCATTCTGTTTCGATCTCTTAGCGAGAAGAGTTGCCAACAGATGTGCTTTACTGGTAGTTAACTTTTCACAGGCTTATTCTTGAACTGGGCTGGATGGCCTTTTTACTTACAAGCGATCCTCAGCTTAGTTGAGGATGAATCAGCACGTTGTCTCCACATGTTTCAAGTAATCAGATCTTCATGCAGGTCTGGCATCTTCTTTTGCAGTATTTTTCCTCTAATGCAAAAATTCCCATGAAAGCAATTGGAGATGCCGCTCCAAAACATTCAATGTGGAGATTAGCTATGCTGCAAAAATTCCCATGAAAGCATCAGAACATCACTTCTCAGCGACTCATCATGTTTTCCAGCTTCCAACATCAGTTGAAGATGACTGCTCGAGAGCAATGCTAGGTAAGCAACCAGGGAAGGGTTCCAGACAATCAGTCCCAGATCGGAAGCTTGACTCCAAGTGGCGACTGATCGCTCTCTTTCTCCTTGTCTTGCAAGTGATAACAAAGACAAAGAAAAGGACATGGAGAAAGCATGATATGAGATACTCTTGCTTTCGACCCTGATGATATGAGATACTCTTACTCTGGATGACTAAGTTTGTAGAGGTACTCCAGGGGATGAAGAACACTGAGTAACTCGAGAGTTTTCTTTGGGAATACATTTTCGGAAATGAAGAAGTGCTGAGGGAGTTTGCCTTTGCTAATGGAAGGCGAAGGTAGACGTTTATAGGAATAATTCTTCACAACCGAAACTATTCCCTTACCCCTGTCGGCAGCCGGTGGATGGATGAACAATACAAGTTACGCGCTTTCTGACAAAGCTGTCCGTAATTTCCGCAAAGCTGACAGTGCATGTGACGAGTGACAACAATTCTGGAAAAGCTGACCTCGTGATTTCTGAGTAGACCCGGCTTTTGAGAGAGGTGTCCGACTTTTGAGAACGGAGTCCAGCTTTTGAGAAAGGAACCCGGCTCTTCGATTTGTGAGATTTGCCTCTTCGATTACTGAGTGATGCCTCATCGATTTCTTTTTTTTATTTTTTATTTTTATAGAGGCACTCATTTGGTTCCACAGCACCCTGAATTGCCAAAACACTCTCTTCTTGCACTTGTGAAATCTTCATCTCTCCGATCTCTTTTTTTTTTTTTTTTTTTTTCAACACCTTCGAAAAATGTCTTGCCCTTCTGACCGTTGCCTTAACTTGAATGTCGGGGAAGACGCTGACATGTCTTCTCCAGACAACATATAGCACCCATCCTTCTTATCCCCTAACGGTCCTCTTACAATTGGGGATTCTGTGATGAAGAATGACATAACCGTTACGGTGGTAGCGAAGAATCTTCTCACCCCCAAGGATAGCAGGATTCTTTCCAAGCGATCCGACGAGTTGGCTGTTCAGGATTCTTTAGCCTTCAGCATTCAGTGTGCAGGCTCTGTATCAAATATGGGCCAACGTCTTCTTGCTCGATCTCGTCAGGTCGAGTCTCTGATGGCTGAAGTGGCTAGTCTTCGGCAAGAGGTCAGAGGACTCAGGCTCGAGAATAAGGAGTTGCACATGCTCGCAACTAGTTACTCCACCAGCATGAAGAGGAAGCTGGACCAGCTGCAGGAGTCTGAAGGTCGGATCCAGAGTGATCATCAAAGGTTTATGGCGTTACTCCCGAGGTTTATGTTACCTTCGTCATCTGGAGTTGCACCAAGTGTTGAGGCTCCGGAGAATCCAACTTTGGCTCTTCGTCTTTCAGGAGCTCCATCGACTGCTGAGGCTCCACATGAGCAATGAAGGCTCCCTCATGTTTATCTGCACTTTGTATATATATATTTTTTTCATAATTGTAGCTCATGTGTATGCACATATCTGTAATTTCTTTGAAATATCAATATATAAGCTTTATTTCATTCAGTGTATTGTGCCAAATACAATAAAGCATATTCTTCACTAAGATGTGGTACTTCTAGACCAAATATCAATTTTATCTTTACCCTCTCGAAGATAAATGATCATCCTTAGTGTCTAAATCATTTGAGTATTTAACTCATAATCTTCAATCCATATGCTTCTTTAATATCATAAATATCATGGATAAGATTCGTGTTGGCATATTGTTCGATTCTGCAGTTTAAGACAATATTTCTCTCAACACTTTATAATATTTCTTAACTCTTCAGGAGTCCCAATTTAATATCATCAACTCTTCAGGAGTTCTAATTTAATGTCATCGACTCTTGCAAGAGATTTTAGTATGTTGCAACAATATCATAATGATAGTACTCACTAAGGCAATTTATACCATCCATTGGTATTGAGTACATAATTTATGCTTTATCCTTTTAGGACTTACTTCAAGCAATCTGAATCCTTCAGGGATTTTCTACACTTCCTGACATATTTTCTTTTGGAATTTATACAGAGCAATTTGCTCTTATGTATACTTGAGGGATTTACTTATAGAGATATGATGTGGGCGACTCACAACCCTTCGTATATAATTCTCCATTCATAGGAACTCGTTTACAGGAGTATAATTTCAGGTTTCAATTAGTAACCTTGTGTCATATCATGTGAGTGTAATTCACTGTATTACAAATGCCCATATGTAACCTCTTTGGTTCAACATCTTTTGGCTATTTGTATTATATTCAAATATATATAGATCCATTTTTCCACGTTCTTACAAGATTGTAATGGAATTACCCTTCTCCATTTTTTGCCAATAATTTTTCCTTTCGTCGACGAACAAAAAAACGTGACTCATTATCAACACAGCTTATTGATGAAATTTAGTAGCTACTTATAAAAACCAAATTTACCATTGGTTATCATCAATTCGTGATCCCATATTCTCATGAGCATGCGCATGCATAAAAAGCTTTTCATTTCTTTGGATATCCATTGCCTATTCAAGGGCATTACACTATCTCTTTCAGGATAGCCATAATTTAGAGAA
Source organism: Crataegus laevigata (assembly GCA_963580275.1). NCBI lineage: Eukaryota > Viridiplantae > Streptophyta > Magnoliopsida > Rosales > Rosaceae > Crataegus > Crataegus laevigata. The sequence goes on along the minus strand of OY756947.1, from coordinate 1,052,820 downwards.
TGCGGATCATAACCTCTTCTTGAGCGTTATAAAGCTTGGATTTTAATCTCCACTTCCGGGAGTTGAGTAATTGAAACCTATACGTTTATCATGCTTCATGCATGAGACACCAACATTCTCATGTCCACGGATTGTCCTTCTGGAACATTTATCCATGCGGTGACTGTCATGCTTCCAGCATGTAACAGTTATGCTCCGGGAATGCAATAATTCTTTAGTGCCATATTCTTTTTCTTTCAAAGGACTGAACCTTTTGAGTCTGAGGGTCTGCCACGCTTCAGGCGTGTAACAGATAAATCATTTGCTGCCACATTATTTTGTCCAATAGGGACATCAATTCTTGTAGGCACATTTGTAGCAAATATATGTGATTTCATCACTTTCGTTACATCATTCAATTATTCTTACTTCATTTTCTCATTGATTTCTTCGTGAATCAAAATAAGACAAATTCTCTTCGTTCTTCTGGAACGGTCTTTTCTCATCATTCTTCTACAACGATGTTATTTTCTCCCCCTAATGATGGGAAAACTGTATTATTAAAATTATAGTCCGCAAATCATGCGGTAAATATATCCCCAGTTAAGGGTTCAAAATATTGAATGATGGATGATAAATCAAATCCAACATAAATTCTTAATTTGCAATGATGCCTCATTTTAATACGTTTGTGGCATTGCAATAGGCACATAGATAACATAACCAAAAACTCGTAAACGTGTAATGTTTAATTAGTGCCCAAACACGAGTTATACTGAGAAGTATTAGTGGTTGGCAACATGTCTCAACCAAGCTAATAATGTATCATGTAACATGGCATGTCTCCATGTAGAAAATTTGGCAATTTCGTTTTCATGAGCAGAGCACGGGTAATCAATTTCATCCGTTTAATAAATGCTTCTGCTAAATCATTTTGAGTACGGACACGAGGAACATGATGTTCAACATCAATGCCCAAAGTTATGCAATAATCATCAAAACTTCGAGATGTAAGCTCTCCAGCAAACATGTATTATATTATCATTTACATACATCAAGGAACTTCTAGTCCTTATTTAATTGCCTATAGAATGGTACTCTCATGGCTCTTATTACAATTAAGTTGTGGCACTTTGGCTCTTCAAACTTAAAGTACTCATCAAGAAACTTCATGTCTGATCTCTGAGGATCAAGGGTCTTCATACCCAATCTTTTTGCATGATGGAACTTCTGGTCCAATCATTTTTATATGATGAGGATCAAGAAACTGCAGGTTCTAATCTGATCAAGGAACTTCGAGTCCTTGTTATACTCATCGTAACAAAAGAAGTACAATAAATAAATTAAAGCAATAAGCGGTAATTCCAACTATGGTAAATAAATTGCTATTAAGTAAATAAAGCTTGTGATAAGGGCTTTGATTCAGCACCATTCACATAAATCAAAACTTAAAGCAGTAGGCGGTAAAACCGTCCATGGTAAGTAAATTGCTTTAAAGTAAATAAAACTTGTGAATGGATTTTAAACCAACACCATTCACATAAATCAAAACTTAAAGCAGTAGGCGGTAAAACCGTCCATGGTAAGTAAATTGCTTTAAAGTAAATAAAACTTGTGAATGGATTTTAAACCAACACCATTCACATAAATAAAGCAATAATAGAAAAGGGTGATGATTAAGTTTCCATCAATTTTCTTTTCTTTTCAAATGGTGCAACTCACCATTCCAAAACCTTTTCTTTGTCTGCCACTTATAAGAAGAACAAACCGTTAGATTTAGCTCAAATGTTAATATGATATGGATAAGAGGATACCAAACAACTTTCGTGAAGAAACGGTTTCAATCTGAGCAACTGAAAATGGCGTTTTGGTACTCATAAGATGGCTGTCCAGTTTTCTGCGGAAATTGGAAACTGGTTTGGTATTTCAGACATCTGCGACGATCGAACCGTTGCAAAATTCTGAAATTTTGATATGTTGTAGGTACTGAGCGGACGGACAACTTTCAAGAAGAAATGTTTTCAATCCGAGGTCTGCAAGTTGGAGTTCCGAGGCTGTTTCCATGGTTATTAGATTTTCTACGGATTTTGAGTCCGTACTATTTTGCTTCTGCAAATGATGATATACAGTTATACAACAACATATACATATTTGCTTCAAGAAAATCAGTAGTACAAATATTTTAAGATGAAATGAAAAGATTTTCTTATCTGTGAGATTCCAGGCGACATAGGTGAACAAGATTTGTGGCGTTGTGCTTTCCACTGACACGAGAGCTTCTCGTGCTGATAACGTGTTGTAAAATCGACGATGTGTGCAGTGGAATAAATAAGCAAGACACAACATTTACGAGGTTCCTCTACAGTCAGTGTGACTAGAGTACATCCTCGGGACAGCAGTAGTGCTTTCATTTAGTAATCTGGAATAATAGGAGTACAAAGATAACTCTATCATCTCTCCTTTCTCTTTCCTTCCTCTTCCCTCTTCTTCCTCTCTCTCTTCCTCTTCCTTTCTTCCCTCTCTCTCGTATAACTAGTCTCAATTATGAAAACTCTCTCTTTGATTTATAAGCAAAGCATAAACATAAAAAAACAAGTAGTGGGATAAATGGTGGATTGGTAGTGGGATAGGTGGCCATCCATTTTGATTACTTTACAACAGTTAGGGTATTTTAGGGATTATCGAATGCTTCACCAAACTGGCATTCTCTCTTTATATATATATATATATATATATATATATATATATATATATATATATATATATATATATATATATATAAATAAATAAATAAATAAAACTTAAAATTTTAAAATTTATTTAGAATAATAATTAATAAACAATATACATATATATATATATATATCCACTATATCTATTGTATTTTATAGTAAGTTTTTTTAGTAGTTAAAAAAATTTAAATTATCAAAATAACTTTTTCATTTGTTTTCAGCTGCAGAGCAGAGAGCAACGCAGCAGATTAAAAAAAGAAGAAGGGTGCCGCAGCTCCCATTTGAAGAGAAGAAGAAAGTGCTCCTCTCTTTGGTTAGTTGCTAAATATGTCAGACGGGCAAGATGATAATTTTTTGGAAGCAGCTTCTACGCTCTTTGCGTCGCCTACGCCCTCGTCTCCTCCGTCGCTCTGGTCTCTCTCTGGGTTTGGTGGCAATTTGGAACAGGTTTTGGAACTGAGTTCTGGAGCTCAGTATCAAAATTGAAAAGAAAAAAAAAGTAAGAGGACTTGTTGTACTCGGTCCAAACCAGCCCGTTTAAATAGGTCGGGTTATATCTAGTTTTTGTTTTAAAATTTATTGTACCCGTCCCGGACCGGCTTTAAATTTTGATTCGGTCTGGTGCCCGGCCGTGCCCAACCCTAATTGTGACAAATCTATGTTTTTAGGGAGTTTTAACGAAATACTCTAGGAACTGTTTATTTTTAACGAAAAATCACATTTTACTTTTTTCGGTACTATTCACTACAACTTCATTTGTTATTTTTCATTAAAACTAAAGTTTCTCTAGTCTTTTAATTAGTTTTCTTTTTATTTTAGTTTTATTCATGGAATGATGTATGAGTGGTTGGATGACAATGACCAAGCCGGCATTATTGACATTCTGACAAGTCTTTGTTTTTAGTTTTATTCATGGAATGATGTATGAGTGGTTGGAGGAGAATGGATAAAGATGAGCAGGAGGAACCATCTTTCACTATCTTTCACTACGCAAAAGCCTATCTGGTTTACAAGCTTCTACTTTTTTTTTTTGGAAACATACAAGCTTCTACTTTAATTCCATTTCACCTGTGTTTTTTCTTGTCCTGAATACAAGAAATGGCGGAAGGAGTTATTTTCAACGTTGCAGACGGCATCATTGGAAGGCTAGGCTCCCTTGCTTTCCAAGAGATTGGATTGATTTGGGGTGTTCAAGATGAGATCCAGAAGCTCAAGGAGATAGTTGCCGGATTCCAAGCTGTTCTTCTTGACGCTGAGCAAAAGCAAGCTAACAATGAAGTCAAACTGTGGCTCCAAAGTGTAGAAGATGTCGTTTATGAAGCTGATGACATGCTGGGGGAGTTTATTGCTGAAGCTAAACGAAGACAAATGGTGCTTGAAACAAATAGAGTATCAAATCGGGTACGTCTCTTCTTCTCTAGCTCAAATCAACTTGCTATTGGGCTAAAGATGGGTCATAAGATAAAAGATATTAACAAGAGGCTTAGTGCAGTTGCATCTCGTAGGACCTTTCAATTGGAAGTGAATCGCGAAGATACACGGTTTATAATTAGAGAGAGGGTCACTCACTCTTTTGTACCTAAGGAAAATATTATAGGGAGAGATGAAGATAAAAGGGCAATTATTCAACTTTTGTTGGATCCCATCATCTCAACTGAGAATGTGTCAACCATTTCCATAGTTGGATTTGGAGGATTGGGGAAAACTGCACTTGCCCAACTCATATTCAACGATGAGGTGGTTCAAAATCATTTTGAGTTGAAAATATGGTCATGTGTCTCTAATGTATTTGAGTTGGATATACTTGTTAAGAAAATACTAAAAGTTGACAAGCTTGATATGGATCAGCTGCAAAATGATCTTAGAAAAAAAATAGATGGGAAGAAATATCTACTTGTGTTCGATGATGTGTGGAATGAGAATCGGGAGAAATGGTTGAGATTGAAGTACTTGTTAATGTGTGGTGGAAAAAGTAGTAGAATACTAATAACCACTCGTAGTGAAACCGTTGCGATGATTTCAGATACAGCTAAAGCATATACCTTAAGGGGTTTGAATGAAGAGCAAAGTTGGTCTTTATTTAAGAAAATGACTTTTAAAGATGGAAAAGAGGTAGATAATTCAACAACTGAGGCAGTTGGGAAGGAGGTTGCAAGAAAATGTCAGGGAGTGCCACTCACTATAAGGATGATATGCGGGATATTGTGCACCAAGCATCATGAATCAGAATGGTTGAATTTCAAAGATAAGAAACTTTCACAATTAAGTCAAGAAGAAAATGATATTCTACCAACACTTAAACTAAGTTATGATGTGCTCCCATCACATTTGAAGCATTGTTTTGCTTATTGTAGCTTGTTTCCACCTGGTTATGAGATCTCTGTACCGAGATTGATTCAACTTTGGGTGGCGCAAGGGTTCATTAAGTCATCCGACGAAAACGAGTGTTTGGAGGATGTTGCATATGAATACTACAAGGAATTGCTGCGGAAATCTTTTTTTCAAGACGAAGAAAAAGATGAGTTTGGTTCAATAAAAAGCTGTAAAATGCATGATCTCATGAATGAACTTGCCATCCTAGTGTCAGGGATTGGAAGCACTGTAGTTGATTTGAATCGAGAGAATTTTCATGAAAGGCTTCATCATGTATCTTTCAATTTTAATGTTGATTTGTCATATTGGAAAGTGCCAACTTCCTTGCGAAATGCAAATAAGATACGAACTTTGCTTTTTCATCGCCAAGAATATTTGATCAAGGAGTACTTTCCTCGTGATGAATATCGGATCAAGGAGTCATTATATAATTCATTTTTTACTACAATTGCTTCAAATTTTAAGTCATTGCGTACGTTAAGTCTCAAGAAATTTGGAATTACAACATTACTTGAGTGTCTTAGGAAAATGAAACATTTGAGATATCTTGATCTTAGTGGTAATCCCATCGAGAGACTTCCAGATTGTATAGTTGGACTTCAAAATTTGGAAACTCTAGATCTCTCCGGCTGTGAGAATCTTGTGGAACTACCCAAAGGCATTAAGAAGATGATCAACTTAAGGCATTTCGACTTGACAGGCTGTATTAAATTGACTCGAATTCCACGTGGATTAGGTGAATTGACTGGCCTTCGTACACTGGGTAGATTTGCTTTGAGCAAAAACAATTCCGTGTTGAGAGACAGTGCTGGTCTTGGTGAACTGGGGAGCCTTAATGAATTAAGAGGACAGCTATATGTTAAAAATTTGAGGCACGCTGAAGATATGATGTCAGAATCAAATGGTGGTGCACCTCTGAAGGAGAAACAACATCTCCGTTCGTTGGATTTGTTCTGGATACGTGGAGACAACTTAAACGCAGTTGATGAGAAGGATATTACCATGTCCATGGAGATATTGCAACCCCACTCAAATCTAAAGCAGCTGTCCGTGCGGTTTTATGGTGGTGTGAGGTTTGCGAGTTGGTTTTCTTCTCTCATAAATATTGTTAATCTCACATTGGTTAAATGTATGAGATGCCAACATCTTCCACCCTTGGATCATTTGCCTTCCCTTAAGTTTCTTCAACTTTCACAGTTGATACAGTTGGAGTACATATCAGACAATGAGAGCGGTAATAGTATGAGTGATGAGATGATGAAGATGCCATTCTTTCCCTCTCTGGAGAAGCTCTGGGTAGAAGATTGCCCTTCTCTGAAGGGATGGTGGAAGGCGCACACTCATAACAATGCTTCTTCTTCATCAAAGGAAAATCTGTCGTTCCTGCTCCCTTCGTTTCCTTGTCTGTCTAGCTTGACCATCAGGAAGTGTCGTAATCTAAATTCCATGCCTCTGTATCCAAATGTGGATAGAATACATCTGGATAGGACCAGCTCGAATGTTCTTCCTTCCTTGTTTGTTAGAGGAGCATCTGATATTACACATGATGTTGGTATTGGTGTTTCTTCCTCTTCTTCTTCCCCTCATCTCTCCAAAGTAACACATCTGTCACTTCATGGAATTAAGGATTTGGAATGTATAATGTTGGAAGGGATCTGCAACCTCACATCACTCCAATCGCTTTCAATTGGAAATAGCCCAAAATTGGCATCACTACCAGAAGAACTTAGCAATCTCACATCACTCCAATTGCTTTCCATTGGAGAATGCCCAAATTTGGCATCACTGCCAGAAGGGATTCGTGGACTCCCCTGTTTAAATACATTGACAATTTGGACTTGCCCCATGTTAAGTGAAAGATGCAAGAAAGAAGCAGGTGAGGACTGGCCTAAGATTGCTCACATCCCATCCATTGAAATTGATATTTATTAAGGTGCATTTTCTAACTTATTTCAATTTACAGTTGCCTAGTTTAGTAAAAACTATGAAATATTCAAATGCCATTCTCGTTTCTTAATTTTATTCTTCATTCATCATCATCACCAACAATTTATTTTTGTTTTCAGATGACAAACCATGTGGATCAAAGATTTTGTCCACACTTTTGCTTTCTCATTGAGCAACACTAGTTCCACGCAAAGCGTATGCATTCCTTACCCACTGACTTTTAAATTTTTTTTATTTAATTTCTCTTTAATTTACTTCTTATCAATAATATAGTCTTATCTCTTCATATTACACATAATTTCGACCTAAAAAATGAATCATAATTTTGACCCAATAATATGTTCTTCATCATCATCTTTTATCTGCTTTCTGCTTCATCTCATCTAAATTAATAATTTTGTTCCAAAAAATGAATCGAAATTAATCAACTTATGTGGATAGATTTGATGAATTTGGTTCTTATGTTTTTCCTGGTATAAATAGGGTGTCATCTAGCACTTTTTCTGTTTTAGTATTCTGAAGACTATGGCGGAGAAACTACTATGATGGCCCATAAATTGACTGGAGAACGATCTTCAAAAGTTCTGCTTACTTTTACATTTCTTTTTTTCACTGTTTTCTAAATACGCATTGAACTCTCCCTACTTGTCAACTTCAGGTACTACTGTGACAATTTAACTTTCTAGACCACTACTATTACTAAGGAAGATGATCATTAAATACCAAGCAACCGGCAAGATGACAATTTGTCCGTACTTCGTTCAATTCAATTATTATTATGGTTTAGGTATAAGTTTTGCTTCTTAATTTGCTTTTTAATTTTTAATTTTCGAACTTTTTTAATATGGCTTCAAATTTTTATGTTTTTGGTTTTGCTTCTTAATCTACTTTCATGGATATGCAGCACTGATTCAAAGAAGAAACAGATGGAATGAAGATGAACGAAGCCAATTAACATACAGCTTTTGCTTATACAGGTGACTCATTTATGTGGATGTGATAAATGATAAATTTCGGATTCCACTATAAAATCAATTAACAATATGAGGAGTAGCCTCCCATGCAAGGTCCCTCATACTTTCCTTTGTTGGTTTGCTTGCATTGTTATTTACTGTGCTTGTTTTGTACCTTGTTTCTTGCATTCATATCTCACTAGACAGAGCTCTAAATTGCGTTTTGAACATGCAGTGTAGTGCGATGGCTCCGTGTAGTATTCACAATGTTCGTTGTTGAGCTTCAACAGCGGATCAAATGTCTCAGTGTTGCATGGAAGCATGAGAGGACATCTTAAAATCTTGAGCCCGAGATCACATCCCAGTGATTCCATCATTTATTCTTGAAATTTCCAACGAGCCAAATGATCAGGTCACTTCAAACAGTGCGCCTGTCCAGTGCCAAATTGTTTTGATTGTTTTGGGGTACCAAAACAATTTTCAGTAGCAGATATAGAGGTTTACAACAAACAAACAAAAAGACTTCAGTGTGTATTCAATTGGGATTTTGAAAAGTTTTAATTTTTTTTAATGAATTTAGAGGTATTCAATCAAGATTTTAAGTAATTCTTTGAAATTCAAAGTGTATTCAATTAGAATTTTAGGATAGTTTATTAAAATGCTTAGAAATCTGGATGTATTTAATTAGAAATTGATTTTAAAGAATTTAAGAAAGTTGAAGAATTAGAGGGAATTAGAGAGATTTTGAAATGTATTTTAAGCATCTACAAATCTCACATCTCCTCGTGAAATTTTGAGAGAATTGTATCAAAATTTTATATATAATCTTTACAAATTAATTAAACTCTATAAAAATCTATAGATCAATAAATCCATTAAATTCTCTGGTATTATTAATTGAATACACCCCTTCGTCTTCTCCTTAGCGAATCGCGAGAGCGGTGACCAGAGCCTTTTTTTTTTCCAGATCAGTGCCCTTCTGTCGCAGCTTTCCTTATCGGCCTCTAGACCTCCGAAATCGCGCAGAAATCGCTCAAAACTCGACTGAATTTTACAGAATCGGTCGCCGTCGTTCACCCCTGCAGTCCCTCTGTCGCAGCTTATTGAGCCTTTTGGGTACCCTTACTCCAAGCTCACAGTGAGTACTATACTAAGATTTCACTAAAAATTGCCCATTTATATGTTTAATTGTTAAATTTGTGATTAAAGTAAGTAACTTTGAGATACCCAGATTGTTAATTTCACTGCTTCTTGTTTTCCAGATTCAGAGGAAAGATGGGTACTTACTGGGTTTGAGATGTGAAGGACTAATAGAAGTTGTGTTTGTTAGTGGAATTTCTGTTTGGTTTGAGATGTGACGGACTAATAAGGTTGCTTTGGTGGGGAGTGTTCCCCATAACTGACCCGCGAGTAAAATATTTGATTCTTTGGTAGCCCGGTTAGTGAAAAACCTTACTTTTATAGCTTCTTCCAATTTTTTCAACATATTGGTCCCACTAAATTGATTATATCAAAATTTGAATGTTAGCTCGCTATTTGGTGCTCCCTGATCTGAAGTTTTCAGGTTCTGTTGAAATTTCCTTTCTTGAAACTAACTATTGGGTCAAGTGATGAACATCCTTGGGATACATTTTGAATTAGGCTCTAATGTGCTTCAAACTCCAGGTGATGCATGGTTTTTAAATTCTCCAGAAGAATCGCTGGGATTCGTCCTTGCAGATGAAGGTTTCGATGTATGGGTAGGGAATGTGCGGAACACGTTGGAGTCATGGACACACATATCAGAAGAGAATTAAGGTTTATGCACTAATATAGGATTTTTGAGATTGGAGTTGGCAGGAATTGGCTCTATTTGATCTATCAGAAATGATGCGCTGCATATATTCAACAACAAGCTCCAAAGTCTTTGTTGTTGGGCATTCACAGGTCTTACTCCTCTTCATCTACTTCACATCTCCTTCCCTTGCTACTACTTTTGGTGTTTACTCAATTTATTCATGTTATTAGGGAACACTCATGTCTTTAGCTGCTCTCTCACCCAACCGGAGATAGCAGAACTGGTTGAAGCCACCGCTCTTTTCTGTTCAATACCGTACTTGGAGCATATCACTTCTAAATTTGCACTTAGAATGGCCAACATATATGTTGATCAGGTATTCCTTATCTTCTTCAAAGTATATCGCATGAATAGCTTCTGTAATGAAATTGATGCATATGTTCTTCTTTTCATATGATTCTTTTTACTCAATGTTATGAGATTTTATTAGTAGTAATCTTGTATCTTCTGTACATTTTATTCGGGATTGCCCCATGTTAAGCGAAAGATGCAAGAAAGAAACAGGTGATGACTGGCCTAAGATTACTCACATCCCACACATTTATATTCATTAAGGTGCGTTTTCTAAATTCAGTATAAATTATTAAATATACAAATACCAATTTCATTTCTTAATTTTATTCTTCAATCATCTTCACCAGCAATTTATTTTTGCTTTCAAATGACATACCGTGTGGATCAAATATTTCGTCCACACTTTTGCTTTCTCATTGAGCAACACTAGTTCCGCAGCAAAGCGTTATGAATTCATTAACCACTAACTTCAATTTTTGTTTTAATTTTGACCCCAAAAAAATAAAACGAAATCATAATTTTGATCCAATAATATGTTCTGTTTATCTGCTTTCTGTTTCATCTCATCTCAATTAATAATTTTGATCCAAAAAACGAATCTAAATTAATCAACTTATGTGGATGATTTGACGAATTTGGTTCTTCTTTTTTCCTGGTATAAATAGGGTCAGGTTGTCATCTAGCACTTTTTCTGATAGCGACAGAGCAATTACTGCCATGGCCAGTTGCAGGTAAATGGACCTCAGAACAGTCTTCAAAAGTTCTCTTTATTTTTACATTTCTCCTTTTTTTCACTGTTTACTAAATAAAACCCGTCTAACTAGTTGTCTTTTTCAGGTACTAGTGAAACCAAAGACGGTTTAGGAGTTTAAATGGTACTTCTTCATTTCAATTATTATATTGCACAACCGTGTCACTTCTTTTTAATTTCCAAACTATATACTATGGCTTTCAAATTAATTTAGTTTAGGTTTTGCTTAATTTACTTTCATGGATATGCAGAACTGATTCGAAGAAGAAACAGATGGGATGAAGATGAAGGAAGCCAATAACCATGCAACTTTTGCTTATACAGGTGACTCATTTCTGTGGATGTCATAAATGAAGAAACTTGGATTCCGCTATAAAACTAATTAGTAACATGAGAAGTAACTGCCCATGCAAAGTACCACCTCATATTTTCCTTTGTTGGTTTGCTTGCATTGTTATTTGCTGTGCTTGTTTTGTACCTTGTTTCTTGCATTAATATCTCACTAGAAAGCGCTCTAAATTCGCGGTATTTTATACACAATGTTCGTTGTTGAGCTTAAACAGCTGATCAAATGTCTCAGTGTTGCATGGAAGCATGAGAGGACATCTTAAAATCTTGAGCCCGAAATCAAATCCCAGTGATTCCATCATCTATTCCTGAAATTTCCGACGAGACAAATAATCAGGCCCAAATTGTGTTGGGGATACAGAGGTTTATAACAACAACAAATAACACTTCCAGAGCCTTTCTTCCACGTCAGTGCCCTTCCGTCGCAGCTTTCCTTATCGGCCTCTTGACCTCCATAAGCGTGGCAGAAATCGCCCAAAACCCGACTGAATCTTACAGAATCGGTCGTCGTCGTTCACCGCTGCAGTCCCGCTATGCGCAGGCACACAGTAAGTAGTATACTAATATTTCACTAAAAATTGCCCATTTATATGTTTAATTGTTAAGTTTGTGGTTAAATTGAGTAACTTTGCGATACCCAGATTGGTAAATTCACTGCTGCTTGTTTTCCAGATTCAGACGAAAGATGGGTACTTACTGGGTTTGAGATGTGAAGGACTAATAGAAGTCGTGTTTGTTAATGCAATTTCTGTTTGGTTTGAGATGTGAAGGACTAATGAGATTGCTTTGGTGGGGAGTATTCCCCCACTGATTCGTAAGTAAAATATTGATTCTTTAGACGCCTGATTAGTGAAAACCTTAGTTTTATTGCTCCTTCCAATTTTCTCAACATATTGGTCCCACTAAGTTGATTATTTCAAAATGTGAATGTATAGCTCACTATTTGGTGCTCCCTGATCTGAAGTTTTTAGGTTCTGTTGAAATTTCCTTTTCTTGAAGCTAACTATTCTGTTGAAATTTCCTTTTCTTGAAGCTAACTATTGAGTAAAGTGATCAACATCGTGGGATACATTTAAATTAGGCTTTAAGGCTATCTCCAATTGATCAGGCCATGGGTCATATTTTAGCTCCAATTGAGACAAAACTCAACTTTAATAGAGGGCTGGGCTAAAAAAAAGGGATCCGCAAGGCCAAGTTTTAGCCCTTTGGGCATCGGGTTGGGCATTGTTAGCTAGCCAGCCAGCCAGCCTGTTTGCTGGGCCCAGTCTGTCAACACCCAATGGCTACATGATGTCAGCAGTCCTAAGTTTTTTCTACACAATTTCTCACATCCGTTTCACCATTCCATACTATCTTACTTCATTTTATTTCAAATTTTCACATTTTTTTCCTATAAATACCTAAACCATTTAAAGAACAAACTTAATTCAATTGCTGAATTAATGTCTTAAGTTGTTATAGTTTTACTATGGTAATTTAATGCAATTAACCAATAAGTTAAAGAACAAACTTAAAAATAATAAATTATTAGGAGGCTAAAACATAGCTCATTTCGGTTGGAGATAATATATAAATATAGCATGACACTGTTTCATTTAAAAATATTTTTTATAGGACTATAATTATGGACAGGCTATCTTCAGTTCTTTCGGTTGGACTTGGAGATGGCCTAATGTGCTTCAAACTCAATTGAACTTGGTTACTGGCTTTTCGTGATCTTAACCAGGTGATGCATGGTTCTTAAGTTCTCCCGAGGAATCGCTGGGATTCGTCCTTGCAGATGAAGGTTTCGATGTATGGGTAGGGAATGTGCATGGAACACGTTGGATTCACGGTCACACATCTTTATCATAAGAGAATAAGGTTTATGCTTTATTGTAGGATTTTTGGGATTGGAGTTGGCAGGAATTGGCTCTATTTGATCTATCAAAAATGATGCGCTGCATGTATTCGACAACAAGCTCCAAAGTCTTTGTTGTTGGTCACTCACAGGTGTTACAAGTTACACGTTTTCATGTACTTCACATCTCCTTCCCTTGCTGCTACTTTCGGTGTTTACTCAATTTATTCATGTTATTAGGGAACAATCATGTCTTTAACTGCTCTCACCCAGCCAGATATAGCAGAACTAGTTGAAGTTTCCGCTCTTTTCTGTCCAATATCATACTTGGAGCATATCACTTCTAAATTTGCACTTCGAATGGCCAACATATATGTTGATCAGGTATTCGTAACTTCTTCAAAGTATAGCGCATGAATAGCTTCTGTAATAAAATTGATGCATATGTTCATGTTTTCAGATGATTCTTTTTAAGGAAAACTAATGAAAAAAGTTTGAAAAAGAGTTGTAACGATAAAGACAAAATAAAGGGTAAAGTAAATAATACCAAGATTGACTTTTTAGTGTAAAAATGTGGTTTTTTGTTACAGTAAACAGTACCGGAAGCTTTTCGTTAAAGTTTCCTTCTTTTTACTCAATGTTATGAGATTTTATTAGTAGTAATCTTGTTATCTTCTCTACATTATATGCAGTGAATGGGGTGACAACCTTTTGATTCAATATGTGATGGCCATGTTGAGTGCTTGGTGTGGTTGTATATGATTTTGCTTTTGATTGTTGGGGTTTAGGTACTATATCCCTGTTAGTATGTTTTTTTTTTCAAGTAATATATTATGGGTATGAGGGACTAGCCCCACCCACCCAAAACTTTGATTGGGTTCCAATCATCTTTAAATATTGCTTTTTAATATATTTGTTAAACAAATAATATTATCTACATTAAGAGAGTGATGGTGTGAGCTTAACATCACAATAGTATTTTAGAAAAATGCACATTTTGAATGTTTGCTCCGAACACCAAAAAACTCAGGTCTAGCCCTGACAAATGTTGTGATTGGCTCAATACTGAGCTGTCAACAATTGAACCGTATGGTTGCTGTTGGTGGAGAGATCACCTTTCAGTTGGCTACATTGAAAGATGTGGACCATGTGGAGTGCTACAAATGAAAAGTCAGAATAGGCTTGCTTTTTGAATATTTGCCCTGGACACAAAAAAATCTCAGGACCCGCCTGACAAATGTTGTGATTGGCTTAATACTGAGCTGGCAACAATTGAACCGTGTGGTTGTTGTTGGTGGAGAGATCACCTTTCGGTGGGCTGCATTGAAAGATGTGGACCGTGTGGTTATTAGGGAACAATCATGTCTTTAGCTGCTCTCTCACCCAACCGGAGATAGCAGAACTGGTTGAAGCCGCCTCTCTTTTCTGTTCAATACCGTACTTGGAGCATATCACTTCTAAATTTGCACTTAGAATGGCCAACATATATGTTGATCAGGTATTCCTTATCTTCTTCAAAGTATATCGCATGAATAGCTTCTGTAATGAAATTGATGCATATGTCCTTCTTTTCATATGATTCTTTTTACTCAATGTTATGAGATTTTATTAGTAGTAATCTTGTATCTTATGTAAATTTTATTTAGCAAACTGCGTGTCAGCCTTTTGGATTAAATATGTGATGGCCATGTTGCATGCTTGAAGTGGTTGTTTATGATTTTGATTTTAATCGTTGGGTTTAGATACTATGTCCCCTTGTTGTATGTTTTTCTTGAATTAATAATATAATATGGGTGTGAGGGCCTAGCCCCCCAGTTTCGACTGGGTTCCAGCCCTCTTTAAATATGTTGGTGTATTGAATAAAGACACATTTTGAATCTTCGCCCCGAGCACCAAAAAACTCCGGACCAACCTTGTAGTTTGGCCTTCTTTAGGTTCTTATTGCTGCTTTTGTTTCCAGTTTTAGTAGATTAAAATGTGGCGATACCAGTAATGTAAACTAACTATAACCAAATCCCACGTTGTGGAGTGGGAACACTCAAGTAGCGAAAAAGAAAAGGAAAGGGAACCAACCAACGACTACAATTTGGGAATTGAGATACACTCATGATCTTTGTGTTCGGAGTTCGTGGATTAAGAGATTCGGACTATTCAATTTTAATTTACAGTCTCTATATTTTAGTGACCCACTTCACAAAAATTTAAAAACTTGAACGGCTAAGATCTCACTCTCCCTTGAATGGTTCAAATTTCTCAGTTTGCAGGCTCCGGACACAAATATCTTTAGTGGATTCATATAATTTGGTTTCATGAAGTGAGAATTTTGACACGTGGTTTTGCTTTTTCCAAATTTTCATTTTTAATGTCGTTGGTTGACCTAAGTTCTTATGACAACGCAATTGTCTCTACTCTCATTGAGTGAAAGTAGTTAGAAAATTTGGACTAAACCACAAGATGATACAATAATGAATAATTTGACATTGAACCCGTCTTATACATAAGTCAAACATAAACCCTCCCGCTAATATATAAGACGGCATATTATTAGATTGTAGTGTTAGGGACAAGTAATTCACAACTTAAGATATTTGTGAATATTACAAATATTCACTTAGCCAATAGAACAATTCATGACAAAAAATAAAAGAAACCAACAACAAAATAATCAACGAATCATGAAATGGCATTGAATCCCTCGATGATTGAAGTTGTGAAAGCATCCATTTGAGGCTTTGGTAGGACCAAGCCAACCTCAATGCCACCCGACATGTCCCTACTCTCATTGAGTGAAATGCCTTTCACACCATCAATTCCAATCTCCTCTATCTTTCTAGGCCTGCCCCATCCAAAATCTGTCTTGTAGAGATCCACCTTCGGCGACCCGAGAACCACGACGTGCAACTCCGACCCGAACATCTCCTCCCACTCCGAAATCCACTTCTCTGCCCCTCCCAAAATGGCCTTGTCTAACTTCTTAATAGTGTTTCCGATTGCCTTTGCCGCAACAACAACTCCATTTGGCCCTAGTAGCGCTTTCCTTGACGCCACTGACCGGCCAAATCCAACACAATTACCGACATATGTAGCTGGTACTGGATGACCCAAACGAGTTATCCCGCCCGCAATAAACCCAAAATAATTTGGATCTTCATCGCAACACTTGCTGTAATTGTTATCATTTTCTTGGCTTTTAAGCAAACAAACCCATATAAATGCACACGTTAGGACATATGGTGATAAATGTACCGGGTGCGACTCATTTCCCTTGTTACATTGCTCAATAATCCAATTCCTGATGCTTTCCATTTGGGCCAAGTCAATCAAAAATGTTGCCCTAATCATGTTTTTCGAATGCCCATTAACAATGGCATTCTTATTAGCACCTAGAACCACTCCTTGTGAAGAAATTCGCTTCCACCACTCCTTCAAGAAAATATCCTCGAGACCAAGTGCATCGACAATAGCCGTACGATCATAATAAGGCGCTGATTGTACGGCTATGTTTGACGAGTCTTCGAGACGGGAAAATGAGGCCCAAGCCTTGATGAAATTGTTAAAGGTCCTCTCATCACCAACAACTTGGTGGTACGCAAGCCCAATGCAAATACCACAATTTGGGAACACTGTAACTTGAACACTTAACAAAGAAATATTTGCTGCTCGTGCCTCATTACTAGAATGTGCTATACTACCTGTCGACGCTAGCTCGGGCACAAGTGCGTGAAACTCTACCGCATCTCTTTGGAAATTGCTCGAGAGATACTCAAAGTCCCCGTCCGACTCAGCGACAGTCAACGACACCGAGTCGCCTTGCGTGTAGAGGAGCTCGGGCTTTTTGGGATGAGGCCGGGCCACTAGGGTTCCGGCGAAAGGGTAAAATTGTTGGAGAGCGAGGGAGAGAGAGTGCTTGAGGTTTGGGAGGGTGGTGGAAGTGAAATGGGAAGTGGGAAACGGGAAGTCATAGAAGAAAAGAGGTAGGCTCGGGGAGAAGAAGAGCCATGGTATGTCAAGGAAGGTTAGCGGGAGAGAGGGTTGGGGAGCAGCTGATGAGTTTGGTGGGGGAGATACTTGGCATTTCTCAAGAAGTTTGGGTTTGGAGAGTCTTGCCATGGATGAGAAAAAGAGGAGAGGAAGACAACACAGGAGTGGTGAGCAGAAAGCTAAACTGTTGAATTTTAATTGTGACGAATGAAAGTTGTTGCATAATTGCATAGAGGGGGATTGTCTACTCTCCCGACTCTCATTCCCTTCTCATCTTCTCTTATTTGAGCGGTCACGGTTAAATTACGTCAATATTTTATATTAATTTTTTTTATAGAGATAATAAGATAAAAAATAATAAAAATATACAATATTGACGTGACTTAATCGTGATCGCTCAAATAAAAAAAATGAAAAGTGAGAGTTCATACCATTTGCATTCTAATAGCACGTGATAATGAGAGATTGAGAGAAGAGAGAGAGAGAGGGGTCAGCTTTCTCACAAGCAACTTTCATATCTTCAAAATTATTTTAAAAGTCGACAGCGGCATGTGTGGAGTTTAATAAGGGGAAATGATACACACTTTTTAAATCTTTTATAATTTTATTGGATAATGTTAAGAGATCAAAATTTTAAATTAAATTTGTAAAATGAATGATGTGTCATCAATAAAAAAAATAAGTATATTAATTAATACTTAAGTAATAATTTAATAAATCAACAACAACATCTTTTGGTTTACATATTTAATTTAAAATTTTAGTCTCCCTAACATAAGGATGGTCAACCTAACATTATCCTTACTAATAGTTTTATTTCTTCAATTCGATAATCAAAAATAAAAATAAAGTGTATAAAAAAGTATAAAAAAAGGTGTGAAACTCACTTTTCTTTTATATTAGATTTTTTTTTGCAACTAATATACTATTTTAATCACATCAATCCAATAAATATTTGTTGTGTGTTAAAACTGAATCATCCGTCCATTTGTAATCTGTAAAATAAAATAGATTTATAAATTTATGGACACGAGGAACACGTGATTGCATGGAATATTTGTTGCATGAAAAACATGGTATATTTAGAACCTTTTTTATTTCTCGAAACCTTTGCAACCAGTCACTACGTCTGGATCTCATTATATTTGGTTTTGAAGATGGAAATTTTCAAAATGAATGTATTCTATTCGGTTTGGTTTTACGTCAAAATTGAAAATTAAACTGATATTATTGTTTGATTCGGTTCAATTTGGTTTTAATTCAGTTTCGCTTTTTTGGGTTCAGTTTGAATTTTTTTTATTGAAAATTTATTTATCCAGATTCTATTTCTAGAACAGAAATTTAAATTAAAAAAATAAAAGTTAAATCCATCCTTGGAAATATTCATAGAGCCAACTGCAGCTAACAATTGAAATGTATATACATACGACTAAAGCCTGAAATGAAATTCAAGAACACAACTAAATCCTATCACAAGAGCACCACATCAACCTTCTGGTATTTTTAAATAAAAATCAAAATTTTGAAATAAAATTAAAAAAACTGAAAGAAACGAGAAGATGAAAGAAAAGGGTTGTTTAGCCGCGATTGGGATCGAGAGGCTCCCAGCCGGCCCACAAAAGGTGCAGAAGCAGGTTCAGATCGTGGATCTGAGCTCTCTGGTGGGTGGTAATACCGATGTGTACGTCGAATCGTAGTTCTCGGCGTCACCGGAGTTGATCTCCCTCTTGTTGTGTCGTTTTAGAGGAAGCAGGTGCAGAAGGTACGAGGAAAAAAAAAAAAGAACAAAAAAATAAGAAAGAAGGAAGAGGAAAGATAGGATTAAAAAAAAAAAAACTAACAAAAAGGGCTTGAAAACTTTTCTTTTAACGAAAAGCCACTTTTAAAGGTATAATGAATAGTGACAGTTAAAGGTAAAAAAACGGTTTTTCGTTAAAAGTAAACAGTACGGGTGGTGTTTTATTAAACCTCCCTAAAAAAAAACATAAAGAAGGGTATATTAATTGGAAATTTGTGAGATTTAAATGAATTTATAAATTTATGGATATTTATGGAGTTTAATTGATTTGTAGAAATTTCATGTAAAATTTTAATTCAATTCTCCTGAAATTTCATAAGAAGATGTGAAATGTGTGAATGCTTAAAATACACTACTAAATCTCTCAAATTCTTTCTAATTTCTCAACATTTTCAAATTTTTTAAAATTAAATTCTAATTGAATACACCTGAAATGTTATAAACTTCTTTAAACTTTTAATTGAATGCACTCAGAATCACTTAAAATTCTGATTGAATATAGCTAGAATGAGGATATTAGGTATTCTCAAATCATGTCCGTTTATCGTACATCGTGCAATTAGTTTTCGTC
Source organism: Crataegus laevigata (assembly GCA_963580275.1). Taxonomy (NCBI): domain Eukaryota; kingdom Viridiplantae; phylum Streptophyta; class Magnoliopsida; order Rosales; family Rosaceae; genus Crataegus; species Crataegus laevigata. The sequence continues at coordinate 1,033,416 of OY756947.1, read as the reverse complement.
AGGTACTATTTATATTTAATTATAAATAAAAGTATTTAAAATAATTTATGACCGCACTATGTATAATAAACGGATACGATTTAAGAATTTTCAGATCCTCACAAAGAGAATTCGAAAACAATTGGTTTTTTTTTTTCAATTTTTTGAATCCACCCCTAAAATGTGGTCCTTTTCTTTTTGGTTTTATCAAATATTTTGTGATGGACTGCAGATGTTTGACCAAGTTTTGTACAAGTACAAAAGACAGAAAATTATTTGGGTAAATTACATAATAGCCTATCAGGTTTGAGGTCTATTACAATCTCATACAATATCTTTAAAACATTTCACTTTTATACCTCACGTACTATTTTATTTCAAAATAATACATCTGTTACATTTTTCATCTATTAATCCATTAAACGCTGATGTGGCTGGCAAATGTGTGCCACGTGACAAAAAAAAATTAATATTTTTTTATTTTAAAAACCTTAATTTTTTAATCTTCAACAAAAGAAAAAAAAAACTTAGAAATCCATCACCCCACCCCCCCCCCCCAACCCACCCCAACAAAAGTCCCATCCAACCTGCAACCAAGAAGAAGAAGAGAAGAAGAAAAAAAAACCCCATCTTGCAACCCACCCCTTTCTTTACCCTCTCGTCTTCCCCAAACCCACCGCACCCATCCTCCACGTCCTCCTCAGCACCCACCCTCGCACCCCACCTTCTTCCCTTCTCTACACACAATCCACACCCATTAGGAAAGACGAAATCTGGGTTACAGAGAAAGGGAGATGGTGTTTTTTTTTTTTGGGTTGCAGGTAGTGGGTGCTAGACCTGGCAGTTTCTTACACGACACGAAAATAACGGGTTTCGGGTCAACACGATAACTAATCGGGTCATTATCGGGTGACCCGTTAAGAACACGTTAATAACAGGTTCTTAACATGTATACATGCGGGTAACACGTGGGTAACCCGTTTCGACCCGTTAAGAAAAATAAATTATAATTTTAAAGTTTAATTACTAAAAAATTTATTATAAAATAAAATAGTCATATTGTATATATTAGTATATTCTATATTAAATATATATTTTTGTATTATTATTCTATATAAGTTAAAAAATTTAAGTTTTATTCATTCATTTATTTTTATTATGAGAGTTTCTTCTTATTATTAATAGGATAAATTTTACTTAACATGTTGTCCAAAATTAAAATCAACTAGTATAGTATTGGCTGGCAAATGTGTGCCACGTGACAAAAAAAAATTAAAATTTTTTTATTGTAAAAACCTTAATTTTTTAATCTTCAACAAAAGAAAAAAAAAACTTAGAAATCCATCACCCCACCCCCCCCCCCCCCAACCCACCCCAACAAAAGCCCCATCCAACCTGCAACCAAGAAGAAGAAGAGAAGAAGAAAAAAAAACCCATCTTGCAACCCACCCCTTTCTTTACCCTCTCGTCTTCCCCAAACCCACCGCACCCATCCTCCACGTCCTCCTCAGCACCCACCCTCGCACCCCACCTTCTTCCCTTCTCTACACACAATCCACACCCATTAGGAAAGACGAAATCTGGGTTACAGAGAAAGGGAGATGGTGTTTTTTTTTTTTTTGGGTTGCAGGTAGTGGGTGCTAGACCTGACAGTTTCTTACACGACACGAAAATAACGGGTTTCGGGTCAACACGATAACTAATCGGGTCATTATCGGGTGACCCGTTAAGAACACGTTAATAACAGGTTCTTAACATGTATACATGCGGGTAACACGTGGGTAACCCGTTTCGACCCGTTAAGAAAAATAAATTATAATTTTAAAGTTTAATTACTAAAAAATTTATTATAAAATAAAATAGTCATATTGTATATATTAGTATATTCTATATTAAATATATATTTTTGTATTATTATTCTATATAAGTTAAAAAATTTAAGTTTTATTCATTCATTTATTTTTATTATGAGAGTTTCTTCTTATTATTAATAGGATAAATTTTACTTAACATGTTGTCCAAAATTAAAATCAACTAGTATAGTATTGGCTGGCAAATGTGTGCCACGTGACAAAAAAAAATTAAAATTTTTTTATTGTAAAAACCTTAATTTTTTAATCTTCAACAAAAGAAAAAAAAAACTTAGAAATCCATCACCCCACCCCCCCCCCCCCCAACCCACCCCAACAAAAGCCCCATCCAACCTGCAACCAAGAAGAAGAAGGGAAGAAGAAAAAAAAACCCATCTTGCAACCCACCCCTTTCTTTACCCTCTCGTCTTCCCCAAACCCACCGCACCCATCCTCCACGTCCTCCTCAGCACCCACCCTCGCACCCCCACCTTCTTCCCTTCTCTACACACAATCCACACCCATTAGGAAAGACGAAATCTGGGTTACAGAGAAAGGGAGATGGTGTTTTTTTTTTTTGGGTTGCAGGTAGTGGGTGCTAGACCTGGCAGTTTCTTACACGACACGAAAATAACGGGTTTCGGGTCAACACGATAACTAACCGGGTCATTATCGGGTGACCCGTTAAGAACACGTTAATAACAGGTTCTTAACATGTATACATGCGGGTAACACGTGGGTAACCCGTTTCGACCCGTTAAGAAAAATAAATTATAATTTTAAAGTTTAATTACTAAAAAATTTATTATAAAATAAAATAGTCATATTGTATATATTAGTATATTCTATATTAAATATATATTTTTGTATTATTATTCTATATAAGTTAAAAAATTTAAGTTTTATTCATTCATTTATTTTTATTATGAGAGTTTCTTCTTATTATTAATAGGATAAATTTTACTTAACATGTTGTCCAAAATTAAAATCAACTAGTATAGTATTGGCTGGCAAATGTGTGCCACGTGACAAAAAAAAATTAAAATTTTTTTATTGTAAAAACCTTAATTTTTTAATCTTCAACAAAAGAAAAAAAAAACTTAGAAATCCATCACCCCACCCCCCCCCCCCCCAACCCACCCCAACAAAAGCCCCATCCAACCTGCAACCAAGAAGAAGAAGAGAAGAAGAAAAAAAAACCCATCTTGCAACCCACCCCTTTCTTTACCCTCTCGTCTTCCCCAAACCCACCGCACCCATCCTCCACGTCCTCCTCAGCACCCACCCTCGCACCCCACCTTCTTCCCTTCTCTACACACAATCCACACCCATTAGGAAAGACGAAATCTGGGTTACAGAGAAAGGGAGATGGTGTTTTTTTTTTTTTTGGGTTGCAGGTAGTGGGTGCTAGACCTGGCAGTTTCTTACACGACACGAAAATAACGGATTTCGGGTCAACACGATAACTAATCGGGTCATTATCGGGTGACCCGTTAAGAACACGTTAATAACAGGTTCTTAACATGTATACACGCGGGTAACACGTGGGTAACCCGTTTCGACCCGTTAAGAAAAATAAATTATAATTTTAAAGTTTAATTACTAAAAAAATTATTATAAAATAAAATAGTCATATTGTATATATTAGTATATTCTATATTAAATATATATTTTTGTATTATTATTCTATATAAGTTAAAAAATTTAAGTTTTATTCATTCATTTATTTTTATTATGAGAGTTTCTTCTTATTATTAATAGGATAAATTTTACTTAACATGTTGTCCAAAATTAAAATCAACTAGTATAGTATTGGTATAGGCAATAAGATATCCCTACAAGTATGAAAAATGTGAAAGAATATATAAACACTCGTGATTCATCATTCTCTACGAGTAGACAATGATTACACTTAGATTATCGTTTAGAATTTTAAAACACTCCAAGCCGTCATGAATACTGTTTTTTATTTTGAGTGTAAAAGTAATAAAATTAATAATAATTATTGTAGAAGTATAAGAAATGTAACAATATATATATACAATCACTCGTAGTGACAAGTTTTACAACTTTCGTAAAGGGGTCAACTTTGAAATCCGACACTATAATCCATAAACTTTAAATTTGTATTTAACCGTCGATTGTCGTTTGGGCTTTATTCTTTATATTGAATTTCATTTTTAAAATTTTCTTTTTTGAAAACATGATCTTCTGGGGGATGTAGAAAGATGAACGGCTCGGATCTTTGATATCACATTCTGATATTTACGGTTAATTGAAATATGAGTCGATGTTATATAGTTTGTAGAGACTTTATAAACACCAAGTAATATTTTCACTAACAATAAAACTCTGAACATAATATCAACGATCCGAACCATTCATCTTCCTGTATCCTCTAATAGATCATGTTTTCAAAAAAGAAAATCTGAAAAAATAAAATTTGGTGAGAAAAATGAAGCATAAATGTAAACAACAATCGACGGTTAAATTTTGATCTATAATTTATATGATTATAGTGGCACATTTCAAAGTTAAGTCATTCATGAAAGTTGTGAAATTTGTCATTACGAGTGTTTATATATTTTTTCTGTATTTTTCACACTTCTACATTAATTAAAAAACTGTTAAAGACTTTACTTAAACAATAGCCATAAAATAAATGAGAAGAGAGTCCTAATGTAGAAAGTTTCACTGAAAATATCATCAATATAACTCTTGAAGACAATATATCAAGCCAAAATTCCAATACCATTTCTCATGATGATTGATGAAAATGGAAGAGTTTGATTGTAAGAAAATGTGTAAGGTTCCAAACCTTGAAACATAACTCCCTTAATTTTGCAAATTTTTGAACATTTGATATTTTGTAATGTTCTAATGTTTTATTTTTTATTTTTATTATGCTCTTATTTCGGGTATGTAAATATGTAATACTTGAAAGACAAATGTGTTTTTATATTTTAAATGTGATAATATGGTATGTATATACTTATTTAGTATTATGTTTTTCATTTGATTATTTATTGGTTTAAAATATATTTTCCTTAACGGGTAACGGGTCGGGTCATATTACCTATTAATATTATCGGGTTGATTTCGGGTCGGGTCATTTTACCCGTTTATTTTAACGGGTGTTACATGTGACATCCCACATCGCCCAAGGTAGTGATCCTTAAATGTATATTCCCATCCCTACCTAGCACGAGGCCTTTTGGGAGCTCATTGGCTTCGGGTTCCGTAGGAACTCCGAAGTTAAGCGAGAAGGGGGCTAGAGCACTCCCATGATGGGTGACCCATTGGGAAGTTGCTCGTGAGTTCCCAGAAACAAAACCGTGAGGGCGTGGTCGGGGCCCAAAGCGGACAATATCGTGCTACAGTGGTGGAGCGGGCCCGGGAAGTGGTCCGCACCGGGCCGGGATGTGACAATTGGTATCAGAGCCAAACCCTGGCCGCGGGTGTGCCGACGAGGACGTCGGGCCCCTAAGGGGGTGGATTGTGACATCCCACATCGCCCAGGGTAGTGATCCTTAAATGTATATTCCCATCCCTACCTAGCACGAGGCCTTTTGGGAGCTCATTGGCTTTGGGTTCCGTAGGAACTCCAAAGTTAAGCGAGAAGGGGGCTAGAGCACTCCCATGATGGGTGACCCACTGGAAAGTTGCTCGTGAGTTCCCAGAAACAAAACCGTGAGGGCGTGGTCAGGGCTCAAAGCGGACAATATCGTGCTACGGTGGTGGAGCGGGCCCGGGAAGTGGTCCACCCCGGGCCGAGATGTGACATTACACGACACGGCCCGTTAAAATATCGGGTATGACACAAAAACAACACGAACACGGGAAACACGACACGAATGCCATGTCTAGTGGGTGCGGAGGAGAAGGAGGAGGAGGTGGAGGATGGGCGCACGGTGGGTTTGGGGAAGAAGGGTGGTTTTGGATTTGGATTGCATGGAGGGGATCTGTGGGACGCCAGGGGTAGGGGGAGGGTGATGGATTTCTAAATTTTTTTTTGGTTGAAGATTAAGCTTTTAAAAAAAAAATTATTTTTTTTGCCACGTAACACACATCCAGAATACAAAGGCCGAACATCACATGTCATTATACAATAAGATGGACATTTGAAAAAGAAAAAAAAAATTCCTCAAATTATTAATGAGTGGTGTTTCATGCCGTGTTTTCGGCATATTGAAAATCTCTCCCATTTTTGAAACTACCGGTGGATACGATGCACTGGTTCAAACCGGATTTGGATCCTCTCCGGATCCCTTTCACGGGGATCCTAGGGATCAAGCAAAAACAGCCGTTCATCAAAAATCGTGCGGCTACAATTAAATGATTTTTATATTTTTAAAAATAAAGCAGTCTCGTTTTGCGTAAAAAACATTTAATTGTAGCCGCACGATTTTTGATGAACGGCTGTTTTTACTTGATCCCTAGGATCCCCATAAAGGGGATCCGGAGAGGATCCAAATCCGTTCAAACCATGTAGTTGGTTCAATTTGAGCTACATTAAAGGAATAAATAAAAAACAAATAATTTATTGGGCGATATTAGGTCGTGCATGAATTTTAAAATTTTCATGGTGCGGTGAAGATACCACGAGATTATATAGGCTTTATAATGGTTTTTGTAGTTTCCCAAATTGATATAAATCGTGAGTACCACACAACTTTCATTAAAAAAAAATGTAGTTATTGTGTTTTCACAAGATCTTTTGCCAATGCTGGACCTAAGTTTTTTAAGGCTGGGAGAAAAATTTCAAATGATGCCCTTGTAGACTAGGGGTTGGCACTTGGAACCGAATATCAAAACCAAAACATGGACCGAACCGCACCAAACTGTTTGATTTGTGCAATTTTAAAATGGTTTTGGTTTGAAACTGGACCAAACCGCAAGCTAAAAAACGGTTTGGTTACGATTCCTAATATCTAAAACTAAACCGAGCCGCATAATATATATATATATATATATATATATATATATATATTAAGGCTTTTTAAAATTTATAACAACTAATGTAATCTATATTTTTTATGTTTGTGTATTATCTAGAGTTGGCCAATTCAAATTCAAGCACCGCCTCTCTTACGCTTAATTCACAGCCACAACATGAAGCTCCAAGGCAATCTTAGGTTTCTAGTTCACAAGGTTCAATGACTTCTCATCTATCAGTTTCACTTTCACAAGGTCCAAGGTCTTCCAAAGTATTGTATTCTCAAGCTCAAATGCCTTCTCAAGCCCGTTCACAAGCTCAAAGGCTTAAACTTTCAAATAGTAAGTGTCCAAAAGGAGAACGAGAACGATTCAAATTTTCAAAGTTGCGACTTGAAACACCAATTTTTTTTTTTGGTTGAACTATATAAACTGTTTATTTTTTGAGTTGTACTAATGCCATAAAGCATTTTGACATAGAACTTTGTTTGAACTTTAATTTTAGTATGGTAAACTTATCTTTTTCAATTGGGTTATAATAAAGTAAAGTCATAAAACATTTTGATTTCAAGTTGAATTTTAGTATGGTGATCATCGTAAATTTTTTTCATTTGGGTTGTATTAATGTCCAAGAAGGCCTCCTCCACGGCGATATAATATTGCGCCTATGGATGTCATATTTCATATGTTCGAGCACTTAGAAGAGAATTGGATGATTATTAATTTGAAGATTTAGAAAATGAAGATTTACCCATGCGAGAGGGAGTTATTAATGCAGATGGGTTTGGATACAAGTGACTCGAGTGAAGATGAGATAGATTTATGGCCTTGATGAGCTACTAGATTTAGCCAGTTGTACCATCTGAAATTCCCAACTTGGTTTGGGAGTTGTTGTGTTATGATTGTAGTTTGTATTTAACAACTCCTATTTATGAATGATGTATAGATTTACCCTCTATTAATGGGTTATTTTTTTGGAATCTCGAATAGTGTTCATTGGTACAATGTGATATTTATGCTATGATACAAAAGTTGACTTAAAATTTAAAGGCTAGTTTAACTGAAAAAAGAAAAAGAAAAAGGAAAATGCAAAAAGAAACTATTCTATGGTTTTGATTTCCATTTGTGCTATAATCTTTTAGTTGTAAACTTATCTGACCAATCACCATGTTGCCCCATTTTGGAGTGTCTGTTAACTATAAAATTAGATGTACATGGCAATTGCTACAGGCAAACAAAGTCTGCTATGGCATGCATTCTGTCTTCCTCTTCTAATTTTATTTGCAATGCGGCTTTTATTTTAGGTCTTTCTACTGTCATGTACACTTCCATTTCAAAGTATGTTTGATTCTGCTTTTTACTTTCTCTGCCAGTACATTGTGTGTTGTGGTGCTTACTGTTATGCTCTTACCTTTTCATCCGTGTCCTGTTTGCACGCACTATTGTTTACTGTCCTGGTCCAGATCCTTTTTTTACAATATTTGGGTAATGAACTTAGCTGTTGGACTGATTGCAGCATGCATGCCGAGATGGCCGTTTGGAGGAAAGGAGCACTGCGTCATCTTGGAAACGAAGATGGTCAGACAGTGATATCTACAAATATTACGTTTTACTCTGTAGCATTGATAATTTCTCCATTAACTTTTATTTTCAAACTAAAACTATGGTATTATCCAGGTTGTCAGACTTTCTTGCTGACCTGCACATAAGGTGAATACCGCCGTTTCGATATTCCAATGTAAGTTCATGCACTGGTTGGATTGTGGTTCTTTACTTGTACTGTTGTCCATAAGTGTATTAGTTAGTGGGCAGACCTCTAATCTGAAGGTTAAGTTGTCAAATACCATATACTAAGTGCATAAAATATGATGCTGTATCAGTGAAGTAGTGGCCATCTTTATGTTAGGCACATAAATGAGACTGCGAACTTGGTCAAACTGAACATTTGAGTTGTCTGGTAGGTTCAATGAAGAAAAAAAAAAGTTGTATGCTAGGACCGTGGGAGGTCACTAGAGTTGCACATTGCACATAAATGATTTTCCCTTCATTGATGATTTTCAGTAAATAAATGACGTGTGCTTCACTTTTGCTTAAATGTGCAGGATTATTTTGCAACAAGAGCACATGCGCAGCTCCCATGCTGGTTTTTACAACTGCAAGTGGAATAGTCCAGTGTTTTGCAAGGTGTGGTTCAGGCATTTTGATTTTGTTTTAAGGATAATTTTACTTGCTGTATAAGTGAGTCACATATATAGAAAATAAATCACTTTTATTTTTTATTTTTTATTTTTTTAATAAATTGTAAGAGACTCGTTAAATATTTAAATAAACACATGTTTTCATTATATTCAAAATTTCATAATATATATATATATCATTTTATTTTATAATTTTTTTATGAAGTTATATATGTTTTAAGTATAAACAGATACTTATTTACACGAAATATAATATATTTATTTAAATTCGCCTAGTCGTCTGCCTAATCACTAGGTCTCAACCCTTCGTCCGACCAAAGTCTAGCTGCTTTTAGCACCTTGGTATATAGTAGTGTGTGGGCCCGGAGAGTGGAGGGAGAACATGGGGGAGACTTGGAGAGCTGGATTCAAGTCGTGGCGTGGGAACACAGGAGTGGAGAAAAACAAAAGCAGAGGAACCAACGGCTATAAAAAATACAACACAACGTGAAGGACCCAGCTAAAATTAAAAATCAACTTTATACAACATATAGTTATTAATCACAACGAGGGTGAGATTGGATGAATGAGGCAAGTTAAAATGAATAATAGTCGCATTCTTATTACTATCATGGATCGCTGAAGGTAATTTTTTTTTAGTGTTCGTCCAACCATCGATGCTATTTTTCGACCCAGTTGTGTAAATGTTTAAGAAAATATCGGTGGCGAAATAATAGCAATTTTTTTTTTCCTCAACTCTCATTTTGAAACCGGACAGCTGCTTTGTGTGTGCAGATTCATGAAAGAAAGCATTGGAAATTAGAGCACATCTAATTTTCTCAACTGCTCAAACATAAACAACAATACAATTTATAATTATTAATTATTAATTACACGAGAGTGAGGATCGATGAACAAAATAATACTAAAAGAGACCAATAAAATTGCAAATGCGGGTAAAAAATACAACACAACGTGAAGAACCCAGCTGGCATTAAAAAACAACTTCGAATTATTAAGAGCAGCAGTAATATATTGACCAATCTTTGTTTTAATTTTATTCATGGAATGATGTGTGAGGGGATGGATGAGAGAAGGGCATATAAAGACTAGCACCAGTTGCCATCTTTCACTATACAAAACCATATTCTCAGTTACAACCTTCTACTTTAACTCCCTCACTCGTGTTTTTACTGTCCTGAACCCAAGAAATGGCGGAAGGAGTTCTCTTCAACATTGCAAGAGGGATCAATGAGAGGCTAGGCTCCGGTGTGCATCCCTACAATCTAAACTTTTCAAGCAAAGTTTCAGCATACTTCCTTTGATGAATGAAAATGCTACTTGCTTCTTGAATTACTCCAATGCCAAGAATATAATGCAAGAGGCCTAGGTCAGTCATTTTATACTCTTCATCATCTCTTCCTTGAACTATTCAATCATTGTAGCATCATTTTCGGTGTAGACAACATCATCCACATAGATTGAGACAATAAGTATCTTGTTGTTGCTTTTTGTCTTGGTGCAGAGTGTAGCTTCACCAGGACTTTTTTGAAATCCTTTCTCAGTGAAATGGGAATCAATCTCATTGTACCAAGCTCTTGGAGCTTGCTTTAGGCCATAGAGAGCCTTCTTTAGTTTGTACCCCTTCTCTGGAAAATCTTGACTTGTAAACCACCTTGAGGTTGTTCCACAAACACCTCATCCTCTAGCACTCCATTTAAAAATGCCAATTTGACATCCAATTGATGTAGCTTCCAACCCTTCTTGGCTGCTAGGGCTATCAATGTCTTTATGGTGTCTAACTTTGCTACTAGAGCAAAGGTTTCATTGAAGTCTACACCAGGCTTCTGTGAGTAGCGTTTAGTTACCAGGTTACTACATTCAGCACATTGAAAGCCGAATTTTATATTGAACTTCACAGAAATAGCAACCTTGTCTTCAGGCTTTAGAGTCCAAAGGCCAAGACGTGTTCCTTCCTCAGCCACAATCATAAGACGTAGAAGTCAGCAATGCGACGAACACAACATCAACATATTTTACTCCTCGGCCGACGAGTTGGCACGCCCCGCACACAATCGAATGACGTAGTTAGCTCATTAGTTACTCGACCTACGCGCCACGTAGGCTAAATAGTTTTTAGGGTCAACACACGCCCCGACTTGAATCGAGGCATGTTTGCAGTCATGTAAGGGTGACGTAGCCATGTGCACAGTGCGAAAATGATAATGATGTGAAAATGTGAGTAAATAAAAACCAAAACTAAGTTACACTAGAGTAATATATAAGTGTGTGAGAGTGTTTAAGACAGTAATACAAGTACTCTAAGCGAAGGTAACCTAGGTGCAGTCCGGCAGGCTAAGTATTAGTTATACAGAACACGAAAGAAAGTTCCTACATTTATTGCAGGGCTGTCAGAACCGCCGTAAAGTTCTCGTGAGCCACCAATACCAACGGCTAGTTAGAACCTAGAGGGGAGTAAAACTAAAAATGTGAGTGGGCAAAAACAAAACTTTGAAAACACATTTCTCATTTCAAATATAGTAACCCCACACAGTAAAACCTGTATAATTTTCCAGAAGGTAATAAGCACTACAAAATCTCTTCCAATTCATTTAAATCCTTCATCTTTTAGAATACTTTAAAATTACATCCTAACTGAATATATGTGGAATCTTGTAAACTACTTTAAATTTGAAATGAATACGATTCGAATTCTATGGATTTTTATACTCTTCTAAATTGTTGATTGAATAGCCACTTAGTATTACGGTTTAGTGGTATTCCTCTTTACTTGTAGTGAGAGGACTTAGGTTCAATTCTCGCCAAAAGGCGAATTTGAACCACATTATTGCTAGTTCATTGTGAGGCTAAGCCTACTCCTCCTCCCTAATGTAGACAATATCGCTGGTTAAAAAAAAAAGTTGATTGACTACTTATGAACTTACATAAATTCATTTAAAATCTCAATTGAATATATCTCGATTTGTAAACTCTTTTAAAACCTTTTATACTTCTAATTCATAAATGCCAAGTTGAATAACAAATTTAGATTTTCTTTCATAAAGATTGCATCGTCAACAATAATTTCCATGGCATTGTTTTTCTCTACCGTGTTGGATACATTACCAAATCTGCCACCAAACTCACATTTTCTGCAAGGGTTGTGATATCCACACACCCCTTTTTACTTCTCTCACATCTTTTTGGATTTCGGTCGTCGGATCAGATAAATTGAAGAAGATCTAACGGACAGAAAGTAATAGGGGTGTGTGGAAAGCACACCCTTTCTGCAAACCCTTCTATCACGTCCACACACCCCTTTCTGCAAACCCTTCTATCACGTTAAATTGTCAACTTCTAAAACAAACACAATACCCCGTCCTCTGTAATATTCCAAAGAACAGTCATCAACCGTCTCCTATATAAATATGACAAAAATTCCTCCTTAATCTCACCATCCTCAGCCTCAACCCTGAAATATTCCAAGACGTTTTTGCTCATCATAGCCTACAAGGCACCGCAAGGCCACCATGGAAATGAAGAAGATTGCTTGCGCTGTCCTCTTCGCCGCCGCCTCTGTCAGCGCTGTGGTGGCTCATGAAGGCCACGCCCACTCCCCTGCCAAGGGACCTACAGGAGGAACCCCAAATGATGCCTCTGCCAGCCTCCCCGTCTTGGGGTCCGTGGTTGGTGCCTCCATTGTGTCATTCATTGCTTACTACATGCAGTAAAATAATCAAGAAGGAATGAGAAGTAAGAGAGAGGAGATCAACTGAGTAGTTCAAAGGAAGGGTGGTGAGATTTAATTTTTTGTTCCTGAATAGAGGATCTCTCTTGGTTCTCATTAATTACTTTCAAGTTTATGTGAAAGTTGTATTTTATAATAACGCAATAAAGACCTATTATTTAGTTTTGGTGCATGATCTCAGACTAGTGAAGATGTTGCAATATGCAAAGTGTTGTTGTAGATAGAGAAATCATGTCTACTCATGTTTTCTCCCGCTACTATTTTCGTTTATTTCTGCTTTTTGAATTGAATAAAGCATAAGAGAATTAATGGACTAATATAAATTAGTGTGCGCAAAAAAAAAATTATGCATAAACAAGCTCAAAATTTTCAAGTAACGTCCAAATGCTTCAATTTCGAGCATTTTGTATGAAATATAAATGTAGGAAAGCATCCTGAAATTAAGATAATTAAAGAAATCGAGGGTATGTTATTGTTACCATATGTTTATAACATTTGTCCATTAATTCAAGCCATTTTCCTGTTGTCCTTTTCATCATGCAATATGATTTGAGTCATATTTGTACCATTATACGAAAGTTACACCGCTCAGTCGTACGGTTTGGTTTTTTTTTTTATTATTTTTTTATTTATAAATATGAAGTTTTAAGTTTGATGTTTGTGCACATGGATGGTTTAACTTAAATTTCTCTCCAATGTAAATACGTATCACTATATTAAAAACATATATTTTTTTATTAACATCTTACATATTATTGCAGGGTGATGTTATACACATCAAAGTCGTGCACCAAATGACACGATGCATTTTACACATAAAATTTCTTACTACGATTATTAATCAAATTTCAAGGTAAATTAAAGTCAAATTGACTGGTGCCACATCATTTAACTATAAATTTGGTCCACAAATTGGAGTAAATTAGTTGAAATTCAAAAAAAAAAAAAATCAATCAGTTGTATTATAATACTTAATATACTGAAACGTATACACTAAAAAATTTCTTCACCTTTGTTGAGGGGCTCAACAACGATTCTCGCCTCAACAGTCCGTCGTCATTCAGAAATGGTCTGGGTCGTCGACGCCTGCTGAGATTTAACTTGGTCGTTGTCGGGTCATGCACAACCCGCCATGGTCTGCTTGAAATTATTTTGGGCCAGGCCTCTACATTCGGCTCATGCCCCAAGCCCGCACCTAGACATGCGCAGGAGAGGTAAACGCCCGCCTAGAAAGATAATTCGTTCTCTCCCCCTGAAGTTACTCTTCCCTCTCTCTCTCTCTCTCTCTCTCTCTAGATTCTTGGTTCAACAAAAATGGCGGCCATGATCACACGCAGATTCAGCTCCAAGCTTTCAAGACTCTCTCATCCCTACTCATCATCACTGTCTGCTTCCTCCACCTACCTCACCGCCCAAAAGCTCCAAAACCCTGAAACCCCTAACTGCTTCACTCACTCCTCCAATTCCACTTTCTCCCCAAATCATTTCAAATCTTCATCAAACCCCACCATCACTATCGAACGCTACATAAAATCATCAAATCCAAAACCCATAAACCCTAATCTCACTCGGGTACCCAATTCAAAATCCATTACTCAAAACCCTGAATTCAAAAAAACCAATCTTGGTTTTACTTTTACCCAATCGTGTCCAAGTTTCAGTAGGAATTTGTACAATTCTAGGCTTAATGGGTTGTCAGATCAAAAACCCAGATTATTTTCAACCTCTTCTAGTTCATCGTCATCGGATTCAGAATCTGAAAAACGCCAAAATCCTAGTGAATACCCTAGTCAAAACCCTAATTTCAAGCACCAAGAAATCGAAGGACCGACGGTGGAGCGAGACCTTTCGACCTTGGCCAGTGAGACCAGAGAAGTTCTGGAATCGATGGCGAAAAACATGCATAGTCTGAGCAGGGCATTGGCTCTTCTGGGTTTGGCCCAACTCGGCGTCGGAGCTTGGATTTCGTACATTACCAAATCGACCCCAATGCCGGAGGTTTCAGTTCAGAGCATTTTGGCTTTCGGGTTGCCGTTTACATTGGCGTTCATGTTGAGGCAGAGTTTGAAGCCGATCTACTTCTTTAAGAAGATGGAGGAGCAAGGCAGGCTGCAGATTCTGACTCTCACTCTTCAGATTGCTAAGAATTTGAATGTGTTCTTCGTTCGGGTTCGCGGCGTTTCGTTCTTGTGCATTGCCGGTTTGTCCATTGGCGTCTTGTTTGCTGCCCTTACAAGATGAGGGACGAGTGATTAAGATTAACTCTGTTTTAAAGTATTGTTTTTCGTGAATTTTGATACATATGGTATCGATGGATTGTTATATTATCAATTTTACGGGAATGGAAAATAAACTCAATGCTTCCATCTTGTTTTGTTATCCGTTAAACCATTTGCAATATTAGAAGCTCTTGTTACA
Source organism: Crataegus laevigata (assembly GCA_963580275.1). NCBI lineage: Eukaryota > Viridiplantae > Streptophyta > Magnoliopsida > Rosales > Rosaceae > Crataegus > Crataegus laevigata. Next base: position 1,018,309 of record OY756947.1, on the reverse strand, counting down.
TGTAGCACTTCTATGGTTTAGTAGACTCTGAATTTGGATCACATTCAAGTAATGAAATGATGATTGCGTTTATTGTTCTAGATTCACGGTCTGATAATATAAGTATCTTATATTGTCCGACAGTGTAGCAAACGAACACTTAATTTGACAATGTTAGAGAGGATATACGTAAAAAAAATCTGCGCCTTAGGATGCATGGAGTTATTTGGATGGGTAAATTATTTGGTGAATAGCGAAGTTACTCTTCATAACAAAATGTAAGAATTGGCTACAATATTTACCTGCATTTAATATAATCACCATCTTACAGTCGGATATATTCATGTAAATTTAAGTTCTACATACAATAATTGACATTAGGTAGATACTACAAAGAAAAAAGAGAGAGCACCTTCATCATTCAGAAATATAGTTGGTAAATTACAGAACGAATAGTTTCATAAAAAAATATTTAAAAAATATGATAAGTTAATAATTACTTGTGAAGTGTTTGTAAATAAAAGTTATATAGAAAATGTGGAGTGTTTGTAAAAAATGTAAAGTGTATGCAAAAGATGTAAGGTGTATGTTGGAGTGTGGGGTGTGAGGATATTATGAAAAAATATGTGAGGTGTAATAAGATAAATTTTAATTGAAAAAATAAGTATAGAGTGTATTAAGTAAGTGGAGTATATCCAAGAAGTGTTAATATAATCAGTCTTAAAATTAATATTTATTTATTTATACAACATTAGTTTTATATTTTTCACTAATATATTACAGGCGATTTTAATAACTCGGGTGACAATGTGTAACTAAGTCAAATATTTAATCCTTCAAACCAAAAATACAGAACAAAAATAAAAAGTAAATAAGCAAAATTCAGGAACCTAGAAGCACAATACTAATCTCTCGTTTTCCCCTTTTATCATTTTTTTTTGTTTTATCAAAATATAAATATTAAAAAAAGATTAATAATAAAGTTAATATCATTGGAAAAAGAAAGCATAAATCTGTCCGCCCTATACACAAATTGGAATGACACACACAAAAGCTGAATACTCTTCTCTCATCTCCAAAAATATTTTCCATGGCTTTATCCCATATGCCATAATAACTCCCCTCGATCTCCAAACCAATTTGCGAGTGGGGAAGCCATCTCCTTCACTTCTTCCGCCTCCATGTAAAAATGTTCTCGACCATATACAAAAAGAATTTAATCCAATTTATTGGAATTTCAAGGACCTCGAGCATTTCAAGTCGGGCATGTCGCAGAAGGTAGCATCACTTTCGGGACTAGTTCCCCTCTGGCTTAGGTTCTGTTCGAACATAGGTTAAACTGCGAGCCGTTGGGGAAGGAACAGCACTGGCAGTGACTGGAGAACCCATCTCACCTGGAGTGGCCTGAGTATCACGCTTCCACTGCAAGCTCCTGGCACCAGGTTTGATTAGGGGACGAGGCCTGTACGCACCAGACATGCCTCTCGGGAAAGGGGACCTACCAAACCTGGCAGTGGCAAATGGAAAGCCCCGGGTAACCCTTGGCCACATCATGCCAGGAGCAGCTTCTTGATGTGCAGCTCCCCTCTTTTCCACCTGCGATAGGATGATAACAATGGTAAAGATTCGTTCCTACATTTAAGCACCAAAATATACAAATGAAAAATGCATGGATTCCGTGATCATTTTTTATGTCGTCTAATGGACGATGATTCAAATCCCAAAATACAAGGAGCAAATACATATCCTAGCGGCAAAGATTTTGCCTTGAAAATTATATGCTAAGAAGCAAGCAAATAAGTTCTGTTCTCCAAAGACCAAACAATAGCAAAAAGTCATCACTAGCGAGTTATGAGTTCTAGTTACTACAATGATATATACCTTGAGGATTCGTGACATGAAAGAGGTTCCATCCAGAGATAAAGCATTGTCTGCCGCTTCCTTCCGTGTGAACTCTACATAAGCCGATCTGCTCAAGTAAAGTCATTTAGCAAAGACTAAGTAAGGAATATGTATACTCCTTGTATCAAAGGAATGGCTAGGCTAGTAGCAAAGAAGGGAAGAATTATGACGAGACATCTTACCCTTTAGGTTGCCCAGTTGCTGAATCAGTAACTATCACTACTTTTAGCACTTCCCCAAACTTGTTGAAATGTCGGGAAAGACTATCTTTTGTAGCAGCAAAATGGACCTGTGCATCCATAACAAGATATAACTAAAACTGGAAGTGCACAAAACCAAGACAAAACATCAAATTTTGAACAACAAGAAGGGAGCTTTTACATTGTTAACAAAGATAGTTCGAGAATCTGCATCCTCCAAAGGGCGTCCACTGGCATATAGACCTGCACGATATTCCACAAGAAAAATTATAAAAATTCAAATTTGCATACTACTCGAACCAAGAAGATCCAATGTCAGAAAGAGAATCAATTATCTGAGTTAAAAGTAGGGGCTTGATTTCTCTCATTTCTAAATAGGGGAAAATAGTAATAACGTGAAAACAAAAAAGAGAGAACTACTTTACAAGTTTCCAAACTCACCAGTAGAAGAGGAAAGCATCTTCTGAGAATCTGCAGCAGGTGTTGCCTGCTACCATAAAAGGATGTATTAAAAAAGTCCCTAAGTGCAAAGAAATATCAAGTAAATTTCATGTATATGTGATGATAGAGGAGAGGTGGGGTGTGCGCGCATCTTACATTTCCATTACTTGCTCCGACAGGATTGCCATTCTCCTTCATCACATGCAAACCAGATTTGGAAACCCCTGCTGCACTATCCTGTAAGGATTTCCAATCATCATCAGCAACTTCTCTTGGCTCCTGATAATGGGGTGGCTTCCACGTATTGACATTCACAGATATGTTCACAATCTTATGTGAAGAATTCGCAGCTGCAAAAGGTTGGCCATGATCTTTATTCCTGGATAGCCGCATAACATCATCAACATTCTTTGCCACATTGTACCGCGAAATCAGTGAACTTTCAACCTTGCTTCCACCAGATGTCCCAGTTTGAGAAACATCAGTAACACTAGGACCCATAACATTAACATCATCAAAACCTTCCTTGTTCGATATGAAATTGGAAGCCAAACCAGTTTCACTTTCTAACATAGCATTCCCTACATACTGTCCACCATATTCACTTCTAGCGGGATACGAGGATTGTGTTTGCTCACGAAGTTGGACGGTGTCTTCAAATTCAACATCCTCGGTAGCAGCATCTCTAAATGATGCAAGAGGCACACTGGTCGCAGAAAACTCCATACCACGACCAAGTCGGTCAAACACACTTCCTGAAGGTTTGACTCTTGATACATCCTCAGCAGCTTCTGCAACAGCTTTCATCACAGTTGACATGGGATTTGGCACCCTGGCCACTGACTGAATCCGTCGAGGACGATCAACCAATGATGAGTCAACAGTGGGTGTAGATACCACAGAACGAAGACGCTTCAATGTGGGCTGCGTTGCTGAATTGGATTGCCTTGAGGTTGTCAGTGCATCACGCATGGCAAACTGGAGTAGCCGTCGAGGGGCATCAACTTTCGCTTGAGAAACTGGCTCCCTCTGTCAATAAGTTGATGATTGAATGAGAAAGTTGGATACCAGTTATCAAAGTGCAAACATACTATACCAAAAAGTCTTCAAAATGCTTCTTCTTATATTGAATACTTAGTCCAGCCTACAAAACCATCTTGCTTTATTTGTTTTTGGTATTCTTTGTGAATGAGCGTGAGTGAGCATGTGCGTGTTTTTGGAGGCAGGAAAAGAAGAGGGGGGAGGAGCAAATGAGGTTTGCAAAGAGTGACAAGAGCAACAGTATGCACATTAACAACCATTAATATGTTAAACATTTATTGGCACCCACGTAAGCCAGTGAGGATTGAAATAAACGAGAGAAGTAATTGAACAAATCTTTCAAATTTATTGTTATAAAGGGAAAACTCCTGATTACAGAAAGAAAAGTTCCAATACTAAATAAGAGCCTTGAATTCTTTTCTTTAGTAAAGCAGTCTACACCACACTTCAAGATATATGAGGTTATTTATAACTATTTAACACGGAGACAAAAAAAAAAATTTAACTTTTCAATACAACTGAAGAACAGATAATTATCACATGAATCAATATGCCCCCAAAACAGCTGCACAATCCACGATCAAATTACTAGAGTCAAATTAACTACCCCCTGCTTATCATAAAAGAAAAAAAATCACAAATTCAAACCTCTGTATTATGTTGCTCATCAGACCGAATCCTTTTCCTTTGAGCTGCAGATTGACGCGAAGGAGACTTCGCACGACTGACTTTGCTATGACTTTTATCTTCTACATGAATATCTCCAATCTCAGAGCTTCGAAAAGGAGGGGGTTCAGCTTCATCTCTCGCTAGTCCTTTCCATTCCCTATTGTGCCGGCTTCTAGTTACCTTATTGTTAGACTTCTCTCTTTCTGGCTCAGAACTCAAATGATAAGAATCACTTTTTCCAATTAAGTCACCTGATGTAGTTTTTCTTTTACTCACATCCTCAATCTCAGAATCTTGTGATTGTAGATGCAAATCCGAATTTGAAGCCAGATGATCCCACAACCTAGTGAGGAAAATTTTAAACAAAAAATTAGAATGCTGCCCACAATACATACATGACCAAACTAATCAACCATTATATGTGGAATAGCATTGCTCATAAATGAGAGAAAAGAAGAATTACCAAGAAACAAAAGAATCACTGTCATCCCCCAAAAACACGTTCAACTCATTCTTTGCTTCTTCTTTGCCCCTGCCATTCCTTAAAAGGACAATAACATATTCCTGCAAGGAAATTAGAAAATTCAGTGAAAGTTCTAGTGCCGTAACTTTTGTCAGTGGATAGATTCACATAAAGAAAAAAAATACAAGGTGGTGAACTCGAGTAGAGAATGAAACAAATATGAAGAGAAGGACAAGAAACGTCCTCAAATATGTTTCAGCTTTCATCTCATGCATATGAAACTCCACTGACAGGTACATAAAGGGCACAAAAAAATTCCAAGGTTATGGATAGCAAGCATCAAGTACAATCTAATTCAAATTACGTCACAAGCTGTAATAATTAGACATCCAGAAGCAGGATGGAACTGGATAAGGCGCAATGGCTCTGCATCATTTGGAACTAAATATATGTAAAATTAAAACCATGGAGTGCCACCTTACACACGTACACCAAATAGTGTTATGTGGCACTTGGTCCTTTTACACAAAAACATCTATATTGTATACCCTAAGAAAAAACGACCCAAATATGAACAACACCACACATATAATATGACAGTTTGCTTACAATAAGAGTAACATCTGAAAAGCCACAAACAAAAACAGACGGACACATGTACTTGTATGCACTTCTCACGTCCTATATAAAAAAGGATGATATTGGTAGGCTACTTCAGATATTTTAATTTCTTTTGTTTTCAGATATTTTAATTTCTTTTGTTTAATTTCATGGTCGTCTTGCCTCTCTAAGTTCAAAAATAAGGTCATGATTGGTAAAAGAAGGTAAGAAGATCGGAAAGCAATCTCAAAGTGTCCCATTCAAAAATTACCGAAAATTTTGGTAACACTGTATTTAAAATTTTCTATTATGGACACCTTAAATAGCCATGTCCTTTCAGGCCCAAACTTGATGCTTTACCTTACCAGTAAGAAGTAGCTCAATAACCCTTCAAATCCATGTTTAAAGCTCGTTGCACACATAAATTTATCAGGAGGTACAGAACAAAGGCCCCTATTTAACCCCCACCCCCACCCTCCTTTCTTTTTCCTTTTATGAGTTTAGCAATCGCCAGTAGTTCACAAGAAAAGCATTCCAATCTGCCATGTATTATTAACATCACATTATATTTCCTCAATCATTAAGGAGAAAATGAGCATTTGAGAGATTAGGAGAGGGCATCAGCGTTCTTATAAGAGGACCTTTCACAATGGTATGTTGTCGCTCCCTCTTGAAAGTAAACTATCATGAAAGCTTTTCTAGAAAATCCCCACACAAACAATCACCTTAAAGAATTCCATGAAAAAATAACCCCAAGCAATGGTCATAAACGTTGGCACACTTCCCGGACCTAAAAGCTCACACTTTGAACAATGGGCATAAATCCATTAAAAACCATTAACAAGGTATCCTAACTTTTTTTTTTCTTCATAAAAGGTACCCAATCTGAAGCAAGAGAAGTGCAACCATTCTCTAATAGAGAGCTCCAAAATCTTGGCAATGATTCAAATGGAAACAAATTTTAAAAGTTCGGCAATGCTTATGAATTAGTATCTCCGTGTCCAACCTACAATGCATATCTTAAACCAAATGGCAACATCATGCAAGTACTAGCCTAGCTACAGTCAAAATCCAGGATATCCAATAGAGTTTTTTTACTGTGAAGTCGAAACCAAATCAAAATCCAAACCTGTACTCCAGATATATACTAAAAACCATGAAAATGATAGGCAATCACGCCAATTAAAACAGAAAATCAAATGGAACAAATTCCCCCAATCAAAGCATTGAAAACTGGCCAATAATCAGCATAAATTTCAGAACACTGCGCAAAAGATTACTATTAGCCGAACGAGAGAGTCCGTACCACAAGAGTGTCGTCGGTGTAATCCCCCATGAACTCCTTAAGCTTCTCTCTCACACTCTCTCTCAACTTGATGACTGAATCGCCCGTCAAATTAACCCTAAATGTCCTATCATCGACTCGATCCACGCTCCCCATCACCACGAAACCCTAATTTCGGCCCTCACAAACCCTACAGCCCCAATGCTTCGGAAACCTGTACCAATCGCAAAACCCTAGCTCGGGTTTATAAATATCCCCAGAGCCGATCAAACCCCCTCCCCCGCCGGAACGGGTAATTGTAGGGTATTTTCCCGGGAAAGCGACGGAAAACGATTTCCTAGGCAATTGGGCAGTAGGGTTTCGTGGAAAAGTTTCCCGAGAGAGAATCAATGGGGAGAAAAAATTGAAATCTTTGATGCGAGAGAGAGAGAGAGAGAGAGAGAGAGAGAGAGAGGGGGTTTTGGTACGAACGCGAAACTTAAACTGTTAGAAGTAATATCTCGCAAATTAATAGTTTTCTACTGAGACTGGAACGCTGTACTTTCTTTCTGTTTGGGATAATTCGTATTTTATATCGTCCCTCTTTTTTTTATTATTTCTTTTTGGCTTATATTTAGGTAGCTCTTGGTGATTTATATAGAATCTCATGTAATTATTTACGCTTTGTTTTGTCTCACTTTATTTTATGAATTAATTTTTTGAGTAAATTACATCATACTTGCTCAGATTTGAGATCTATCAGTGGCGGAGCCACCTTTAGACTAGAGTAGGCTTGGGCCTATTCTCAAATAATTTTTTCCTAACAACCTCTACTAACATTAATTAATTTTATAATACTACTATCAACTTGAATTTGTATTGTATTGGTTAGTCCAATTAACTTCAATCCAACAAATACAAAGCCTTAAATTTTTTACATTAAAGATTCGAAACTATAGTTCTATACTAATATTAGTTGATCATATTTTCTATTTCTTGCCTATATACAATTTTTCCCTTTACTTGCAGACTATTATTTTGGTTAATTTTTTATTTCCCCCTATTATATCGTCTATGAAATCGAGAAGAGAAAAATATTTCCTTTTTCCAAATTAGTACAAAAAAAACCCTTCAGATGCTCTCATGTCTTAATGTTTTTAGAAAAATGTTTTCTTGATCACTATGAGAAAATGAATGTATAGTCAGTCAGTCAATCACCTTTGAATTTGATATCATGAATGAAAAATAAATGGATGTGTTTTTATTAATGTTTCAACTCTTGTTATAGTTGACCATTTATAATGAAGAATAAATTCATCGTCACTTACTTTCAAATTTGATACCAAGGCGACCAAATGAACGAGATAGTTTCTACATGTATTATGTCCATTTTGATCTAAAGTGTGCCCTTCCTAACATGAATTTCTGGTTCCGCCACTGAGGTCTATTACAACCTCATACAACATTTTTAAAACATTTCACTTTCATACCCAAGTACTATTTTATTTCAATTTCATACATCCGTTACATTTTCCATCCATTGAACCGTTAAGTGCTGACGTAACTGCCAAATGTGTGCCACGTTCTGGTCGTTGGGGTTTTTTTTTTTTCTTTCTTCTTCGCTGGGGGGGGGATTTTTTCTTCCTCTTCCCTTCTTCTTCTTCTTCTTCTTCTTCTTTTGGCCGCTGCTTTTTTCAATTTTTTTTCTTTCTTCTTCGCTGGGTGGGGGGAATTTTTTCTTCTTCTTCTTCTTCTTCTTTTACTTTTCACATATATTTATTAATTTTCGACCGTCGGATTGAATGAATTAAAGAAGATCAATAAAAAAAAATTAACAAATGTGTGTGAGAGATAAAAATAAGAGTGTAAATAGCACTACACTTCTCACTTGACCTCATTTGTCAACTAAATTGAGAGAAGCGTTTTAGTTTCAATGATGTGTTACAGGCTCTCTGGTCATTTCAATAGTAAATATAACAATATGTTAAAAGTACTATGATTTTATTGCTATATTAGGGGTGCATCATCACCATCATTCAACTCCCCTCCAACCTGGCCTTATATGAGTAAAACTCAATCAACTCTTGCCCCATCAAAGTTGTAATGGCGACATATCATGCACGCCAGTCTACGTAACTAGCTCATTTAATACCATAATAGTAAAGTAAGTGAGCCCAAGACTTTTTGGGCTCAGTAAGAGCAACTCCACCATGCTCTATAGCTCGAGTAACCGGCCTCCCCACCAACCCAATAGGCAGAGCTGCATGCTCCAGCCCATGTAAAGCATGTGGATGAAAGGGGGCCCGAGGGAGAGGCCCGATAGGAGTCGATGGCCTGAGAGCTCGGAGTGAAGATGATGCAAGGCTAACGTTAGGGCGAATTATATAGACATTTTGATTTTGGTGTGAGATTTCTTAGGATGGATGATGAATTATATAGAGGATTCATAAAGGATTAGGTTGTAGATAATGCCGCGTGGCATGCCGTCATTCGTTAAAAATATGATCGAAATCTATTCTCAAATATTGTAAACATATTATGACACGTGGTGCGACGTGATTGGTTAAAAATCTTATCGGAAATCTATCATCAATAATTCTGAAAAGGTAACGACAGGTGGCACGATGACATTAGATTAAAAATTTATCGAAATCCATCACTAATAATTGTCTTTTGGATACTGATACGTGGCGCAACGAGAACGATTAAAAATCTTATCCAAAATTACAAATAAAATTATTTTGTATTATTTTATTAAAAAAATACTAATATTTTATTGCCTATTGCCAGGGCTATTCAGTGTAGGGGTGGAGATGCAAAAGGGTAGTTACTATTCATTAAGAGCAGTTACTGTTCATTGAGTGAATTCAATAGTGAATAGCCCCTGGGGACCTTTTGCAACGGTGAAGTTGCTCTAAGGGCTTATATAAGGGGGTACGTGCCTTTTATACGGGGTCAGATGATTGATACGGAAAATAATTTAGATTATAGCTGAGTGCTTCTTGTAATCATTTAATCAATATATTCCCAACACCAAAGTGAATGTAGTCTAGTTTTGAAAGATGAACCACTTGAATCTTGAGTCCATTATTTAATAGCTTTAAACTTGAACCCATCAAAAGCTAATTGTTCTAGTTTTTAAAACTGTAAATTTTAAGCGTTAACAGTTGGACCTATATCAGAAATCTTGAACCTTGGTTGGTCATAGATCATGTGGAGGTACAAGATCGGACCTAAGTACTCGCTAACCGGCACTCAGAATTTAACCCATTTGTATTTATATTTGATAGAAAGAAAGTGAGAGAATTAACGGTAACACCAACTATGGGATACCAAATAGAGTTGAAGAACTATGACACCTTTCTTTTGGATTAAAGTACTCCTAGACAGTAAAATGCTAAGATGTCCACATTTTGAAAATTACATCTAAGTCATTTTTTGATAGAAGTAAGACCAATTTATATTATAGACCCTACATCTTTAGGATGATAATCTAAATATGACCCTACAATATGTGGTCTTCATAGCATTACTCGTCCGAGACCTATTCTTCAAGTTAAGCAAGCCATGTACTGTGCGAAAATTGCTCCTTCATAGTGAATGGGAAAGTTAGAGGAGAATGGTAAAAGAACCAAGATCCTCTTCGGATCATTTGAAACTGAGCCTAAAGATCAAATGATTTCAAATTATCCAGACCTTTGCAATTTGATCAAACGGCTACAAATAAGGATCATCGCTAAAAGTTATAATAATTGTAACCGTTGGATCAAATTTCATAGCCAACCCTATTAAGTGAGAAAAAACTTTATTATTTGATCAAATTTTAATGATCCAAATTATTTAATCTTTAAACTTAGTTTCAAATGATCCGGAGAGGATTTGTGTTCATGGTAAAAATCATATTTGCGAACTGACAAATTACTCCGCGGAGCACGAAACACGAGGAAAAGAAAAACAAATGAAAAACAAAACGATGCTGAGCACGTCACTCACTTCCAAAGCAGAACTCCAGGACACAAAAGATATTCTGCAACCGAGTCTATATATGGTCTGTGAATTCGATAGTCCGAACGGTCGGATGCTTCTAATTTGAAATGGAATAAAATCCAAATTTTCTGACTGGTTTCCCCTCCACCAATCAAAGCTATAAACGTGGGTTGAATCGCCTGTAAAACACTTGATCTTCCTATGGGTCACCTCCACGCTCTCTCATCGCATATAAAGTCGCAGCTGGAACATTCGGCTTCGACTTCTCCTCCTCTGACACCTCTTTCTCGCTTCTGTTCGCCTTAGGGTTCGTCTCTCTCTCTCTCTCTCTCTCTCTCTCTCTCTCTCATCACATGTAGTGTTTTGATTTTCTAAATTTTGATTATTTGATTATTGAAGGGGAGCGGATAGGAACCATCTCTGTGTGAATTTTGAGGAGCTACTTCGAAGAGGTTGGTTCTCCGCGAACAGGTGAGTACTGGATTCTTTATATTACCACTATTCGCTTCTGGGTTCTGCTTTCTTGATGAAATATGTTAAAAATTGGCCGAAGAAGCTAAGCAGCTTATGTATATGATGAAAGATGTGAATTTTCAAATGAAAAAATGATATTTTGATGGTGGGTTTTCGGTTCTGATGGGAAAATAGACCTTAATTCCAGGTTTAAGGATGTTTAGAATAGTAAATTAAGGTTCTTTTGTGCTGATTTTAATGAATAGTATTAGGCGTTTGAAGCTTGATGAGTTGGTTAATTACTTGTGTGTTTTGTCATTAGCAAATGGTTTTGACTAGCTTGAAGAGTTGGTTTAATGGTAGCATGATTATTATGTTTTATGTGTTAGTGTAAATCTGCAAAGGAAAGCCACGACTTATTCCACCACCAAGAATTTGAATTCTTCATAAATTTCCGTTTACTGTTATTAATTTTCTTTTAAAACTAAAACAGAGGAGAAACTGGAAGGTAGGAACAAGCATGTAAAAGGCCTAGTTGAAAGAAGTCGAGTTTCCAGCCAAAAACCAATTGGAAATAGTGGGAGATAGCGTGCTATGTTGCGCATTTGCGATTTCAAACTTTGGAGTGGCCAATTGGCAATAGGGGAAGTGAGGTTCTGATGTGGAGCATTTCTTCACTCACACTAGTAAGAGTTATGGTCTGTCTGGTATGCTAATTGGTTGAATGCTTTGGAGTTATTGTATGATTTGGATTCAGATCGGCTCATTATTAACAAGCTCTCTAGCGTTTGAGAAGAGGGGTATTTGTTTCAATTATGGTTATAAGTTTCTTTGAAAATCAGTAGGTTCATAGAGTTTATACGAAGACCCTAGTATCTTCTTCGGTTGTTGAATTCCCCCTTCACTAGTTAGTTTTTAACTCTCTCAATGACTGAGAGTGTCGATTTTTTATGGGAAGATCTTTGCGACTTAAGTAAGGCTTAGGTGTCCAAATGTTAGTGTCAAGTAGCACTGTTGATTGGGGCCTTGGGTCACTACAGCACACTGCAATCACTATTGTCTCCCCCAATGTTGAGCTAAACATATGCAGTTGATGTTTCTTTTTCGGTGTTTTATTTTTATTACAATGGAAATGCAGCTGAAGTGTGCATTTTGTTATTATACTGATTGTATACTTTATATGGAGGTTTTAGCCAATGCATGTGGTATTGAATGCCCATAAACAGACATAACCTAATGAGGCTGAATAAGCATAAGGACTCGGAAAAAGCTAATGTCTGATCTTGTTTACATTAATGACAATCCTCAAACAAAATGACTAGAGTGTGAACTTCATTCCTTCATTTTTATGGGGTTATCCCTGTTTAATGTTTATAAAAGCTTTTTGCCGTATAAGGAAGTGAACTTATTTTCTTTTACCTAAATCCTCCTTCCAAGATTTATCATCTTTCATTCCCCCGTCTTTGTCTCCGTCTCTATCTATCCCCCTCTAGAAGTAGTGTCTCCCTCCCTGAGTACAAGATGAAGGGTAAATAAGTACTGATGGGCTCAATATTTTCTTGGTGCCTGGTTTAATTTACTAGGAAAACAAAATAAGAGGAAGCTAATACTTTGCGAACCTAGGGTTTAAGATTAATACTTTTGTCGTCTTGCATTCTCTAATATTAAGGTTTGCTATCATGACAGATGAAATAGACATTTAGCTTTCTCAAGGCACATTCACAAATCGTGCTCTTTGCTGTTTTTTAGTTGAACTGATTGTACACTTGAAAGAAAAAGTGACCTTTTTTTCTTCTCCCTATCGTTTAATTTATATGTTTAGTTGATTGCACATTCACAATTATATATTTGTTTGATGTTTAGGCTTCAGAACTAGAATTGTAATTCGAGCTTCGATACTTATCTCAACGGTATCCAGCTTATTGTCACGCATGAAACTTACTTCTGTGCACTGTGACTAAATGAAAGTTCCAACTGCAGTAAGCCAGAAGGTTATGAACTATAAAATGATATGAAAATGTTAGATGAAGGCAGCAAAACAGGAGTGGGAAAAAAAAATAAGGCAAAAAGAAAGCAATGGAGAAAATGATCAGTAGCTGGAACATAAGACATTTTGTTGTGTCATCCGAGGTTGTTTATTAGATGTTGGTGATGGTGGTTGCTAGGTTAGTCTTTGTCAAGTGTGAAATGAAGAAGTGGTGTGTTTTGTTCATGAAATGAACGAATATGGTGAAATATATTCTGCGGGTCTTGGCTTCACGTGAATGGTGTAGATTTCAGGTTATGTATATTTTTATACTTGTCTGATAGCTGTAGTACTGGTGTTCTCTACTTTCTGCTTCCCCTTAATAGAACAGATTGTCTCATAAAACAATCAATTGTCTATCATCAGTGTGGTTTCACTGTCATTCGGGACAGCACCAGAATTGTGTATGCGAGCTTATATGGGATATTCCTCACTTTCCTTTTTATGTGTATAAATATTGGGAATTGCTGCTATGGTTCCATGTAACTCATTTTTCTTGGGTTTTTTTTTTTTTCGTCGTCATGTTGCTGCTATAGTTTTCTTATCTCCCTCTTTTTTTCTTTTTATTTTCATTTTTATTTTTATTTTATATGCCAGGAAAATATCCCCTTAGAAGTAAAAGGCCTTTAAGCCAACTGTGAATTCAAAAGAATCAAAAGTAAACTTATGTGCTTCTGTTTCCAAGTGAAACCTTAAGGTCTTTCTTAGTTATAGTCCCTATGTAATTATTTTTATTATTCTTTAAATCAAAGAAACAAGCGTGAAGAATTAAATGTGAGTAATATCATGTTAAGGTGGCAGTGCCTTGGTTGGTTAAAGTATTGGTCAAAGAGTCATTTCCCGTTAATATGGTCCTCCTGATTGGCGATCTAACATTCCATCTTTCTTGTGCTAAAGATTCAAACTGCTATGCTGATTTTAATTTAATGAGTTGATGGTGGAATCGGCTTGTTATTGTATATTTTTGGAGGACTTAACAAATTACAATGCAGGAAATTATAAGAAAATGGAGCACAACGAGACAGGATGCCAAGCTCCTCTTGAAGCTCCCAAGCTTTGTACCAACAACTGCGGATTCTTTGGAAGTCCAGCAACCATGAATTTGTGTTCCAAGTGCCACAAGGACTTGGTGTTGAAGCAAGAACAAGCTAAAGTCGTTGCGGCATCCATTGATAGTGCGGTGAATGGCAGTCCCACTGAAAGCGGCAAGGGGCCTGTTGCTGCTGCTGCTGCTGTAGATGTACAAGCTGGTACTGCAGATGTGATGCTTATCTCAACACAGGCTTCCTCTACTTTGTTGAACATTAAGAGTGAGGAGAAGGTGAAAGAGACTCCTACGAGGTGCGGCACTTGCAGGAAACGTGTTGGTCTAACGGGGTTCAGTTGCCGTTGTGGAGATCTCTTTTGTGCAGTTCATCGGTACTCTGACAAACACAACTGCCCCTATGATTACCGGACTGCTGCTCAGGACGCAATAGCCAAAGCCAACCCGGTTGTCAAGGCAGAAAAGCTGGATAAAATCTGATAGAATCTCGGAATAAGGAGGGTTTAATCCTTTAATCTATTGCACACATGCTCTCATTTCTACCCATGTGGCTTCTGCTTCTGTTTAAGTTGATCTGTGTTGTGTTAGGTCTCTTGTGTGATAGATGGTTGAAGCTGTTGTGGGCATTTTCAAATGCCAGGAACGATTGTGTGTAATAATCCCAGCCGTTCGTGACGGCCGTGATGCGCTTACTTGGCTTTGCTATGGATGGTGTTTTGGATCTTGTTTATTTTGCTGCTTGGGGATTTAATTTATCAGATATAGGAAGGTGCACTGTAGCTGCTTAAGTAATGCACGTTAATGCTCCGCTGGTTTTACCCATCTGCTATTGGGGGAGGGGGAATCGGCATTGAACTTGGCACCTCAAGGTGCAAGGATGAATGCGTTTTTACTAAAACTGAGCTACAAATTCCTTGCGGAATGGAAGCATTTTTAACTTATAATTCAGGACTAACTTCAGAGTTTTATGTTCTATGATGAAGTATTAATATTTTCATCATAAATTCAAGCGAACCATTGTGCAAGTCTGAATACATTATGATTATCAATTTAATTATCGCATAAAATAATTTGTTTACACCAAGGTAATCAATTGGTTTCCATTCTGATTCAACACCATTCTTATTTCGATTATAGACAATTCAGTAAAAACCTTTATAGGAATATGATTCTAATTCTTTCTCAATCCAACTTCTCCTCAAATGAATTCTCCTCATTTTGATAGCGGATTAATAAACGAGCCATCATTGATTTTGGAGAAGGGGATAAGCTATGAGGCGTGGAAATTATGGTTGTTTTGATGCCTCTTGAAGCAAATAGTTTGCCCATATCTATGGTTGGAATCATATGGCCATGTGACATACAAGGGAAGAAAAAAAATGTGAGGTTGGTTGGTACATACCAGTACTTGTAACTTGGGAGACAAGTCTACTGAGCTTAAAAATATGTATTTGGATTTCTATTTTCCATGGGATACAACAATTTAATCCGTCGAAGGTAGTTCATGCTCCAAGGGACCCCAATTCCTGAATTAGAGAAGTTAAATCTGTGAAAGACGAACCACCTTCTTCAACAGCCCTCTTCGCCATCTCTCTAAGTACCCTGGCTCTGCCTCTCATTCCCTCTGCTTCTTCACTCACCATTACTTGATTTACAGCCTTTTCTATGGCTTCCCTCTTCACACTGGCTTCCGTCATCACATCCAGAAATGTACCCCATTGTTTAGCACCAACATCAACCCCAGTTTTCAGTACCTCAGTCACCAACTTCTCATTGTAAAACTGCTCAGCCGACACGGGCCATGTGATCATTGGCACCCCAGCAGACACTCCTTCAAGGATAGAGTTCCATCCGCAGTGAGTCACGAAGGCTCCAATTGCTTGGTGCTCAAGAATCGGCACTTGCGGAGCCCAACCTCTTATGATAAGTCCTTTACCTTCCATTCTCTCCTCAAACCCTTCGGGGAGCCACTCTTCTTTATCATTCTTTTCTCTCTTCACAACCCAAATGAACTCCTGCCCAGAAGCCTCAAGTCCCGCTGCAATTTCTAGGAGCTGAGAGTCGATGAAATTGGTTATACTTCCGAAACATATGTAAACAACTGAATTGGGTTTCTTAGAACTAAGCCAATTCAAGCACTCGTGCTGATCAAGGGAGGCTTCGTCATCTGCTGCCTTGTTGACTGACGAAACCGGGCCTATATGCCATGCCTTCCTCCCAAACACGGTCTTGTAATGGTCTGCAAAAGCCGGTTCAAGTTCATAAAAGCTGTTAACAACGAACCCGTGGCTTTTTTCCTCGCTCTCCATGGCCTCTTTAAACAACTTGGTGAATTCAGCACTTTGCTTGGGAAAATTCGGGATTTGGCTTCTTGTCAGCTGGATCTCAACTGGAAAATTAGGAATAGTAAAAACTTCTGAATCAGATGACAGCTTCGCGTGAGGCTCATACAACGCCACACTATGAAAAGCACACAAAGCGAAAAAACCGAGGCCTTGAAATATGACCCTTGGAATACCAAACTTGGCAGCAACATCTGTCGCCCAAGGAAAGAAATTGTCTGCAACAAGGCAATGAGGGCGGTGTTCATCTAAAATCTGCTCAATTTGTGGTTGAAGAAGGAAGGTGGCTTTGATGAACATTTCGTTCATCTCCCTGGTGGTAACTAAGTTAGCATTTTCACATCCTTGAGGCAACCCTACTTCCTCGGTTGGGAACTTGATGACAAGAATGTCAACATCAAATCCCAATTTCTTGCTGCTTTGGATTGCTTTGGAAAAGAGAGGTGCATTGAGAGGGGTGGTTATTAGGGTGGATTTTACACCACGAGAAGCAAATAGTTCGGCCATGTTTATAAGAGGTATGAAGTGGCCTGGAATCATATATGGGAAGAAGAAAATGCTAAGCTGCTTATGGGATTTAGTTTCCATGGGGACTTGACAGAATGCAAAAAGCAGCTCCAACCTCCAAAAATGGATGGTGACGATTGATGAAGAGAGTTGATAATAAACAGTGAGCTGAAAGATTCAATATATTACTTTGAGGCTTGGGATTTAACGATTTGTTTCTTTTTTTTCAAAATTCATGTTCTGCCAAGTGGCAAAGACTAAAATGGCTTTGTTATGTCATTGCATACGTAGATCATTTTGTCCACATTAGAGTTTGAATTCTTTACCAAGATATTTGGTGATTAAGATCTATTAAAGGGTTTTATCTCTGATGATTGAATTCTTAAACGAGCTACAAATTCCTTGCGGAATAGAAGCATTTTTAACTTATAATTCGGGACCTCAAGGTGCAAGGGTGAATGTGTTTTTAACTAAAATTGAGCTACAACTCCAGTTTAGTAAAAACCTTCTGATTCTAATTCTTTCTTAATCCAACTTCTCATCAATTGAATTCTCCTCATTTTGATTGCGGATTAATAAACAAGCCATCATTGGTTTTGGAGAAGGGGATAAGTTAAGAGGAGTGGAAATTATGGTTGTTTTGATGCCTCTTGAAGCAAATAGTTTGCCCATATCTATGGTTGGTATCATATGGCCATGTGACATGCAAGGGAAGAAAAAAATGTGAGGTTGGTTGGTTTTATGTCCATTTCAAGTAGTAAGAGATTTGTAATTTGCGTAGAAGATGGAGAATAACGGAGATGAGAAATAATAGCACTGCAAAAGATTGACTGAAGAAACTGGTTGATAAAATTATTATATATCAGTAGTTGTGACGGGAAACAAGTCTACTGAGCTTAAAAATATGTATTTAGATTCCTATTTTCCATGGGATACAACAATTTAGTCCGTCGAAGGTAGTTCATGCTCCAGGGGACCCCAATTCCTGAATTAGAGAAGTTAAATCTGAGAAAGACGAACCACCTTCTTCAACAGCCCTCATTGCCATCTCTCTAAGCACCTTGCCTCTGCCTCTCATTCCCTCTGCTTCTTCACCCGCCATTACTTGATTTACACCCTTTTCTATGGCTTCCCTCTTCACACTGGCTTCCTTCTTCACATCTAGAAATGTACCCGGACCCCATTGTTTAGCACCAACAGCGACCCCAGTTTTCAGTACCTCAGTCACCAACTTCTCATTGTAAAACTGGTCAGCCGACACGGGCCATGTGATCATTGGCACCCCAGCAGACACTCCTTCAAGGATGGAGTTCCACCCGCAGTGAGTCACGAAGGCTCCGATTGCTTCGTGCTCAAGAATCGGCACTTGCGGAGCCCAACCTCTTATAATCAGTCCTTTACCTTCCATTCTCTCCTCAAACCCTTCGGGGAGCCACTCTTCTTTATCATTCTTTTCTCTCTTCACAACCCAAATGAACTCCTGCCCAGAAGCCTCAAGCCCCGCTGCAATTTCTAGGAGCTGAGAGTCAATGAAATTGGTTATACTTCCGAAACATATGTAAACAACTGAATTGGGTTTCTTAGAACTAAGCCAATTCAAGCACTCGTGCTGATCAAGGGAGGCTTCGTCATCTGCTGCCTTATTGACTAACGAAACCGGGCCTATATGCCATGCCTTCCTCCCAAACACTGTCCTGTAATGGTCTGCAAAAGCCGGTTCAAGTTCATAAAAGCTGTTAACAATGAACCCATAGCTCTTTTCCCCGCTTTCCCTCGACTCTTTAAGCAACTTGGTCATTTCAGCACTTTGCTTGGGAACAGTCGGCATTTGGCTTCTTGTCAGCTGGATCTCAACTGGAAAATTAGGAATAGTAAAAACTTCTGAATCAGATGACAGCCTCGCGTGAGGCTCATACAACGCCACACAACGAGAAGCACACAAAGCGAAAAAACCCATGCCATGAAATATGATCCTGGGAATATCAAACTTGGCAGCAACATCCGTTGCCCAAGGAAAGAACGTGTCTGCAACAAGGCAATGAGGGCGGTGTTTGTCTAAAATATGCTCAATTTGTGGTTGAAGAAGCGAGGTGGCTTTGATGAACTTTTCGTTCATCTCCCAGGTGGTAACTAAGTTAGCATTTTCACATCCTTGAGGCAACCCTACTTCCTCAGTTGGGAACTTGATGACAAGAATGTCAACATCAAATCCCAATTTCTTGCTGCTTTGGATTGCTTTGGAAAAGAGAGGTGCATTGAGAGGGGTGGTTATTAGGGTGGATTTTACACCACGAGAAGCAAATAGTCTGGCAATGTTTATAAGGGGTATGAAGTGGCCTTGAACCATATATGGGAAGAAGAAAATGTGAAGCTGCTTATGGGATTTAGTTTCCATGAGGATTTGACAGAATGCACAAAGCAGCTCCAACCTCCAACAATGGATGATGATGATTGATGAAGAGAGTTGATACTAACCAGTGAGCTGAAAGATTCAATATATTACTTTGAGACTAGGGGTTTTTCTTTTTCTTTTTAAATTCATCTTCTGCCAAGTGGCAAAGACTAAAATGGCTTTGTTATGTCATTGCTTACGTAGATCATTTTGTCCACATTAGAGTTTGAATTCTTTACCAAGATATTTGGTGATTAATATCTATTAGGCTTCGTTTTGTAGCTCGGATTGTATTGACTATTTCAGTTAGATAGAATAAATAATTATTGAATAGTACTAACTAAATTAATCGAGAATTTAGTATAATATCGAACTAAAAACTGATTATTTAATATTGTGTTTGGTATTTGACCGAATAAATCGTACTGTTATTATTTTTATGAAAAACAATTTCCATCAGTGCTGAACCCATCACCAGCTGCAAGCGAAAGAGCTTTGAACCCCACCAAAACAAACATCCAACATCTCCAGACTCTCATCAGTCACCGTCATCCTCTTCAGCCGGAGCTCCTCCAGCAGCAGGTACTCGGCGGCGAACGCCTCCAGCCACGACCGGACATCGGAGCCCCAATGGTTGAGGACCAGATTGAAGTCCACGAATCGCGGATCCGAATACGAGATTTGAGAGAGTTGAAACTGAAAAAATGGAAAAGATTTTAAGTTTTGAATTTTTTAATTGTGGGATGTGGCATTGACATGAAGATGAAAGCTTTGGATGAAGAAAGAGATGAACGTGAAGATTTGAAGAGAGAGAAGGGCCAACCCAAAGACCTTTGCGTATTAGAAAATGAATAAAAGGGAAAAGAAATTGATAGAACAATTCTCAGAAGAGGTCATTTTGAACCTTGTTTGTGCAGATTTCACCATAATTGAAAACCCAGAAGCAAAAAATTGGAGAAAATGAAGAAATCGATATGAAATCTCTTATGGAGTCCTGGGATTCGGCTGGCTATTCTTCCTTCTTGGGCTCCTTTGTCACCGGAGCCTCTGCTGGCGGTTGGGATGGAATGAGGGAGTAAGAGCGGCAATACCTTGGTTGTGGTTGATAAGGAGTTCACAGTGCGCTAGAGAAGAGAGTGTTGGAGAAAAGTGGACGCCCGACTAATTATACCAACCTATAGGAGAGGATAACTAAGCGGGTATAGGCTGTATTAAATTGGTGGGACCGGATTGTTTTATCCAGTGGTTATTTTATACAAATGGACACCAAACGTCGTATCGGAATTGGATCACCTCCTGAGCATTAGGTGGGGATCCTACTGAGCAAACAGGGAGGTCTCTTTTAAAATTATAATAATTATAATCGTTGAATTTTCATCCAACAACTTACTATTCTTGCTCAGTAAGATTCCCACCTAATGCTCAGGAGGAAATCCAATTCCCTCAATATCATTAATACTATCCGGTGTCTTTTACGGTGTGTCAAACGAGGCCTTAAAGGTTTGTATCTCTAGTGATTGAATTCTTAAACTATACAACATGAAAATCGACTAACAATAAATAAATAAAATAAGTCTTAGTCCTATATTTGATAAAGTCAAATGGATATAGAATTGTAAATAAGTCGACTCAAACTGAATAGCACCACTATGTTTACGTTTAACTTGCTTCTGGTACGCGCCAAGCTCGAGTGAGTTAAAAAAAAGTTCAAATTCAATAATGAACTCAAACTGTTTCGAACTATTTATTATAATATGTTGATATGGTCTTTCTTTTAGGTAAGGGATCATCTCCAGATCTATTCCACCAAATCATCCCCATTAAACAATCTGAGCTCTTGAAATTTAATCAAACGGCTAAAATTATTATAATTTTTAAAGTTGGTCCCTAATAATAGTCATTGAATTAAATTTCAAAGGTTCATATTAGTTGATTGGAATGATATGGTGGAAGGGATTCGGAGATGATCTCTTTCATTTCTTTTAAATAAAATTTTCTTGATTAGTACATTTTAATAATAGAATATAGAAAACATAAACATTGTAATAATCTTTTTTCCGAACATGCCACTTTAAGATAGTCACATAAATGTATATTTGTTGAAAACATTGGCAGTATTGAAAACATCGGCACTGTTGAAAATGTTGGCAAATTAATGAATGCCCACATAGATTTTCACTACCCACACATAGCAATGTAGACTTTAGAAATGAAGGAGATCGTATTTTCAAAGTTATGTACTGTAAATTTCAAAATGTTTGTTTGGAGTTACTCTATAAATAAAGCGCTTCGACTGCTATCAAGATATACAGAAAAAACAAGGAAAGATCAATAACATCATCTATCCCTCCCTCTTTATTTGTCATTCCCTTGTCTTATAGTTTGATATTTTACACCTACTTCGCTCCTGTCACTAGTAAAGGTTATCTCTCTAACTTTTACCTATTTATAACACGTTATCAGCACGAATCTCTAATCATTTCTCATTTTTCTTCGCAAAAAAAAAATGTTTCCTTTGAGGATTTTACTATTCATCTTCTTCCTCTGCCTCAACTGCTAGATATACCCTTGTGAAGAACTATTTGCACCATGCCTGCTCCTAGTTCTCAACCTAACAGTTACATATATCTTTGATTTCTTGTTTGGTGTAGATCTTGATTACTAACCCAGTGTTTATTTATGATGATTTTACTGCAATCCGAGATGGTGCGGTATAATCGCCCATCTTGAACTGCAAATTTAATCTTACTGCAATCCAAGATGGTGCAGTATCATCGCCTATCTTGGACTGCAGATCTGATTTTATTGCAAGTTTTGGGTGGAGCGGTATAATCGCCTACCCTACCCTGCATATTTAAATTTGCTTGTTGTTTAATTTCATTGCAATTTTAGGTGGAGCTGTATAATCGCCCACCCTTACTTTGTGTATTTAAATTTTCCTACTACTTGAGTGGTGCGGAATAATCGCCCATCCTATGTTATGAGAATGGTGTGGTACAATCGCCCTCCTCATTCATCATGTAAATCTTGAGCTAGGAGATTTGAGTGCTTATCATTTTGGCCTGAAGATCAAAATGAAAAATTTGTAAGAACCAAAAGTTCTAACACTATATTCCTCCAGGAATACATATTATTACAAGTTCTTACACATCTCATTTTTCTTTCAAAAAAGAAAATGACGAACTTGGCAAAGCTTAATTTTGCTGCCCTGGACATTATTGGGAAGAATTATCTTACTTGGGTACTGGATACCAAGATCCATCTGGAAGTAGGGAATCTTGGAGAAACAATCAAGGAGGAGAACAGTGCATCACCTTAAGATCGGGCGAAGGCCATAATCTTTATTCGTCGCCACCTTGATGAGGACTAAAAAGCGAGTACCTAACAGTTGAAGATCCGTTAGCTCTCTGGAAGGCATTAAGAAACGGATACAATCACCAGACAACAGTGATTCTTCCAAGAGCTCGTTATGAGTGGACTCACCTAAGGATCCAGGATTTCAAGTTAGTGGCTGAGTACAATTCTGCGATGTTCAAAGTTACCTATCAAATGAAGCTCTGTGGGGATACCATTACTGAAGAAGTTATGCTGGAAAAGACTTTCAGCACTTTTCATGCCTCCAATATGCTCTTGCAACAGCAATATAGAGAGTGAGGTTTCACTAAATACAACCAGCTGATATTTATGCTCCTGGTTGCTGAACAAAACAATGAGCTCCTGCTAAAAAGTCATCAATCCCGACTTACTGGATCTACACCATTCCCAGAAGTGAATGCTGCTTCCCTTGAAGTGAGCGTCACATCCTTTGGTGGCAATAATCACAAACAAGGATGTGGTCACAAGCGAGGACGGTGGAACGAAAAAGGCAAGAATCATGGTGGTCAATTTCACAACCAGATTCCAAGGCATAATTTAGGCCTGAGCTTCAAAAATGTGAATCGCCACAAAGGCAAGGCTCATATGAACAATGCTCCCATAAACTCTGAATGAGCCTGCCATAGGTTTGGTGGAAATGGGCACTGGGCGCGTACTTGTCATAACCCAAAACATCTAGTGGATCTATATCAAGCCTCTTTCAAGGAGAAGGGTGTCGAGACCAATTTTCTCGACCATGCTAAACCAATGGATATACCTGATCTAGTGTGTGACTTATCTGAGCAGTTGAACACAACCCACCTAAATGTCACAGACTTTATTGTCGAAAAGGGGAATGAAGTTTACCGGTCTGACTGAATCGTTTATGTTTGATGTATTAAACTTGTAGTTTAAAACTAGCATTTCAGATTCAATAAAAGTGGCATTTAAATTTCATGTTATAAATTGCTTTTAATTGTGATCCCCTTACTCAGAAAGCATGGATAAGCACTATGGTCATTCTCAAAATAAGAGCAATGGCAGAGATATTTGTCTTGCAGACAGCGCGACCACGCATACAATACTTTGAGATCGAAAGTATTTCTCAAGCTTGATGCTTACAAAAGTAAGGGTAATAGTAATATCAGGCAACTCAGATGTAATTGAAGGCCCAGGGAAAGCCCAAATTATGTTACCAAATGGAACAATATTGTCCATACAGAATGCGTTGTACGCTACTCGATCTACTCGAAATTTGTTGAGTTTCAAAGACATGCATTTAAATGGATACCATATCAAAATGAAAAATGCAGAAAATGTGGAGTATCTATACATTACCTCCAATGACACCTAGAAGCGTATATTAGAGACGTTGCGTGGTTTGACGAGTGGATTGTATTATACATACATAAAGACAATTGAATCACATACTGTCATGAACTAGAAGTTCATTGATTCAAAAGTTTACATGCTTTGGCATGACCGTCTGGGTCACCAAGGATCTACCATGATACGTAGGATCATTACCAACTCTAATGGACGTCCATTATTGAGCAGACACATTGCTATCTCAAATGATAACTCTTGCAAGGCCTGTTCTCAATGGAAGTTAGTAATTAGACCATCACAACTAAAGGTTGATGTTGAATCCCTATCATTTTTGTGGGCCTATTCAACCATCATGTGGACCATTTCGATATTTTATGGTTTTGGTTGATGCATCTACCTAATGGTCACATGTTTGTCTCTTGTCTACTCGAAATGTAGCTTTTGCAAGACTTCTTGCTTAGATAATTAAGTTGCGAGCACAGTTCTCAGATTACCCTATTAAGTCAATTCGACTTGATAACGCTGGTGAATTTACGTCTCAAACTTTTGATGATTACTGCATGACATTAGGCATTGATGTTGAACACCTTGTTCCTCATGTCCATACTCAAAATGGTTTAGCAGAAGTATTGATCAAGTGGCTTCACTTAATAGCTCGCACTCTGCTCATGAAAACAAAATTGTCAGTTTCTACATGGGGACATGCCATCTTACATGCTGCATCATTAGCTCAATTGATAGTCAACCACCAATACTCTTCAGTGCAACTCGTGTTTGGGCATCAACCAAACATTTCACATTTACGAGTTTTTTGTCACATCCCCACTCGAGCCACCACCACATCTCGGGCTCGACTCCACCGTAGCACGATATTGTCAGCTTTGGGAACCAACCACGCCTTCACAGTTTTCTTCCTGGGAACTCACTCAAGAACTTCCCAGTGGGTCACCCATCATGGGAACGTTCTTGTCCGAACTCGCTTAACTTCGGAGTTCCGATGAACTTCGAAGCCAATGAGCTCCCAAAAGGCCTCGTGCTAGGTAGAGATGGGAATATACATTTAAGGCTTACATGATCCTCTCCTCTAGGAAATGTGGGATGTTACATTTTGGTTGTACTATTTATGTACCTATTGCACCACCACAACGCACGAAAATGGGACTTCAGTGCAGACTGGGAATTTACGTGGGTTTTGACTCACCATCTATCATTAGATATTTGGAACCCTTGACAGGTGATATATTTACAGCTTGTTATGCTGATTGTCACTTTGATGAGACAGTCTTCCCGTCGTTAGGGGGAGAAAAGACCGTTCCAGAAGAACAGCAAGAGCTGACATGGGATGGGTTGTTCCCACCTTATCTCATTTTGATCCACGTAGCACTCAATGTGAAAATGAAGTGAAAAGGATCGTTCATCTTCAAAGTATTGCCAATCAAATGTCAGATGCATTTAATGATGCTATGAAAGTGACAAAATCATATATACCAGCTGCAAATGAACGTGTAAGATTTGATGTCCCTGTTGGACAAAATAAAATGGCAGCAACTGATTAATCTGGTGCATGCTTGAAGAGTGGTAGACCCTCATGTTCAAAAGATTCAGCCCCTCGAAAGAGAAAGACGAAGGCACAACTGAATCTAAATGAAATCATTCAAGAAGAAAGAATGAATGACGAATCCACAATTCATTATTCTGTACTTTCAGAAAAAGAAAATGTGCTTGATAAGACACATATACCTGAAGAAACAGAGGTACATGAAAGCAAAGAAATCTCCATAAATTATGTTTGTACTAATGAATTGTGGGATCAAAATGAAATAATCATCGACAACATGTTCGCATTCACAGTAGCCACTGAAATCATATTAAGTGATGATCTTGAGCCCCGCTCTATTGATGAATTTAAACAAAGACAAGATTGGCCTAAGTGGAAAGATGCAATCCAGGCATAATTAAATTTCTTGGAAAGGTGAAATATTTTTGGACAGTAGTCCAAACCCCGCTTGGTGTAAACCCTGTGGGTTACAAATGGGTATTCACAAGGAAACACAATGAGAAAAATGAGATTGCAAGATATAAAGCACGACTCGTTGTATAAGGCTTTTCACGAAGACCTGGAATTGATTATGAGGAGACATACTCTCCTATAATGGACGCAATTACGTTCCGTTACTTAATAAGTTTAGTGGTTTTAGAAAAACTTGACACGCGACTTATGAATGTCATCACCGCGTACCTATATGGAGAATTAGATACTGACATATATATATATATGAAAGTCTCAGATGGACTTAAGTTGCCTGAAACAACTAACAAACAACCAGGTATGCTCTCAATCAAGTTAAGGTGATCATTGTATGAGCTGAAACAATTTGGACGAATGTGGTATAATCGTCTCAGTGAGTATTTGATCAAAGAAGGGTATACCAAAAAAGTCATTTGTCTTTGTGTGTTCATTAAGAAATCCAACTCTGGATTTGCTATAGTGGCAATATATGTCAATGATATGAACCTAGTTGGAACTCCTGAAGAGCTCAATAAAACTGCTGAATATCTAAAAAGCGAATTTGAAATGAAAGACCTTGGAAAAACAAAATATTGTCTCGGCCTACAGATCGAGCATTGTGCTAGTGGAATTTTGGTCCACCAATCAGCTTACATTGAAAAAATCCTGAAGCAATTTGGCTTGGACAAAGCTTATCCACTCAACACGTTAATGGTCGTTCGTTCTCTGGACATTAAGAAAGATCCATTCCGTCCAAAAGAATATGACGAAATGGTCATTGGTCCAAAAGTACCATATTTGAGTGCAATAGGTGCTTTATTGTATTTAGCATAATGTACTAGACCAGATGTAGCTTTTTTAGTTAATTTGTTAGCAAGATATAGCTATGCTCCAACAATTCGTCATTAAAAGGGAGTCAAAGATGTATTGCGATACCTTCGTGGGACAATAGACATAGGTTTCTTCTACTCAAAGAAACCCACAAATGACCAGGTCCTTGTTGGATATGCAGATGCTGATTTTTTGTCTGATCCGCATAAAGCCCGCTCACAAACTAGATATGTGTTCAATAATGGAGATACAGTAATCTCATGGCGCTCAACAAAGCAAACATTGTTGCTACATCTTCAAATCATTCAGAAATACTTGCTTTACATGAAGCAAGTCGTGAATGTTCTTAGTTAAGATCAATGATCTATCATATCCGGAATGCATGTGGTCTAACTTCGAAGACAGATAATCTAACTGTCATTCATGAAGATAATGCAGCTTGTGTTTTCCAATTAAAGGAAGGATTCATCAAGGGCGATAAGACTAAACACATATCTCCAAAGTTCTTCAGTGCACATGAGCTTCAGAAAGCTAAATTTATTGAAGTAAGACAAATTCGTTCTAATGAAAATCTGGTAGACTTGTTCACCAAATCTCTACCAAAGTGCATGTTTCAGAAGTTAGTGCAAAGTATCAGATTACATCGACTTACCAATCAAATAAATTTGGAGAATGCGGAATCAGGGGGAGCATCCATGATACATGCATGTTGTACTTTTTTTCCTTCGATTAGGATTTTTTCCCACTGGATTTTTCCTATCAATGTTTTAAAGATGCAACATAAACATATTTAACACTATATCAACAATTCAGGTAAAGTTGTACTCTTTTTCCTCGCTATGGTTTTTTCCCACTAGGTTTTTCCAAGCAAGGTTTTAATGAGGCAACTAATGTTGATATGTGGGCATCCAAGGGGGAGTGTTGAAAACATTGGCAATGTTGAAAATGTTGGCAGGTTAATGAATGCCCGCATAGATTTTCAATACCCACACATAGCAATGTAGACTTTGGAAATAAAGGAGATCGTATTTTCAAAGTTATGTACTGTAAATTTCAAAATGTTTGTTTGGAGTTGCTCTATAAATAGAGCGCTCTGACTACTATCAAGATATACAAAAAGAACAAGGAAAGATTAATAACATCATCTATCCCTCCTCTTTATTTGTCATTCTCTTGTCTTACAATTTGATATTTTACACATGCTTCGCTCCTGTCACTAGTAAATGTTATCTCTCTAACTTTTATCTATTTATAACAATATTTCATTTTTTATCATTTTTATGGGTGGAATAATGGAAAGTTGTGTTGTCCTCTATTTCGGAGAATTGGATCATCTCCAGATCCCTTCCTCTTAATTCACAAAATTAGAAGATCCAGATCATTGAAATTTGATCCAACGACTACAAACAAGGGTTCACTTTAAAAATTATAATAACTTTAGCTATTGGATCAAATTTTAATAGTTTGAATCTTCTGATTTGGTGGATTAAGAGGAAGTGATCTGGAGAGGATCCCTATCCCATTTCGAGCACTTAGTATCACATCATGGTCACCACAAAAGTTGTCTGGAACTTCCTTTAAGAATTTGTCCTTCCTCCTCGGGTGTTATTCTTCATACAGGCTAGTGAGAATCTTTACAAGAGTAAAGTTTTGTTGTTGATAAGTATTCCTAACTGCTCGAACTTGCATACTTCAAACTGGGTCTTCCCTTGCAAATCACCGCGTTTCCATTGCCAGGGTAGTACTTTGGGGTAGAGCGTACGGTTCGGTAAAGCAGTCGGATTGTTCAACAACTACTAGGGCCTGGTGCAGGTGATCCTCCGAGCATTCTCACAAAATGCTCGGTCGCCACTTTGGTCTTTACCTTTACTACTGAGGCATAACATACTCTCGCTGATGTTTGATCACCTATGATAGTTCCTAACCCTGTCGGAGTCGGAAACTTCATCATTAGCATCCTCTGGTTGATTGTGACAGCCATCTCCGTAAGAAATGATCGTCTTAGTATCACATCGTAGGATGAGGGGCAACCTACAATTATAAATCTGGTCATCGGGCCTTCCTTGCCCTGTTGGAATCCCCTAACAATGTCGATACTCCAGACAAGGTGTAAATCACTTTTCTCTCAACTGGTTCATGACAATCTAGTACTACAATCACTTTTCCCTCTCTTTTCCCTCAGTAAATTCATACTACAACAATTTTCTTAATTATCACATAAAATAATTTATTTAGACCAAGGATAGTTTAGTAATCAATTGGTTCTATTCCAATTCATGATTGAATTTGTAAACAACTTATATGAATTCAACATCACTATTAACCCGATTCCAGACAGTTTAGTAAACAACCTTCAAAAGATTAACTGAAAAAACTTGATGATAGAGTTGGTATATCTCAGTACTTGTAACTTGGTAGACAAGTGTATTGAGCTTAAAAAAAATATATTTAGATTTCTATTTTTCATGGGGGCTTTTT
The DNA here is from genome assembly GCA_963580275.1 of Crataegus laevigata. Taxonomy (NCBI): domain Eukaryota; kingdom Viridiplantae; phylum Streptophyta; class Magnoliopsida; order Rosales; family Rosaceae; genus Crataegus; species Crataegus laevigata. The sequence continues at coordinate 988,998 of OY756947.1, read as the reverse complement.
AGTAAAAATAGTTCCTGAGATCTGCATAACACTTAACTTTGGTTCCTGAGATTTAAAATCAATGGAAATGATCCCTAAAATTGTCCACCATCTATTATTTTGGTCATTTCGTTAAAAAACTCCGTTAGGTTGAAGGTATAACACATAATTGTGGTCCCTAAAATTTACATAACACATAATTTTGATCCCTAAGATTTGCATAACACACAATTTTGGTCTCTGAGATTTGCATAACACATAACTTTGGTCCTTGAGATTGTCCACCATCCATTATTTTGGTCCTTCCTTTAAAAAATTCAGAGACCACCTAACGGAGTTTTTTAATGGAAGCACCAAAATAATGGATGGTGGACAATTTGAATGACCACTTCTATTGATTTTAAATCTGAAGAACCAAAGTTATGTGTTATGAAAATCTCAGGAACCATTTTGGCTAAAAGCCTTCCATGGGATACAATTATTTTATTTTATGATTAAACGATATTATCTATACTAAGGAGAGGGGGTGGACTTAACCTCACAATACCATGATATACAATAATTTAATTAGTCAAATTTGACAAAATTGATCTTTGAAATTTTGTAATCTAAATCATTTTACATCAATGAATTTTTTTTTTTTTAAATTTCTTCCACCCTATTTTGGGAGGGGAAAGGCTGGTGGAGCTTATAAAAACGTAGTATTTACTTTCTGTCTTGAAGAAATGATTCATTTGGATCATTTTTTGCTTTGCCTTTTTTTTTGAGAAACATATTTTGACTTATGGAATTAATCCACCTTGTTATGAATCTATGACAATATTCTTTGAATTTGATTTCGCTGTCCCAATATCGCTTGTATAAAAAAAAAATTATACTCTTTTACATTCATTTGCTATTAATTCGAAGTTTTCCGCATGGATGCCAAAAAAAAAAAACACACATACAAACGCAAAAAGTGATGGTATTTTGGCTGAAAGTAGTTCATGCTCCAAGGGACCCCAATTCATGAATTAGAGAAGTCAAATCTGAGAAAGATGAACCACCTTCTTCAACAGCCCTCGTTGCCATCTCTCTAAGTGCCCTGGCTCTGCCTCTCATTCCATCTGCTTCTTCACTCACCATCACTTGATTTACAGCCTTTTCTATGGCTTCCCTCTTCACACTGGCTTCCTTCTTCACATCTAGAACTGTACCCCATTGTTTAACACCAACAGCAACCCCAGTTTTCAGTACCTCAGTCACCAACTTCTCATTGTAAAACTGCTCAGCCGACACGGGCCATGTGATCATTGGCACCCCAGCAGACACTCCTTCAAGGATAGAGTTCCACCCGCAATGAGTCACGAAGGCTCCGATTGCTTGGTGCTCAAGAATCGGCACTTGCGGAGCCCAATCTCTTATAATTAGTCCTTTACCTTCCATTCTCTTCTCAAACCCTTCGGGGAGCCACTCTTCTTTATCATTCTTTTCTCTCTTCACAACCCAAATGAACTCCTGCCCAGAAGCCTCAAGCCCCGCTGCAATTTCTAGGAGCTGAGTGTCAACGAAATTGATCATACTTCCGAAACATATGTAAACAACTGAATTGGGTATCTTAGAATTAAGCCAATTCAAGCACTCGTGCTGATCAAGGGAGGCTTCGTCATCTGCGGTCTTATTGACTGACGAAACCGGGCCTATATGCCATGCCTTCCTCCCAAACACTGTCCTGTAATGATCTGCAAAAGCCGATTCAAGTTCATAAAAGCTGTTAACAATGAACCCATAGCTCTTTTCCTCGCACTCCATCCCTGCTTTAAACAACTTGGTGAACTCAGCATTTTGCTTGGGAATATTCGGCGTCTGGCTTCTTCTCAGCTTGATCTCAACTGGAAAATTAGGAATAGTGAAAACATCTGAATCAGATGACAGCTTCGCGTGAGGCTCATACAACGCCACACTAAGAGAAGCACACAAAGCGAAAAAACCGGTGCCATGAAATATGATCCTTGGAATACCAAACTTGGCAGCAACATCTGTTGCCCAAGGAAAGAAGACGTCCGCAACAAGGCAATGAGGGCGGTGTTCATCTAAAATCTGCTCAATTTGTGGTTGAAGAAGGAAGGTGGCTTTGATGAACTTTTCCTTCATCTCAATGGTGGTAGCTAGGTTACCATTTTCACATCCTTGAGGCAACCCTACTTCCTCAGTTGGGAACTTGATGACAAGAATTTCAACGTCAAATCCCAACTTCTTGCTGCTTTGGATTTCTTTGGAAAAGAGAGGTGCATTGAGAGGGGTGGTTATGAGGGTGGATTTTACACCACGAGAGGCAAATAGTTTGGCCATATTTATAAGGGGTATGAAGTGGCCTTGAGCCAAATATGGGAAGAAGAAAATGTGAAGCTGCTCGTGCGATTTAGTTTCCATGGGGACTTGACAGAATGCACAAAGCAGCTCCAACAATGGATGGTGATAAAGAGAGTTGATACTAAACAAGGAGGTGAAAGATTCAATATATTACCTTGAGACTGGGATTTAAGGATTTGTTTTTTTTATTTTTAAAATTCATGTTCTGGGCTGGCAAGTTGCAAGACTAAAGTGGCTTTGAAGTTTGAACCATATGGTCTTTCTTATGTCATTGCACACGTACATCATTTTGTCGCATTAGATTTTGAACATGAAAATCGACTAATAAGAAATAAATAATGCAAGCCTTAGTGCTATATTTATAAAGACTAATGGATAGAATTGTAAATGAGTCGACTCAAACTGAATATCACCACTTTGTTTAAGCTTAATTTACTTCTTGTACGTGTCAAGCTTGAGCGGGTTTAAAAAATTTCAAATTCAATAATGAATTCAAGCTGTTACTATTTTGGGTAAATTACAAAAAACTACCTCAACTATGGGTGTCAAGACACTTTCATACCTGATCTTTTAAAAGTGACAATGTCATACCTCATCTTACAAATTTGTGACAATGTCATACATTCCGTTAGTTTGGCGTTAATTTTTCAGTTAAATGCTGACGTGACTTGATTTGGGACCCATTTTCTATTAAAAAATTATTTAAAAAAAATCATTTAATATTTTTTTAAATAATAATTATAAAAAAAAGGGCCCTTCGTCTCCCTTCCCCCCTCCCCCCCTCCCTGCGTGCGCGAAACCAGTTCTGGGTTGCTGTTTTTTTTATTTTTATTTTTTCCTTTCTTCTTCTCATCCTCCTCCTTCTTCATCCTCCTTCTTCCTCTTCCCCCACCCCCTGCGTGCGCCCCCCGCGCAGCAACCCAGTTCTGGGTTTTTTTTTAATTTTTTATTATTATTATTTTTTTCCTTTCTTCTTCTTTTTCTTCATCCTCCTTCTTCCTCTTCCCCCCCCCCCCCCGCCGCGTGCGCCCCCGCGCAGCAACCCAGTTCTGGGTTTTTTTTTTTTCCTTTCTTCTTCTTCTCCTCCTCCTTCTTCCTCTTCCCCCACCGCCCCTGCGTACGCCCCCTGCGCAGCAACCCAGTTCTGGGTTTTTTTTTTCCTTTCTTTTTCTCCTCCTCCTCCTTCTTCCTCTTCCCCCACCCCTCCTGCGTGCGCCACCCCCCCCCCCCCCCCCCGCGCAGCAACCCAGTTCTGGGTTTTTTTTTTTCCTTTCTTCTTCTTCTCCTCCTCCTTCTTCCTCTCCCCCACCCCCTGCGTGCGCCCCCGCGCAGCTTCTGGGTTTTTTTTTTTTTCCTTTCTTCTTCTTCCTCCTTCCTCTTCTTCCTTTTTCTTCTTCTTTCTGCAGGCTGATGGGAAGAGAGAGAGAGAGGAGGTATTTTTAAATTTTTTTTATTTTTTTAATATTTTTTAAAATATTATTAAAAAAAATTAGTTTTTAATAATAATTTTTTAATAAAAAGTGGGTCCTGAATCAAGCCACGTTAGCATTTAACAGAAAAAATTAACGGCCAAGTAACGGAAGGTATGACATTGTCACAAATTCATAAGATGAGGTATGACATTGTCACTTTTAAAAGATCAGATATGAAAATGTCGTGACACCAATAGTTGAGGTAGTTTTTTGTCATTTACTCTACTATTTATTATAATATGTTGATAAGGTTTTGTAAATAAAATTTTCTTGATAGTACATTATAGAAAGGAAGACTTTGAATGCGGTCCATAACTATAAATATTCTTTGACTAAAACTTTATTCGTTTTTAATTTTTGATCCAAGTACCTGAAATTGTTGAGATATGGATAAGTCGTACAGGTCACTATAGGTGACTCAGACTTATGTGCTAGCACCTGATTGTTGAGATATTTATTGATGAGATATGGATAAGTCGTACAGGTCACTATAGATGACTCCGACTTATGTTCATTTTATATTGATTTATTTCATCTTGTTTATATGGTTATTGCTGAGATACTTCAACATGGTATGCCTTGGTTTTACTATTCTCCAATATGATTTTTTATATGCATATGTATCTGTATTTTATGAGGAACTATACGGATTTCAATGAGGGGATTATTGTATTTCTAAAAAGAAAGTTGTTTTCAAAGCTTCGTTTTGTCTACTCACATGTTCTGTTTTGTGCCCCTCCAGGCAGAGGTGGAGCCACAATGGGGTCAATGGGGTCGCACGACCTTTTGGAAGCCATGAAAATAACCTTATAGGTCCCTTGGAGCTGCTGGTGCGACCCCTTGGAGCAGCCGGTGCCGTGGTGTGACCTCTTGGAGCTGCACACCACATGCTCGACGAAAGGTCTCAAAAAGAGAAGAAAGAGTCCTAATGCAGCATAGGTTGAAGAAGGAGGGTGCCCGGCGCCTTTTTTTTTTTAAACAACCTAAGCAAAACGACGTCGCTTTGGCCCAGAGAATTTTTTTTTTAAATGACCTGGCCAAAACGATGTCGTTTTGGGCCAGGTCTGAAGAAAAAAAAATGCTCTGCATGTCCCCAATCCCTCCTTTTACACAGATCCGATTCCTCTATTCCAAAACCCCCAATTTTCTTTTGCTTTCTCCTCCTCCAACCCTAAGTTCCAAACTCAACCACCCCCCCCAAAAAAATCCTCAACTCCATCTCCTCCCTTGCTATCGCCATTGAGGTGCCTCCCTTGCTACCGTCACCAGCTATACTCTTTGTATTTGCCCATTGTTATTGTGAAATTTCACAATTCAAGTAAGTTCTAAACCCTATTTATGATATATTTAATTTAATTGAAACCTAATTCATATTTATTTTGATTATATTGGTGGTTTGATTATATTGTGAGTTTTTATTTTCATTATTTTGTATATGTAGAATATATTTAATTTAATTGAAATTCAATTCATATTTATTTTGATTATATTGATGGTTTGTTTATATTGTGAGTTTTTATTTTCATTTTTTGTACATGTAGAATATATTTAATTTAATTGAAATTCAATTCATATTTATTTTGATTATATTGATGGTTTGTTTATATTGTGAGTATTTATTTTGAATATTTTGTATATGTAGAATTATTATGGAACGGTTTTTTAAGAGAAAGTCATCATCGGGTTCGGGTAGTTCGAATAATGTTGATAGTTCAAATGTTGTTGGTAGTTCAAGAACTCCAAGTTCAAGACAAAGTCAGTTAGATGATGTTTTGGGTAATCTTCAAGCGGATCCTGGATTGAGAACTCGAATGATAGATTATGATGTTAATATGAGAGATGAGGTCCGAAGGGCATATCTACAAAAAGGACTTTGTCAACCTAGAGGTCATAATTTCCCAATAACTAATATGTCGGGAATTAATTCACGCTTCATTCCCCAATGGTTTGATGAGTTTGATTGGTTGGAGTATAGTATATCTAAAGATGCGACATTTTGTCTCTATTTCTATCTCTTTAAAACCAATTTTGCACAAGTGGGTAGTGAAGCTTTCACTGGAGATGGATTTAAGACTTGGAAGAAAGGGAGAGAAAAATTTAAGATGCATGTTGGACCGGTTGGGAGTGTTCATAATAAGGCTAAAGAAGCTGCTACAAATTTGATGAATCAAGCTACACATATTGAAACGGCAGTGAAAAAACACTCCAACCAAGTTCGTAAGGCTTATCACACATGCTTGAATGCATCAATCAAGTGAACTAAGTTTTGATTGCGACAAGGTCTTGCTTTTCGTGGCCATGATGAAAGTGCCACTTCAAGCAATAGGGGAAATTACTTGGAGCTATTGCAATTCCTTGCAGATAATAATGATAAAGTTAGAGAAGTTGTGATGGAAAATGCTCCGGGGAATCTCAAATTACTAGCTCCTTGCATTAAAAAAGAAATTGTGTATTCATGTGCCCTTGAAACACTTGATACTATCATGGATGGTCTAAAAGATAGATTCTTTTCAATATTGGTGGATGAAGCACATAATGTGTCGGTGAAAGAGCAAATGGCTATGGTGTTGCGTTATGCGGATGGCAACGGGCATGTAATTGAAAGATTTGTGGGTATCCAATATGTTACCGACACTACTTCAAGTTCACTAAAGGATGCTATTGACACATTCTTTTCTCGCAACGGTTTGAGCATTTCCAAGCTACAAGGACAAGGTTACGATGGTGCTAGCAATATGAGAGGTGAGTTGAATGGCCTTAAAACAAAGATATTGAGAGAACAACTTTGTGCATATTATGTTGGTACAGAGCATGACAACATGTACCTCTCAATTTGAGCTTATTTTTGTGACGATTTTTAGTGAGAACAACTATTTTAAAGAATGAAGAGAAAGAAAAAAAAAAAGAGGAACATGAGCTACTTCACTTTTACGAAAATTTGGACAGTAAAGAGATCAGTGGCCCTGAATTGGCAAGGCATCCCAGACCATAAAAAATTACTCTTTTTCATTCATTTGCTATTAATTCAAAGTTTTCCGCATGGATGCCAAAAACAAAAACACACATACAAATGCAAAAAGTGATGGTATTTTGGCTGACAGTAGTTCATGCTCCAAGGGACCCCAATTCCTGAATTAGAGAAGTCAAATCTGAGAAAGATGAACCACCTTCTTCAACAGCCCTCGTTGCCATCTCTCTAAGTGCCCTGGCTCTGCCTCTCATTCCATCTGCTTCTTCACACACCATCACTTGATTTACAGCCTTTTCTATGGCTTCCCTCTTCACACTGGCTTCCTTCTTCACATCTAGAACTGTACCCCATTGTTTAACACCAACAGCAACCCCAGTTTTCAGTACCTCAGTCACCAACTTCTCATTGTAAAACTGGTCAGCCGACATGGGCCATGTGATCATTGGCACCCCAGCAGACACTCCTTCAAGGATAGAGTTCCACCCACAATGAGTCACAAAGGCTCCGATTGCTTCGTGCTCAAGAATCGGCACTTGCGGAGCCCAACCTCTTATAATCAGTCCTTTACCCTCCATTCTCTTCGCAAACCCTTCGGGGAGCCACTCTTCTTTATCATTCTTTTCTCTCTTCACAACCCAAATGAACTCCTGCCCAGAAGCCTCAAGCCCCGCTGCAATTTCTAGGAGCTCAGAGTCAATGAAATTGGTTGTACTTCCGAAACATATGTAAACAACTGAATTGGGTTTCTTAGAATTAAGCCAATTCAAGCACTCGTGCTGATCAAGGGAGGCTTCGCCATCTGCTGCCTTGTTGACTGACGAAACCGGGCCTATATGCCATGCCTTCCTCCCAAACACTGTCCTGTAATGATCTGCAAAAGCCGATTCAAGTTCATAAAAGCTGTTAACAATGAACCCATAGCTCTTTTCCTCGCACTCCATCGCTGCTTGAAACAACTTGGTGAACTCAGCATTTTGCTTGGGAATATTCGGCGTCTGGCTTCTTCTCAGCTTGACCTCAACTGGAAAATTAGGAATAGTAAAAACATCTGAATCAGATGACAGCTTCGCGCGAGGCTCATACAACCCCACACTAAGAGAAGCACACAAAGCGAAAAAACCGATGCCATGAAATATGATCCTTGGAATACCAAACTTGGCAGCAACATCTGTTGCCCAAGGAAAGAAAACGTCTGCAACAAGGCAATGAGGGCGGTGTTCATCTAAAATCTGCTCAATTTGTGGTTGAAGAAGGAAGGTGGCTTTGATGAACTTTTCGTTCATCTCAATGGTGGTAGCTAGGTTACCATTTTCACATCCTTGAGGCAACCCTACTTCCTCAGTTGGGAACTTGATGACAAGAATTTCAACGTCAAATCCCAACTTCTTGCTGCTTTGGATTTCTTTGGAAAAGAGAGGTGCATTGAGAGGGGTGGTTATTAGGGTGGATTTTACACCACGAGAAGCAAATAGTTTGGCCATGTTTATAAGGGGTATGAAGTGGCCTTGAGCCAAATATGGGAAGAAGAAAATGTGAAGCTGCTCGTGGGATTTAGTTTCCATGGGGACTCGACAGAATGCACACAGCAGCTCCAACAATGGATGGTGATGAAGAGAGTTGATACTAAACAAGGAGGTGAAAGATTCAATATATTACATTGAGACTTGGGATTTAAGGATTTGTTTATTTTTTTTTTTAAATTCATGTTCTGGGCTGGCAAGTTGCAAGACTAAAGTGGCTTTTGAAGTTTGAACCATATGGTCTTTGTTATGTCATTGCACACGTACATCATTTTGTCGCATTAGATTTTGAACATGAAAATCGACTAATAAGAAATAAATAAAGCAAGCCTTGGTGCTATATTTATAAAGACTAATGGATAGAATTGTAAATGAGTCGACTCAAACTGAATATCACCACTTCGTTTAAGCTTAATTTATTTCTTGTACGTGCCAAGCTTGAGTGGGTTTAAAAAATTTCAAATTCAATAATGTATTCAAGCTGTTTAAAATTATTTATTATAATATGTTGATAAGGTTTTGTAAACGTGTTATCCGTGTGTAACCTTCGTGTAAACATGTTAAGGATCCATTATTAACGAATTTTTATCGTGTGATCCGATAACGATCCGATTAGTTATCGTGTTGACCTGAAACCTATTATTTTAAGTCATAAAATTTTAAGTCATAACTCAGAAATTGCTTTTCTCCTCCAATGATTATAACTTAAAATTTTAGCCTAAGATTTTTTTTATTTTTTTATTTAGCATATAGCCTGAGATTATTAAATAATAATTTTAACCTAATTTTTTAGGGTAACTTTTTTTAAATAAAATTTATGTGGATTATCTTAATTTTTTTATGAACGCTTTAATCTAAAAACATTTAAATTTCGATAAGTAATTAAAAATCATACAAATACAGAGGTATTTATAAAGTTTTAAGTGAAATTTGATCAAAATAATTTTTTTTTAAATTACTTTAGACGTTAGATTTAATTTTAGATCGTCAAATCTTTTTTCTTTTCCTATTATATTTGATCTCATTTGATCACAACCATTGAATTATAAGTAAAAAACAAAAAGTTTGAAATATGAAAGTTTGGTGGGTCCATAATTATTTAAGCTAGACTTAATTTCAGAGGGGAATTTAGCCAAGACATATTTTCTCCTTAGATCTTATTTTAGTCCAATGGTTGGATATGATTTGTGGGAGTTTTAAAGCTTATATTTTAAGCTTTATCCCAAATATTGGAGATGGTCGAAGAACAACTTCGTCCATTTAGTCTGATTTAATAAACTTAGCGTCCCTCTTATAACTGATAAAATTTGATTAACGCAAATAAAATTTCCATAAAAATAAAAGCGCGTGTCTGCCAAGAGGCTGCATAATCGTGAGTGCCACAAACGTAATTTGTTCGTCTTTCAAAAAACATTACCTCACTTGACATTCAGTGAGTGAATAATAACTAATTCATGCGGTATGGGTAAGTATCGCCTATGGTCTTTCCCATCATCATTGGACTTTTACTTGCTTGCTTGTCTAGTTTGACGGCCCCCATTCCGAGCACTTTAATATCACATTATGGTCGCCACAAAAATTCTCTGGAACTTTCTTTAAGGATTTGTCCCTCCTCCTCGGGTGTTATTCTCCATAGATCAACTAGTGAGAATCCTTACTTGTAGAATTTTGTTGTTGATAAGTGCTCCTGGCTACTTGGACTTGCATGCTTCAAACTGGGTCTTCTCTTGTAAATCACCACTCTTCCACTATCAGGGTAGTACTTCCCGGGCAACCGTCCCACTCGGTAGAGTGATCGGATGGTTAAAAAATTGCTAGAGTCTGGCACAAATGAATACTTATAAAGCTAAACATAACATGTCACATTTACTAAATATTAAACAGTTATTCAAGAAAACTCTCTCTCTCTCTCTCTCTCTCTCTCTCTCTCTCTCTCTCTCTCTCTCTATATATATATATATAATCATAAAACAAAAAAACCCATATGATATAAATAATCATGTTTTAATTTGATGTTCTCAGTTAGTATTCGTAATTTTATTTTTCAAATTGATTTTTTGAATAATGTATAATTATTTTTTATTTTTATCTTTGATCCAAGTGGCACAAATATTGTGGGGCCCGAGATGTCCACGTCGATTGATAAAGGAAGAAATTGAAAACATTGTATGAATTTGAAATTTGACAAAAATTTGAGAGTGGAAAATATAATTTAATCATAAATCATTGATATAATTTGGGATCCTATGGAAGAGGAATAATATAAGATGAATTTTTTTTTTCAATAAATAATATTTTTTACATTAAAAATAGGAGGTGGACTTAAACTCAACTAACAAAAATATAATTCATGTCACATCCCAGCCCGGATGCAACCACCTCCCGGGCCCGCTCCACTACCGTAGCACGATATTGTCCGCTTTGGGCCCCGACCACACCTTCACGGTTTTGTTTCTGGGAACTCACGAGCAACTTCCCAGAAGGTCACCCATCCTGGGATTACTCTAGCCCTCTTCTCGCTTAATTTCGGAGTTCCTACGGAACTCGAAGCCAGTGAGCTCCCAAAAGGCCTCGTGCTAGGTAGGGATGGGAATATACATTTAAGGATCACTCCCTGGGCGATGTGGGATGTCACAATCCACCCCCCTTAAGGGCCCGACGTCCTCATCGGCACACTTCCGGCCAGGGATAGGCTCTGATACCAATTGTCACATCCCGGCCCGGGTGCAACCACCTCCCGGGCCCGTTCCACTACCGTAGCACGATATTGTCCGCTTTGGGCCCCGACCACGCCCTCACGGTTTTGTTTCTGAGAACTCACGAGCAACTTCCCAGGAGGTCACCCATCCTGGGATTACTCTAGCCCCCTTCTCGCTTAACTTCGGAGTTCCTACGGAACCCGAAGCCAGTGAGCTCCCAAAAGGCCTCGTGCTAGGTAGGGATGGGAATATAGATTTAAGGATCACTCCCTGGACGATGTGGGATGTCACAATTCAACCTTAACGTTATCACGAAGAATGGCCCCACATGCCCATCCGAATCAAGGGGAATTGCCACAGTTGAGGCGGTATATGTGACCGACGACAGATTTATTAATGTAATCAGCACACAAGGTAGTTCATCACGTATTATTATACAAGTAGTGGGATATGTGTGATAAAAATTTAATAACTTAAAAAATAAAAATTTTCACAACTCACATAAAAATACGTAATGTACCACTCCGTGTTTCTATCATAATAAAAAAATTCTCATGACCGACCGAGCCTTTTTTTCCCCACTTGGTATCCAACAGGGCACGTCCGCCACGTTTGAACCGCGTGGCATCCAATAACAGCCGTCGATATCACCGTGTTTGACCTTTTGATGCCAAGTAGTAGTCACTGTCCATTGGACCCAGTTGGTCAGGTGGTGGGATCAGATCAGCCCACACTTCTCCAATTGATTAACATAACACTAGCATTAGGATTAGTTTATTCATTAGTGCTGCTGATAGTGAAACAGCTGTGCTATTTCTAAATCGTGGCCAAGAAAGTGACATTTGTATTTCCCCTGGAATCTCCTTTTCAAAAATAAAAATGTATAAAAATATAAATTGGCTTAAGGACCATATTTGTAACGTGGAAACTTTCCTGAAAAATGAAATACAAATAATAAAGAGCTTATCCCATTCGGGGATGTGAACTTTCCACGAAATAATAATCAGTTTAGGCATGTCTACTACGCATCGAAATGAGAATGAATGCGTATGAGTTAAACATGTCTCTTCTGATTAATTCATATTGTCGTTTTGTAGGTATGTTATACCTGATGGGTAGATTTTATATTATATTTTAAATCCTATTCTTAGTATATTTTGGTTAATATTTTGGAATAATTTTGATACTTTGAATTGTATTTCCAATATAAGACTTTCGACTTTCTCTGGAGCAAAACATGGTCAAATGGACGAATTTTGGAGTAATTCCAGTTGGAGGACGTTCGTGAGTCACTTAACTTGATCGTATCAAAATATCATAATTTTCTTCCCAGCGATGATTTTCTGGTGACAAAATAAAGGAGCGATGCGCAGTACTGGAAAAATGACGTTTCGGGCTTGAATTGTGTTTTTAGAGCCCGATATGACCTCGAATGGGTTTGTGTCCTTCTGAAGATGTGTTTGTAACGTCCTAATCTTCAAAACAAGCTATCTTGGGCCGGATTTGGAGGAGACATGAGATTAAAACGTGGTTGAACAGTTCCCTTGCAGATTTCCTAGCTTAATTAGGACTTTATTTTCTTATTTATTTTATTATTATTATTAGTTTCCTAATTAGATAAGAAGACTAAGAAACTCTAGGGTTTGGCGTTGGATGTTTAGAGAGGGTTTATAAGTGCTCTGCCATTCCTAGTTTATGGAGGCGGATCATTATTCAACTTTTGGAGACAGAGAACTTTGTTAGGGTTCTTGGAGATTTTCTATTTTAAGGTGTTTTCTATATTTTTAATACTTTGGTGATGGTTCTTCGTAACTAATTTTTTGTTAGCTAGGGCGAGGCCACGAGCCTTAGCAAGAATATGTAGTTTTTTTTCAATTTGCTTATGATATTATGCATGCAAGTTTTGAATTATTAATCACCGGGTTAAACTATCTAATTGTCTTAATGCTTAGCTACCATTAGGATTTTTAGAAAAGTCATTTGATGCAATTTTGGTCGGAGGTCGGTCCCTGAAATTGACGAAGGCTTCTTGTGATTAATATGTGCAAGTTCACTTAGGATGAATACCACGTCTTAAGGGTTGTATGGTTTTTCAAAAGGTTTCACAAAGCTTAATGAGTCATGCATGTCTAGATTTGATCTGAATACCACAGACGGATTGCATGTTTGATATACGCTCTATGTTGGGGGTCCAAGTAGGCATATATTTGGAAAACCTAACCTTCAAAATATGCATGTGTAATTCATAAGTAATTGGAAGAACTACATAGGGTTGTTAAGGTGACGGCAGAACCCTAGGCTTTTACAATTTAATTTTTAAAAACTATTATTTTAGTTTATTTTATTTTGTCACTTGGCTTAATTATTTTCTATTAAATTCGTTTTTATTATTTGAAATCACAAAATCAACTTTTTCTCAAACTTTGTTTTAAGTAATTAATTAAGATTTGATTTGATACAAATTATTCATTCAATTCCTGTGGAGAACGACCTTGCTAGAGCTGCTATACTACGATAACCTTGTACTCTTGCAAGTATTTAAAGTTTTTTTATCCCTACCTTTGCAAGTGGTAAAATTCCTATCAATACCCAAAAGCAATAGGACTCGTCCACTTCTGTTTTTCTTTGATCATTTAAAAACATGAATAAGAATGTTACTTAGTTCATGACGGTTTAGTAATATTTCTCTTAACTTGCAAGTGAGAGATTTTAGGTTCGATTTTCACCGGATATTCCTCAATGTTCCGACTATTCACGGAACGTGAGAAGCAGATGACTATGCATATGCTTCCGGAAGAAATTGAAGAATTTCTTGGGAATCCTATATGATTCATTCATTCTTTTTCTCTGACAGAGGTCATCGGTTTATCTGGATTTGAATCCTACTAAAAAGTCTATTAGAGATCATACATTGTTGAAGAAAGAACAAGATGTTTATGATTTATTTCGTACCTTTTGCTCAATGATAAAATGAGTCAGATTCTACAAGATCAAACCTGTGAGACTTAAGGAATGATAGTAGGGAATAAAAAAAGAAAGGGAAAATAATAAAAAAAATGAAGTAGAAGAGCCCAAATTCCAAGTGAATGAAAACGTGATTGAAAAGAGGAATCCTTCTAGTAGTATCGGCCATTTGTCCTACTTTCCTCAACATTTTATCAAGTAGTCATGCTAGAGACATAAACAACCGTGAATAATTATGAGATGATATCTTTCCAAATGGGATAGGAGAATTCCTACTATATATTCTTTTTTTTTAATTGAAGAAAAAATTAGAAAATAAAACAACAAGTACAAAAATGAGTAATAAACCCCAGTAGAGACTGGTACGATTCAATTCAATACTTTGTTCATTCAGGTTTGATTGTGTCATAGCAATATGTTTCGGATTAGGTTTATCGTTGGATGACTGCATTATATTGACCCTAAAAAAAAGTGAATTTGAACCACATTATTGTAGCATTATGAGGCTTAACCCACTCTCCTACCCCCCTCAGTGTAGATAATATTGTTTGATAAAAAAATATAAAAAAGAAATAAGAATGACACACATTTCTTGTTGATTTATTTCTCTTGGTTTTTTGATTAGCACCCCACATCAAAATTTAATATTAAATGATTTATATACCCTATTATGCAATGACAATTTCAACCTTGTAAGGTTATAAAAAAATTTAAAAATACTAAATACAACCCAAATCACTTTTAACATGCATATCACATGATTATTTATCTTCTTCAACTCTCTAAACCATTCTCACTCTCCATTGTAGAACAAAAGCCTAACCAATGAAACTACATATCACATTGATTGAGAAAAATTATTTTTGACGAACGGAACATGAAATTGTTGTTTTGGAAGCTTCACCTTGTTCAAAATGTACTGTCACATGTGGATGAAGGTTAAACTTAATTGGTGTCAGATTACTGTCCTCCCCTTCTTTTGCAAGGAAGATAATGGTGATGCTATTTCACAAAAGCAATGTTCTAAAAATAATCTAATGATCAGATAATACTAAATTGCATTTGTGCCTTCAAAAGACAATTTTTGCATTTACATAATAGTTCGCGTATGATATGTGATGCATAAAATATTATTTAGTGTGCATTTCAGCCAACGCCAATCCTTTATACTGTCAAATTTAACTACCAAATGGACATAGACAGCCTAAGCTCCTCACATCATCATCTTATTTCCTAAATTATCATTTTTGAGATACACCCCCTTGCAGATCAATGTTGATTAGATGGAAAAAGGTTAAGGAAAAAAATTCAAACAAATTGCTCTCACCATCTATGCTCTTAACCCTCTCTATCGTGTCGAAACTTCTACCTTTCACTTTTGTAAGGTTCTCCAAAGCAGTTTCTACTTTCCTCTATTTAAATCCTCTGTAGTAGTAAGAAAATACTTGTATGACATGAATGATTTTGTATCAAACGGTACATAGCACAGACAAAAAAAGAAAAAAGAATGAAATCATTGTGAAGAGTGTGATGGGTATGAAGAAAAGTGGGGTGAATACAGAAAATGTAAGGTTTATGTTGAGAGTGTGGAGTGTGAGTGTATTTATGAAAAAGTATGTGAGGCGTATTAAGAAAAAATTTAATTGAAAAAGCAATTGTATGATTTATTAAGTATGTAAAGTGTATTCAACAATGTGTGAAGTGTTAATATAATAAGCCTTTCTCTTAAGTAAACATATCTTAATAGCCAGCGCTTCCGTGAGGGTTCGTATTCCGTACATGGAAAAACGTTTTAATGCCTTGCCTTTTGACTGATTTAATGCATTTAATACAAGAGCGTTGCTGGAAAACCATACAAACGTAGATTCCCATTAGGGAATGTTTGGTACGTGAAAAAGAATTCTGGAAAAAGAATTTTTCATGTCTGTAACTGAAGGATTGTAAATACATTTTCTTTTTACAATGTTTGGTAAATATAAGAAAGTAACTATATAATAGAGAGACAAATTCGTATTTTTATTTTTAATTACATAGTTTTTCTCACGGCAAATTTAACAAATATGGGAAAGAAAGTAATTTTCATTCCCAAACTTCATTTCCCGCATACCAAACATAGCCTTATATTTCAACATTTACAGACATTGAAAAAATAAGTTAATTTTTTTGAATTTTCTAATATGTATTTTATGCATTCTTCAGATTGAAAACGAAAAAACTCACTGTGGATGCAAATTTTCTCCTCCTCGATCTTGGACGATTTTGCACCTACAAAACAAGTAGCACCTTAGGTTAAGGCCAATAGCCTCACGCGCCCATGATGAATGGGGGGGGCTTTGGCCGAAGAACCTCCGATGCCAAAGTTAGAATTTTAGAGGGAAAATGTGTTTGGAGAACTTTGTGATTTTTGCAAGAGTGTGGGGGATTTTTGGTAAGAGAAATGGGATGTTTTGTAAGAGAAATGGGATTTTTTGTAAGGGAAAAATCCTCCTCCTCCCTTTGGGTGTGAATGGGTCCCTATTTATAGGATTTGGTTTGGCTTTTTCTCCTCTCCTCATGCATGGCCGGCCCCTCAAGGGGTTTTTGAATTTGATTCTTGTCTTCAATTAGCCCATAAATTGGCTAATTAAATATGGAGTATAATTGGGTGGTTATGGGGGTTACTATTTGATTTAATTTGGACAATAAAGTGGGAAATAAGTGAGATCAAATGCATGGAGGAGGTGGCCGGCTATACCCTATTTTGGGGTTAAATGGGATATATTTTGTGGTTAAGTTTTGGTTTTAATTAGCCAAATTATGATTAATTGGCTAATTAAACCTAAAGGGAAGGTTTTGGGAAATATGAAATGATTATATTATTTAGCTAATCTAAATAATAAAATGGAAAATATATAAAATAAATTAGGTTTGAAGTTGATACCTACTTATGCTTTGGTTGAGAAATAATTACCAGCTGCCTGCGCGTAGAAATCCCGGTATACCCCAAGGGCAGTTTTGTCTTCTTCACGTGTCGCCTTGTGATTATTTTTGGCTCCACACTCACTATCGAAAATGCTTAGTGTTATCAAATTGAATCTTTATTCTCTTATCATATTTTAACTGATATTGTTTCGAACTTGATACTAAACAAAATATAAGCTAAAATCTTAATGCAACATTGGAAAGTTGGTAAAACCGACAAAGATTTAACAATCACCGTTGCGCATTAGTTTGGCCTCATACTGGTACACGTATACGAGTAGAGTCGCGACACGTGTACGCCGGACAACGACCGAGATCGACTTCTTTGTTTAAGAAAAAACGAAACGGGTCAGATAGGGCGGCTTGGCCATAACGAGAGCTGGACGCAGGAAATTAGCCACTGGAGCTTTCTATATTTCCCCATTTCCCATTTTACCCTTCCACTTGCATTCTTCTAGGATGCCGTTCATTTTAATTTTTCTTAAATAATATAAATTTGGGTCCTCTTTTACCCATGCAACATAAGTTCATAACAACATGCACCAACAAAAACAATATATTATTTGCTTCTTTCTTATGGGTGGATGACAGAAAGTATACCTCACACCAACCAAATCGATATGCTATTCGTAATTCTTGAGAAATTTTTGTGTGACGGTCACCTTGGACGGTGCCAAAAACACTTTTTAATCGGGCAATTTTAAATGATAAAATTAAATTAAAAATTCGAGATAATGTTATTAACTTATTGTCTAATTACATGATATTGGATAATTGGTGTTTAGAACGCTAAAATTATTAACTATTAACTAATGAAAAGAGTTACATGACTAAAAAGAGTGAGAGAATAAGAAAAGTATAGAGCATGAGGAGTAATTTATATTTCTAGTTAGAGCAATTTTTCATCACAAAAGAAGTTGAGTGGGGGCAACTACATAATTTTGTTAGTTTACATGTTATAAAGAAATGATGAAGTTGATATTTTACATGTTAATATTTGTGCTGAAAAACTATTTCTAATTTTTGTGTTCATTTTGGGTTTTTTTTTGCCACATTGATGCCTTATTCATCAGGCAATAGCATAATCTTATTTTCTACCATTCGAAAACAAATGAAGTCCATTGCGGAAGCTAGAAGTTGTACATGCTCGCCTCTAGGCTCCCTCATTGCCTGGAGGTGGTAAAGAGCATGACAACATGCACCTCTCAATTTGAGCTTATTTTCATGATGGTTTTTAGTGAGAACAACTATTTTAAAGAGTGAAGAGAAAGAAAAAGGACATGAGCTACTTTAGGGTTAAAAACAGTTCTTTACATCAGTTATGCTTGGTAGACAGTTTAGGGTTTCTTTGGATGTAAGCACATCATTCATGGCTCTTGTTTGCAGTGCATATTACTTAGTCCTATACTTAGTCAAGATTATTATGGATATGCAAGGAAAATATCTATAGCCCTCATGCATGCAAGTATCAATCATAACAGGGAAAAAGAAACCAGAATTGAAAATTTAAAGAAACATCAGTTCATTCATATTGCATGCATGATTTCATATACGTTAGTTTTTTATGGATTTTAATTATACAAATATTGGCTCTGATACCAACTGTTAAATCTAATGCGTTCGTGTACATTAAAATACCATTGCACTAACCTTGAGAACTCATCGTTCTAGCACAATAACAAGCACTACAATTGCAGCTAACACCCTCTTGCAATTCGAACTTCAAAGGATGATCTTCTACACACTCACCACCACTGTATTACTCGAACCTATGGGGAGCTCTCTGAGTGTATGTATCGGTGGTGTATGCAGGGACCTTCCCTTGATATTTATACTACTACAACCCCAGCGTACATTCTCATAATCATAAGCTAGGATTCTTTATTGTACAAGGATATAATCTACCAAATCTCAATCCAAATAGGATAGTATCAAGAGCCCTTATTCTTCAATTATAACTAGGTTATATTCCTTACTTGGAGTCCAAGTTATAGCTTATAACTAAACCCTAATCACACTTACATTCCACATAAATTTTTATTAGCTATATTGACCTATTAGCTGTTGGATTAGAGTCTAACATCCAACAATGGTCATCCTAGTATCACATCGTAGGATGAAAGGCAATCAACAATTGTGAATCTGGTCGTCGGGCTTACTCTCTTGGGGTGGCTTCCAATGGTTAGAGTGAGATTCATCTCCCCAATCAGGTGTATTAAACCATCTCTTAACACTATAAGTGGAGCCACATTCCCACACAAGAGATCCCGATTGACCCCTAACTGGTCAAACACTGACAGAAAAATCATTTTCGTCAATCTACCATTGTCGATGAAGATCCAAGTGACCTCACAATTGGCGATCACGATCAAGATGACCAGGGAGCCATCATGGGGTTGCAAGACTTCAAACCCATCTTCTTTGTTGAACACAATACTCTCTCCCTATAATCTTCCTATTGGTTGGTCCGTAGTCCTGACCAAATAGGAATGTGACACCACCTAGAACGACACCCAGACATATGCCTTCCATGCCCAGTTTGAATTGGTAAACAGCTTACATGAAGTCAACATCACTCCTAACTTGATCCCAGACAGTTTAGTAAGATTAACTGAAGAAACTGGTTGATAGAGTTGGTATATATCAGTACTTGTAACTTGGCAGACAAGTCTACCGAGCTTTAAAAGCATGCATTTAGATATCTATTTTCTATGGGATACAATAATTTAATCTATAAAATTTGAAAAAATTGATCTTTGAAATTTTGTACTCTTGAATCTTTTTACATCAATGAATTTTTTTTCTTTTAAATTTCTTCCACCCTGACTTGGGAGGGGAATGGCTGATGGCTTCTGAAAAATGTATCTATTTTCTGTCTTGAAGAATTATTCATTTGGATATCACTTCATTGTCTTATTTTTCCACTCACGTTGTAATTCCACCCACCTTAAAAAGTTAAAAAAATTTAAATGTTATTTTTCCACCCACTATTATTCCCAAAATAACCTTTAATATATACGTACATATGAAATTATAAAATTGTCTCTTAAAAAATATAACAAATAATATGTAAATGAAAAACACTAAGGTTTGCAAATTCAAATGGAAACAATAGAGGTATTCAAATTCTAAAGAATTCAATAATGACAAATTTAAAAATACAATGGACAAATTCAAATGACCTACACGCAAATTATTCTTCAACCTTTTCAATGGAAACATAATCTTCTACCTCTTCTGTATAAGCGTCATCTTCTACCTGTTTAATGAAAAAATCATCTTCTAAGTTCATTGCTATTTTTTTACTTTCTCTGAATGAAAGGAGATGAAAATATGAGTTAGGGTTTAAGGTAAACAAATTGTCTCTCATGCCCAACTTTTTTTTAAAAAAAAAATTAAGCAAAACAAGATAATTAATGTCCTTATCAGTCTTTTTGTAAATGGACAAATTTGTAATTAAAAAAATTCATTAAAAGATTATGGAAAGATACAACATTGAAGTAGGAATAACATCACTCACTATCGATTAGATTAGCAATCTCCAAAAAAATATAAACACCCACTAACACAAAAAGTGATTGTATTTTGGCTGAAAGTAGTTCAAGCTCCAAGGGACCCCAATTCTTGAATTAGAGAAGTTAAATCTGAGAAAGACGAACCACCTTCTTCAACAGCCCTCATTGCCATCTCTCTAAGTACCCTGGCTCTGCCTCTCATTCCCTCTGCTTCTTCACTCACCATCACTTGATTTACAGCCTTTTCTACGGCTTCCTTCTTCACACTGGCTTCCTTCACATCTAGAACTGTACTCCATTGTTTAACACCAACGGCAACCCCGGTTTTCAGTACCTCAGTCACCAACTTCTCATTGTAAAACTGCTCAGCCGACACGGGCCATGTGATCATTGGCACCCCAGCAGACACTCCTTCAAGGATAGAGTTCCACCCGCAGTGAGTCACGAAGGCTCCAATTGCTTGGTGCTCAAGAATCGGCACTTGCGGAGCCCAACCTCTTATGATTAGTCCTTTACCTTCCATTCTCTCCTCAAACCCTTCGGGGAGCCACTCTTCTTTATCATTCTTTTCTCTCTTCACAACCCAAATTAACTCCTGCCCAGAAGCCTCAAGCCCCGCTGCAATTTCTAGGAGCTGAGAATCAATGAAATTGGTTGTACTTCCGAAACATATGTAAACAACTGAATTGGGTTTCTTAGAATTAAGCCAATTCAAGCACTCGTGCTGATCAAGGGAGGCATCGGCATCTGCTGCCTTATTGACTGACGAAACCGGGCCTATATGCCATGCCTTCCTCCCAAACACTGTCCTGTAATGATCTGCAAAAGCCGATTCAAGTTCATAAAAGCTGTTAACAATGAACCCATAGCTCTTTTCCTCGCTCTCCCTCGCCGCTTTAAACAACTTGGTGAGTTCAGAACGTTGCTTGGGAAATGTCGGCATTTGGCTTCTTGTCAGCTTCATCTCAACTGGAAAATTAGGAATAGTAAAAACTTCTGAATCAGAAGACAGCTTCGCGTGAGGCTCGTACAACGCCACACTAAAAGAAGCACACAAAGCGAAAAAACCGATGCCATGAAATATGATCCTTGGAATACCAAACTTGGCAGCAACATCTGTTGCCCAAGGAAAGAAAGCGTCTGCAACAAGGCAATGAGGGCGGTGTTCGTCTAAAATCTGCTCAATTTGTGGTTGAAGAAGGAAGGTGGCTTTGATGAACTTTTCGTTCATCTCACTGGTGGTAGCTAGGTTACCATTTTCACATCCTTGAGGCAACCCTACTTCCTCAGTTGGGAACTTGATGACAAGAATTTCAACGTCAAATCCCAACTTCTTGCTGCTTTGGATTTCTTTGGAAAAGAGAGGTGCATTGAGAGGGGTGGTTATTAGGGTGGATTTTACACCACGAGAAGCAAATAGTTTGGCCATGTTTATAAGGGGTATGAAGTGGCCTTGAAGCATAAATGGGAAGAAGAAAATGTGAAGCTGCTCGTGGGATTTAGTTTCCATGGGGACTTGACAGAATGCACACAGCAGCTCCAACAATGGATGGTGATGAAGAGAGTTGATGCTAAACAAGGAGGTGAAAGATTCAATATATTACATTGAGACTTGGGATTTAAGGATTTGTTTATATTTTTTTTTTATATTCATGTTCTGGGCTGGCAAGTTGCAAGACTAGAATGGCTTTTTGAAGTTTTGAACCATGTGGTCTTTGTTATGTCATTGCATACGTACATCATTTTGGTCGCATTAGAGTTTGAATTCTATAGCAAGGTATGATCTATTAGGGTGCGTTTGGTACGCAAACGGGACGGGATGGGACGGATGTTGTAAATTTTAAAAAAGACAACGGGCATTTTTGTCTTAAAATGTTAAAAATTTCTGTCCCACAGACGTGGAACAACCCTGTTCCAGGGGAGAGGTGGAACCAAAAATCATCCAAAACTTGTCCCGTGGAACGCCTCGTCCCACCCTGTTCCGTCCCATCCCGTGTACCAAACGCACCCTTAAGGTTCGTATCTCTGGCGATTGAATTCTTAAACATGAAAATCGACTAATAATAAATAAATAAAGCAAGCCATAGTGCTATATTTATAAAAAAGACTAATGGATAGAATTGTAAATGAGTCGACTCAAACTGAATATCATCACTCTGTTTAACCTTAATTTGTTTCTTGTACGTGCCAAGCTTGAGCGGGTTTAAAAAATTTCAAATTCAATAATGAACTCAAGCTGTTTAAAACTATTTATTATAATATGTTGATAAGGTTTTGTAAATAAAATTTTCTTCATAATACATTATAGAAAACATAAACATTGCAATGAACTTTTTTTTCAAACATGCCATTTTAGATAGTCACATAAATGTCTATTTCATTTTTCATGGGTGGACTAACGGAAGGATGTGCCTGTGTCATTACGTTTATTGTTTTTCTAGAATGAAATCAAATTGAAACTGTCAATTTATAGTGCATGTGCCATTACGTTTATTGTATTTTATAGCAAGTATTTTTAGTTGTTTAAAAATTTTATACTATCAAAATATTTTTTTTCTTAACGTGTCAAAATGTGTTACCCATGTGTCACCTTCGTGTAAACATGTTAAGGATCCATTATTAACGAGTTTTTATCGTGTGACTCAATAACGACCCGATTAGTTATCGTGTTGACTCAATAACGACCCGATTAGTTATCGTGTTGACCCCGAAACCTATTATTTTTGTATCGTTTACGTATCGTGTTAACGAGTCATGTAAGAAATTGCCAACTCGGTGTATGGAATACTCTTCAATAACATGGGGAGTCTTGTTGGATCTTTACATGTTGAGCCTTGTTGGGCTAAAGCCGCTAGTCCATCTGGATATTTTTTTAGCATATATCCCGAGATTATTAAATAATAATTTTAATCTTTTTTTTTGGGTAACTTTTTTTTAAAATAAAATTTATGTGGATTATCTTAATTTTTTTTTATGAACATTTTAATATAAAAATTGTTGGAAAATATAAGTATTTTGGTTTATTTGAATGTTTGGTTTTCTAGGCTTAGCCCATTAGCATTAGGGTTTTGATTTCTTACCTTTTAGGATTAGGATTAGTTTATTATAAATAGCATGCGTGTTATTCATTTGAGATCAAGCTAGTCACAATGTAGCCTCTTAGGTTTTGTAGCCGTTTCGGCATTCTCAGTTATTTAATAATATTCTTATTATTTTGTAGTCTCGTTTGTTCTGCACTCTGATATTCAACTTGGTATCAGAGCAGGTTTGATCCTTCGGGATTTAATCTGCCCTTGATTATTATCAGTTTGTTTGTCCGTCTTGTTCGTTGTTTAGATTGTAGTTGGTTTATGCCACATCCCGGGCCCGCTCCACCACCGTAGCACGATATTGTCCGCTTTAGGCCCCAACCACACTCTCACGGTTTTGTTTCTGGGAACTCACGAGCAACTTCCCAATGGGTCACCCATCATGGGAGTGCTTAAGCCCCCTTCTCGCTTAACTTCGGAGTTCCAACGGAACCCGAAGCCAGTGAGCTCCCAAAAGGCCTCGTGCTAGGTAGGGATGGGAATATACATTTAAGGATCACTCCTCTGGGCGATGTGGGATGTCACAGTTTAGTTTGTTAAAAAAAAGGAATAAGAGGGAAAAGAAGAAAGAAGGAAAAGAAAAAATTTGTTTAGAGTTTTTTAGGCCCACACGGGCAAAAGAAAAAAAATGGTTTAAGTTTGTTTTTTAGGTCTGCGGGAATTGTTGGTTGTCCTGTTTGAGATTGTTTTGTGACTGTCACTTGAGTGTTTGGATCTGTGACCACTTAAGTGATAGAACTTTGTTTTTGTTTGTTTGTTGCTCCAATTGAGATATGGAAATCTCATCCGTTTAGTGACAGGTTCTTTCCATACTCTCAACACTAGCCAGTCAAGAATCAAGAACCAGTTTGCTAGTTTGCAATCAAAACTCAAGAATCAAGTCAAGTCAAGAATCAAATCAAGTCAAGAATCAAGTCAAGTTTGCATGTCTGCCAGTCCGCCTAACGGAGCCAGTCTGCCTCTGCTTGTTTGCAAACCCATGTCATATACCGCCATGAGTTTGACGAGGAGTGTTGGAAAATATTAGTATTTTGGTTTATTTGAATATTTGGTTTTCTGGGCTTAGCCCATTAGCATTAGAGTTTTGATTTCCTACCTTTTAGGATTATGATTAGTTTATTATAAATAGCATGTGTGTTATTCAGTTGAGATCAAGCTAGTCACAATGTAGCCTCATAGAGTTTTGTAGCCGTTCTGTCATTCTCAGTTGTTTAATAATATTCTTATTATTTTGTAGTCTTGTTTGTTCCGCACTCTGATATTCAACTAAAATATTTAAATTTCGATAAGTAATTAAAAATCATACAAATAGATAAGTATTTATGAAGTTTTAAGTGAAATTTGATCAAAATAATTTTTTACAATTACTTTGGACGTTAGATTTAATTTTGGGTCGTCAAATATTTTTTCTTTTCCTATTATATTTGATCTCATTTGATCACAACCATTGAATTATAAGTAAAAAAAAAATGTTTGAAATATAACAATTTGGTAGGTCCATAATTATTTAAGCCAAACTTAATTTCAGAGGGGAATTTAGCTCAAGATATATTTTCTCCTTAGGGCTTATTTTAGCCCAATGGTTGGATATGGTTTGTGGGAGTTTTAAAACTTATATTTTAAGTTTTATCCTAAAAATTAGAGATGGTCTAAGAACAACTTCCATTTAGTCTGCTTTAATACACGTAGCGTTCCATAAAAATAATACAGATAAAATTTGATTAACACAGATAAAATTTCCATAAAAATAAAAGAAAAGCGTGTGTGCCAAGAGGCTGCACAATCGTGAGTGCCACAAACGTAATCTGTTGGTCTTTCAAAATACATTACCTCACTCGACATCCAGTGAGTGAATTTAACAACTAATTCATGTGGTCTGGGTAAGTATCGCCTGTGGTTTTTCCCATCATCATTGGACTTTTACTTGCTTGCTTGTCTAGTTTGACAGTCCCCATTCCGAGCACTTAATATCACATTATGGTGGCCACAAAAATTCTCTGGAACTTCCTTTAAGGATTTGTCCCTCCTCCTCGGGTGTTATTCTCCATAGACCGACTAGTGAGAATCCGTACTTGTAGAATTTTGTTGTTGATAAGTGCTCGTGGCTGCTCGGACTTGCACGCTTCAAACTGGGTCTTTTCTTGCAAATCACCGCTCTTCCACTATCAGGGTAGTACTTCTGAGGTAACCATCCCACTCGGTAAAGCGATTGGATCGTTAAAAAATTGTTAGGATCTGGCGCGAATGAATACTTATAAATCTAAACATAATATGTCACATTTACTAAATGTAAAATAGTTATTAAAAAAAAACCTCTCTCTCTCTCTCTCTCTCTCTCTCTCTCTCTCTCTCTCTCTCTCTCTCTATATATATATATATATATATATATATATATATAATCATAAAACAAAAAAACCCATAGATATGAGTAATCATGTTTTAATTTGATGTTCTCAGTTAGTATTCGTAATTTTATTTTTCAAATTGATTTTTTAAAATAATGTATAATTATTTTTTATTTTTATCTTTGATCCAAGTGGCACAAATATTGTGGGGCCCGAGATGTCCACATCAATTGATAAAAGAAGAAATTGAAAACATTGTATGATTTTGAAATTTGACTAAAATTTGAGAGTGGAAAATATAATTTAATCATAGATTATAATTTGGGATCATATGGAAGAGGAATAATATAAGATGAATTTTTTTTAATAAACGATATTTTTTACATTAAAAATAAAAAGTGAGCTTAAAAAATTGCTCTCACCATCTATGCTCTTAACCCTCTCTATCGTGTCGAAACTTCTACCTTTCACTTTTGTAAGGTTCTCCAAAGCAGTTTCTACTTTCCCCTATTTGAATCCTCTGTAGTATTAAGAAAATACTTGTATGACATGAATGATTTTGTATCAAACGGTACATAGCACAGAAAAGAAAAAAGTAAAGAAAAAAGAACGAAATCATTGTGAAGAGTGTGAGGTGTATGAAGAAAAGTGGGGTGAATAGAGAAAATGTAAAGTTTATGTTGAGAGTGTGGAGTGTGAGGGTATTTATGAAAAAGTATATAAGGTGTATTAAGAAAAAATTTAATTTAAAAAGCAAATATAGAGTTTATTAAGTATGTAAAGTGTATTTAAAAATGTGTGAAGTGTTAATATAATAAGCCTTTCTCTTAACTAAACATATCGAAATAGCCAGCGCTTCCGTGAGGGTTCTTATTCCGTACTTGGAAAAACGTTTTAATGCCTTGCCTTTTGACTGATTTAATGCATTTAATACAAGGGCATTGCTGGAAAACTATTCAAACGTAGATTCCCATTAGGGAATGTTTGTTACGTGAAAAAAAATTCTGGAAAAAGAATTTTCTTTTTACAGTGTTTGGTAAAGATAAGAAAGTAACTATATAATAGAGAGACAAATTCGTATTTTTATTTTTAATTACATAATTTTTCTCACGGCAAATTTATCAAATATGGAAAAGAGAGTAATTTTCATTCCCAAACTTCATTTCCCACATACCAAACATAGCCACAGTGTAAATCAAGGGGGAATGAAATAAAATGGTAATGCCATGGCCTCATATTTCAACATTTCCAAACATGGAAAAAATAAGTTAATTTTTTGAATTTTCTAATATGTATTTTATGCATTCTTGGAGGAATTTATCTATGTTTTATTGCGATCTCTAGGTCTCAACAAGCACACAGAATGATAGTGTATACATAATAAGAGCGATTTTCTTTATAACAATAATACATAGACACATAAATTAGTCACATTATTGACACACTCTTTAAAAGAAGTATATCCTATTCTTATTACGAGACTGTCATATGCTAGTGCGTGAACAATATGCTAACCACTAAATCCACCTTGCCACACTCACCCGCAAAATCGATACAACAATGTGGTTGGAGTCGGAACTAAGGTGAGGCTCCGAGACTCGAGTTGAAGACCACAAATCGTTAACGTGAGTCGAACTACGAACTTGAGATTGAAAACGAAAAACTGACTATCGAAAATGCTTTGTTTTATCAAATTAGATCTTTATTCTCTTATCATTTTTTTAACCGATATTGTTTCGAACTTGATACTACGCAAAATATAAGCTAAAATCTTAACGCAACATTGGAAAGTTGGTGAAACCGACAAAGATTTAATAAGCACCGTTGCGTATTAGTTTGGCCTCATACTGGTACACGTATACGAGTAGAGTCGCGACACTTGCGACACACATGTGTACGCCGGACAATGACCGAGATCGACTTCTTTGTTTAAGAGAAAACGAAACGGGTCAAATAGGGCGGCTTGGCCATAATAAGAGCTGGACGCGGGAAATTGGCCACTTGAGCTTTCTATATTTCCCCATTTCCCATTTTACCCTTCCACTTGCATTCTACTAGGATCCCGTTCATTTTAGTTTTTCTTAAATAATATAAATTTGGGTCCTCTTTTACTCATGCAACATAACAACGTGCACCAACAAAAACAATATATTATTTTATTCTTTCTTGTGAGTGGATGACAGAAAGTATACCTCACACCAACCAAATCGATATGCTATTCGTAATTCTTGAGAAATTTTTGTGTGACGGTCACTCTGAACAGTCATAAACATTTTTTAATCAGGCAATTTTAAATGATAAAATTAAATTAAAATTTTGATATAATGTTATTAACTTATCGTTTAATTACATGATTTTAGATAAATGGTGTTTAGAAAGCTAAAATTATCAACCATTAACTAATGAAAGGAGTTACATGACTAAAAAGAGTGAGAGGATAAGAAAAATATAAAGCATGAGGAGTAATTTATATTTTTAGTTAGAGCAATTTTTCATCACAAAAGAATTTGAGTGGGGGCAGCTGCAACTCAATGGGCAAATGTTGCCTCGGTCCATGACAGTCACCTTGCTACGTAATTTTGTTGTTTTACATGTTAAGATTTGTGCTGAAAAACTATTTCTATTTTTTGTGTGTTCATTTTGAGTTTTTTTTTTGTGGCCAGATTGACGCCTTATTCATTAAGCAATAGCATAATCTTATTTTCTACCATTTGAAAACAAATGAAGTCTCTTGCGAAAGCTAGGAGTTATACATGCTCGCCTTTAGGCTCCCTCATTGCCTGGGAGTGGTAAAGAGGATGGCAGCATGTATCTCTCAATTTAAGCTTATTTTTGTGACGGTTTTTTAGTGAGAACAACTATTTTAAAGAGCGAAGAGAAAGAAAGAGGACATGAACTACTTTACTTTTACGAAAATTTGTACAGTAAAGAGGTCAGTGGCCCTGGATTGGCAAGGCATCCCAGACCATGAGAGGCAGCTTTTGTCCAAATGGAGGACAATTTAAAGGTAAAAGGAAGCAAGAAAATGCTTATGAAGCATTCTTTTTATATAATGGCTTTTATGGCAAATCATGAGAATCACTATATTTGTGGGTTTCGTAATTAGGAATCAATTCTTGGATAAGATACGGGTTTATATCATCAAAATGACAAGATGTTTTTTGCATGCGGGGATGAATCTAAATTTTTTAATTTTTCTTCCTTAATATTTGTACTATCGAGTGGTTCATAAAATTATTAATTAATTTTATACATAAAGAATAATATATTTTTGTAACGCTGACATAAAACTCGTAACACTAAAGAAATTAAAATCCGCAACCAATAGAAGCAATTGGACGGCGGCATGTTGCTAATATGCTGCATGTGGGAAAAACGGCGGTCCCACCGAACCTTAAAATAAGCTTTGTCAGGATTTACCTTTTCTCAATAATGACGATTACCACGTCAGAACCAAATCTAGAACAACAAATCCGGATCTAATCCTGAAAATTCATAAATCGTGTCCGTTTATTGTACATTATGCCGTTAGAAATTATTTTAAATATTTTTAATTAAAATTAAACACAAATTGTACTACAAAAACTGACTGTACGATACGAACACGATTCACAAATTTTTAGGATCTTCACCAAAAAGATCCAAAGAAGATCATGTTGGTAGAAAAACTAATCCAATGCCAAACAAACATTAGGTGCTTGAGTTTACGAAGAGTTTTACTTTTGAATCTTTTTAGCATTTTTTGGTATTCATGTTCACTTAAAGTAATAGGTCTTAACTCGATTTTTGTCAAAAGTGAGTTCCAACAAAATTATTAGGATGATGTTGTTGACACCCAACTTCACCTCTTACACAACTTTATTAATTTTATGCTCTTGAATCAAATGAATTGAACAAAATTAATAGACAAAAAATAATAAGAGGATGGGATATTAAAAAAAAAGGGTATGGATATCACTATTCGATTAATAAGACAAGTCTTTTGTGAAATTTAGCGCATTTTCCGCACTTTATTATTGATAATATCTTATATATTAAAAAATTAAAAGTTAAGAAAAATCAATTATTCCTTTTTTCACTTTAATTTGTTTAAGCAAAAAGGTAATAATCAAGGAAAAGCACGAAGGGCATTTCGGTAAAACTGAATGGCAAAATTGTTCTATACGCGTCACTCTGAGGCCCATATTTCATCGCCATTACCGACCCTTCAGTTCTTCATAATATCCCCCTCCCCATTTCTCTGTCCCCATTGCCCCATCGCCCGTCCAAACCTCTCCTCTCCTCTCTCTAAAAACCACAACTTTTTCTTCCTCTCTCTCTCTAGGAAAACCACACCCTCCATTTTTCTTTCTTTCCATCTATCTATATCTTTGAAAAAACAGAAGAAGAAAAAAAGAGAGGAGGAGAGATCGATCGATCGATCAGAATTTGAATGAAAAAAATGGCACAGAGAGCGGAGAAGGAAGAGACGGAGTTCAAGGTCCCCGAAACTCTAACGCACTGCGTCAACAACTGCGGCGTCACCGGTAATCCCTCCACCAACAACATGTGCCAGAATTGCTTCAACGCCGCATCGGCCGCCGCCGCCACCGCCACCTCATCGTCGTCTTCGTCCGCGGCGATTTTGAAGTTTTCTGCAGAGAAAAGTCCCAGATCTACCTCATCCTTCAGCTTCGAGGCCCCGGCCGAGACCTTCCGGAAGACGACGGCGTCGGAGATCCCTAGATCGGACGAGTCGCCGAATAGGCGCGTGGTCAATCGGTGCTCCGGATGCCGGAGAAAGGTCGGGCTGACCGGGTTCCGGTGCCGGTGCGGCGAGCTCTTCTGCTCCGAGCACCGGTACTCCGACCGCCATGTGTGCAGCTACGACTACAAGGCCGCCGGTCGCGAGGCCATCGCGAGAGAAAACCCCGTGGTCAAGGCCGCCAAGATCGTCCGGGTCTGACTGGTTCGATAATTATACATCGATTGAATTTGTAGAAATGGAAAAGACTGAAGAAGTTTCGGAATTTTCTGGAGAAAATTTGAATAGGTATTTGTGGCTCGATCGGTTCTCATGGCGCGTCTCTCTCCCGGAGATCATCAGCGATCGTTTAGACGGAAGACCCAAACGGAATTTAGAGATGGAGATAGATCGCTTCGTCAATCAAATTCTCTCTGATTTTTTTTTTTTAAATTTTAATTATATTTTCGTGTTCTTATTTTTATTTTTTGTCGTGGATTGGAAATGATAAAAATTATTGTGATGATTTACGATATTCGATGTGTTTGTTGAATGTTCAGCTTTTTGTAATTTTAATATATTTTCTTCTCCCTGCAAACTTTGAGTGGCAGTTGAATGTACTTTCCAGGAAGGGACAGGTGTTTTTCGTCATTTAATATTCGCAACTGGAAAATCAGTTGCCGATGGTGGGAAGCAGTGGGGTCCGTGGAATGGACACGAGATGACGTTTTACAATTATTAAATTTATCGCGATTATTTCAATAGACTTCAATATATCGCGCTGGCATGTTGGCGAGAGGGTCCATGCGAAGCTGACGTGTGAGAGCGGTTTTGACCGTAAAAGGTGTAAAGCGTTGGACGTGAGGTGAAGGGAACATTTACGTGCGATAATTGCTCGCTGTTTTCAATATAAAGTGATGTGGGGCGGGGATCTCGAGGGTGGCGAGATCGACGGCTGAGATTGGGTGTTGGTGGGTGCGTAGAATAGAATAGGTGACGTGGATGAGTGCGCGTGGCGTGGATGCATATCAATCGCGTTGTGTGGTGGGGCCCATGGTGGGTGTGGGGACCACCCGTTTCGCGACCTTTCAGTGACATGAAAAGCCGTTAGAAAGGTCCATGTATTTGTTTTTTTGGTTATGTGAATGGGTATGCATGCATAGGTGCATGTATGTGACATCGGACGAATCGGAAGTTGTTTTGTCTTCATCGTTTTGGGGGGGTTTGGGTTTGGAACCTGGGCTTGGAAGCATAGTTCTTAATTCTTATCTTGTTGGTAGAAAATGGAAATGTAAAGTGAAACTGCTAAAGCTAAATGATTGTCTTGAAGAGGTAGGTTTGGTATGGTTACTTGGAGCGACAAAAAGATCCATGCTTCACATTATAACAAATTTAGGAATAAATTTTCGTACTTTTTTTAGTTTAATGACCGAAGCTCCTAGTGAGTCAAAGTTCGGAAACTATGGCTTCTTTTTTTCTTTTATTTATTTAACTACTATGACTTATGAGAAAAGAAAATCCAACTTATGTGTATCAAAACTTATATATTTCAACGGCTCTTTTGCACGCTTGCACAAAGATAATGGGAAAATATGACTAGGAAAATGTTGAAAAATGTAATTTAGTAAATACAGATATAAGGTCAAATTCTAAGCACCAACCTCAACATGTATGGTTGGACTTGGCGGGTACTACACGAAAGCCTGTTCCCCGTAAAATAATCCATCATTAAGAGCTAAATTTACAATAATCCCACAAATCCTTCAGAAATAAGAAATAAATAAATAAAACTCTTGTATTTGGGTCGTAGGAGCTTCTGCTTCTTGTTTTATAATATGAGAGAAGGGGGGGGGGGGGGGGGGGGGGGAATTCACAATGATCTAATACTTTATTTTTTTTTTCATTTTATTATTGTTAGCGTGAGGGGAGAACTTGAAACTAATACATAATTCAGGGGAGAAGAGAAGACAGGAAAAGATGAGAGAGACGAGAAGGGGGGGGGGGGGGGGAGTTTCAAGCCTAAAATGGATGGATAGAACTCTAACACCTTATCTACTAGGATATTGGACTATTTATTGATATTAGAGATGGAGAGGCAACTAATACTTAGAGCTAGTTTGGTAAGGGCAGTGGTAGCGGAGGTGTTAGAAGTCGGGGTTGTGGTTGTAGTTATGGTGGCAGTGGCGGGATTGTGTTTATGGTGGTGTTGGTGGCAGTGGTGGCCATGATGATGGTGATGATGGCTGTGGTTGTTGTGGATACAATGTGGCAATTATGGTTGTGATGGTGGTGGTGGCAACATTTACTCACGATTGCAATGATGGTGGTGGTATAAGGTTATTGTTTGTAGTGATAGATGGTGACAATCACTTTGTTCAGCTATAAAATGTGGGGTGAAATAAACTATACCGTAGTGCCAAGTGACAGGAAAAAAGTTTGTAGTTGACTAGTTGAGGATAGGGCAACTCGAGTTTGATTATGCAGAAACATCCAATAATTCCCATAACAAATTTCTTAATAGATATCTAAAGATAAAACGGAGTCATAAAGATGTTAATGTTTTACATTAGTCACTAATCAAAGGTGCTATGTAATTTAAAGGCCAAGGGCATAACCACCCTGAAATGTGCACCGCATCACGGTTTCTTATCAGCACTGTCGTGAGAAGAGGGGCACGGCAACGTCTCAGTTTTAGGCACCATCTGGCTGGCTAAAAGGGTTGGCGATCTCATCTGTGCCATCTGTCGGCGACACAAGCATTACAGCGGTTCCCCTACAAACCTGACACCATAATATTGCACACTCAAAGCTTGTTGTACAGCACCTCAGCAAAATAACCAGTAATATAATACTAAATCCAAAAGACGGAAACACACACAAGCGCTAATGAATTCCCAAAAGGTATTTTACTTTGCCAAATAGCTAAAAAGCTTTGGATAGTTCACTGAGTTTCTGATTTAGTGGAAAAATGCATGTGGAGGATTATATGGATTGGAAAACTAGTTCCGAGACTCACTTTGTGTGGAAGCTTGTGAAGCTTAAACCGAAAAATACGGCCCTTTCAATAGCAGAAGAAAGTTCGAGCAATTTGCTCAACAAGGAGAAAACAGAATATGCAAAGCAGCTTTTAGCAGCTGATTAAATGATGGATTTGTAACAGAAATTCCACTCACTATACCAAAAGAAGGAAGGACCATAGACAAGTATTTGAGTAAGTTTAATGGACTCGCAGTCTCTGTCGTGGCAAAATTGGCACTTTTATTCTCAAGGACGGTACTAGTTGGACTATTGTCTAAAAAATAGGTTGAAATTTGAAGTTGGCTACTAGATGGGGAAAGGAACTGAGGTACCAGTCATATAACTCAATTACATCAAGAGACAATATTGAAGATGAAGTTATGTGTGTCAAAGTGCCTACAGATTCATGTCACATTATGTTATAAAAACCATAGTTGTACGATGACATGATGCATTAAATAAAGCCAACAAGTATTGGTCCGAAGAGTAAACAAGAAGTATACAAGTTTGCATACTCTAAGATAAGTCACTAATCCCCCAAAGGATCAAATGAATTTTTCACCTTTAAGAAGTTTCAAATTATGAGCAACCGATGGGTAGTCATGTGTGCATTGTCTTAGAGGAATTTAAAGGATGACCAGCCCTAGAATTGACCGAGCAGAACTTTAACAACATTTGAAAAACTTCAAAGTGCAACTTAGTGATGATTTTGCAGATGAGTTCTCCATTGATAAAATGCAAGAACCATGCCAAAAGATTAAGTTCATCTAACCATGATCTTTTATGCTTAGAAAAGTTAGAATGTTGGTCCCGTGCCCAACAGAAAACTTAACACTAAAAAATAAGCTCAGGTTTCGCCCTAGATGCCTCAAAATTCCATGATATGCTATAGAGAAAAGAAAAGTACCCAAAAGGAAAACTATATTCAAGAATTAACACAGTTTTTAAGCAAGATTCCAACCCAATTGAACTTGAAGTTTCTGTACTTTAGTCATATGAAGGGTACTTTGCGCACTTGTTTTGATTGTACAGGCGCACTTGTTTTCCTATTCTTCGGAGCAGTACCCTACTGATCATACACGCGGACTTGTTTTCCTAATCTCAGAGCTTTTCCTTATAGTTGGATCAGCTTGGGGGGTATTCCCCTAATTCTAGTCAAATATAGTTAGACTAATAAAGCAAGGAGATCCAAGCCATTTTCTTAATATGCTAAGTTTCTCTTGGGTCTGGTGATTATTCTTTCTTTACTAGAGCTGGTTTGGTATTGCTGTACTTTAAAGAAAAATTGTTCCTGCTATGCTGTGAGAAAAAAAACCTGTGAAATAAAGTGTTTGATAAACTTTTTTGTAAAAGTATTTTTGAAAAAAAAAACAGTATTATAGTGTTTGATAAACTTTTATGTAAAACAAATGTGAAAAAAAAGCTAGTTTTTCATAGCTGGGTTTTGCAACTTTGTGTTTTTGGCTATTTTTCACCCAAAACTATGAAAAAAAGCTAAAGTTGAATGTTTACCAAACTTTTTTTTATACCTACTTTTTTTTCAGAATCATCTCAGTACCAAACCAGGGCTAATTGTCCCGTTTTTCTTCTAAAAAAATACTAATTTTCCCCTTAGATTTTCATTTCTCCCCTTACTACTATATTCTCACTGCTGTGATAAGATAATCAGAAAGTATCACAATCAGGCATACCATAAATCCTAACAACTTTAGGCATAGTTGAATACTACTAAACCAGCAACCAAAATCTATATGTATACATGAAGTTCCTGCACTGTTTTTTTAAAGATCCTACGACAAAGATATACTAGAAGAATACATACTATGAGGCCAAGGCGCCTGGTCTGATCAGTGGTCTTCAATGGATCATCAGAATCTGCAAAGCAAGGGAAAGATTCTCAAGTCAACTAAGCATTCACTAGGAAAGTTCCAAAATCGTGAAGTTTAAACACACACATCGTTAACGGTTTCCGGAATGCTGTGAAACATTTACCTCTTAGAAACTCCACTGCTTCATCTAGGACAAGGTTTAACAACTGGTCATATCCTTTCAGAGTCCCTGTCACTGTAACCAAATTCACAACAGAAAATCAAATTGTGCGTATAAAATAGGTCATAAGAAAGTTTTAAAACAAAAAACTCCCATTAATATTGTCCTAACGAGCGCGATGTAAATCCTGGTGACATTAGTTTCTCTTCAGTGTCACCACATATCCTGGATCATATCATAACAGATTTACTGTACAACCTACAACGGGTGTGGATTTCTACATTCTAAATCTTCGAGGTTGTTTAATTAGGATCTTGAAACCCCCTATTTCGTGTTAGATAGAACCAAAAATTGCTTGAAATATGACACCCTGCAAGAAAAACACTTAACTAACCCTATCACTACCGCTAATCAAATAACCAATAACCAACAACAATGTGCACATAATCCAGAATCTAAAATTAACTAACTATAATTCATTTGAAAAATTCAGCAAAGTATAATAACCTTGTCTCCCGCCGGTGAGCTTGACTTGGACACCTTTGTCCACAAACTTGGCCAGGTCCAAAACTGTTTCTTTCCTCCCTGACTGAAACCAAAAAACACAATTTCAAAATACAATCAAAATTTTCAGCTTTTTTTTCAATTTTTATAAATCTTCGCGGGTTTCAAAATTACCATTTTTATTCAGCTCCGTTCGGTTCAATTCGCCGATGACGCTCTCCACTCAAAAACCCTAAAATGCTATAAATTTTTGGGGGAAAAAAAAACAAAAAGTTAGACAATTGGATGAACCAAATGGGAGTCCATCAAGTGAAAATTGGGTATAAAAATGTATAGACATTTAATCAAAACCTAGGGTTTCTGAAAACCCCAAAAGAGATCGAGGACTAATTTTAAGAAATTGTGTAAGACAAATTACCATAAAAATTAACATAAAAAATTATAAGATTTAACGAGAAATACTGAAGAAGTGACGCATACAAGGGTGAAAGTCAGTACCTTTATCTCTGTGATTTGGAAAATTAGAGAGATATGAGACAGTGAAGAAGATGAGACGCTTTGGCAGCTTAGCGGGAGCTTTTAGATTAGTTCGGGGTTTTGAGTTTTTATTTTTTATTTTATTTTATTTTTGGGTAAATTACACCATAACCCCTCAGGTTTGAGGTCTATTACAACCCCGTACAACATCTTTAAAACATTTCACTTTCATACCTCAAGTATTATTTTATTTCAATTTCATACAGCCGTTACATTTTCCATCCATTGAACCGTTAAGTGTTGACGTGGCCGCCACATATATGCCACGTGGCTGCCAAATGTCTGCCACGTGGCAAATAAAAATAATTTTTTATTTAAAAAACCTAAAATTTCCAACCAAAAAAAAAATTGGGTAAATTACACCATAACCCCTCAAGTTTGAAGTCTATTACAACTTCATACAACA
Source organism: Crataegus laevigata (assembly GCA_963580275.1). Lineage (NCBI taxonomy): Eukaryota > Viridiplantae > Streptophyta > Magnoliopsida > Rosales > Rosaceae > Crataegus > Crataegus laevigata. The sequence goes on along the minus strand of OY756947.1, from coordinate 951,954 downwards.
TCTTTAAAACATTTCACTTTCATACATCCAGTACCATTTTGTAGTAGATCCATCTAATTTCGGGTGGAATTTTTGGGGGTGGGTGATGGGGGATGGGAGAAAAGGGTGGCTCGAGTGGGATTTGGGGGGGGTGATGATGGATGGAAGAAGGGGGTGAGTCGGGGAAGACGATTTCAGGGTTTTTTTTTTTTTTTTTTGAGAAGATTCAGGTTTTTAAAAATATTAATAAAAAAAAATTGCCACGTGGCAGCCACATCAGCACAAATGTGGCAGCCACGTCAACCTTTAACAGACCAATGGATGGAAAATCTAACAGAGATGTTATTTTGAAATAAAATGGTACCGGATGTATGAAAGTGAAATGTTTTAAAGATGTTGTATGAAGTTGTAATAGACTTCAAACTTGAGGGGTTATGGTGTAATTTTACCCAATTTTTTTTTTTGGTTGGAAATTTTAGGTTTTTTAAATAAAAAATTATTTTTATTTGCCACGTGGCAGACATTTGGCAGCCACGTGGCATATATGTGGCGGCCACGTCAACACTTAACGGTTCAATGGATGGAAAATGTAACGGCTGTATGAAATTGAAATAAAATAATACTTGAGGTATGAAAGTGAAATGTTTTAAAGATGTTGTACGGGGTTGTAATAGACCTCAAACCTGAGGGGCTATGGTGTAATTTACCCTTTATTTTTATATATACAAAAGCAGGTTTTACCGATCGATCTTGGGTATTTTCCATCATTAAATTACTTTACATTTGCAGTAAAAATAGGAATGTGAAATTCACACGCTTAAATTTATTTTTTATACACATTTTTAATTTTCGATCATCAGATCAGATGAATTGAATAAGATTGATAGACAAAAATTAACAAGATGTGTAAAAAATAAAATAAAATATGTGAATAACACATTCCGTAAAATATTTGTCAAGTGAACTACACGAGTCATTTAAAAAAAATAAAAATGTCATTTTGCAAAACATAGATGAATCGCGCTATACAAAAATCGATAAATCGAACCTGCTCAACTTTAAAGAAAGTAGAATTGATTCGTCGAGGTGAGTTTAATGAGATGCAAAAAACTTGAACTTTGATATAAAGAAAGAAAGTGACTATTTATTAAGTTCTGCAGTAATTGATTAAAATTAAAATTCATGAGAAAAATAATGTTTTAAAAGACGTTAGTTGTTAGTCGAGCGGCAGACTGGAGCCTAGTGCCTAGGCAGACTAGACAGATTTAAGTAAATCTATTATGTTTCGTGTAAATAAGTGTCTGTTTATACTTAAAAAATATATAATTTCATCATAACTACAAAAATAGAACGACATATGTATTATGAAGGATTTGAACATAATGAAAACATATGGAACAAGCATATAGTGTGTGCTCATTTAAGTATTTAACAAGTCTCTTACAATTTATTAAAAAAAAAATGCAAATTGAAAGTTATCTATTTTCTATTTAAGTAAGTCACAACCTAGGCAGGTTAGGTAGTCTAGGCGGGCACCTCAGCTGGTCTAGGCTCCCTCTCTTAATTTTTGAACGCCTAGACATTAATCGGGACGGTAGTGGGCAGCCTAGTGCCTAGAAGGCGCTAGGCAGAGATTTTTAGAACAGTGGAGAAAACTCAATAAATCGGCTAAGACATCTTTTAAATATTATTTTCTAAATAATTTAGCTAATTCACACAATTGCAAAAAAGAAAAAAAAAGGGTACTAAAAAATGTGTTAGGATATGGAAGATTGCATAATTAAGTATTGAAGTCAAAACAATGTGTTGTCTTTCTCATATTATAATATGAGGATATTTTCACTGCCAAAAAATTTATTCTACTCCAGAATTATATTATGGTATTTTGTTTAATTTTCCGTATAACATTCGTAAAATTAGTTTAAGAATATACATTCCTTTCATTTTAAGTTGTTATCCTAAATTTGGGCTGCGGTGTTTAGTTGGTCTGGCCCAAATAAAGGATTGAAAGCAACTGGAAAGACAAAATTAACCTTGCATCTTTTTCATAATAGTCAGGACAGTGGTGTGGTTTAGTTGAAAACATAAGGGCATTTAATGAAATGTCTATCAGTATATGGTCGCCCTATCGCTAAAGCCCTAGGGCTTACTGAGCAGCCGACGGAGAGCTAGTTCGTTGCAGCAGGGAGGCGGAGGTGAGCTCAGAGCTTTAACAATGGCGGAGAAGGGCCGCGGCAAGGGAAGAAAGGAGGACGTCGTCACCAGAGAGTACACCATCAACCTCCACAAACGCTTGCATGGATGGTAAGTTCTTAGAATTTTACTGTTATTTTGTTCTTGGTTTAGATCTGAGTTTAAGGAGGTTAATTTAATTTTGATCTTTGGTTTTTTGTGGTTTTATGTTGTTATATGGTTTTCCGAATTGTGTTGCAGACTCCATTTCTGCAGCAGTATTTCTTTTTATGTTCTCTCAAAGTTCAGCATGAGTCGTGCAATTTGCTCATCACACACTTGATTATCCGTTATCTCAATTCCCATGCAGCACGTTTAAGAAGAAGGCACCAAATGCGATAAGGGAAGTCAGGAAGTTTGCTCAAAAGGCTATGGGAACCCCTGATGTCAGAGTGGATGTTAAGCTCAACAAGCACATATGGAGCCGTGGCATTCGGAGTGTGCCGAGAAGGGTACGCGTCCGCATTGCACGGAAGAGAAATGATGACGAAGATGCCAAGGAAGAGTTTTACTCACTAGTCGCTGTCACGGAGGTCCCTCCAGAGGGATTTAGTGGTTTGGGCACCAAGGTGATCGATGATGAAGAAAGCTGAACTCCGTTTAAACCCCCGTTTTTGTTCTAGTTAGGTAACCCCAATTTCGGTTGTACTTTTGTTTAATTGAGGATGTGTGGTCCGGTTTTGTCCCGTCGGAACTTCCAATTCAGAGTTTTTGATTGGTTTAATTAGTGTTTTGTTTCCTTTAGTATCTCTTTTATCACGAGATATATTCCCGGGTAACATTCTAGAATTTACCGGGGAGATTCAAAGGTACACCTTGAAGGTGACCCAAAAGACTGTTCTAAGCTGTCCAACGTACGATTCAAATTCCTTTTGGCTTACGACGTTTATCTGATCAAGTTATGATAAAAGCAATGATGAGTGCACATCTAAGTTTACCTAAGTTGACTAGAGCCCTGTGCTCCACTCTCTCCACCCAATTTCGAATTCTTGGTGAATCATTTTTCGTCTACTCTAGTTTCTAAAATTACTTTTAATACGTATTGTTTAAACGTGGCAACCTTTCCTTGTAATGTTCTTTTAATTGGGTCTAGCTTACCAAGTAGTCTGAAGATTTTTTTTTTGAACAATGATATTATTTATACTATACTAAGGGGATGATGGAATGAGCTGAGCCTTACACTGGGCTAGCCATAAGAAATGTGGTTCAAATTCTCTTTTGGTGAAAATCGAACTTAAGACCTCTCATTTACAAGTAAAGAAAAATATCATTAGACTGTAGTATTAAGTAGCAAGTATTCTGACATTTTAAAGAAGGGTAGTGCTAGGGAGACCAAAATTTTAAACTAAATGATGTGTCACCAATAATAAACAATCACGTTAATTGACATTTAATTAATAATTCAATCATCTACAATCACGTCATTTGGTTTAAAATTTTTTGATCTCCCTAGCATTACTCTCTCCAATCTTCACCGTTCGATTCGTATATTTAATTTTCAACTTTCAATTTTTCAAAATTCAATCTTTACCGTTCAAATTCTAGTCAACTCAATAATCGCGCAATATTTTTTTAGGGAGTTTTAACGAAATATTTTTGGTACTGTTCACTTTTAACAAAAATGACATTTTTACTCTAAAAAGTAACTCATTATATTATTCACTTACAGCACAGTTTTGTCATTTTGATTAAAACTCAAAGTTTTCAAACTATTTTTATTAATTTTTTTATTTTTTAATCCTCTAAAAGAAAAAGAAAAAAGAGGAAAAAAAATCACTTTCTTTACGAGATGACTCCTTTTTTTCATAGTTTTACTTTGCAGCGCCTAGAAATCGTGCCCGCGAAGTTTCTTTTAAAACAACATTGTCCCGCCAGTCCTCTATTAAGGGCAATATTGTAAACTCATCTTCTAGGGATAATACTTAGAGGTTAAGGAAAATATTAGTTGTTGTTAGAGATTAGGAAGTTGTTATTGTACAGCTGGTTTTGTAGCTTGTATATATACCCCAAAGTGTAACATTCTTCAGAAGTGAAGATGAAAACATATTTTCTCTAATACGCTCAAACCCCAGAAGTTGCAGAGCCACTACCAACACTCACTGGCAGACAGAGAGAGAGAGAGAGAGAGAGAGAGAGAGAGAGAGAGAGAGAGCTAGCGAACGACCATCGGGATGCCGTTAATCTTCTGCATTGTACTCTCCTCCGGATAGAGCTAACTTCCACTGAGGTAATCTCTCTCTCTCTCTCTCTCTCTCTCTCTCTCTCTCTCTCTCTCGCTCTCTTACTTTTTGCGATTTTTATAATTCATTTTTGTTGCAAATTAGGGATTGCAGAGAGGGGAAGTGGAATTGTGAATTCTTAATTTTGAATTCGGCATTTGGAAGGGCCAAGATCCACACTCACTGCGACCAAACCGTAATGTTCTCTCTGATTCAAACTGCTGTTGTACATATTTATTCATTTGAATCTCGAGCTATGTTAGTTCCTCGCAGCTTTTCGAGCTTTATGTGAAATTAATTGAATTTTCTTTGCTTGATTAGTGTGGATATTCTTAGGCATTGTTCTTTCTGCTTTTTGGAGATTGTTTGTCACTTGCATTAAGATGAATTTCATTTTCTGTCACTACAGAAATTTCATATTTTTCGATTTTAGCTATGGCTGCTTGTTTTGCTTATTTTTGTTTTTTATTTGGTACGTCGAAAATTCAGAGATGGACTCTCTCAAAGAAGGTTGTGACCCCATTGACAGTGAATTGGACGGTGCGGACTATGTCTCTGGGCTTAGTACTTTACTCGTTGCCACGATTCAGGAAGCTAAAGACAGGATTTGTCAGATTGAATACGTTTTCTGCAATCAGCTTTATACATATTTTCAATCCAAGTCTAAAAGCTTCCAGAAATTTGAAATCCAATGGAAAGAGAAGGAAAATGATCTCTTAAGTCAAATTGAAGCACTTCGAGCTGAAAAGCAACAAAGACAACCGCTTACTCAAGCTTGACAAGGGAAATCCGTCCAAGGAACAGGAAGAGAAGGTGAACCAACTACTTGCCGAACTGAAAGGTGTACAGTTCAAAGGGAATGAGCTTGAGCGAATGCTTAAGCAAAAGTCTATGGAAGTAGATAAGGGAATGGAATTGGAGGGAAAGTTGCTTGGAGTGATTCAATCCAAAGATGCTGTCATTATGGATAAGGAAAAACAACTGAAAGAGAATGAAGAAGGTAGAAACACGCTTCTTGCTAAATTGAGTGATCTTGAAAATAGAGTTGATGAACTCCAAGAGGAGCTCGGGGAAATGATTAACCAAGTAGCCCGTGGAAATGAGCTTGAAGAAAATTTATTTCAAAAGATTGAGCATCAGTCTTCTGAGATCATGAATAAAGAAAAACTTTTGAATGATCAAGAAGAAGATAAAAGACTTCTTATTGCCAAATTGGAAATTTTGGAAGAAAATGTTAGTGAACTCCATAAGGAGCTCCTCACAAAGAGCAATGAAGTGGAGGGTTATCTGAGGGAGAACAAACTGTTTCTAGCCAAAGTAACTAGTTTAGAGGAAAAAGTTGATGAACTACAGGTGGATATTAGAGGCATGGCTGGCGAAGTGGCCAAAAGAAGGGATTTGTGTGAAAAGTTACATCAACAGATTGAATCATTGACCTCGGGTTTACAGGCTGAGAGGAAGAAGTACACAGATCTTACTGGTGCTTACAAAAACCTAAAATCTCAGCACAATTATCTCCGCACAAAGCTTGGTCTTACGAGGGAGAATATGCTACCCCAGAATAAGTTGGAAGATAGAAGTGATTTGTTGCGATGTGATCAAAATCCATCAACTTCCCATGGTATGATGCTTTTTCTGTTTTCTTCTTTCCATCTTTATTAGTCTTTTGAAAATGAAATATAAATGCTCTTGAGAGAAAATGTTTGTTAGTACAAAGTGCAAAATTATGGTGATCTGCCAAATGTTGTTTTACTGGATAATTTTGGGTCCGCTGATCTTTGTCTGTTACTTTTCAATTGAAGTTGTTGTAAAAAAATATGTATTACTGGAATTTATGGTGATCTTCCAGATATAGCTTTACTTGATGATATTGGGATGGCTGATCTTGTGTGTTCCTTTAGAATTGAAGTCCGAGTGATATCTTTTACTTTTAAAAACATTTTCGATTCCTAAGTTTATAGTAATAGGGGAATAGCACGCATGCACGTAGCTTTAGCTTGTGGTTGGGTTTTCCATTGTGATTTCTTTTCCTGGCGGCCTTGTTTGATCGATTCATCTTTGCAAATTGTAGATCTTGTCGAGAAAAATCAGAATGCTTCTGCGGCAACTTTATGCACAAAAAAAGCGAGGAATGAAATCAGTTGTAACAATAACTTGGAGGATGTGAAGGGAGGCAAGCCAATTCAAACAGCGAGTCCTATATTTTCTACTTCCTTCTTCCCCATTGCACAAAAATGCCCTCCCACCTCAAAATCTGCCCCAGTAGCTGGGAGAAAACGGCCTGCTTCCAGCTGGGTGGATACTAGGACTCGTCAAGGTCAAGATGGGCCTGACCCACACGATGATTTTCTTGATACCCCACTTGAGAACATCAGAGGAAACTTGAATAAAGCCACAAAGGAACAAGTTCCTGATCTTCCAGCTGCAGTTCCAGCTCCAAATGACATGAATCTGGATAGCTCAGATGATGAAACACAGGATGTGAATGCTGTAATTAGGCCACAGAAGCCACAGATGCCAGCTCCAGTGGCTGGTAAAAATGGTTTCAAGTTTGTGGAACCTGTAAGAAAGAAAGCTGAGAGGGAAAATTTGAAAGGAGTTGAGTGCAAGCAGTGCAAAAAGTTCTATGACGCTGTCCTTCCCAATGAAGGTGGTGGTAAGGACACTGATAATAATAAGCATAATTTTCGCTGCGAGCACCATGAAGGTGTTTCTCGTCATCGGTATAGGTATGCTCCCCCTCTTACTCCAGAAGGGTTTTGGAATATTGGATTTGAATCTGAAATGTGATATTGAGAAATTTTGTATTCATTTTTTCTTTATTGTAGATCATTGATTTGTAGTGATATTTAATTTCATATAAAAAAAGGTCCACAAAACTCTCTTCCTAGAAATTTGTCAACCTTGCAAAGAGTAGTTTCATAATTTGACATCCTTTTGTAATGCCCCTTATTACAAATTCAACAAACCAACTTTATGAAGATGAAAACTTATGTTAAACTATCAATTATGTTGTTAACTCAGGCAAAGTTGAACCACTTATCCATGTTTTGAGCATTGGAAATCATAAACCCTAAAACACTCTTGGGCGTTTTAATAATTGTAAACATGACAAGTTCAAGAATCCCAATCATTTTGATCTACTATTCTACCACAAATATAGGTTTTGGAATTTGAACTATTTTTCTTATAAAGCTTGAGATCATAAAAACTAGTCAAACAAGGCTTTGTGTTCTCCACTTCTAATATCATTTCATAAAAATTTGAATTGTTCTAATATGGTGTCTGATTCACACCTAAGTGACTTACAATTAAATACCGCGATAATGTAAACAAGTTTGATACTTTGACATAAAGTACTATAAACAAATATTGGCAACCACAAAATTATGCAATCACAAAATTATCTAGTCCGAAAGGAATACCAAAAGTTGGAATGGCAAGAAAACTAGTGAAGCGTTCACAAAAGATACAATCTTTCAGACTAGATGGTTTGAAAATTTATAGAGCCTAGCCAGCAACCATAAGAACTACAAACACAAGTTGCTAGCCCAATATATCACAATAAACGACTATTACTAAATGACAACACAATTCCTAATTAAAACACCACTTAAGAGAAATCAATTTAATAGGAATATTAAATTGAATTTGAAGCAGATTTCCTATTCTTCCTACTAGGATGAAAATTGAACCTAAAAATAGCATCTATTACGCGACAACATAAGCTCTAACACTAACCGAACAAAAGAGAACAAGAAAAACTGACAAACATTTTCTCTTAAGAGCCCTAATTTCTAATTTTACTAGAGCTAAGCAAATTGAAATTTACCTCAGAGAGAGCACTATCGGAGGAGGAAGAGAGTGCGAGAGAGAGAGTTGAGGGAGATGGTTGTCGGAGGGAGAGTTTACAGAGATGAGAGTTGAGGGGAAAGTGTTTGCAATTTCAGTTTAATCCAGAGGTTATTGCGCGACAAATAAAATATTCATCGCACAATAAATTCAATTTTTCACGAAATTATTTTCGTGCATGCCCAAGACGTAAAATTTTAAGCTCATTGCGCAACGAAGAGTAATTAATTGTCGCGCAAATGCCATTCATGCAATGAATAATATTTTGTTCGTCACATAATGAGCTGAAATTTTAATTTACTCAAGTAATTTTTTTTAAAATTTATATTTATTCAAATAAAAATAATTTATTTATAACATAAGATAATTAAATTACAAAAAAAATCATTTAATATGTTTTACATGGCAAGTCACAAATAAATTGCATTATTTATCGTCCGAACTACAATAACTTTTGCTATCACTGCTATCATCACTTTTAGTTTCCCAATCCTCTTCCTCAATAGGTATGTCACTGTTGTCGTTCGGGCCCATTGCAACATCATATCACGGAAGATTACTGAGGTCAATTGTAATTGATTGAATCAGTATTACGATTGAGGACACTCATTGTATCTAAAATGGTTATTGGATAAAATTTGTATCTCGAAGTGTTTCCGCATCATTTTCCATTGAACATTCTAAAAGTTGGTCAGCGACGTTATCGACATCGTCGTTAGTACGGTCTTGTTATGTTTTGAACTACTTTCCAACCTCTCATGGCTTTAGGGGCATCTAGATACACAATCGTTTTGCCATGTTTGCCAAAATGTAAAGGTTGTCAACATACTAAGTTCTGTTAGTGTTCACAGATAGTAAGTCATGATTGATTTTAACATTTCCCTGCCTATTTGGGTTTGTATTAAACTATTGACACTTAAACATGATCACTTGGTATCGGTTTTGGTAAAGCAATTGCACGACAATTGTTAGTTTGCCATATAAATCAATGTCTGTACTTTTGACTTTTAATTTTCTGTCAAGTTAACTGTTAAACGATGACGTGACAATAGTGGAGCCCATTTATTCTCTAACTAAAGTTAATTTATTATTACAATTAAAGTTAATTTATTAAAAAAAAACTCTTTCCTCACAATTCACTCTCTCTCCTCTCACTTGTCTCTCTCGTTCGCTATCTCTGCTCTCACTTGCAGAGGAACAATGGCAGCCATGGCTGCCATGGCCACTCTTCTCGGAATCCAATCAAAGCTCGTGTGGATCATACGCCGAAGCCATCAACTCCTCCAGCGACGACAACGAGGACAACATCGTGCCGACGGCAAAGCAGTGCACTAGAGAAATCAACCTTGAGGTCTCTTCGCCTTCATCTGCTTCGTCTTCTCCTCTTTGCTTCGGTCGTCCTAAGCTGTGCCGAATCTGCAACACCAACTGAAGTTGTAGATCTGAGTCTGCAGAAGATACATCAAATGACCCGACCCGGCCCGGATCTAAGACATTTATTTGCAACACCAAATGGAGTTTGCTAAGGTTTCCTTCTCGCCATCAACGACGGTGTATCAGTCGGTGTGGAGGAACTCGACGAGGCGCCGAGAGTGGAAGGCCCAATGGCGGCAGAGGGAGGGTTGAGGCCAACGGAGATGTTGTTGGGATTCGACGCACAAGAAGTTTCGTGTGTTTAAGGAGGATGAGGACGAAGGGGGATGAAGGAGGGAATGAGTGAAAAAAGAAGGGGATCGGAGGTGGGGGTGAAAATATAGAGAGTTGAGGGAGACAAATGAGAGGAGAGAGAGTGAGGGAGGAAGAAAATGTTTTTTTTTTTTAAATTAACTTTAACTGTAATAAAAAAATAATAAATAGTTAGTTTTTTATTTTAGCTGGAGAATAACCATTTAATAGCTAAGCTGACAAAAATTTAATAGGGGTTTGACATTGTAACAAATTTATAAATTAAGGTATGACATTGTAATGTTTAAAATATGAGGTATGAGATTATAGTTCGACCTATAATTAAAGTAATTTTATGTAATTTACCTTAGATTTTAATATGTTTAATATATTTAACACAGTTTTAAAACTCGCAGCATCACGAGATCAATTTCTAGATTGGTAGCTAAAGCATTCCATACTCTAATACACACAGCTTGATGATTTACTGGGAATGCGCAGAGGACTTTGCAACTATATTCAGAGCATTGGTTAATTGTCAAAGATCTCATTTATCCTAATTACAAAAATATAATCAATACAAGAAATTAAAAAATGGGAAGTATATTTCAACCATTTGGATGTCATGTACGGCCATATCCTCTATTTTCACCATTCTTATCAAACCGGCGTGGAGAGATTTTTTTTATCTTACCAACTTATCACGTGACAATCGTTTACTAGACAAGTATATATTTTTTTTGAGCTTGTGGCAAATATTTGTTGAACAATAACGCCAATAAAATTAAAATTTGGTTACATGAAAGAATCTTACATAAAATAAAATAATAAATAATCAACAAAAATAACAGTAGACCAAGCTAGAACTTTTCCAATATTAAAATGAAAAATAACAATCGGCCATGTTTGTATTATTCATCTACGATTAAACAATGAATAAATAAAAAAAAATATTGCATGTGGTTCACCATTCACCAGATTGTTATACAGGGTTAAATTCGAAACTTCCCTATCTCTTAATGTATTGTAATAATTTCAAGCCCACCTCTTCTTTTAATAATAATAATTTTAAAAAATACTGCACCAATATATTCGAGAAGATATAATAAAAATTTGGCTTACCTCTGCATGCGCACCAACACCTCAAATAATAATTGTTGACCACCATCCCCTCTCTCTCAACACTAACGACACTCCATCAAAATACATTTTTTCCGTTTAGCATTTGCTGGACCAAAAACAAGCATTGACTTGGTTCTTCATCCCTCCATGGCTCGTGTGCGAACATCTCAAGGAACCTCCTCTGATTCCAACACTTCTCGGGGTTATCGCTACGACGTGTTCTTGAGCTTCAGAGGCGAAGACACTCGCAAGACTTTTACTGATCACCTCTACACAGCCTTGAATAACGCAGGATTTCTCACTTTCCGAGACGACGATGAACTTGAGAGAGGAGAAGATATAAAACCCGGACTGCAGAAAGCTATCCAGATGTCACGAACTTCTGTTGTCGTGTTTTCAAAGGATTACGCGTCGTCCAGATGGTGCCTTGATGAGCTTGTGGTGATCCTTGAACGCAAGAGGACCACCTCAGACCATGTTGTTTTACCAGTCTTCTACGATGTCGATCCGTCCCACGTGAGGAAGCAGACGGAAAGTATTGGAAAAGCATTTGCTAGACACATGAAAACTCAGTCGCTGGAAAAGGTAAAGGGATGGAGGGAGGCACTTTCAGAGGTTGCAGATCTGGCAGGCATGGTCTTACAAAATCAAGCGGATGGGTAACTTTCATTTTCTCCATTTCTCTTCTCTTTCTTGAGTAAATTTGATATATGATCCATACAGTGGCGGAGCCAAGATTCCGAATGAGGAGGGACCTTTCACAAATATATAATATGTTGACATATGCAATTTGTGTAATCCTCACAAAACTGAAAAAATTCTCTTAGATTCAATACTAAGAAGAAAAAAATGTAAAAACCCATACAACCAAGTAAGAGGTAGGTTGTGGAAGGCTAAAGAAAATACAAAGAAGTAGAAAAAGAAGGAAAAGGGGGAGAGGTCTGCAAATAAAGAAGGTGGGTTGCTTTAGAAAATTATAGGGTGTATATTATTGTTAGGTGAGAGAATCGAACCAGAAGTGGGGTTGCTTTTTCCATTTAAAATTGCGAAGTGGGGTTGCTTTTTCCATTTAAAATTGCACATCTCTTTTAAAAACTTTCTTGCCAAACTTATCGTTTCATTAAACAGCCGAAAAGATTTAAAATCTAACAACTTAACAACGTCGTTTGCTTCATCTTCTTCTATGAGGTTCACACCTCGGCTGAAGTCAGGATGGGCCTGGGACTACCCTAGTCCCTTGGTGGCTCCGCCCCTGGATCCATAGGGACCTTGATTTTCATATGTATCTATTTTTTAATTCAATATCAGTGGTGAATATTAATAGGTAATTTTCATTCATGTTGATAATTCATAAGTAATTTAGCAGGTGTGGAAAAAGTTTGGATGAATTTTGTGCTCTATTTGTCTACAGTTAGTAAAGTTCTGTGTTGTATTCCTTCTTTTATTTAACATATCTTTTAATTATCTAAATTCCCCAATCCATTATTCATTCATCCAATTTGTGAGACATACCCGATCAATATAAAGTAGACGATGTGCTTGATATATTTTTCATTTTGTTTGCAAATTCTTAGGTACGAGTCAAAGTTTATCAAAGATATTGTTAATGTAATTACTGACAAGCTAAGTTGCACACCATTGAGTGTTGAATCAAAATTGATTGGAATCCATTCTCGAGTCGAAGACATCAATTTATGGTTACAAGATCCATCACATGATGTTGGTATACTTGTTGTTTATGGGATTCCTGGAATAGGAAAGACAACCATTGTGAAGCATGTTTACAATTCAAACTTTAGAAGCTTTGAAGGAAGCAGCTATGTCGAAAATATCAGAGAAGCTGCAAATCAACGGAACGGCTTGGTTCAAATTCAAAAGCAAATTATTTATGACATTTTAAAGGGGAAAAATGAGAAAATACACAATGTTAGTGAGGGAATAGGTAAGATTGTAAGAGCCATAAGCTCTAGAAGAGTTCTTATTGTTCTTGATGATGTGAACCATATGGACCAATTAGATGCAATACTAAGGATGAAAGATCGGTTTTATCCTGGTAGTAAAATAATCATAACAACTAGGCGTGAAAGGTTGCTAAAGGAACATGAAGGTATTAAGGTTCGTGGAGTTGCACCTTTGAGTTTCGATGAATCATTAGAGCTCTTAAGCTGGCATGCTTTTGGCCAAGATCATCCCCTTGAAGGTTATGAGGAATATTCTAAAGAGGTCGTAGAACACAGTGGAAGACTTCCATTAGCTCTCAAAGTTTTGGGTTCTTCTCTTTTTAGGGAACATAAACGTGTATGGAAAAGTACATTGGAGAAGTTAGAAGTTATTCCAAATGGTGAAATCATGAATAAATTGAGAATAAGCTACGACTCTTTACATGATGACCATGACCAGAAATTATTCCTCCATATTGCTTGTTTCTTTATTGGAAAGGATGAAGATTACATTGTTAGAATCCTAAATGGATGTGAGTTCTATACAATCCGTGGTATTCAAAATCTCAGGGATAGGTGCTTGGTGACAATTGATTTGGACAACAAGTTGTCTATGCATGACGTGATTCGTGATATGGGACGAGAAATTGTTCGTAGAGAATCGGATGAGCCTGGGAATCGTAGTAGGTTATGGCGCCCTAAGGATTCTTTTGAAGTGTTGAGAGAAAAGAATGTAAGAAATGTTCATTGTCTGTGTGTGTATGTTTCTTTTTCTATTGTGCTATTTAACCAATTGTTTTTCCCATTTCTTTTATAGGGTACGCAAGCAATTGAAGGTCTTATCCTAGACATGCATAAACTGCTCTCAAACATTCCCAGAAGCTCAAAAGAGACTATCTTGGAAACCAATGCATTTGCAAGAATGCACAAACTAAAACTACTTCGTCTTAAGCATGTACTACTGGATGGAAGTTATGCAGAACTTCCTACAAGTTTAAGATGGTTGTGTTGGCCCGAATTTCCTTTGGATTCAATTCCTGTTGACTTTTCTTTGGAGAAAGTGGTATTTCTTGAAATGCAATATAGTAGCTTGAGACAAGTCTTCAAAGGATCAAAAGTAAGCTACTCTACGCTTTTCAATTTCTTTCCCTTTATTTCTTTAGGTTTTAATTCTTCTTTGACTAATTGGATCTATTAGAATTAACTCCTACACACATTTTTTGTTTGTTTGTTTGCTTTTATTTTCCACAGTTTCTGCCATCATTGAAGATCCTTGACGTTAGCCATTCTCATGGCCTCACTGAAATCATGGACTTCTCACTTTGCCCCAGCCTAGAAGAATTGATTCTTGTAGATTGCACAAGCTTGATTGTTGTTCATGAATCCATTGGAAACCTGGAAAGACTAGTGTGCTTGAATATGAAGGATTGTAAGAATCTTGGGATGCTTCCGAAGAACATGTGCATGCTTAAATCACTTGAAAAGCTCATTTTATCTGGTTGCTCAAATCTTGATGTGTTTCGAGTGGAGATGATGAAGAAAATAGAATCCCTGAAAGTTCTTGAAACAGATGGAATTCCAATAAGGGAATTATGGCCAGAACGATGTTCAAGTATCTTGAGTTCTTTGCCATGCTCTTTAGTAGAGTTAGATCTCAGTGAGTGCAATCTTTCTAATAATGCCTTTCCTAGGAATTTTAGTAGTCTACCATCGTTGCGAAGACTATATCTAGATAATAATCCAATATCTAGCCTGCCAAATTGCATGAGAGATTTAACAAGGCTCGATTATCTCTCTTTTTTGGGGTGTACGAGGCTTAAATCACTTGTGGGGTTACCAAAAGGGTGCCAACTTATGAATGTCGATTGTTGCAAATCATTAGAAAAAGTAACATATCTGCTGGATCAGTCCTTTAATTGGTCTCCGGAACACCACACTATTGGGGGTGACACAGACAACCTAGTTGAGTGGCAGTATTGGTACAAGTTAGAACCCATCGGAAGAGTTGAGGTAGAAATGATTAGACTTTTGGGCTTGTGCAACTTGGAATCCCTGCCAAACATTCGGATGCACAAACTCGATAGAATTTATTGGAATGACTCTGATTGGACTCCTGTCAAGGTGCCCTCTCTCTCTCTCTCTCATACATACATACATACATATATATATATATATATATGTATATAATTGGAACGAGTTGACTAGATAATGTTGTGATTTCTTTGGCGTGTATATAGGGACTGCATCAATATGGTATATTCAGCACATTTTTGCCGGGGAATGAATTTTTTCCGAGGAATGAAGTTCCAGGCTGGTTCCGCAAAAGTGGAGGGTCATCCTCAATATCATTTACTGTGCCTTCACTTCCTGACCACAGAGTTCAAGGCTTGAATATCTTTGCTGTCTACGAAAATTATATTAATTGTTCTTATTTTGAAGTTGTCGGGGATTGTATCTATGATCCAATGACGATTAAACTGAGTAATAAGAGCAAGGGTCTGAAGTGGATCTATGGCCCACTATTCTACGGTGTTCCAGAAGAGGGAGAAGAAATGACATGGTTGAGCCATTGGAAAATGGAGAATCGGACATTAGAAGGCGGTGATGAAGTGGAGGTTTCGGTAATCATGAGACCGCAAATTCGTTCTAAGGGTGATGGATTTCGGTTGAAGGATTTTGTTGTCAAGCTTGTGCAAGGGCAACAAGAGAGTAATATTAACACCACTGCAGATGCTTTTTATCCATGTGTTATCGGTGGAAATTTGTCTTTATGGGAGTATTTACCAGGAATATACTTCCTTTGCTCCCTCTATCCATTTTATAGTGAAAATCTAGATTTATGTACCTTATCAAGAGGGTGGCAGAACCTCATTGGGGACTCTGATGAAGGCGCAGGTATGTTGTTTTCTACTGCATTGAATTATACTCATACTATTTTCAAAAGAAAAAACAAGAAAAAGAAACAATTCACGTTGTCTCCACTGGTAAATTATGCTCCATTGAGACACTTCCAGTTGTCGGTCCGTGTTCGTATCAAATCTTTCCTCTAATATGAGTGCGCCTTTTATTATCTGTATGTTTATTAGACAATGAAAAAGAGCAACAGGATAAAGGTGCCGGTGAGGTTTTTGACAAAAGAAAGAACGGAAATACAAAATGTTGCAACTGATAAGTCAGCATTTTCAAAACTTCAATTTCTAACATATGGGGATTTTCTATTATTTGTCTTTTAGATACAGGAGAAAAGCAACAGGGTGATCGCGCAATTGTGGCGACCAGGGCTACAGACAGCAATAACTTTGTCGGTGTATGTCCATCAAACAATGAAGAAGAGAAACAGGATGAAGATACTGGTGAGGTTTTCGGTGAATCTTTCAATTTTACTCCAAATATTTTCAAAAGAAAAAAAAACGGAAATTCAAAATGTCGCAATAAGTTTAGCATTTTCAAAGCTTCACTTCTAACATGTGGGGATATTCTGTTATTTGTATGCTTTTTAAATACAACAGAAGAGCAACAAGATGATCAAACACTTTCAGCGACAAGGGCTGTACACTAGTAGAAAAAACTGCTTGCGTGATAAAACTTTAGGTGACGAAGCATACTTCGTCGCCAAGAAACCTTTCGTGACAAAATAGGTACTTTGTCGCGCTAAATGTTCATGGCAAAAAAAAAAAAAAAATCTTTGAGAGAAATAATTTTTCGCGCAACAGGTGTTTGCCAAACGATGTAAAACTAGTTGTCATGCAAACTCTGAAGAAAATAAATCGTGGTAAATGAAGATTGGGCACTTTTTTTTTTTTTTTTTTTTGGTAGCAAATGAAAGTCTTGCGCGACGAAAATCTTTGTCGCCCAGGAAGAAGTGCACGACTAAAGTCGTTTAGGCTTCTCACACAAAGTCTCAAAAAGTTAGGTGAGACAATAATGGCAAAAAAAAATAAGGGCAATGAAGATAGAACTTTAGGAGAGGAAGGGCTTCGTAGCCAAAAGTTCATGGGATTCCAGGTTAAAAGCTTAGATTCACATCCTTCTCTCCTCACTTTCCATCTTCCCCGTCTTCTTCCCAAAATCCCTCATTTTTCTCTCGACAAACTCCAAAACTTTCTCCCCCATATCCCAAATCTTCTTTCCTTTTTCCTATACTTTCACCGTCGATGATTAAAGATATCAACAATAAGTCTCTATTTCTCCCAATAAAGAACAAATGTTTGAGTCATTAAATTTAACTTTTGAATGTTTAATTGTATCTCATATTTTGTCGGTTTGCGAATTTATGGTTTAGTAAATTTTTTGTAGATGTCGCGTTTGTCCCATTCCGCTGCTACTTCAACTGTTTCTCTAGATGAGCATGCATCCAACAATGCAGCGATTGTGACATGTGAGGGAGAAGGATCATAGATAGGTAATACCCAATTTTGTATGAATTTTACGATTTTTTTTTTGTTGCAATGATTTTTTGCATAATTGAAATAAAAGTTGATTATCTACTTTGTTGTTGTAAATTTTGGTTGGATATGGAAAATATGTATATCAAAGTTCGTAGCTTATGGGAATTTTTTTTTTTAACGGAAGATTATGCCGATTTTTCCATAGAATTTTAAGTTTGGATTTGAACAATTTTGTTTTTATGTAGGGAAGAACAAAAAGAGAATGTCTCGTAGGGTCAAATATCTAATGAATGATCAGCGAAGGCACACTGTGATTCTATGCGGCAAACAGAATATGAGAGGGAGGTGCACTACATGTTTGTGCACCATACAGGGTCGATAGTGTGGAGTATGTCCTATGGAGTGGTCATCTTGGAAAAAAAATGCCTTAGGAGATGAAGAAGTTGTAGAATGAGCAATTAGTAAGAGTCAATTAGTAATTTAATAATAATTTTTTTATATAACAGCTATTATGATTATGATTAGGATTATTAATATTTTCATATTTTTGTGCGTAACGGGCGAACTTTATTATTAATGATACCGATACTAGCATGATGAATTACATCGATGACATCTTCAAAAGACATTACTTAAAGGCGAAGCATTATGCCGATCAAGATGCTTAGGCATTATCGTGGATGCAAATTTTCACATTCTTCTTCTTGGACAAAAATGCATCTGCAAAACAATTAACACCTTAGGTCAGGACCAAGAGTCTCACACGCCCACGATAAATTGAGAGGAGGGGTTTTGGCCGAATAACCTCCAATCCAATGTGGCGACCCGTCCCAAACTTTCTATGTAAATTCTCCCCGTGCGTGTAAAATGACGATTATACCCTTATCGTTGAATAATATGAAAACGTTATATTAAGCTTAGTTCGATTTAACTATAGTAATATAAAACTTACATTAGTAGAAAATATGTGTAAGATTAATCCCTCACCAACCCTATTCCATTAACCCCTCACCAACCTAAACCACTACCCACACCAACCCAACTCCACCAACTTTCCCCGAAGCATCCCCCTCCATCCGTGAACATTCATCATTGCACATTCGTTGGCCAGTGATCTGATCCAAGAGAAACAAATATTATTCCATTCTATCACTCATCCCAGTCTCTCTCTCTCTCTCATCAAACTCTCAGATTCGAACTCTCTCTCTCTATAAATCTTCACGGAGCAAATTGGAAAACAACTTAAACCTTGAAGATCGAGGGATCCAAGGTTACCATTGGATTGCTTAGGACCTCACGAGTCCATAGATATCAGTTTCAAGTAAGAACTCGTTCGTTTTCACGTAGAAACTCGAACCCGGAATCCGGTGAGCACCGACGGCTTTCGAGCCAATTTACGGCCAAACCACGGCGAGTTGGCTGGCGTGTAAGGTATCAATCTCTTCGTCTCACTGAGTACTACAAGTTTCCTTTTTGTTTCACCCAATTTCGTCGAGTATTGAAGAAGTTATACTCATTTGAATCTTGCCCAGTTTCCGGCGAGTCCGTCGGCTTTCGAGGCAGTTTCCGGCCAAACCACGGCGCGTTAGACGTCGTGCGAGGTATCAATCTCTTCGTATCTTCGAGAACTACAACTTTCGTTTTTGTTTCACTTGATTTCGTTGGGTATTGACAAAGTTATGGCCATTTGAATTTAGAGCAGTTTTCCAACATAAATGACTGTGGTTGTTAGGTCACTTTCAACTCATTTTTCTGGTTAACCTCGACCTAAAATGAACACCTACTAGATATAGATTTGTTCTAAACATTCCTAAATTTATAAGGGCTTTTGAATCATCAAGTTTGGCTAAGAATCGAGTTAGATATCGACTCTGGAAGTTGGGAAGAAAATATAAGTTTTCTGGAAAAATGTAACCGTGGTCATTTGGCCACTTTCAGGCCTAATTTCTGAACAACACAGACCACATATGAACTTTCTGTGAATGTAGATCTATTCTCTACATTCCTAACTTTAATTTGGCTTTTGAATTACTAAATTCGATTAAGAAACGAGCTCGTTTGAAGCTCTGGAAGTTGGACGAAAAATCTGTAAAAAATGGCTGGAACCCGCGAAGAAGACGAGTACACTGTACTCGCAGGCGTGTGGCCACCAGTGCAGCCACCTTGTGGCGGCGCGTGGTAAGTCAAAAAATTATTATAAAAATATGTATGTGTTCGTGACGTCGAGTAGATCGATTTCATATATTTAAACCCTATATTTGGACAATCTACGAAGATTTTATTTACGTTTCCGTTTACGTGTTATTAAACTAATTTAATTAGAAATTTCACGTATAGGGAAACGTATTTTGAGGACGTACGTGGTTAAGCTAAGCTAGGAGGCTTCTTTTGGACTGCGTATCTGTGAGTGGGCAGTTTGTTTTTGTACTTATACGTATTTATGATTTCCAAAATGCATGAGTGAATTACTGTACGTATATTTTGTTAAATAAATGTTTAGTACGATATAATTGTGATAAATGCTGCTGTATGGTTGAGATATACTTGTCATGATATTCATACATGTCATATACATACTCATCTGCTGCACTGGTGTTAGTACTTGCCCCAGGGCTAGGGCCAGGGCCAGCCTTCACGTGTATGTTCACATTGCACCGTTCGCTCGTCTGGATCCAGGTTAGGTGCCAGCCTGTCGGGTAGATTGCATTAGGCAATCCGACTTGTATGTGATGTGCTTTTGCACCAGCTTCACGTGACCGTAGTACTTGAGCGTATTGATTACACCCAGCCTGTTCGTGTCAGAGTCATCTGTTCGAACTTGTGTGCTAGCATTAGATGGATGAGTACTTAGGAATATAGTTTATCACATGATTATACTACTGTAGCATTGATACATAGTTACTTGGCATATTTTAGTTATATTGCATTATAACATTGCCACATGATTATATAACTGTAACATCGATCTTATCATGAAATGACTTGTATATTGTCGTTTATACTTGGCTTTAGTATTGTGGATATATATATATACGTACGTACTTACTCATAATGTGCTTCTTAATAAAGGAAACTATAATTGTTTTACGGCGAGGGGTTAGTATATTCAAAACCAAACGTTTTCACATAAGTTTGTTTTACTGACCCACTCAACCTTGTTTTTCGCCCATCCAGGACCTAGATAGCTGTTCTGCGTGGCATTCGAGGAACCTTGAAACGTTTTTGACATTCGGCATTCCGCTTCTGACGTATGAACTTATCACTATGTGTAATAAGCGTACTTTAGTTGCTTGACTACTCTTCGGTAGTCGTTCCCTCGTTAAGCTCTGAATAACTATAGTGGGCCACACCCACGTTTGTGCACTCTGTCACTATTTTAAATTTTAATTGATGCTATGTTCGTCTTAAATCTATGCACTTTTTACATCACTTACCCTTATGGTTACGTCACTTCACAGTGACGGCCACGACCCGGAAAGGTCGACGCATGCTGGCCGTCACTGTGAAGTGACGTAACCATAGGGGTAAGTGATGTAAAAAGTGTATAAATTTGAATCGAACATAGAATCAATTAAAATTTGAAATAGTGACAGAGTGCACAAACGTGGGTGTGGCCCACTATAGTTATTTAGAGCTTAACGAGGGAACGACTACCGAAGAGTAGTCAAGCAACTAAAGTACGCTTATTACACATAGTGATAAGTTCATACATCAGAAGCTGAATGCCGAATGTCAGAAACGTTTCAAGATTCCTCGAATGCCACGAAGAACAGCTATTTAGGTCCTGGAGGGGCGAAAAACAAAGTTGAGTGGGTCAGCAAAACAAACTTATGTGAAAACGTTTGGTTTTGAACATACTAACCCCTCGCCGTAAAACAATTATAGTTTCCTTTATTAAGAAGTACATTATGAGTAAGTTCGTACGTATATATATCCACAATACTAAAGCCAAGTATAAATGACAATATGCAAGTCAAATCATGATAAGATCGATGCTGCAGTTATATAATCATGTGGTAAACAGTATAACTAGAAATATGTCAAGTAACAATGTATCAATGCTACAGTAGCATAATCATGTGATAAACATTATATCTAAGTACTCATCCATCTAATGCTAGCACACAAGTTCGAACAGATAACTCTGACACGAACAGGCTGGGTGTAATCAATACGCTCAGTACTACGGTCGCGTGAAGCTGGTGCAAAAGCACATCACATACAAGTCGGATTGCCTAATGCAATCTACCCGACAGGCTGACACCTAACCTGGATCCAGACGAGCGAACGGTGCAATGTGAACATACACGTGAAGGCTGGCCCTGGCCCTGGGGCAAGTACTAACACCAGTGCAGCAGATGAGTATGTATATGACATGTATGAATATCATGACAAGTATATCTCAACCATACAGCAGCATTTATCACAATTATATCGTACTTAACATTTATTTAACAAAGTATACGTAAAGTAATTCATTCATGCATTTTGGAAATCATAAATACGTATAAGTACACAAACAAACTGCCCACTCACAAATACGCAGTCGAAACGAAGCCTCCTAGCTTGGCTCAATCACATACGTCCTCGGAATACGTTTCCCTATATGTGAAATTTCTAATTAACTTAGTTTAATAACACATAAACGGACACGTAAATAAAATCTTTGTAGATTGTCCAAATATAGGGTTTAAATATATGAAATCGATCTACTCGACGTCACAGACACACACAAATTTTCAGATTCCAATTTGGATCGTGCACGCGCCCCCACGCGCCGCCACAAGGTGGCTGCGCTGGTGGCCACGCGCCTGCGAGTACAGTGTACTCGTCTTCTTCGCGGGTTCCAGTCATTTTTTTACAGATTTTTCGTCCAACTTCCAGAGCTTCAAACGAGCTCGTTTCGTAACCAAATTTAGTAATTTAAAAGCCAAATTAAAGTTAGGAATGTAGAGAATAGATCTATATTCACAGAAAGTTCATATATAGTCCGTGTTGTTCAGAAATTGGGTCTGAAAGTGGCCAAACGGGTCTGAAAGTGGCCAAACGACCACGGTTACATTTTTCCAGAAAACTTATATTTTCTTCCCAACTTCCAGAGTCGATATCTAACTCGATTCTTAGCCAAACTTGATGATTCAAAAGCCCTTATAAATTTAGGAATGTATAGAATAAGTCTATACCCAGTAGGTGTTCAGTTTAGGTCGAGGTTAACCAGAAAAATGAGTTGAAAGTGACCTAACAACCACAGTCCTTTATGTTGGAAAACTGCTCTAAATTTAAATGGCTATAACTTTGTCAATACCCAACGAAATCAAGTGAAACAAAAACTAAAGTTGTAGTTCTCGAAGATACGAAGAGAATGGTACCTCACACGACGTCTAACTCGCCGTGGTTTGGCCGAAAACTGCCTCGAAAGCCGCCGGACTCGCCGGAAACTGGGCAAGATTCAAATGAGTATAACTTCTTCAATACGCAACGAAATTGGGTGAGATAAAAAGGAAAGTTGTAGTACTCATCGAGACGAAGAGATTGATACCTTGCACACCAGCCAACTCGCCGTGGTTTGGCCGAAAATTGGCTCGAAAGTCGTCGGTGCTCACCGGATTCCGGGTTCGAGTTTCTACGTGAAAATGAACGAGTTCTTACTTGAAACTGATATCTATGGACTCGTGAGGTCCTAAGAAATCCAATGGTAACCTTGGATCCCTCGATCTTCAAGGTTTGAGTTGTTTTCCAATTTGCTCTGTGAAGATTGATAGAAAGAGAGAGAGTTCGAATCTGAGAGTTTGATGAGAGAGAGAGAGACTGGGATGAGAGATAGAATGGAATAATATTTGTTTCTCTTGGATCAGATCACTGGCCAACGAATGTGCAATGATGAATGTTCACGGATGGAGGGGGATGCTTCGGGGAAAGTTGGTGGAGTTGGGTTGGTGTGGGTAGTGGTTTAGGTTGGTGAGGGGTTAATGGAATAGGGTTGGTGAGGGATTAATCTTACACATATTTTCTACTAATGTAAGTTTTATATTACTATAGTTAAATCGAACTAAGCTTAATATAACGTTTTCATATTATTCAACGATAAGGGTATAATCGTCATTTTACACGCACGGGGAGAATTTACATAGAAAGTTTGGGACGGGTCGCCACAATCTACCCCTCTTATAAAAATTTCGTCCCCGAAATTTAAAATCATTTGTTATACAAAACTTAAGACAAGGGTGTACAAACATACGTACTAACGAAGAAATCAAGTCATAGTGATTGTACAAAAAAGGAAAAATGCTGCTCCGTCGCGATTCAGAGTGCATTAATTCCTTTTCATGCCTCCAACTCATACTTTCCTTCTTCTTCAGTACAATACTATAGTATAATAGTTTTTGCAAAGAGAAAATGCCGAAAATATTTATATGTACTACTGTCCCGTCGAAAATACATACATATAACAACATAAAGTTAGAGTAGTTGTATTGATTTTAAAACTGAACATTGGATTTTTCTACTACGTTTCCGAGCGTTGCATACTTAAAAGTACGTAATATCCTTGGGTTGAGCCCAAGTAATAAATAGGTAAAACAACAAATACATAAGTAAATAATACTTGTAAAATAATATACCTATTTACTTGCTTAACAAATTCAACGAATAAGTCCTTGATATTACGGTCTGCAGCTCGCGATATCGACAACTCACTATTGTCATGATAAGTAAGTTACAAATTCTTGAGGGTCCAATATTACCACCATGCTCTCATTGGGAAATACACAAATAACATTTGATTAAGTCTCTACCGTGCTCACGCACACTCCCCTTGGGTAACAACATCAATGAAATAATTCTATATTCTGAATTCTCACAATTGAATGCTTAATCTTAAAACTCTTCTGGCAAACAAGTGCTAAGCAAGGAATCTCCAAACTACATTTCAAACGTGACACAACCAAGATCTAGATTTGTAACCGCAGTTACAAGCAGTTCTAACAAAAATAAGTGTCTAATACGATCATGCTATCACTAAAGAGCACATAAATCAAAATACATTCACAACATAAGACGACGAGAGAGAATATATATATGTATATATACTTTATAATAACATAAAGTTAAAGGTATATACGCAAGTAGATAAGCATGTAAGGAGGTAGAGGTAAGAAATCAAACACTATATGTATGTGGTTCACCCAAACTGGCTACGTCCACAGAGTATAAAAGTTCTCATTAATGGTGAAGGGTTACACAAGTACATAAATTCAAGTTCTCGTTTTGTGAGTTCTAGTGAAGGATTTATTACAAATGACATTAGGGACTTGCAAGATCTAAGCCACTAAGAAATCACAAAAACTTTTAAGTGCTGAAGTATGGTATTATCTTACGTTGCCTTCGTTCCTTAGGTAGGAGTGGTATCTTGAACATATGTTGACGCACAAGGTGATGTATCATCTTCACTCGAAGCTTATTGTAGTTTCAGCTTGGTCAAGTGCGATACCAACCATAGTGTATGAGTTCCCTAAGTCTCTGACTGAGAAGATCTGCCGAAGGAGGTGACAGACAAGGTAAGCAATCAGGTCTAGATCGGAAGTTTCACTTCGGGTTCCTACTGATTGTTCTCCCCCTCATTGTCTCTCATTCAACGACAAGGACAAAGAAAAGGAAAATGAGGAGGGGTGATATGGGATACTTTTGTTTTTTGTTTTTGTTTTTTTTGAAAAAAGTAGCTTTCCACAGGCCTATTCTTGAACTGGTTGGAGGGTTTTCTTGCAAGTGATCCTCAGCTTAGTTGAGGATGAATCAGCACGTTGTCTCCACATGCTTCAAGTACTCAGGTCTCCATGCAGATGTGCATCATCTTTAGTTCTTGGATCATCTCAGACTCCGCTTTCATCTGGATGCAACTCAGACTCCTCCTACTTCGTCTGTGAGATACTTTTGCTTTTGAAGAAGTAGCTCTACACAGGTTTATTTTTGAAGTGGGCTGGGAGGGGTTTGTGATGAGTACTCGAGAGCAAGACTAGGTAAGCAATCAGGATCTCTCTTTCTCCCTGTTCTTCAGATGAAGGTGAGGAGAAAGCATGATATGAGATACTTTTGCTTTTAACCTTCATGATATAAAATACTTTTACTCTCGAAGAATTTTTTTTTTCTTTTCTGAGGTGCTCCAAGGTGCTCCAAGGGATGAAGAACACTGAGTAACTCGAGAGGTTTCTTTGGGAATACATTCTCGGAGATGAAGAAAGGTTGAGAGGGTGTGCCTTTGCTATGGAAGGCGAAGGTAGGTACTTATAGGAGTTTCTTCACAACCGGAACTATTCTTTCACTGTTTGTCGGCAGTCGGTGGATGGATGAACAGTCAGGTTTACGCGCTTTCTGACAAAGCTGCCCGTAATTTCCGCAAAGCTGAAAGTTGCATGTGACGAGTGACGACACGTCTGGAAAAGCTGATCGCCTCGTGATTTCTGAGCAAACCCGACTTTTGAGAGAGGAGCCCGGCTTTTGAGAAAGGAGCGCCTCTTCGATTAGCGGACGCCTCTTCGATATCTGAGAATTGCCTCTTCGATCTCTGGGTAGTGCCTCGTCAATTTCTTCTTTTTATAGAGGCACTAATTTTGCATAGGATTTTAAAACTGAACATAGGATTTTTCTACTACGTTTCCGAGCGTTGCATACTTAAAAGTACGTAATATCCTTGGGTTGAGCCCAAGTAATAAATAGGTAAAACAACAAATACATAAGTAAATAATACTTGTAAAATAATATACCTATTTACTTGCTTAACAAATTCAACGAATAAGTCCTTGATATTACGGTCTGCAGCCCGCGATATCGACAACTCACTATTGTCATGATAAGTAAGTTACAAATTCTTAAGGGTCCAATATTACCACCATGCCCTCATGGGGAAATACACAAATAACATTTGATTAAGTCTCTACCGTGCTCACGCACACTCCCCTTGGGTAACAACATCAATGAAACAATTCTATATTCTGAACTCTCACAATTGAACGATTATTCATAAAACTCTTATGACAAACAAGTGCTAAGAAAAGAATCTCCAAACTACGTTTCAAACATGACACAACCAAGATCTAGATTTGTAACCGCAGTTACAAGTAGTTCTAACAAAAACAAGTGTCTAATACGATCATGCTATCCCTAAAGAGTACATAAATCAAAATACATTCGCAACATAAGACGACAAGAGAGAATATATATATATATATATATATATATATATATACACACTTTATAATAACATAGAATTAAAGGTATATACGCCAGTAGATAAGCATGTAAGGAGGTAGAGGTAAGAAATCAAACACTATATGTATGTGGTTCACCCAGATTGGCTACGTCCACAGAGTATAAAAATTCTCATTAATGGTGAAGGGCCACACAAGTACATAAATTCGAGTTCTCGTTTTGTGAGTTCTAGTGAAGGATTTATTACAAATGACATTAGGGACTTGCAAGATCTAAGCCACTGAGTACCCACGAAAACTTTTAAGTGCTGAAGTATGGTATTATCTTACGTTGCCTTCGTTCCTTAGGTAGGAGTGGTATCTTGAACATATGTTGATGCACAAGGTAATGTATCATCTTCACTCAAAGCTTATTGTAGTTTCAAGCTTGGTCAAGTGCGATACCAACCATAGTGTATGAGTTCCCTAAGTCTCTGACTGAGAAGATCTGCTGAAGGAGGTGACAGACAAGGTAAGCAATCAGAGTATCAAGCAATCAGGTCTAGATCGGAAGTTTCACTTCGGGTTCCTGCTGATTGTTCTCCCCTTCCTTGTCTCTCATTCAACAACAAGGACAAAGAAAAGGAAAATAAGGAGGGGTGATATGGGATACTTTTGTTTTTTTGTTTTTTTTTTTTGAAAAAGTAGCTTTCCACAGGCCTATTCTTGAACTGGTTGGAGGGTTTTCTAGTTTCCTCCGATGGAGCGAGCTAACTCGAGAATTTGAGGGTTAAAACAACCTCATCAAATCTAGAGTACATTCGATCCTGGTGATATGGGATACTGTTGCTTTCCGACGGCGGTGCCAACGAAAGATTGTTGAAGCTTCATGCTGTAGTGACTTATTCTAGCTTATCGTTGACCCTTCTGCTTCAACTTTTTGCATAGCCGAAATGGTGTGTACCTTTTGCATTTGAATGGTCCTTCAAAACAATACTCCTCACCGACTCATCTGTGCTTGGCAACTTCAGATTAAAGAGCCATTATCTGATCAACAGTCATGGGTTATTTGTCGGTGGAATTCATGACCTTGAAGACAGTTGAAGATGAGTACTCGAGAGCAATGCTAGAGAAACAAACAAGCAAAGGTTACGGGACAATCAGTTCCAGATCGAAAGTTTGATCTCGGTTTCTGACTAATTGCCCTCTTTCTCCTTGTCTTGCAGGTGAAAACAAAGACAAAGACAAGGACAGGGAGAAAGCATGATATGGGATACTCTTGCTTTCGACCCTGATGATATGAGGTACTCTTGCTCTGGTATGGCTTATTTAAGAAGGTATCATCGGGAGGGAAGAAAGCTGAGTATTTCAAAAGGTTTTGTTGGGAGTGCCCTCTCGAATGTGAGTGAGGGTTAAGCATTTCTTACAGGTCTGCCTGGCTGTGGGAGATAGAAGTTAACATATATAGAGATTTTCTCAAACCACAAGTGGCATTACTGTTCCTTTACCATTCTTGGGCATAGCAATACGGTGGGCTGCAAGGTTCACGTGTTCTACCTTTGTCAGATATCTTTGGCAAAGTGATCCGTGATATCCGGAAAGCTGGTGTTGCGTGTGAAGCGTGTTGAGAAATTCTATCCAGGAG
This sequence comes from Crataegus laevigata, assembly GCA_963580275.1. NCBI lineage: Eukaryota > Viridiplantae > Streptophyta > Magnoliopsida > Rosales > Rosaceae > Crataegus > Crataegus laevigata. Next base: position 923,730 of record OY756947.1, on the reverse strand, counting down.
GAAATCTGGCTCTTCAAAATCGGTGAAAGCAGCGTCTCTTCGATTTTTGAACAAACAGGTCTGTTAAAGGTGCATTCTCGGGAAGATGAAAATGTAGGCTTTTTCCCAACTTGCTTTGCCATAGAGGACGGAAGTCGACATAAACAGAGATTTATCACTTAGCAAGTCGTAATGTCTTTTCCTTTGCTCTCGTGTATAAAAGTAGTGTAGCTGGCACCTTGATATCCGCGTGCCTTAGCTTTGTCAGAGATCTTTGCCCAAATTATCTTTGGTATCTAATGAGCTAATTTTGCGTGTAGGAATTACCAAAGTTTTTTTTTTTCCAAGTGAACTCGGTTTTTAGAATCGGAGTATAGTGTTTCTTCGATTTTTGAACACGTGGTCTCGTTGCCCTTCCTTTTTATAGGGATCCCAATTTTGTTTAAGGGGTACATTCAGAGAGCTACTGCTCGTAGAAGTTCCCCTTCATTTCTTTACTTCTGAGATTTATCGTGTCTTATTTTTCCTTCATCATTTCTGCAAATGGCTTGTCCATCTGATCGCCGTATCAATTTGAACACTGGGGAAGAGACATCCATTCCTTCCCTAAATTCGGTAGCACGATTGAACTTCGGCACGGAAGGGCCAGAGAAGTCGGAAACTTGGCTCGACCATGTCGAGAAGACTTTCGATGTCATGCACCGTCAAGGGAACCTACCAAAAGAGATATGGGTCGATACGGCCACTTGGTTCTTGCATAAGGGAGCGGAATCCTGGTGGAAACAAGAGAAGCGTTCCTTGTTCGCGGAGGATATTACTGACTGGGATACTTTCAAACACATTTTCCAGACCAGCTTCATTCCCCTAACCTATCTGGATAGGAAAAAGAACGAGTTCACAGAACTGAAACAGGGCAAGATGTCAGCCACCGAATACCATCGGAAATTCACCGATCTGTCCCGCTACCATCCCGAGACGGCTGCAAATCCTCTAGAGATGCTCCGCCTGTTCAAGAAGGGGACCCAAAAGAAGTTACGCACCCCGGCGATCGCTATTCATTGTAGCACCTATCAAGAGTTCTTCGAGATCTTGCTTCGAGTGGAGGAGTCAGAGAATGCTCCTGATGACAACGACGAGGATAAGGGCAGGAGTACCCAGAGGAACAATAACAATTGGCAGTCTTCGCTTGGTCTACGGAGGACCCAGAACTTCAAAAGGAACGGAAATGGTTCAGGGTCATTCGGCGGAGGTTCTAACTCTGGTTCACATAACAGAGGAAGCAGATTCAATGGCAACTCTTATTCCTAGACTCAGGGAAACTCCAATAATACAGAGCCCCGATATTGTCACAGGTGCAATGCCCGTCACTATGGCGAGTGTAAGAAGGGCACAAGAGTATGTTTCACTTGCGGACAGCAAGGGCATAGGGCCTATAATTGCCCTCAGAATCAGAAGAATCAGCCTGCTATTATGCCACCTGCAGTCCCCATACAGCAACGCCCTGCACCTGGTAATCGTCAGCTGATAGGCTACGGTGGAGCTTTCCATTATCAGGGAGACGTAGCCCCGCACCAAGGAGGACCATACCAGTATCCGGTTGAGGCACCCTACTATCAGACGGGGAATTAGCAGATTCAAGGAGGTTACCCGCAGTACCAAGGAGAATATATGCCATATCAGGGCGGTGAAACTCAGATGCACAATGGAGGACAATATCAGAATTGGGATGTAGCTTCCGGCAGTGGAGGTGCAGGCAGACAGACACTTCCACCCCCTCAAGGTCGAGGGAATCAAGGCCGAGGAAACCCGACTCAGGCGAATAGAGGTCGAGGGGGCAGACAGCAAGCTCAGGGAATAGTCAACAACATCACCTTCCAGGAGGCCCAGGCAGACCCGAACTTGATAACGGGTACGTTGAATGTTGTAGGCCACCATGCTAAAGTTTTAATTGATTCTGGAGCTACACATTCAGTTATTTCCCATAAGTTTGCTCAAACAACCCAACCACATCCCACTTCACTCGGTTTCGAGTTACAATTCTCGATGCCGAGGGGAGAAATCTGTTATGTTAACTCGGAGTATAGAGGATGTCCCATCCTTATCGAAGATGTAGTAATGTTGGCTAATCTCGTTCCGTTGGATATCGTCGATTTTGACGTTATCTTAGGCATGGATTGGTTGAACTACTACCGAGCCCATCTAGATTGCTATCGAAAGGTAGTTACTTTTCATCGACCAGACGTGCCTAGTGTCACGTTTGTTGGTGAACGAAATGGTCTAAGGCGCGGAATTATCACCGCGGTGAGGGCGAGAAGAATGTTGAGCAAGGGCTGTCAAGGCTACCTAGCTCATGTAGTACTATCTGAAGAGGCTACTGCGTCGGTGAACGACATCGAAGTGGTCAGACATTTTCCAGATGTATTTCCTGAAGACCTACCTGGTTTACCCTCGGATCGCGAAGCAGAGTTCACCATTGATCTACTTCCCGGTACTAATCCTATTTCTCTTTCACCTTATCGTATGGGTCCAGCAGAGTTGAAGAACTTAAAACTCAGTTACAAGAGCTTGTTGATAAAGGTTTCATTCAACCAAGCACTTCCCCTTGGGGAGCTCCAGTTCTGTTTGTGAAGAAGAAAGACGGAACTATGAGATTGTGCATCGATTACAGACAGTTGAATCGGGTGACGATTAAAAACCGTTATCCGTTACCTCGTATTGATGATCTCTTCGACCAGCTTAGAAGATCTTGTGTATTTTCGAAGATTGATCTAAGGTCTGGTTACTACCAATTGAAGATCAGACACGACGATGTCCCGAAGACAGCTTTCCGAACTCGATATGGTCATTACGAATTCCTTGTGATGCCATTTGGGTTGACTAATGCACCAGCAGTTTTCATGAACCTGATGAATCGAGTATTTCATCCATACCTCGACAAGTTTGTCATTGTTTTCATAGACGATATCTTAGTGTATTCTAAGAATGAAGCTGACCATGCCAGGCACTTGCATTTAGTGTTGGAGAAGCTAAGGGAGAGTAAGTTGTATGCTAAGTTTAGCAAATGTCAGTTTTGGCTAGACCAAGTATCGTTTCTGGGGCACGTGATATCAGCTCAGGGTGTGCTTGTTGATCTTCAGAAAATATCAGCCGTTGAGAATTGGGAGCAACCTCAGACGGTTACAGAAATACGAAGTTTTCTTGGTCTTGCTAGCTATTATCAACGCTTCGTGAAGAATTTCTCGGTTATTGCACTGCCTCTAACGAAGTTGACCAGGAAGGGAGTTCCATTCGTATGGAATGAGGAGTGTAAAAAGAGTTTCCAACAGTTGAAGTACTTTCTCACTCATGCACCTATCTTAGCACTCCCCGATGACAAAGGGAACTTCGAGATCTACAGTGATGCGTCTCTGAATGGTCTTGGATGTGTGCTAATGCAATATGGGAATGTGATCGCGTATGCTTCACGCCAGCTAAAGCCTCATGAGAAGAACTATCCCACTCATGACCTTGAATTGGCGGCAATCGTATTCGCTCTGAAGATTTGGAGACATTACCTCTATGGAGAGAAGTGTACAATCTTCACTGATCATAAGAGCCTAAAGTACATTTTCACCCAGTCAGAGCTTAAACTCCGACAACGAAGATGGATAGAGTTGCTTAGTGACTATGAATGCACTATTGAGTACCACCCAGGTCGTGCGAATACCGTAGCTGATGCTCTTAGCAGGAAACCTCATGCTCGACTTAATACTTTTATTGCAAGTCATCTTCCTGTATTGACCGATCTACGATCTACTGGCGTAACCTTGGAAACAGCGCGACGAGGAGCCTTAATTGCAAGTTTCCAAGTCAGACCAATCCTGTTGGATCGTGTTCTTGAAGCCCAAAGGGACCATACAGAAATTCAAGGGTTGATATAGGCGGTATCGGAAGGGAGAAAGAAAGATCTAAGGGTTAGAGACACGGATGGCATGTTGATGCAGGGTACTCGGATGTATATACCTAATATTGGAGAACTAAAGAAAGAGATACTGGATGAAGCGCACATTTCTGCTTATGCGATGCATCCTGGAAATACCAAAATGTATCATACCATCCGACAATTTTACTATTGGCCTGGTATGAAAAGGGAGGTTGCCGAGTATGTCAGCCGATGTGCAATTTGCCAACAGGTTAAGGCGGAAAGAAAGAGGCCTTTCGGGTTACTACAACCACTCCTGATACCTCAGTGGAAATGGGAGAACATCACAATGGATTTCGTGTACAAGTTACCCTGTACGCGAAATGGTTATGATGGTATATGGGTCATCGTTGACCGACTCACTAAGTCATCACACTTCATACCCGTTCGTGAGAATTTCTCGTTAGACCAATTGGTCGAACGGTTTGTCTCCGAAGTGGTAAAGTATCACGGAGTCCCTATTAGCATCATTTCTGATCGGGACCCCCGGTTTACCTCGAAGTTCTGGAGAGCTTTTCAGGAAGCTTTGGGTACGAGATTACTTTACAGCACCGCCTATCATCCTCAAACCGATGGACAATCAAAAAGAACGATCCAAACTCTGGAAGACATGTTGAGATCGTCAGTTCTACAGTTTGGAGATGCTTGGCACAAGCGCTTACCGTTGATAGAATTCGCCTACAACAACAGTTTTCACTCTAGCATTAGTATGGCCCCATTTGAAGCGTTTATGGAAAACCGTGCCATACTCCTTTGTGTTGGTCAGAAGTAGGTGAACGGGTTTTGGTGGGCCTGGAAATCGTGGATGAGACAACACAGAACATTCAAGTAATAAAGGCTAATCTGAAAGCGGCTCAAGATCGACAGAAAAGTATTGCTGACCGACATTCCACTGACAGAGCCTATGAGGTTGGCGATATGGTGTTCTTGAAGTTATCGCCATGGAAAGGCGTTGTGCATTTTGGAAAGAAAGGGAAGCTTAGCCCTAGGTACGTTGGACCGTACCAGATCATCGAGTGAATTGGAGAGGTTGCTTATCGACTCGCTTTGCCACCAGAGTTAGCGAGAGTGCATAATGTATTTCATGTATCGATGCTACGGAGATACGTCTCGGATCCATCACACGTGATCCCTCCTCAACCTTTGGAAATAAACCTAGATTTGACTTACGACGAGATTCCAGTGACGATTCTTGACTGGAAAGATAAGGTTCTTAAGAACAAGACCGTACGGATGGTAAAGGTCTTATGGAGAAATCACTCAGTAGAGGAAGCTACGTGGGAAACAGAAGGGCGTATGAGGGATTTGTACCCACGTTTGTTTTATGGTTTCGACATGTAATTGATGTTGAAATTTCGGGGACGAAATTTTTATAAGGGGGTAGATTGTGGCGACCCGTCCCAAACTTTCTATGTAATTCTCCCCGTGCGTGTAAAATGACGATTATGCCCTTTATCGTTGAATAATATAACACGTTATATTAAGTTATTTCGGTTAAACTATAGTGTTACAACTCTTACATTCTTAGGAAATATTAGTAAAAAACTTACGTAGTACCCGCATTACCCTCACCGACTCTTTCCCCTACACCTCACCAAACTTATTCCATTAACCCAATATTCTTCTATTATCTGTTGTCTGAAACCCACTCAGAATTCTTTTATCCCAAACCCCGTCCCTTACAACTCACGAATCCACCATTGCTATGACTCAATCATAACCTTATCAACGGAATAATACAACTCAAATCTCAGATTCAATCTCTCTCTCTCTCTCTCTCGTCGAACTCAGATTTCAAGCCCTCTCTCTCATTAACTTACTCACGGAGCAAATTCGAAAATCACTCAAACCTCGAAGATTTGAGAATCCAAGATCACAGTTAGATTGCTGAGGATATCACGAATCCATCTACACCAATTTCAGGTAAAGACTCGAACGTTTTTACGTCGAACTTTCATTTCCCGATTATAGCACTGTTCATCGAGTTTTTAACGGTGAAGTTTTAGAACAAACCAAGATCACCACTGTCTTTAAAACCTTCCCAGGAACCCCGGAGTAACTCGTTGGAGGAAATTAGACGTCGGAATCGCGAGTTTCGAACTTGGCCGGGATTCGTAGGATTTTTCCAGCGAGGTTCTTTGAGATTTGAATCCCAAAACAGGTATAACTATGTTCTACTCATTCCCAGCTTTCCATTGGTATAAAATTCATAAAAAATGGATTAAAAACGAAGAAGATATGAAGAAAATAAGAAAATTCCAGATTCTGGCGACCGGAGACTCGCCGGAGTCTTATCGGAGAAGACGACGGAATATTCCATCAAATCTGATGGAATATTCCGACGCCGTCAGTTAAACTTAACAGTCTCAGTTAATATTTAACGGAATATTCCGAGGAATATTCCGACGCCGTCAGTCAAAACTAACGGTTTCCGTTAGGACTTGACGGAATATTTCGAAGAATATTCCTAACGGCGTGACAGGAACCGTCAGCGTGCGTGGCACGTGATCGTGCGTGGGGGCGCGTAGGTCCGTGCCATGTTTGGCGCGTGAGGGCGCGTGGTAAGTCCAAAAATAAATATAAAAATATGGGGATGTTCGTGATGACGTGTAGATCAATTTGGTATATTTAAATCTTAGGATTGAGCAATATATGGGAATTTTATCTAAGTTTCCGTAATTAAGCGTTAATTAATTCGTATAAATTATGTATAAATAGGAGAATTATATCCGAAGCAATTACAAGACCAAGCTAGGCCCGAAGACTACGACCCAACGACGTACTAGTAAGTGGGCAGTTTGTTTTTGTACTTATACGTATTTATGATTTCCAAAAATGCATGAATGATTTACTTTACGTATACTTTGTTAAATAAATGTTAAGTACGATATAATTGTGATAAATGCTGCTGTATGGTTGAGATATACTTGTCATGATATTCATACATGTCATATACATACTCATCTGCTGCACTGGTGTTAGTACTTGCCCCAGGGCCAGGGCCAGCTTTCACGTGTATGTTCACATTGCACCGTTCGCTCGTCTGGATCCAGGTTAGGTGCCAGCCTGTCGGGTAGATTGCATTAGGCAATCCGACTTGTATGTGATGTGCTTTTGCACCAGCTTCACGTGACCGTAGTACTTGAGCGTATTGATTACACCCAGCCTGTTCGTGTCAGAGTCATCTGTTCGAACTTGTGTGCTAGCATTAGATGGATGAGTACTTAGGAATATAGTTTATCACATGATTATACTACTGTAGAATTGATACATAGTTACTTGGCATATTTTAGTTATATTGCATTATAACATTGCCACATGATTATATAACTGCAGCATCGATCTTATCATGAAATGACTTGTATATTGTCGTTTATACTTGGCTTTAGTATTGTGGATATATATATACGTACGTACTTACTCATAATGTGCTTCTTAATAAAGGAAACTATAATTGTTTTACGGCGAGGGGTTAGTATATTCAAAACCAAACGTTTTCACATAAGTTTGTTTTACTGACCCATTCAACCTTGTTTTTCGCCCCTCCAGGACCTAGATAGCTGTTCTGCGTGGCATTCGAGGAACCTTGAAACGTTTCTGACATTCGGCATTCCGCTTCTGACGTATGAACTTATCACTATGTGTAATAAGCGTACTTTAGTTGCTTGACTACTCTTCGGTAGTCGTTCCCTCGTTAAGCTCTGAATAACTATAGTGGGCCACACCCACGTTTGTGCACTCTGTCACTATTTTAAATTTTAATTGATGTTATGTTCGTCTTAAATCTATGCACTTTTTACATCACTTACCCCTATGGTTACGTCACTTCACAGTGACGGCCAGCATGCGCCGACCTTTCCGGGTCGGGGTGTGTCAGCCAAAGTTAGAATTTGAGGGAGAAAGTGTTTAGATAAATTTGGAGAATTTTAGAAGAGAATTGGACTTAGGTTTTTTGGGGAAAATGAGAGCTATTTATAGGGGTGTGGTTGACCCTATTTGGAGAAATGGGGACTGACCACTTATGGTAGTTTTTTGGCTCTAATTGCAAGATACTATGTCAAAAAAATATCTTACAATCAATTAGGAATTTAATTAGAAAATTAATCAATTAATTAGAGAATTAATCAATTAATTTTGGTAATCAATTCTAATTTGAAAGAATAATTGAGGGTTACCTTATAGGGAGGATTTGATGAGGATTGATGAAATATGTTTTGAATAAATACCTATTTTGATCACCTTTGACCTTGATTGAGCCGTTATTGTCCACTGCTTACGCGTGGGAGTTCCAGTGTGCCTCGAGGGTAATTTTATCTTTTTAACCAAAAAATCTACGTGTCGCCTCCATATTTTTCTTGATTATTTTTGGCTCTACAAATACCTCCACACCTGTTAGGCTTCTCGCAGAAAATGGTAGTAGGTGTAGAGATCTTCTCTTGCTTTAGGAAACATAGGACTGCTTCCTATTTTGATGTAGATTCTCTCTTTAATTAGAAATTAGATCCTTCTAGGAAAGAGAAATAAATCACTTCTAAAGTCCATTTAAGTCTACCTTGAGTAGATGATTAAATCAACTTCAAAGAGCAATTTATTCTACACTACAAGAGAAAGAAAGGTAGATGATATTTGTTCCCCATCCCCTAGCAATTTTCTACACTTGCTCGTGCAAATGACCGTCTTTCGTTGCTTTCTTCGTCTTCTCTGCACCGCACCTAGGTAAGAATTTTTTTATTTTCCTTGTCTTATTCTTGGATAGTGTTGTCGCGGGGCAGCCGTCGAGATAGTGTGGCACGTCAGTTGGCAGGGGCCAAGAGTAGGCTCAGCATGGCCCTAGGAGTGTTGTGGCAGGGGTCACTGCTTGGGTTGGTCAGCCTGGCTAAAGCCAATGGCAGCTGTGCGGCTGAGGCAGCGGATTGTAGTGTTGGGGCGCAGTGCTAAGCGAGTCGCATAACTCATGTCCTTTGGATAATTGATCCTAACATGGGCCAGGCTGGCGATTAAGAGAAAAGAGAAGATCGTGGGCCTCATGGGCTACTGGAATGCTAAGCATGCAGGCCTCCTGGTTACTGGTCTGAGAAAAAAAATAAGGAAAAAGCCAGCATGGTTTGAGCTCCCCTGCTAAGTATCGTGAATGGCATTGGCTGTTTAGTCCCCTTTGCTAGTAGAAAGGTAGGCTGCTCTTGAGAGAGGAGATAAAGAAGATCAAGGCAAATGCATTGACTTGTTTGATCGCTGTTGTGGAGCCTACTATGAACTTATATGCTTGCTCAAGAGATGCCGGTTGATAAAATACTGAAGACTTCTTCCACTACTCGTGAGGGTCCTCTTGTTGTTGATAGGCCTATAATTGACTTGACTTCTTCCAATGGGAAGAAAAATGAAGCTGCTAAATTTGAGCCTATGATGCTTGCTATGCTGAAAATGGCTAGTACGATTGCTGATAAGATTACTCAGCATAAAGGTTCTGTTATGTCCCGAGTGCCGAAGTATATACCAAGACAACCGTTGGGAGCTAAGTCTAGTTCACCTTTAGAGATGCTTACTAATATGAAAAGCGATAAGGTGGACTCTTTTGCTAAAGTGGCGCTAAGGCCCACCCCCTGCTGCTGAGACTGATTTGCCTACTGGGAAGAAAGAGACTGATCGCGTGTGCAGCTGTGAGAAATCCACTAAGCCCGTTTCTAGGGAGGCTACTGAGATCTGTGCACTTTTGAAACCAAATTTGCTTAAAGACATGAACGTTTGTGCTAAGTTTATCGATGACGTTAGAGGGGTAGTTTGCCCAAGTTCTTTTGTAAAGCATACGACCAAGTATAGGAAGATTGTTCTACTTGCAAGGATGTGGCAAAGGTTGCGGCAGCCGAAGCTTATTCTTTTGTCTAAAAGATCAAGATATTGGAATACGAGCTCGTCATTTTGAAAGGGTCTAATATCTCTGCCCCTACTTCTCTACAGCTTAAGATCGATTGTCAAGAGATCATTGACTTGAAGGCTAGGCTTAACGTAATCCAAGTTAAGTATGAAAGTGCAAAGAAGGAGATCAGATGTTACATACCTCAGATTCAAGATCTTGAGCATGCCATTTCTGAGCTTCATTTTGCTTCTTATGCAAAGGATGAAGACCTGATTGCTGTTTATAACTAAGTGATCAACTTTAAGAAGGTCGTTGATAAGCTTAAACCCCAAGTGTTGGTGCTCCGAGATGCGCTGAAGATTAACGAAAGTTTGAAAAAAGAAGTGGATGAGCTGTATCGCGTCCATGTGGGCCTGCTTGAGGAGAATGAGCAACTAAAATGTGAGAAGGTTGGGCTCGAGGCTTCACTTATTCAGATATTTCTACAAACTTAGTTATGTAGATTATCTCTTTAGTAGGCCATCTGACTTCGAGTTTGCTGGTATCGGCTTGTAGCGTTGGCAGCGATCGCACTTTTGTACTAATTCCTTAGCATCTTGATGTATAGTAAGCCAGTAGTAGCCTACATTAAGAGCCTTTTATGCTAAGGATTGGCCCATTAAGTTATTTCCACAAACGACTTCGTGGATTAAGCTTAGAACCTTTAGGTTGTCGAGAGGTGCTAGGCAGCAGAGATGTGGTCTAGTGTAGGATTTTCGGACGAGAATGTTGTTCCACATATAGTAGCGTGCTGCCTTTGTTTAGAGCTTTCTAGACTCCAATCTTTTTTATGGAGAGTGTGTCATTGACCAGGTAGTTTATAATGAAATGTTGCCAATTTGGAATTGTACTAACTTGTGACACCTTGACTACTGACTTCGCCTTTATGCTTGTTTTGTCTAGATGCTCCATCGGAATAGAGCGTTTGAGTTGGTGGTTAAGGGTAGAGCCTAGGCTGTCTAGCGCATTTGTGTGAGTGTTGTCTGCTCGTGGAACTTGAGTGAGGGTGTACGTCTGAAACGCTTCAAGTTACTTTCGTACCTTCTCTAGGTATTGCGTCATCGTCAGATGTTTTGTTGTGTACTAGTTAGTAATTTGGCTGGTGATTAGCTAGGAGTCATAATGAATTGCAAGTTTTTTTTCATTGCCAAGACTTTTGCCATTCAGATGTCTGCTAGTAAGGCTTCGTACTCTACTTTGTTGTTGGATGTTTTGAAGCCTAGAGTGATTGCTTGCTCGAGCATCAAACCGTCTGGTGTGACAAGAACCACGTCTTCTCCGGAGCCTTTGTAGTTTGATGCGTCATCGATGTGCAAATGCCAAAAGTCTTCATCGGATGAAGCAGGGGTGGCTAGGGCGTGCTCAGTTACCTCTGAGGGGTTGTTGGGTCGCTTTGTTAAGTCACCTAGACTAGGCATGAAGGCTACAGTAGGAAGCTGTGGAGCTAGGGCCATGTTACACGCAATAAGAGATGATTAACCGCCGGTATTGAGCCATTCTAGAGCTGAATAGAAGGCGGAACCAATCTTGTGCCTCGCCTTGCAAAGTGGTGGCGAATATCTTGCACATAAGGCTGTCGTTGTTCCGATAAAGGACCATCGTGCTTCTATAGTGCTTCAAGTGTCTCTATGGGTCCCCATCTCCTTTGAAATATGCGAAATGTGGCATGCTAAACTTGCGTAGAGGCTCTGCCTGCTCGATTTCGTCTGTGAAGGATGACATGTTCATATTGGTCATGTCTCGTCGTAGTGCTTCATCAGCAACTTCATTGCGTTAGAAATCACGTAATCGGTCGTTCAAGAGTCTCTCTACCTCTTCCTGAATTTACCTTTGTTGGGGTAGCGGAGCTTTCGGCTTCCCCTGGTCTTGAATTACTGATCTAGGCTGCTTTTCTATGTGTTCGGCTCGCCCACGCCGCGATTGCGGTGCATGCTCTTTATCAACCATAAGAGGGTGAAAAGACATCTTTATCTTCTATCACAACAAAAAAGTTAAGGACATTAACGTAATTTATAAAATTTTACTATTTTTTAAGCCTCACCTATATGTAAGTTTATCATTTCTAATTATAAAAAAAAAATACACAATTCTCTCCCTGTATCCTTACTTCTGTCTCATCTTTTCCTCCCTCCTTCAATTTTAACAGCCAAAGTAAAAACAATTACACACTATGTGTGTGGCCATATAGTGGTTCACATCAAGACTTCTTCATAACAATTCGGAATATTATAAGATCATCACACAACTTGTAAGAATCATACACATACTTTAATAAAACTGTTGATCTACTAATATGGAGTGCATAAGCCAATGGCCTATATTTCCATGGAGATCAATTTTTTGTGGAAAGCGATATAGAGAGCTTGTGTTTCGAAGAAAGTTAAAATACGTGTGTGGAGATGTTGTTTGAATGCTCTTTAGTCAATGCCTGTTTTGCGGTGGAGAGAAGGAAACTATTAAACATTTGGTGAAGGATTGTTCGCGGTCAAACTCAATGGGTTTGCGAGTTCACCGGGATAGATAGAGAAGTTCAATGGAGTGGTTAGCAAATCTTGCTGGGCAACCATCTAGGGAGAGCTTCAATATTGTCTTGATAATTATGTAGAGTATTTGGAAGAAGCGCAATTCATTTTTGTGGACAAGTATGGCAATTCTCACCCCACCACCCACGCCCCCACCCCCCTCGCCTGCGCCTGAAATGCATTGGAAAGCAATTGGTTGATGGAATTCAAAAAAGGCATGGTGGGAAATGGAAAAGAGTTGCTTCAAACCCACAAAAATGGCAGACACCTTCAGAAGCTATGGCAGCAAGGGACGCTACCTCTTTCATGCTTGAGCTGCAAATTGATTGAGTGTTGGAAGGGGATAAACTTATGCTGATGGCTGCCTGGAAAACCAGGAGGACACTTCACCTTTTGGAAATGTCTTTATGGATACACAGAAGAATGTTGAAGTCTTTGCCCCATTGGAAAACCAGTTTTAGTAGTCGCGAAACCAATTTGGCTACTCATCCGTTGGCAAGATTAAGTCTTGTGTTAATCACGTAACTTGGTTTAAGGAGCCACTTTATGTAATTCTTGATATTATTATTGAGGATAGTACTCTTCAGTATTCTTTGTGGTGCGGGACTTTTTTTTCTCTTAGACCAAGTTAAAATCCCCAGCAATGTATGCGATCTAACACACTCGCAAGACTTTCATTGATAAATTCTACACAACCTTGGTCAACGTTGGATTTCACATTTTTCGAGATGACAGCGAACTCGAGAAAGGAGAATATATACTGCCAAAACTTTGGACCTTTGTCATATTGGAAAGAGAAATACTAGTACAACAATTTTGGTATTATTTTCACCATTCATCCAATATTAAATAATGAATAATCAAGAAGTTGTTTGGTCCCAAAATAATATTATGGGCCGAGCTCATGAGCATCCTCGGTCTAATAAGAAGTATTAGGAATAATCATTATTTTGGGCATGGCCCAGTGGAGTTCGGCCGAATCCTATTAGAAGGTGGTTCTGCTTGGATGAGGGTAAAGTGGTCGAACCCTAGTACAATAAGGATTCTTCAGAAGCTAAGGAAGCTTCGAATAAGAAAAGATGTCGAGAGTTAAGGGTTGAATCTGAATGATTAAAGAGATTGGTTCAGAATCTTATAGGAGTTAGAATTGGTTAAGACCAAATTAGATTGGGATGAGGAATTCTAGTCTGAGTAAATTTCTAACTCAGTCATCAAGTAAATCGCTACTATAAATAGAGAAATGAGTGCATCATGCAAAGCCCCTCCAAATCAACACACAACTGCCTTGTGCAAACAACCTTTCAACAATCTTGAGATTTTTATTTTCTTTTTTCCTGCCAACACACCTTTAGTTTGGATAAACAGCAATGTGAAGGCAACTGGCAACATCTTCAGTTTAGATAAATAACATTGGAGCCGTAGAATCAGTCAATCAAGGAGCACATTCAATTTGGATAAACAACACTACTTCGAGACCGACTGGTTACCTATCCAAGTCTCGTCCAGCAAGGATTTTCGAGTTCTTGTTGGAAGAGATCATCTCGTTAGCCTTCTTGGCGAATGAGGTGTTACCAAGTTACTTAATATTTAGCACACTAAAAGTTGAATTCGATATTGAACTTCACAGAATTAGCAGCCTTGTCTTCAGGCTCTAGAACCCGATGGCTAAGACGTGTTCTTTCCTCAGCCGCAGTCTCAAGATCAAGAAGTCAACTGCACATCCATCACCACATCAACATTCATTTTACTCCCCAGGCCAAGTTCGACCGACGAGTTGGTACGCCTCGCATTCAATTGAATGACGTAGTTAGCTTATTACAAATGGACAAGTCATCAATGACATGTGGAACAAATCAAGCAAAAGAAGCTCAAAAGAATTCCTTAAAATCGGCAAGAGGTCCAAATTGCTCCCAAAACTGAAAAAAAAGTTAAAACATCTTCATAAAACAAGCAAGAATTGAAGATTGCTCACAAAATAGGCAAGAAAGCCCCATAATTTGGCCAAGCAAGTGAAAAATGGCTGAAAACACGACAAAAATATGCCTAAATTATCCCATGGACGAATCAAGATACAAATCAAAGACAAATCCATCCATAGGCAAGCTTTGAGAAGTCTATAAATACAAGGTCCTTAGACAAGCATAAGGGTCGGAAATTCTACGTCCAAAGGAAACTCTACACCAAATCTTTGAAGACTAATAAGCTGCTAAAGCTCTTTTCGAAGAATGCACAACCAGAGCTGAAGCATTCCTTTGAAGAATCAACAAGCACTTGTGCCAATTCTTTCAAGACTTTGTTGCGAGCTCAAAACTTGTAGCGACGTTCGATTCAAGATCAAGTCGCTAAGATCCTTGAATCAACAAAATCCTGCATCTACATCACCTTTGTCGCAGTCCTAAACCTGAGGTGAAGACTATCCTCGCATTGTTTCAAGCTCAAAACTCGAAGTAATCGTTCAATCATTTGTCCGAGATCAAATCATCACGACCCTTGGATCAACAATCTACGCATCTACATCAAATTTGAAGACTGAATCAGAGGAAAATTGTAAACAAAGATTGTAACGCTACAAATTCATTAATACAAATTTACTTTGTACACATGTTCTCGTTTTATTCGTTAAAGAATTTTCGTGTTTACAGCGTAGTTAGCTTAGCTTATTAATTACTCAGCATGTGCGCCATATAGGCTAAGTAATTTTTAAGGTCAACATTTTTGCACACCTAGTGGGACCCAGCTAAAGCTACAAAGTTCATGACCATTGAGACACGGTTAATAAAAAAGAAAACAGCTATGGGTAAATTGACTACCAGTTTACCACCTATAGTTCAAATTCCATTACAAGATAATGTGTCGCAGGCATAGGATTCCCTTGTTGCATGACACCTCTAGACCCATTAGATGATGAAATTTTTAGGTGCTAAACGTCTTGATCTACTTGCTGGTCAAGCAATTTTCGGTTGCCTTTGAACATGCTTATATTTACCTCATGTATTATTTTTTAGCCATTAGCATTGCTTGCTGTTTAGTGCGTGCCCTTTGATATAGCTTTCAAAATGCATAATCATGTGTGTAATTAGGTTAAATGAGTCCTCTACCATTTGAACCCTGAGCGCGTTGTTGCGACACCAGTGTCTCCTCTTTGCTGTGGTGGTAGACATTTTGTCAAGTTCGAAACGGCCCGTTGTATAAATAATTTAAGAAAAACTATAGTCAAATTGCATACATGACTTAACATTTTCTGTTATGAAATCTCATCTCGATAAAAGCTCTTCGGGTTAGCTCAAGTGTTGAGAGAGGGTCGGAGAGTAAGTTAGGATTAGGGTTAAGTCTATAGTTCGATTCCCTTAAGTTCGATTCCCTTAAGTTCGATAAATAGGTTAGGATTAGGGATAAGTCTGTAGCACATTTATGATGAATAGGGCCGGCCCAAGTCCAGTACGGGCAGGGCGACCGTTCACGGCCCAAAATAATTGAGGGCATCAAAATTATTAGGGTGTTTTCATAAGAGTATAAATTTATAAAATTTGGAATCAATGACAAAGAAATTTAACTAGAATTGGTGGTTTTGTTGTTTGAAATTAATGAAGAGGTCTTGGGTTCAAAACAACATGTGTGCTTATTTATTTTTCAATTTTTATAATTTTTTTTTCATAAGAGTATAAATATATAAATTTGGCTAAATAATCAAGAAGTTTAATTGGAATCAATGGTTTTGTTGTTTAAAATTAACGAGAGGTCCTAAGTTCGAAATGTTAAACAACAATGGTTTTTGTTGTTTATTCTTTTCAATTTTTACGAAATTTTTTTGTTGTTAATTTATTTTTAATTAGTAGCTAGTAGCTATGTAAGTTGTTATTTTTTAACATTTGTCCCAATTCAAGTATAATCTTCAACAAAGAGTAATGTGTTGACCAAATTTGTAAATCATATGACGTGTCATTAAAATGCTTAATTTAGTACCCATTTATTACTTATACATATCAATTAAAGACTAAAAAACATCATTATTTTTTTAGTCCTATATTGACAAGGTTAGTAAATAAGAAAAAACATCTCATGATTTATACAAAAATACTTTAAAAGTTCAAATAGAAAACAAAACTCATATCTATCTACTTGTAAACCTTGTAAACCCGGAGTTTTTTGGTTTCCCTCTCACAATAAAAAATAAATTAGTTCTTCCGTTATTTCTAAATTATTAAGTTTAAAATGTTTTTCTAAGTATAATTTTATCGATGTCTTACGTATAAAACTAAATAATTTTCTTATATAAAGTGAGGGCATATTTTTTTACGCCGCCTGGGCCTTAAAAATCTCTACACCGGCCCTGACGATGAAGCATGGGATGAGAAAGGCGTCCCCATATCTGTATTTAAGGAGGCTTGATTAGTTTTACAGACTGTCTGTGCTGCTCTCCATTGAATTATTGGGAGCCAAATTCCTTTCAGCTATCAAAAATTTTGGCCTCTGAATCCAGACTGGTCTTGTGACGCTTGTTCCCCAGTGGGGTATGGTGGGTGTGTATTTGGCGTCAAGCCGCGCATCTTAGCAAAACCATGCTCGTCTTTGCTGCCGCGCGCTGGGAGTTAACTGTCTGTCTGTGCTGTGAAGTCTTAGGGTACTGTCACACTATTTTAGTGAGTAAATTCAACGGGAGAGTGGGCCGCAAATAGTTAAGAGGAAGAGCAAGTACTCTGGACATGCATATGTGCATGTACTCATCTGCTGTGTGAGATCCTTGACCTAAATGGAATATAAATGGTGGCAAATTAATGCTCCGGAGCTACCCTTCTCACACATGTTGAATATTTTTTTTGTTTGGATATTTAGTACAAAACAGTGAAAAGTTATTTTACGTTGTTTATTGTAGATGCATAAGCAGAGCCACAGTGCATCAACAATTCGTGCATGAGCGAGTGACTGTAACATTTTAATGTATTGATTTCTGTCATTAATGCATGCATGTAAAGAGCTCACAGTGCATCAATGGTCTGTGTATGAGCTAGTGACTAGCATTTTTGTTACTTTCTCTAATTGCACCACTAATTTATGACTATTAATGCATATATATAGAGAATTTGAAGTGCTTGAACAGTGAGTGCATAAACGATTGATTGTAACATTGTTATAGTTACTTTTATATAAATGCCTTGCTTTCTGTTGTATAATGTAGCAAAGACTGTTAGCTACTTTTTAATACCCTTTTCTCGATGCATCAAGAGAAGAAAAGATGGAAAACTTTTGAGCTTTGAGATTTGTAGCATCTTAACTTTCTGAGTCGCATCAAAGCGTTATCCCATTGTCCCTCAATTATTCCATGCATTCATCATAGAGATATAAGTTGCTAGCAATCTTTTCCCACCGACTTCAAATCTATGTTGTTGTCGGAAACTTATGATGCCTTTCACATGCCTTGGCTTTGTCTTTTTCCAAAAGCTAAAGCAAACACTGCTCCAAAGTAAAAGTAGATACAACAATCCTTAAGTTTCATTTTCAATTGCAAACCAACCTACTCTAAATTCTTTCCTCAATACTGTGTCTCAGTATTGAATGGTACCAGAAATGAAGGGCTAAAATAATAATAATAAAAGATGTAAACAGTTGTAAAAATTAAAATTAACGCCTAAACACCTGTAATATTGAATGATAAGTAGTATTGAAGTTACACCTATCAATTTAATCATTTCCGAAATGATATGTTGTCAAATTGCATTCAAACATGTTTCTTTGATCTATGATACATATTTACAGTCGAAAGTATAACGGGATAATTTCGTAAGCAATCACATGTAAATTGCATTTGAAATTTGAGAAATGTCGTTTGCATTCTAAATTAGTCATTGTGCACGTTACGCATTTTAAACAACTGATTTTATTACAGGATAGCTCATGTTTATATTGATTGATTAATTTCCTAGCTTTAATAAGAGGCAATTTTTAAGCATTTGAGATTACCAAGTAGATAATACCATTTCACATGCAAATAATACACAACATAAAAATAATACACTGCGAATATCTCCCCCTCAATCTTATGAAAAAGATATTGTACGCGATGCTCTATTTCACGTGCATGCATCTGCATTTCTGCCTTTTTCTTTGTCCCTTCAACCAAGTTATATAGAACTTAATACTTTTTTTTTATATAACAAAATTACAAAATAAAAAACCACGTAATAGATGTTACAATACACAGAAATTATATAAAAAAGGTGCATATGCCCGGAACTTCGGAGTGAAACGAAACCGGTACGATAACTTATAAAATCCATACCGGCCGAATCCACACGATCAACAAGTGCTCAGCGGGTTCCCGCAGAGGCAATCATTGTTGGTAAACGACGCCGCTTCCAGGTGATCGAACGGGTTCCCCACAGGAATCGCCCCGCACAGGTGGTTGTGGCTGAGATCCAAGTGCCCGATATATTTCGCCGACGATAATGAACCGGGTATCGGGCCCTTTAAATTGTTGTACGATAAATCCAGTGCCATAAAGTAGGAATTTCCGTGGAAAACGTCCGGTATGTTACCTTCGAACCCATTTCGGCTCAAATTTAAGATCCCCATACCCCGACTGCTCAAAAGGGACGCTGGCAATTGACCCGAAAACGAGTTTCCGTCCAAATTCAACGTCGAAAGAACCTGCATTTTCCCAAGACAGTCCGGTACGTAACCCGACATTTGGTTCCTTGACAGGTCCAGGTCGGCCAACCGGTTCATGTTGCCAATGGAATCGGGGATCGACCCGGTGAGCTGGTTTCGGTTCAGCAGAGCCCGGCTCAGCATTTTGAGTTTTCCGAAATCGGCCGGTAACTCGCCCGTGATTTGGTTGTTGCTGAGGTCCATGTGCATTAGCCCGGAGAGGCCAACGATACTCGCCGGAATCTTACCGGAGATCTGGTTATCGGCAAGGTTGAGGACTCTGAGCATCTTGAGGTTGCCAATATCGGCCGGAATCTCGCCCGAAATCTTGTTTCCGATGAGGTCGAGAACTCGGAGGTTGGAGAGGGTGGTGAGGCATTGGGGGATCTCGCCGGTGACTCCCTTCCAGTCGGCGAGAACAAGGGTGGTGAGGCGGTCGAGGCTGCAAATTTGGGGCGAGATAGATCCTGACATGAACCCGGACTGACCGGATTTCTTGAGTATGGGGTCCTCCGACTCGCCTCGGAGATTAACGTCGACGACTCGGCCGGTTGTGGGATCGCAGCTGACCCCGTACCAGTTTACGCAGCAATCGGTTCCGACCCAGGAGTTGAAGATGCCTAATGAGGAATCGGCGAGTCCGGTTCTGATGGATTGAAGTGCTGCTAGGTCTGATGGGGAACAAGAAGAGCTCACAGTTGAGACAATGGCACAGAATGTTGCCACTGAGATTAAGAGCAACCTCATCGTCTTCATGGTAGAGAGAGAGAGAGAGAGAGAGAGAGGGGGGGGGGGTCTCTCTAGATGTTCACTTGATAAGAGTGGATGGATGTCTGTGACTGTAAGTGTTACTGCATGCGATCGAGAGAGAGAGAGAGAGAGAAGGGGAGATGGGGGTTAGGAAGTTGATGGAGTGAGATATATAATATATATGCAGGAGTAGCAAGGATGTGAGGGCAACAGAGGTTCACAGTGCATGTGCTTACAGGTTTAAGGATTTAATTGAACATGGATTTGCACATGCAAATGCTAGATAAATTTTAGTTGTGACGGGAATACAGATGATATATCACGTATTTTTATATAAGTGTCGATAAGTTTAATATTTTAAGTCATTAACTTTTTAACATATATATCTAATTATTTATATAACGATACATGATGTACCATTATGTGTGACGATCACACTAAAAAATCTATCCGACCGCTGATTAACAACGCATGCATGGACACCAATACAACCTAATTTTAGGGGGTTTTATTTATTATTATTATTATTATTTTATGGACTGGTTCCCCGGTGAATGAATCCAATGGCGGAGCCAAGATTTTGAATGAGGAGGGGCCTTTCACAAATATATAACATGTTGACATATGCAATTTGTGTAATCCTCACAAAACTGAAGAAAAAAAATTCTCTTAAATGCAATACTAAGAAGAAGAAAAATGTAAAAACCCAGACAACCAAGTAAGAGATAGGTTGTGGAAGGCTAAAGAAAATACAAAGAAGTAGAAAAAGAAGGAAAAGGGGAAGAGGTCTGCAAATAAAGAAGGTGGGTTGCTTTAGAAAATTATAAGGTGTATATTACTGTTAAGTGACAGAATCGAACCAGAAGCGGGGTTGCTTTTTCTATTTAAAATTGCACATCTCTTTTAAAAACTTTCCTGCCAAACTTATCGTTTCATTAAACAGCCAAAAAGATTTAAAATCTAACAGCTTAACGACGTCGTTTATTTCATCTTCTTCCATGAGGTTCACACCTCGGCTGAAGTCAGGATGGGCCTGGGACTACCCTAGTCCCTTGGTGGCTCCGCCCCTGAATGAATCCCATGTAATATAATAATACTCATTTACCAAAGCAAATTGGTTTGGTAACTGGTTGTGAAAACTTTGCGCTAAAACTAAAGATCCGTCTGAAGACTCTGAACGGCCATGTAATTTTGAGGGAGTGATTTCTGTCTTTTTACCTTTCACCTTCGGCACGTCCCTTTTGCCATTGATTCTATATTCTATTAAACTTTTATTTTGTAGCTGCTGCACAACTCCTTATTTACGTAGGAGCTACAAATGTTTTAATCGTATTTTGCTGTGATATTCGTAAATGGTTTAGAATATTACAAAGATTTGAATCTTTGGACCATTGGGGATGTCGATCCAAGTAGTCGAAAGTAATAATATTTATGTATTCTGGTATGTGTTCTATCTTCTTCTCTTCTAATATTTAATAATTTAACTCATTATAAAACATTGTCGTTTGTTAAAAAAAAAGAAAAAAACTGAAATAAAAAAGAGTGTGCATGAAATGAAAAATAACGTTTATAAATCATTTTTCCATAAAAAAACTGAATCAATACGGACAACATTACATTGTAAGTTTTTTTGTTTTGTTTTTGAGATAGAACCCCAAACCCAATCTCAATACTCACCTATGTAGCCATGTGATTCCCTCAAATAAATAGGCTAATAATCAACCATAGGAAGATTCGGAGTCCTTTTCCACATTTTTTGAGTTTCTCCTAATTAATATCAAGACTTCTTTAATGGCTCGTCTACGTAACTATAATCAAATATGAAGAGGTTGAATTGATGAGGAGTTGGAATGAGATATAATCAGAATCAGATTCTTGTTGAAACTGTCTACTAAAATTTTCAAGAATCGGAGTAGGAATAATGCTGAATTATATAGTTGTTTACTAATTCACATGAATCACAATGAAAATCAATATAATTACTAAAATGCCCATATTCTAATAATTTATTTTATAAGCTAATTCTTTTTTATTTATTAAATTTTTTTGGCAAAACTTATTTCATTTTATTTTAACTTTGTGAAGGGCAAAATGTGGTGTCAGGTTAATGTGAAGGGTAACTCTGGAATTTTAAAAACAAATGGTATAATAGAAAAGAAAAATTCATTTTGATTCTCCTTATAACCCGAAATTCAATTCCCACCAAATTGTAGAGAATTCAATTCCTCTAAATTTTGGAGTTGAATTCCAAAATTTGTATGAGTCCTCACCAAATTTTAAATTACTCAAAATTCAATTTCGCATTTTTAATCCGATTAATCTTATTTAAACGTGTCATCAAATGAAATCACAAGTTTCCATTAACTAGAGAAGCAAAGCAAAGCATGATAATCCAATCCACACATATGTCCCCACCATGATACCAATGTTTCAATTAGATTTCAAATCCAATGATTGAAAGGCTTTTTCTCTCTCTAATTTTAATTAGTGTCCCTCCCTTGGTATATATAATCATCATTGAACCAATTAAACGTCTTTTAGGAATTGACCAAGTATGAGCAATGTTATTTTTATTATGTTTTTATACTACATTTCTATGAACTAGGATTCTCTCCTCTTCTCTTTCCATCACCTTCTCTCGCATTCTCTATTTTGTCTTTCTCTTCTTATAAAAAAAATTAATATAAGATGTTAACGTGACTTAACCGTGACCGTTCAAATAGGAGGGGAGGGAAGGAGAGGGAAAAAAGAAAGGAGAGAATCCTACTCTCATTTCCATACCACCTTAGGTGGCATCTGATGTCAACAGTCAGATCATTTGAAAAATTTGCAAAACCTAAGGAAAGAAAGAAGAAAGACTCATTGTATACCATAATTATCATTTAATTAACTAGTGTTTTAATTATTAGTTTATTTAATAATGAACTAAATTTAAAAATCTGATTAATTTAAATGATGTGGCTATTCACATCAAATGTCACCTAAAATGGTATAAAAATATAAGACAAAAACATGATAAGAATAACATTACTATATAGTATACACTCTAATCATATAATAATATCGGTCATCAAGTTATCACCCTAATTATTTCTGACACCGAAAGATAATTTTTCTACAAAAACCATAATGGCTTTAATTACTTTGTCAATTATTACAATCCCCATTTGCTTTTCAAATGATGCAATGATCAATTTTTTTTTTTTGTCAAAAGAAGAAATATTTTTAAAGGTGAATCGAAATGTTTACATCAGCTGACAAAGTGTTAAACAACTACTCTGGTTCAAAATCATCCCAAGAATGACACCTCCCCATACGCACGACATAAGATGCCACCATATGCGCAACCATATTACAAGCACGAAAAGCATATAAAAATTCAATAGCTTCAAATTGTTGCTTTAGAATACTTATATCCCAAAAGATATCATCCAGAGCCGCCTCTAGTTGTATACGGTCACGAATCATATCAACAAGAACCTGACAGTCAGTCTCTAATTGGATAGCGGTGAAACCCCTCTTCACACAAGCTACAAAAGCCATCCGTATTGCTTCCGCTTCCGCCATAATACTGGAGGTACAAGGAATTTTCCCTATGCCGCCAACACCTTTGAATATGCCCACAAAATCTCTAGCCACCCAATCACCACCACCTATTCCGGTCTGACTACTCCATGCACCATCACAATTAATTTTAAGAGTTCCAAATGGTGGCTTAAGCCACCTATGAATGCCCTCATGTCTCACATGTTGCCCACGGGGAAGCTGCTGCCTAGGTGCAGCATCACAAAGTACTAATTCCTCACACTGCCGAGTAAGCAATTGTATGGCACCAAGGGGATCTATTGCAACCTAGTCAAATACCAAACAGTTCTGACATTTCCAAATCCTCCATAAACCACCAACCACCCAACGCATCAAGTCAAAAGCCTCCCCCTCCTTCCCATATTTTTCACATAACCACTTCCAACAATCCAAAAAATCCCCCCTAACACCATGGTTACATCTAATTGAAGCGGAGACCCAAACCAAAACGCCCGAGCAAACGAACAACGAAAGAAAATATGTACCTGTGTTTCCACCTTCGCTTCACAAAAAGGACAAATACTCTCTAACTGAATCCCCTACCTCTGCAAGTTCATTCGCACTGCCAAAATATTTCGACACCCTTTCCAAATAAAATGACATAATTTAGGTGGAACCTTCAAACGCCAAATATCCTTCCACATCGCATCCCTATTATCCACCATACTTGATTGACCCACATCTTTCTGTCCAAGTTCACCGTTCTTATTCATTTCTTACGCCACTAAATACCTAGACTTCACCGAATAAACTCCATTTCTTGTATAATGCCAAACCAAATTGTCTGGACAACCAAACCGACTAAGAGGCATACTTAAAATTGTCTGAACTTCGTCAGCATTGAAACATAATTCAATAATCTCCCTCTTCCACTTACCCCCCATCTCCACCAGATTGGCAACAAAAGTAGGCATCTCCTCATGTCGTGAAATAGCTCGAAAAGTCCTAGGTATATGCAACTATGGGTCTTTAACAATTTGAATACATCGTCCATCCCCCACCCGCCAACGTACACCCGCCTTCAAAATTTTCCATCCCTGTAAAATCCATTTCCAACCCCATGACGTACCTTTCACCACAAAAGCGTCCATGAATGATGAAGAAAGATAGTACTTAGCTTGAAGACCTCTTGCCAAAATAGAATCTGGATTACAGATGAGCCGCCACCCCACATTTGCCAACATAGCTAAATTAAAGTCAATAATCTCCTTAAACCCAAGACCCCCACCCACCTTCTTTTTTGCAACTTTATTCCAAGACAACCAATGTATACCCTTCTTTGTTCTTTGATCCCTCCACCAAAATCTTGCAATAACCTGCTCAATTTCCTTTGCCAATTGGATAGGTAATTGAAAACATGACATAGTATATATAGGTAGAGCAGCCGCAACACTTTTAATCAAAATCTCCTTCCTAGCTACAGATAAAAATTGTTCCGCCCACCCATTAATTCTCTCATCCAATCTATTCCGCACTTCTTCGAACACTTTCTACTTCGATGCTCCAAAATCTGCTTGAATCCCCAGATACTTCCCAAAGCCTTCCTTATGGTTAATCCCCAAAATATGTGAGAATTTATCTTTCAATCCCTTCGAACATCCCGCACTAAAATGTACTGAACTTTTATCCAAATTAATAAATTGTCCCGACCCAACAGCATATTGTTGGAGCAGACCATTAACCGTGTGGGCCTCACCCTTCGTAACTTGACAAAAAAGTACTGAATCATCCGCAAAGAAAACATGTGATATAGGATCTGTGACATCCCACATCACCCAGGGGAGTGATCCTTAAATGTATATTCCCATCCCTACCTAGCACGAGGCCTTTTGGGAACTCACTGGCTTCGGGTTCCGTAGGAACTCCGAAGTTAAGCGAGAAGAGGGCTAGAGCAATCCCAGGATGGGTGACCTCCTGGGAAGTTGCTCGTGAGTTCCCAGAAACAAAACGGTGAGGGCGTGGTCGGGGCCCAAAGCGGACAATATCGTGCTACGGTGGTGGAGCGGGCCCGGGAAGTGGTCCCACCTGGGCCGGGATGTGACAGGATCGGCACCAACACTTACCGACATACCCCGTAGCCTTCTAAACCTTTCTTCATTATGAATTAAGGAAGAGAAACCTTCTACATAAATAAGGAAAAGAAAAGGCGATAGCGGATCTCCTTGGCGAATTCTCCTTCACGGTTTAATATACCTCATAGTCTCACCGTTAACAACCACACTATAAGAGACTGTTTCCACACATGTCATCACCCAACGGCAAAAACAATCATCAAAACCCAACTTATGTAGCATTGCATTCAAAATAGACCATTCAACACGATCATAAGCCTTTGCCATATCCAATTTCAGTGCCATATAATCCGCACTCTCCTCATTCCCATGTTGCATAGAGTGTAGAAGTTCATGCACCACAAGAATATTATCAGAAATTTGTCTACCCGCCACAAACGCTTATTGGTTTTGACTAATCACTTTGGGGAGAACTCTTTTCAATCTATTTGTTAAAACTTTAGAAAGAATTTTATACACCACATTGCACAGCGAAATCAGACGAAATTGAGAAATTTTTCTAAGATTGTCAACTTTAGGAATAAGTACACTATTAGTATGATTCACATCGTCTAACATTCTTCCTGAAGCAAAAAAAAAAAAAGACTTGGCCATACCAATAACCATACCTCCAACCGTCTCCCAATGATGATGGTAAAAGTCCGCATTTAAACCATCCGGCGTCGGTGACTTCGTTGGATGCATCTGATAAATAGTCGTTTCAATCTCCACATCAGTGACTGGGGCAACCAACATAACATTATCCGCCTCACCCACCATAGTTAGCACACATTGTAGAATTCCCAAAAACTCGGTCTATTGTGAACAGTGATGAGAAATAATCATCGGCAATATCATTAATTTGATTCCCATCCATACACCATGTCCCATCCTCTACTTCTAAGCCTTGAATCATGTTCCCCCTATGCCATTTCAAGGTTTGTGCATGAAAGAAACTCGTGTTTTTATCACCCTCTCCCAACCACTGAACTCGAGATTTCGTACGCCAATAAATTTCCTCCATTCGAATTGCCTTTGTAAGCTGTTCTTCCAAACCTCGAATCCGATTACCATCAAACACTGGTTGTTGATACGCATCACAGAGTACTTCCTTTAACCGACAAATCTCCTTTCATTCATTTTGTCCCTCATTTTTCTGCCATATCAC
Source organism: Crataegus laevigata (assembly GCA_963580275.1). Taxonomy (NCBI): domain Eukaryota; kingdom Viridiplantae; phylum Streptophyta; class Magnoliopsida; order Rosales; family Rosaceae; genus Crataegus; species Crataegus laevigata. The sequence continues at coordinate 897,176 of OY756947.1, read as the reverse complement.
TAACCCATTCTTAACCTTCTGTAGCCTATGCATGATATGTTGTGCATGAGCTCTGCCATTACCGCCACCCCAACAAGCACGCACAATCTCATTACATTTTGGTTCTTGACTCCAACGCGGGTCATACATGAATCGTTTCCTACGCCTAGGTTGAGTCATCTCCGTTGATAACACTAACATAGCATGATCTGATCCCTCCAACACTGCATGTTGCACCACTGCTTGTTGATAACTTTGAACCCAATCGTGTGTAGCTAAAGCACGATCCAACCTTTCCTGGATAAAACCTTATTCCCGTTTATTTCTCCATGTATAAGGGTATCAATCAAATCCCAAATCCAATAAACTCGCCTGGGCCACAAAAGTCCTAAAAGGTCTCATACTTGCCACGGATCTATCATTCCTCCCATTCTTTTCAGAATCCAACAGTAAATCATTAAAGTCCCCCATTAACAAACAAAGCTCTGTAAAATCCGTAAGACAGGTTAATAACACCTGAAAATGTTATGTTCGCTTACGCTCATCCGTACATGCATACACAACCACCAATCTCCATTTCAGCTGTCGCACCCCATCCTTAATAAGAACTTCAATAAAGAAATCCCCATATTTAACTAACACCACATCATTCGCATCTCTCCAAAAGACACACAAACCACCAGCAGTTCCCCTAGGCTCAATAACATGTATACAAGACATGCCAAGCCTACGTCTCAAGTAACGGTACCTTCAACTATTATTTTTTGTTTCCAAAAGAGCCACAACTTCAGGAGAGTGAAGCCTATTTTGCTCCAAAAGTTCATCAACTGTCAGGTCTCCCTCAATACCCTAACAATTCCAACATATAAGTTTCATTACGAGCGTGGAGACTCCACATAGGTAGCCTCCGCTAGGTCCATAACAGACCGTTGTATCTTCTGCATATGAGCCAATCCATCCTCCATCACAACCAAATTATCACCATCCTCTTCCTGGGATCGTTTCATTCTTTCCTTCGAAGCAGCCTCAATGATGGGGAGAAGGTTAAACGGATCCGAATCCTGCGATAATTGCCCTTGTTCCACACCCACACCCATATCGTAACCATCAAAGGCCCTTACAGCCTCATTCTCACCAACTTCCAATACCGACACATTAAAGTCAATGGCTCTCCCTTGCTGTACCACTTCAAAACTCTCCTCATTATCTTCGAAAACCTCAGAGTGACTCAACAGCTCTATCCCTCCTGCACCAGGTGTAATGACCACGCCAGGGCTAATAAGCCCTACATCGAACGCTTTCTCCTGTTCCATCATTTGCCTCTTATTTTCTTCTTCATCTCGAACACGGTGTGCACATAAATTCCCCATATTCCCATTATAACGCCTTCCACTCAAAGACGAGGACGTACCACCCCGCACTCATATCCCCCGCTGCCCCTCTCCTCTTCCCAATAAACAATTACCACGCAAATCAAACACCGCATCAAGCCCTTTGAATGCATAAAAGGCTTCTACATCAACCTCCGAGGCTTCCTCCCTGAGCTTCTCAGCTTTGCATCTTCTAGTAACATGGCCAACCTTTCCACATATGAGACAATAACTAGGTAAACCTTTATACATGAAAATCCACCCACATAGTGCCCTTATCTGGGGAATCAACATTTGCTCATCTCATAAGCGACTCCCAGACATCAAAGGTAACTTTCACATGTAAAAATCTCCCAATACAGTCCCTACCATCATCTTTATCCACCCTAACCATAGTACCAAGCAAGCCCCCAATAGCCCTAGCAACCGCTTCCGTCATATTCAATGGTGGAACATTATGTATCTGAACCCACATCGTAAGAGTGAGCCCCATGTCCATGTCAAGCACCATCTGCAACTAAAACCAAATCATCCCGGAACAACCATGGCTTCTCTACCTCGATGACCTGACACATATCTCGCTATCCAAAAAACCAAGCTATGAATCGCGCCCCACCTAAAGCCCTAATGGATAACCTCTCCTTTCATCTTCACAGATTTGTGAACTGATCAATAAAAGCATTTTCATTGACAGGCTTTACAAAAAAACCTCTGCTACAACATTGTACTGAAACCCTAGAAGTGTCCGTTCCACATCTTTCTTCTCAATCTTTATGCCTCATTTCTCTCTTTCTGACAGAGAGAGACTTGTGCCAAACTTAGTAGCCAAACCCTCCATACTACTTCCTCCTGCCATAGCCAAAGCACCACCGTAATATCCTTCTGCAAAAACCAGCTGCCTGACAGTACGCGTAGAAACCCTAGCTCTCCCCGCCCACTCTAGGTTTTCACAATAAACGCAAAATAATTTGCTCCGGCTTTCTCGGATAGCCTCCTTCCGAGGCACCTTGTTCTTTTGATGCAATGATCAATTGACATTGGTCCATTACAAAGTTTCAATTAAAATAGGGAGTTTTAATGAAAAGTGTTTGTGCTAAGTTTAATTTAACCAAAAACCACCTTAAACTATTATTTAATCAAAAGGGCTTCATATTTAATCATAAGAACAAAATTAATATATATGAGACCCCACAAATATTGAACACACATGGGCTAAGTTAAAAGCCCAACACAAAAATAAAAAAATTTCCAATTCTTGCCCCTAACGGAAAGCCAATTTCGTCAGCCAATTATGCCACCCGAACAGGAAGCCATTGGGCATGTAATCATACACGAACAATTTCTCCTCCCTGGCGAAGTAATAAGCCCTCAAGCTCACAATGTTGGGATGGCTGAGTCGCCCCAGCACCGCCATGTGCTGCTCAAATTGAGTCTTCCCACCAATCTGAGCATCATTGAGCCTCTTAACCGCCACCACATTGCCATCGTAGAGAACCACCTTGTACGCCATCCCGAACCCGTCTTTCCCCAACATCTTCGCTGAGGCTCTGAGCAAGTCCTTGAGCTTGAAACGCTTCACTCATTCGAATGACACCATCCGACCGCGCTCAAATACGGGTAGGCCAGAGTAAGGGATCGACCAGTACACGATCTTCTCAATTTCACACTTCCCGATTTATTCGGCATTCGCAGACAATGAACTCGGCAACGATGCTATGATGGTTGGGTTAGCAGTAGACATTACAGGAGACGCAATGGCTGCGTCAGATTTGGGTCGGGTCAAGTCGTTTGATGAACCCTTATAGCTTTGCACGACCTGCATAGACCCGGGTTTTGAGCGAAAGCGTTACGGGGAAAATTGAAAAAGGCTTGGGTATTTTGTTGGTTAAACGGTTCGCAGACACAATGCGGTCTTGCAGATTCAATAGGCTTAGAGAAGACAACCAGATTTTTAGTAATGCCGCTTTGCCTATGCCGTTTTGCCGAAGGTGTTTGTGATGCCATTGTGTAGTGGTTGTGGTGGAATTGGGGATCACAGAGGAGACAACCAAATTTTTAATAGGAGGAGACAGACGATTGTTTTTTTGTTTTTTTTTCTTAATTGTTTAACAACATTTAAAATTATAACTAGAAAAAGAAGAGTGGAGCTTTCAATATTTGTTGCCCATTATTCATGTCTGTTCTTAGACTCACCTAGAGAAAGAGAAGGTTAGGTGCTTTGACAGGGAATGGTAAGCATGCTAGTTGTTTGTTGGTGTGCACTCTCGATCGATATTTTTTTATGAATTAGTGCGACATGACAAATATACACTTGTAACATAAAATAACGCATTTGTCACGTTCGTTTGAATAGGAAGATGATTTGGTTTTCTCTATTTTAATTGGAAAATTACTTTTATGATTGTATTTTTTACTTTTAGATTAAATAAAGTTAAAAAGAATGAAAGTATAGAATGCAGGAGAAGAATTCTAATCTTTAGATTGAATAAAATAAAAGAAAATGAAAACATAGAATGCGAAAAAAGAAAAAAGACGTACAGAACATGGGTACACTAACTATTTATGAAACTGAACACAAGTACATTATTTCTGAAATTGACTATTTATGAAACTAAACACGAGTACACTATTTCTGAAACTGATTATTTATAAAACTAAACATGGGTACATTAACTAAACACGGGTACACAATTTCTAGAATTGGGTACACTATTTCTGAAACTAACTACACTATTTATAAATATGAGCACGAGTACACTATTTTTGAAACTAACTATTTATGAAACTGAACACGGGTACATTATTTCTGAAATTGACTATTTATGAAAGTGAACACAAGTACACTATTTCTGAAATTGACTATTTATGAAACTGAACACGAGTACACTATTTCTAAAACTGACTATTTATAAAACTAAACATGGGTACACAATCTCGAGAACGAACTACACTACTTATAAAACTAACTATTTATGAAATTGAGTACGAATACACTATTTATGAAACCTAAATACAAGTACACTATTTCTCAAACTAACTATTTATGAAACTGAACCCGAATAATACATATAATATATAGTATAATTTATATATAACAAATATAGTATTATAATGCATCAAATATAGTATTTATTAATAGGTTTGTTATTCAAAAGGTGCCTACCTCCTCTAACGAACGAGCTTCCTCTCACCTTGCGATTTCTTCCGACTTCAATCGGTTGAAATAATCAGTGTTTAATTTACGAAATAGTGATAGTATTAGTGTTCCGTTTACGAAATAGTGATAGTACTAGTGTTCGTTTGATAAATAGTCAATGTTTAGTTTACGAAACAGTGATAGTACTAGTGTTCCGTTTAAGAAATAGTTAGTGTTTAGTTTACGAAACAGTGATAGTACTAGTGTTCGTTTGATAAATAGTCAATGTTTAGTTTACGAAATAGTGATAGTACTAGTGTTCCGTTTAATAAATAATCAGTGTTTAGTAATAGTGATAGTACTAGTGTTCCGTTTAATAAATAATCAAAATTTAGTTTACGAAACAGTGATAGTACTAGTGTTTCGTTTGATAAATAATCAGTGTTTAGTTTACGAAACAGTGGTAGTACTAGTGTTCCGTTTGATAAATAGTCAATGTTTAGTTTACAAAACAGTGATAGTACTAGTGTTCTGTTTAAGAAATAGTCAATGTTTAGTTTACGAAACAGTGATAGTACTAGTGTTCCGTTTGAGAAATAATTAGTGTTTAGTTTACGAAATAGTAATAGTATTAGTGTTCTGTTTAAAAAATAGTCAGTGTTTAGTTTACGAAACAGTGATAGTACTAGTGTTCGTTTGATAAATAGTCAATGTTTAGTTTACGAAATAGTGATAGTACTGGTGTGATAGTACTAGTGTTTCGTTTGATAAATAGTCAATGTTTAGTTTACTAAATAGTGATAGTGTTAATGTTCGGTGTTAAAAATAGTCAGTGTTTAGTTTACGAACTAGTGATAGTACTAGTGTTCCGTTTTAGGTCATTCTTGAAGATTATTTAATCTAAAATAATTTAGTCATCTACTTATTATCTTATATATATATATAATAATATAAACCACGTTTTTAGTTACGGAAATGGATCATTTCCGGATCTTTTCCACCAAATTCATCAAGTCAATGAATTCGGACTCTTTAAATTTGATCAAACGACTAAAAACAAGACTCCCTTTAAAAATTATAATAACTTTAGCTATTAGATCGAATATTAAGGGTCCAGATTCATTGACTTGATGGATTTGGTGAAAGGAATCCGAACAGGATCCCTTTCCTTTAGTTACACACTACAATTATAACAACGTTAATCTAACCATCTACGATTTATAATTCGGTACACTTTCCACAAAATTAGTCCTTAATTGATCACATCCTGCATGTAGACTAATAATATTCTCTATTATTATAGAATCTATATCATTATTCAAGACAATCATGATTATTATCTTAGCTTATAATTATCATTCATTATTGAAGACTTATTCTTCCCATTATCAGTCTTATGTTTTGTTTTCTTTCAGTCCACTACCAATACATATGTATACCGACTTATTTGGTACGCATAACGGTTGTTTTGGGTTATTTTTTTTCACTCAATTTAGTTCGGTTCGGTTCAGTTTCACAATTTTTTGGTTTTCACTCACCATTACTAGCTATATAGGCCCAACAATTTGTTAAATGATTGTGTTTGTCATTTTGTAAGATAAGATGGGGGGCATAGAACTTGGAACATGTTTTGGTCCTTGCAACTTGCAACTTTGTCTTTGTCCCCACTGCTACTGCTCCTCTACTCTACCACTCAATTTTGATCGATATACGGAGGTTCATTATTTCAGCCTTCATTTATTTGCTCTTGTTTTCCTGCTCGTTTTATTTATTTGAAAACCATTCATGCTGGTGCACTAATTAACCAAGACTTAGTTTTTTTGTTAATGAATGAAACCAACATCTCCAATCATGCTCATTATTTTTAAGTCGAAATACAACTGTAATTTTCTTGAATTATAGAATGTAGGTATTTGTATCTGATTTTACACTATTAGTCAGTACAATCGAAACTATTGAATGAGTAGAGCTTTAGACCGTTAAAATAAATTGGAAGCAAATTATATCCATAATCTGGAAGCAAATGTATGGATCCAATTGAAAAGTCGTGGACAACAAGGAGTTCAAATGACATGTGCAGAGATGGGATAATTATCACCACCGGACATCCCTGGCAGGATGCCAAATATTTTAATTAAATGGGATAAATGATGCAATTGCATGCTATGATTCAAGAAAATTACAGGTGTTTGTATGCAATCTGAACTTCCCAGTGAATAACAGCCTTGTCTTCATGTTCTAAAATTTAGAGGTCGATACAAGTTTCTTCCTCGGCCACAATTGCTCAATAACAAAAGGGAGTGTGATATCCACACACCCCTTTTTACTTCTCTCACACCTTTTTGAATTTTAGCCGTCGGATCGGATGAATTGAAGACGATCTAACGGACAAAAATTAACAGGAGTGTGTGAGAAGTAACACCGCTAACAAAAGTATTTGACACCACCACATTTATTTACTCACCGACTAAGCTTGATTGACGAGTTGGCACGTCCCGCATTTAACCGAATAATGTAATTAGCTCATTAACTATTTAGCTTGCGCCCTGTGTAATCTAAATAGTATTTAGAGTTTAACAGTAGGATATCATAATTTGAAGAAACAGCACATTTAATGCCGACCAAAGAAATATTTGATTTATTTCTCTAAAGGTCAACGTTCAAGGAGAAAGTGAAAACTTTAAAGCTTGGTTGGTTTGTTATTCTGATGGGTCATGCATCACATGGAGTTGTGTCGTCTCCATTACAACATAGTTCAAAGTCCTCACGTGAACAGTGGTCAACCCCTTCAACTTTCTTTCTTTTTTTTTCTTTTTTTTAAACATATGTTTAATATTTTTTTTAGATTTTTTTTATCACTAATAATTTGATTCTTAAATGAGGGAATTTGTAAGTATGAAGGTATATAAGTTCAATTAGTCAGAAATAAACTACAAAAATGATTATCAAATGATTTATTTCTAATTAACAATTTAAAATTCCTCGAAGTGCATTACATCTATGTCACTTCAAATCTCTCTATTTAACGTATTTGTAGTTAATTTCTAACTAAGTTAGCCTTAAAATTCACGGTAGTCCCATCAATTGTCCAATGAGAGGACATACTAAGGGCTAGTTTGGAGTTGCTGTGCTGTGAAAAAAAAAACGCTATTTACAAAAGTAGGAGTAGAGCTGCTTTTACTTTTTGCTATTTTGGACTCATAATTTTGACAAAAAAAAAACATTTTTTTTCATTTACCAAACACAATTTTAGCCCCAACTTTTTAAAAAAGCTGTTTTTAAAATAATTTCAGCAATGTCAAACTAGTTTTAAGTAGTTCAAAGCACAAAATGCATTGCATCCAATAGAACTTACCACTCAATTTTTTTTAGAGAACTTTAACGAAAAGCTCATGGTACTGTTCACTTTAACGAAAAGCCACATTTTTACACTAAAAAGTCAATCTTGATACTATTCACTTTACCTTTTATTCTGTCCTTATCGTTAAAACTCAAAGTTTTCAAGCCCTTTTCGTTAATTTTTTTTTTTTTTTTTTTTTATCATGGAAGAGCAGAACTGGACTAAGAGCAAGTTTGTACAAGTCGATTTATGTACGAGTATACGTTAATAAGTTCATATCTACAACCTGCACACTGTATGCACAGCTAAGGTGGAAGAAGTGGTAGGTCATAAATCCGAATTATGTGGTCCATTTGGGATGTCCAATGCGATTAGAGGGATGGATCAAATGATGGAAAGACGGTTTCGAAGTGGTTTTTTGTGTCTGCTAAAACTTCATTGAGTACCGTATCCTGCAGAATTCAGATGTAGTAATGCTCTTTTTTCGTTCTCTCAAGTTCGAATTGGCAGTAAAACAATGAGTTCTAATACAAATGCCTTAAGCAAAAATATCCTCGGTGACAAGTGATTTTTCACTATCAATACAGTTTTCATTTGGAAAATCAAGCTGCTCGTAATTTAGCTGTCTGGCAGCTTCATACAGAGCAATGCCAACACTTACAGAGAGATTCAGGCATCTTACATAAGTTTCAACCATTGGAATCCTTATTGTCCCACCGCCAATCGTTCCACTTTTGCAGTCTTCGAGTGCTTCAGGTGGTAGGCCGGATGTTTCGGAGCCAAATATGAGAAAATCACCCCTTCTATAAGAAAAGTCCTGAAAAATTTAACTGGTTAGTCAACTTAGAATACTTACTTCATTGGCCAGGCAACAATGCATGTCAACAAAACGCAAGTGTTAATAAAAATTTCAGCTTCTCGACAAGGAGCGACAGTGCAAATAGCACTCTCCATTACTCTTCTGTGCTCTAGAGTGGAAGTGCAAATACACCTCTGCACTAAAGTAGACGGGTACTTGGAGGAGCACGTTTAGCGCTCCCTTAAGAGAAAGTGAAAAGGTAAAAGAGGCAACAAAGCCTTCATGAAATACATAAATTCCTAGCACAATGGAGGATTATCTTGAGAAAGCGAGTAAATTGTTTACACTTGTTTAATATGAGAGGAGTAATATAGCAGTTGATTTGACAGCACACTATTGCCACAAATTAGCAGCCTATCGGTTCATATGCTTGAGAGCAGTTGGCTGGTGAATGATGATACTTGGTCACTCAGAAAGAGATACAGAGTTTCAAGATATATCTTGAAACTCTGTATCTCTCTTGAAACTCTGTATCTCTTTCTGAGTGACCAAGTATCATCATTCACCAGCCAACTGCTCTCAAGCATATTAGATCCACGGGCTGTTACAAATAAAAGAAACATTTGCATTGTTCAAGTCAGGTTTTGTTCGAAAATTGATGTTTAAGAAGGAACCAAAATGAAGAATGATTAAACTCTCCCTCTTAAAGGGAAACTTAGGAGAAAAGAAAAATCAATACACGTGACTACTACACATGACATGTACAAAACACACTATGGAAATACAAGGAGCAGATAAAGGTTATCACTGCAGGTATGATTGTTAAGGAAATTTAGCAGGATAAAATCCTTAAGCACAGTGAGACTGAAAGGACAGAAACTTACTGAATGAAATTTTGTTCCTCTCTTTGTAAATGCAAGCAACCGCTTTTCCCCCTCCTGTAGATATAAAGGAATAGGGAGAGGGAGAAAACAGTCAAATGGAAAGTATGGGAAAGACATTCAAAATCCATTCTTTGAAATTTGAAGCGGGACAAACCTGTTGCCTGAAATACTCTTGAAATTCTGCCCATGAGCTGTGAACTTTAACCACCACATATCTAAAATTGGACGTTAATTGTTGAAAACATGAAGAACTTTCATTTGAAGAGAAAATAATAATAAATAACACTGATTATACACCAAGAAAAACATAAACTGTGTAAAGCAGGTGGGGGAATTGGTATGTACTATTTACATAACTGAACGATCACTTCAGCAGTGTCAAGAAACAAATACATGCATGTACAAGCAGCATATCATAGCTTTGAACTGTAGTTTGGAAGAAAATTAAAAACAGAGCTGGAATAAACAATAAAAGGTTTAAGTACAAGAAATCACATGCAATTTTGCACTACTGATAAACCCCTCCATCTTGACGTTCAGAGTAGATGTCCCAACATAGCTACTTAACAAATTAAATCATGACTGAAAGTCATTTTTCAGTAATTACTAAATTAACATACAGAAGAAAGAATATATTTAACATTGTTTTTTGACAAGAAACAACATATTTAACATTTACTAGCGATTGTTAGGATACGGCCAATAGTCCAATCCAGCACGCTTTAATTTTGCATCATCAATCTTGAATCCTAGTGGCTAATGAAGAACAAAAGCACGTTAAGTGTCCAGTAGAGGACAGATCCTTCCATCTCGCCTGTAAAGAAAAATAGAAAAATTGACACGAAGAGATATAACCTACCCCAACAAGATGAAGCCCAACAGCTGATGCTGCACATGTTCTGGCAATGCAACCTGTATTTCCAGGAATCTGCCAAGGACAATAGAAATCTCAAAACCAGCCTCCAGAAATTGAGAAGTTTGTGACCTAAAACGAAGCGATACACAAATTATACTTGAGTCACTGAATTCTTCAGCACCCAAAAGTTGGTGTATACTTAAAATTAAAATAATATAATATAACAAGAAAAGGTAAAATGTGGTAGTGCCTTGCACAATTACTATTTCAGTATATACCATTGAATTCTTTTTCATGTATTTACTAAGAAAAACAAGGTTAATTTTTTAAGGACAGCAAAATTCTTCATCTAATCCTACCGATATTCATGGTTATGTAAATAACCATTTCTGCTTAATGGGAACAAGTGATTGGAAAATCCACAACAACAAACTCAGGAAGAGAGATGCCGGACAAATTTAAGAATTTTGAGCTTATTATCAGAAAACAATATAATCCAACAACAATGAGTTAATCCTTACATTTCCTTAACAAAGAGACCTAAACCACCCAAGAATGAATTAGTATCATGCATGCGACTTGCACACCCCGATGAATTGTAATACGGCTAATACCCTTTTTTTTTTTTTTTTTGAGAAGAAATAATTCTATTAAGAAAAGAGAGAAGTACACAGAAGTGGATAAGAAATCCACCATTTACATGAGTAAGAAAAAATCCCAATGGGATTTGGCTACAGCAGCTAATTCTAGACCTAACTCACTTAACTGCTGCTAACAAATCCCACAGTAATTGAGAAAGAGAGTAGTTATTAAACTCTTTTGTGACCGAAGCCCAAAGAGTTACCCAATATTTTACTCTCCCCCAAAGTACTTCTACCCACACTCCAGTGTAGTCTTAAAAAATTCTTTTGTTGCGCTCCAGCCATATGTTCCAAAAAATTGCCGAGACCAAGCAACCCCACAAACTTTGGGTTTCCTCCCTTTTTCGAGTGCCTTAAAATTGGTGCTTAGTAGCTCGAAACAGCCTTTAGGAAATACCCAATTTATCAATGTTGGTACTGGTTTCATTTAGAAAACAACTTGTGCACAAATCACTTAAAACATCGATTCATCCCAACTAAATGAAAAATGCAGAAATCAAAGCAGAACAAAAATCGATACAATTATCCCACATTGAGTCATGGATAGACAGATATACATTAGATCTTATGAATTTTGACATAATTAAAGGGCAATAAGCTAACCGAAAAGGCCAGTATCAATCAAACAAGAAATTACCCGGTTCATAAGTAATTGTGAAATATTCAGTTAGCCACCAAAAAATTAAAAAGGTGGAAGTTTGAAATACCTGAGGAGAGACTAAAACCACTTGAAGAATCTTCCTTTGTGAAACTTGTTCTTCCTTCACTGCCTCCCCCACCCCATTTGCCAGAAAGCACTCTCCTCTGCTCCCAATCCCATCAGCTGCAGCTGCACCCCAACAAATACAGTTACTACCCATTACAACACAACACACACATACATATACAAACCTATATATATATATATATAGAGAGAGAGAGAGAGAGAGAGAGAGAGAGAGAGACTACAGACAGAGAGAGCAGAGGGGAGAGAAACGAGCGGGGGACAGAGAGAGGCGGGAGCTGCGGTGGAGATGGGCCGAGCAGAGAGAACGAAAGAGAGGAACTTTTGAGGAGCGCATGCGGAAAGGAGATAAAGGAGAGAAGGGGGAGAAAGGTGTTAGGGTTTTCAAGCCGCTTGCTGCTGTTGTCGTCGTTGTGTCCATTGGATTGCCTGATTGTTGCTTATCAGCAGCTATGGCATTTCCCCCTATCTTTGCTTTGCTCGACAGTGAGTCGACACACAACAGTTTTAAAGAACAATACTAATAACTGAAAATTAATGAGCAAGTTCGCACTCAAAAATTTTTCGTTATTTATTTATAGAATTTTATGTTTATTATCAAAGTTTTTTATATTATAAATTAATTTATAAAAATCGTTTATATAAAAAATAATTAAAACAAAGATGATTTTTATATAGCAATTCATAATACGAACAATTCTTATCATAAGCACAAATATTTGTAATTCGAACATAAAATATTTTGAATAGAAATTTCTATTCATCTTTTCGTTTGTAAAACACAATCGTGGATGTTGAATAAAATGAACGTTATTTATATTTAATAAAATATGTAATGTAATCAAAATTTTAAATGACAAATTACTGATTTTAATAAATTAATATGACAAAACGTTTAAAATTATGTGTTAGATCCCACATCGCTCAGGTGAGTGATCCTTATATGTGTATTCTCATCTCTACCTAGCACGAGGCCTTTTGGGAGCTCACTGTATTCGGAGTTCGTCGGGACTCTGAAGTTAAGAGGACAACATCATCAGAGTTCCCAGAAACAAAACCGTGAGGGCATGATCGGGACCCAAAGCGGACAATATCGTGCTACGGCGAAGGTCGGGCCTGGGATGTAATGGACCCCGGGTCGGAATGTGACAAACTGAAAAATGTATAAATTCATACGACATTTAAATTTTTTTTCTTGTTGCTAATTACTAAAAAAAAAAGAAAAAAGAAATAAATTCACTAAAATAAAGGAGAATTCATTGGTTTTTCGTTGGAAGTCTTAATTAAACACTTTTGGTACAATTCATTTTTAACGTTAAGAATATTTTTTAGCCTAAAAAGTCACTATACTATTCACTTTTACATTTATTTTGTCATTTTGATTAAAATTAAAAATTTTGAAGATTTTTTGTTTTTTGTTTTTTTTTTTGGAAAATAAAGAAAGAGTTTAGGTACCAAATCGTAAATGAAACATACATATAACGAAACCGACCCTACTTATTGCAAAAAGTCCAGGAGGTCTCACATTATCGTCGTCCTCTAAACACACGAGAAAGAGGATCTCCGGTTCCTATCCCTAGTTCAGCAAAAGCATCTCCGATCGACCAATCGGGGGAAGATCAACGATCTGAGATTGAATCGATTTCGTTCTGGTTAGTTTCCAGTTGGCTGCTCAAATTTTAATTTTGTTTCGTCTCTCGTTTTGGGATTCTTGTGTTTTGGCTTACGCGGGTTGATTCGTGGTGGTGTTTTGTGGTCGTATGATGTTTTCGGTTGAATTGGGTTCGGAAGTTTAATTTTTTTTTTGTGTGGTAAAATGATGTTAATTTTATCAATTTGATTTTGCGTTTTAGGGTTTGTATTTGATTAGATCAGTGTGTTTGGATTAGTATGTATACAAACCGCATAAAAAGATTGAGACTTTGTCGATTATCGAGCTGAATTTGTTCTGACAATGTTATGATGATTAATGTGGATGCTTTGTTGAGATTAGTGATTCTCCTTTTAGATTTAAAATAATTGCTAAAGTGGACCGGCGAAACTAAAATGAACCTGGAAGTTTTGGATGATGCCGCTAAATAGGTTAATTGTATTTAGATTGTGGTAATGGTTTGTAAGAGGGAATATATTTTGGTGGCTTCTGGTCATGAAGATTGTTAGCTAAAAGCCTAAAATTCATTTGAAACAGCTTATTGTACCATTCATTCAATTGCTTAAATGGTTTTTAGATCAAGTATCATCGGTCTCAGTTTGTTTAACTTTTGTGATGTATGTTTTCTTAAGGTATTGAAAAAAACATCACCTCAAAAGTCACAAGCTTTAAGGTTTGAAGTAATCTAATAAAAGCAGTTTGAATTTGGTTTTGGATAGTGTCATTGGAGTCCTAAGTGTTTAGTTTTTGTTTGGGGATAATGGCTGGGAGCTGGCCTCATTTTCCAAATGCATACACTGGGCACTTCCCGGTATATCCAGTGTGGTTGTTTCACTTGGGATACCCACTGCACTGGTTTTGAACTTCCCACTCATAAAGCTGCATGGATTTGCACATTTTGCGGTTGTTTCTGAAACCAAGCCCCATTCACAGCATTTTGCAAAAATGTGGGATTATCTTACTGTGTTATCCTTTCCGTGATAGTTTGAAAGACATACATTAACTGTGAATTTAAAAAAAAATTGCAAAGATCAAATAAGAGAATCACTTTAATTGCTAAATGCTTTGAAAGCTTACTTGTCAAACAGTGAATTCCTGTAAACAGCCTAAGCAAACTTGGCTCTTTTCCAATGGACAAAGGAGTGACTCCTAGCCTCTTTGTTAATGATGGTTCATTCATGGAAAGGTTCAGACAACTTCAACAAGAGAAGGATAAAGATAAGGGTTCCGCAGTAGACGAGTCTAGACCAAGTAAAGTTGTTTCAGGGTCTTTGACTCCTACCACCACTGGTAAAACCAGTGCTGAACTGAAGGCTAATGATGCACGCAAGGTGGCCGCTGCTTCAGGTAGCAAACTTGCTTTCAGCTTGAAACAGAAGTCAAAGATTGTCGCACCACCTGTTAAGTTAGGTGCAGATGAGGATGAAGATGAAGCAGATGCTGCAAATGTTGCAGCTGCTGCACCAACTAAACGGCAAAAGTTGGGTCAGCCGGATCCCATAGAGGAATCATACGGACAAGTGGATGTTGGTAATTACTGCTTATATGCATATCCTTTAACTTTCTTAATTGCAATTTAAAGTATTTCCATTTTCAGTTAATTTTTTAAGAACAAAATTTGGAGCATCATTTTTTTTATTTTGCTGCAATACTATTTTATTGTCCAGTAATTTTATGTGTGTATTTATTAACTATGTAATTTTTTTAATTTTTTCATATTTTCTTTTGTACAGAATCTATGGCAAGAATTGATTTCTTCATCCACTCTTGATGTTTTAACTGTTGAATTCTTAACTTCACTTTTATCATTCAAACTGTTTTTCTGCCTTTTCACCCCATTGTGAACAGTTGTCTTATTCCCCACTTCCTCTTTCCTTAATAGTTTTCTTCCTTATTCTGTTTAAAAAAAAAGATCCTGCCCCTCATTCTCGTCTTTAGCTGTTGTGGTACATGTTGAAGTTAAATCACTTTGCCAATATGAAATTTTCTTTTGTGTGTTTTTTTTTCACCTGTAAGGCAAGTTGGAGTCTAGCCTTTTACTAGGTGTGATAGATTTCCAGTATCCAGATAGAGCCTGTGGACTCTTTTTTCTCTATATGTAGCGTGTGGTGCCATTTACCACTCTTTTTAGTCCACTAGTTGAGAATGGGAGATGTAGGACTGTTAGGTGTTGGTACTTTCTGATTCTTCTATAATAATCAATTAAAACTTGACTGAAAGTGAAAGAGATAGAAGTGGCCAGTAAAAACAATTTAAGTAAATTGAAATTGTCCCTCCATTAAATACCCTGTTATTGAGAAAATCATCTCAGTAATTGTGTTCTCTACTCTTGAGTGGTGTGGATGAAAAGGACAAAACATTCTTGAATATTTCTCGTCTCATTAATGCAGCTAATTCCTTAAGTTCCTATCAACATTGGTGGAAAGAGATGTTCAATGAAACAATTGGAATATGTGGCACCCCTGCTACAAGAGTAATTTGCATTCCCTTGTTCATGCTCTCGGTATTAATCAGTTTTATAAGTGATATGCAGCCCCACCTTCCCCAACTGATTCAACAGTGAAGATAGTTGCTGACAAACTAGCAAGTTTTGTGGCTAAACATGGAAGGCAATTTGAGCATATTACACGTCAAAAAAATCTAGGAGATACCCCTTTCAAGTAAGTACCTTATGAAGTTTCCACCTAATTGTTTTGTCTGTTATGTACAATCTGTCTGTTGGCATATATGAAATGCAATCGGAGACTGATGTGGGGTAAGGTTCACCAAAGATGTAGGTTTGGAGTATCATTTTTTTTTCCTGGTTTGGCTCCTTCCATTTATGGTAGTTCATATGCTATATGCATTGGGGGTTTATTTTGTTTGCAGATTTTTATTTGACGAGAGCTGTTCTGATTACAAATATTATGAGTATCAGCTTGTTATTGAAGAGAGGGCCCTCCAACAGACCAGGGATTCACAAACATCTCATAATGGTGGGTATTATATTTCCAGTTCCCTGTTTTATGCCTTCTGTTTTAAAATAAAATTAAAAACAATTTTTTTTTTCCAAAACCATGTTTATTTGAACTGTATGCATGCATCACGCTTGGTGGAGGCATCACAATGAGTGTAGTATCTGGATTTGTGGGTGTGTATCTGACTGCACCATCTGTCTATGCTATTAGTATTTGGGGGTGAAAGTGTGTGTGGACTTGTTGCAAAAAAAGTTAGGATTTTACTTTCGGTCGATCAATCAAAATTCACCCAAATAATTGTGCTGACATTGGTAGGGGGGGAACTTTCTATGCGCAATGTTGACAGTTCCTGCCTCGATTGTCTGATAACCTTGTCTGATTAACTTTTCCACTAATGATAATGTTGTGTTGATTTTTGTTCATTGCCTTTCATACCCTAGTAATACAACATATGTTTTAATTTGGTTGCTTCTTGAAATATTTTCTGCTTTGATGGAACACTACTTGGCTTTTAGAAATACAACACTGTCAGATCGGTTGGATTTAATCTATTCGAGGTCCTTGTGTGCCTAGGACTCCTAGTATCCTCCCAATATTAAGATTCAATATCCTTTTTGTGATTCATAATATGAAACCCGGAATGTGATCTTTGAATATGCATCACTTATTGGCACTTCTGCTGAAACATTAGTTCTTTTGAGACTCAGATTTTGTGGTGTTAAATGTGTGTAGGAGGTACTAGCATATCAGCTTCCAAATCTACTAGTAGTTCCCAAAGGTCTACTGTGAAGCATCCGAATTATCAAACTCCCGCCTCTGCTTTATATGATGCCACTGAGGGAAGGACAGGTAAATGATAACATCTTTTGATGCTCTCCAAGTCTTTTTCCCCTTCAGTTTTGTATATGCCTATGCTTCAAGTTATGAATTTAATTGAAATTTTGTTATCTGGAGATGACAATCGAGATAAAATTGCTTTGTAATAGGGGTGCATAGTGCGCTTGTGGTTTACTTCCTAGAATCAAAATTTCTGCTGGATTTTCGTTTTTATGTAAGCTAAGCTTTTGTAGTGGCTATACTATATTATTAGACAGTTTCCGCACAAATTCCTATCTTGAAACATCTGTATTTCTCAGCTTGTCTATTTGTGCTGTGGTATTAGTTTAACTAAATGTTTTGGAGACATTTGATTGGCCTTACTGGTTGGTCGGAAGCTTACTACTTGTATTTTCAATTATAGGTGAGGTCTCTGCACCAACAGGTGCAGATCCTATTGCCATGATGGAGTACTATGCGAAAAAGGCTGCTCAGGAAGAGAGAAAGAGACAGCCTAAACAATCAAAAGATGAAATGCCCCCTCCTGCTTCTCTTCAAGGTTCATTTTTGCTACTGATGGAACCAGAAGTTTCTATAGTTATTGAAACTTTCCCTATTTTAGCTCTAATTTTGGTTAGGATAGATGCACGTACGTGGTCAAAATATTTGCTTTTCCTCACAATAAATACTTATTTTTTTTCGGTCCCTTCACAGCACCTTTTCTTAAGAAAGGTCATCAGAAGTTCTATAGTTATTGAAACTTTCCCTATTTTAGCTCTAATTTTGGTTAGGATAGATGCACGTACATGGTCAAAATATTTGCTTTTCCTCACAATAAATACTTTTTTTTTTCGGTCCCTTCACAGCACCTTCTCTTAAGAAAGGTCATCACATGGGCGATTACATCCCACAAGAAGAGCTGGAGAAGTTTATGTCTGCTTGTAACGACGCAGCTGCACAAAAAACTGCCAAAGAAGCCGCAGATAGGGCAAAAATCCAGGCTGATAATGTGGGTCATAAACTCCTGTCGAAAATGGGTTGGAAAGAAGGTAGACCCTCTCTCTCTCTCTCTCTCTTATTATGATATTCAGAAAATAGAATGTTGTTCGAATTTGTTGCCGGATTTTCAGCGATCAGTCCTTTGTACTGTGCTCATGTGTTATTCAAAGGTAGAAACCTGATGGTGTTAGTGAATTTCAGGTGAGGGTCTGGGGAGCTCCAGAAGAGGAATTTCGGATCCAATAATGGCAGGTAATGTGAAGAAGGACAACCTGGGGGTTGGTGCTCAACAACCTGGAGAGGTGACTCCTGAAGATGATATATACGAACAGTATAAGAAGCGGATGATGCTTGGTTACCGATACAGACCCAATCCTCTGGTATTACCGAATTTTCCGTTCTCCTTTTGTGTTTGCCGTGTTTGATATTAGGGTTTTGATACATTGTCTGAACTTTTTTGGGATGCAGAACAATCCGCGGAAGGCGTATTACTGAGAGATTGGTTACAACTGGCCTTGGACATAATATTTGTGAGGTTGGTAGTCATGAGTTCATTGGAAGTTGAATGAATAACTTTATGGAGTGACAGAAGATTTGGATAGGTTATTTTGGACAGAACAAATTTGTATCTCAAGTCTGTTTTGTGAATTAATAAATAAAAAAAAACAATTTGTTTTCTTTAATTGTTGGTCGAATCGAATGTATTCATTGAGCAGTAAAGGTCATGTCCCTGTAGTGCCTTGTGGCTTTTCACCAGATGCTCGATCGGGCTTCTTTCGAAAGCCCCGAACACTTTGAAATTATGCAATATCTCCATAGGAAAGTTACCCGAATCCATACTATTACTATGTGCAGTTTATATTCCGTCTAATAAACAGTCCATCGGAATTTTGGGATACCTTCGGATATCATTATGGACGTCCCAACACGTCCGGACGTCCTCATTGTGTTGAGACGTCCGGACGTGCTCCTCCAAGACACGATTGTGTAAATGAGTCGTCTGATCGATTATTTTCAGAATTGAATATAGAAGGGATTTTTTAACAATAGGCTGCTGAAAGCAACTCAATGGATCTTTGTTATAAATCTAATCGACTTTAATCGACATTTGCTGATGGAGGCAATAAAAAAAAAACGAAATAGTAACAAAATCGATCACCATTCAAGTTTCTTGCCTATTAAGGCATAGTTTGGGATCTTATTTGAAAGTGCTTTTAATATGACTGAAAACGTTATTAGTGAAAATTTGTGGGTTTCAAAAGCACTTGAAGTGCTTCTTGGCAAGAAGAACTTCTAAATGAGCCCCAAGTATTTATACATCTTCATATATTCCGGCAACTTCCAAATCATAATTATTGTTAGGATCCTAAACACATTGAGTAGAGATATAGTTACCCCTTGATGAGCATCGACACCACTAATTCTAGTTGGACGAGTTTAAATTTCAAAATGTGTATTAAAAAGATCATTAAATCATATTAGGCCTATTGTGTGACTTAATAAACCTAATTAGTTTATACATTATGCTAAACTATCTCATTCTTACTGGACTTTTATTTAATATACCTGAAGGCTGAAACTGGAACTAAAACCAGTGTGGGATATGGGGATCATGTGTAGGCAAGAATGAGAGATCCTAATAGTGGGACAATGCGGACAAGTTTCTAACTATTTCAACCTTCAATCTTTAGTTTTCAATGTATAGTTATTAATTTCCAGTTTTAGTTTTTTATTTGGCGGCTATTTTCAATTTTAAAACAGAATCACGAAACTATTTGAAACTTGTTTGGTAATTATTTATAGTTTATAGTTATCATCTTATGTGAAACTTGGAACGAAATTTGAATCTAATTTTTTTTTTAAATTGGCTTGATTTTGAATTTAGTTTTGAATTTTTTTAGAACTAAGACCCAAGAAGTTATTATATATATATATATATATATATATATATATTTTTTTTTTTGTGTTAAAAAGGGGACCAACTTGTGGCTTCGTCACGGCAATTCACTTTTTTGGAGATTGGAAAGACTCACAAGGGTATTTCAGCCTCCTCATGGCCACCATCGTGCGATTCACTAGAGAATTGAACTCATGACGTGACGTGTAGAATACAAGCGTGTAATTCATTGCCAATCACTGGGTCACCCGGTTAATTATTATATTGAAATGAAGTGAAAAAGAGCTAAAACTAAAATCGAAAGGTTTATTAAATAAAACTTGGGTTGGGTTGGGTTGGGGAGAAAAGTTCTCAATTTTTTCAAATCAATGATTTTTTTTATGCAAATCTTAACAAAAGCCTCACTGTCACACTGACCATTCTTTCCTTTTCCTATTTGTAACATGGAGAGCAAGTAGCGTCTCAACATCCAAGCAGCTAATGACGGACTACGAGTCCAGCTATGACCTTCCCATAAAAGAAAAACGTTGACTTTTTTTTATGGGTAAAGAGGTTGACTTTTGTGACAACCAGAACCATGTACGTACCCTTCTTCCTCACCGTTGACTTTTTATTTTTTAGGTCATGAAGCTCGTGCGTCATTGAGAAAAATTCTTTCTCGATCTTCTCCTTTCTCCACTTAACCACTCTTGAATACCAATTTTGGTCACCTAAGACATCTAATACCTTTGAGGACATTTCAAGCCACGGTACGTTGGTCTTTTTTAAAACATTTATTAAGGGATTACAAAGGACTTGAATTTGAAATCCTTTCGAGTTTCGACATTGAGAAGAGAAATATTACTAACTCAACAACTAGTTGATATATAAACTAGTAACATGACAAAGGCCGGAACAAGTTAGCTCCTTTAGACTATAGTGCAGTCTTGGTTCGAAAGTTAATTACAACACAATATCTTAAGATCTCAGGGATAAAAAAAATTGTAGTTTTTCACCGTTGAATTTTAATCCAAACGATGGAGGAGAAAGTACAACAACAAATGTTAAATGACCACCTACCGTGAGATTAAAGAGATAATCAAAATATACATCCATTTTTGTCATTAGTTATTAGGTTTAATTCTGAAATTTATGCTTATCATTCTAAGTTCATTGACTTTTGATCACCTAAGCAGCTTTACTAGTTTGATGATGACTAGCCAGACTAATTTTAGAGATAAGCTTTGTATTTCGTGCGTTAAATATATGAATTATTATATGATCTTAATGCTCCTGACTTTTGATAATTTGTCTCTTTGTTTACACTACTAGAAATTTGGACAAGGGCACTGAATTACCTCTTTTGACTTTCATTTTTTATGCGTCAGGATTATATTGGTATATTTTGACTCTTCTTGTTAGACCATCTTCAATGATGACATAAAATTTAAAAATATTTAACCCAGAAAATTTAGATTTTGGCCCAGAAACAGTTTTTCTACTTTAATCATTCTGGCCTAAAATTTTAGCCCGAGATTATCAAAGAATGAATTAAAACTAATTTTTTTTTAAATTAACTTTTTGAAAAAAAATAAATTATATAGACTATCCTAAATTAATTTTATGAACATTTTAACCTAAAAATATTTAAATTCTGATAAATTTTGAAAAATCACTAAATCAATACATGAAAATCATGATAAACTACATAAACTTAATACAGACGACATTTAATAAACTTAATACAAATAACAATTAATAAACCACATAAACTTTAAAAAAAATTAATAAACCACATAAACTTAATACAATCGAAAACTCATAAACTACATAAACTTAATAATGATAGTCTTGATTTGGTGATGGGCTTGGGTGATAGTCTTGAGATAGACTTGGGTGATAGTCTTGAGATGAATCATCATCTTGAAATATACTCCTTGTGGCTTCCCTTCGTAAAATCTCCTTTTGCTTACCACGTAAGTATGTCTTCCTCTCTGGAGTGTATTGGTCGAGGTCCTCCATCATCAAATTAATTTCGAACCTTTCTTGCTCCCTATCCGCTTGTTCCTTCATGGTCAAACGCATTTGGGCCAATTCTTCTTGTCAACGACACTGATTTTCGTTCATTCTTGCCATTTCGCTAGCAACTTGTGCACATATCGGATCTTGGGACTTTCCTTTTCTCTTTGCTTCCTTTTGCTTATCTCTACCCGGGGGCCTTGCAAAAGAAGAAGTTGGGGTCATTTGTTTGATACCTTTATTGTCGGCAAAATTCACACCTTCATTGACATCATTTGGGGGTGGGGCTTCACTATGAAATAATCTTCCACATTGTTGGTTCGCATCGATTCCCCACCTCGGACAATCTTTGAGGATGTTCCAAGCATGATGCAACTTAAAAGCTTGATTTTTTGGTGTAGTTCTTGTTCGGTAAATTGTCATTGCTTTGTCACCCTATGCAACAAATACATAAAAATAATTAGTTGCAAAATATTATTATGTTCATGACAACTAAAATATCAACAAAGAAACTCACAATTTTTGAGGCGCCCCTTCCACTAGGCATGTCAACCATGGCTTTCTCCAAGCTTCCCTTCCACAAAGTGCACGCTTTGTTGATAATCTTCCACCGATCATAAACACCACCAACTTCCCTTCGACCGGCGTTGGAGTTTTCATGGAACTTATCAACGATTTTGCCCCACAAAACCTTTCTATTTTGATTGGTGCCGACGGCACCATCTTTGCTAATAGAAATCCATGCCAAACATAAAGCAACATCTTCGTCAAAGGTCCAATTACGACCTCTAACATACTCTTTTGCCATCTTGAAAATTTTGGAAATGAGAACAAATGGTAGAAAGAAAAATTGGAAGAATTGTAGGAGAAAAGTGAGTTTTGTGTGGATGTTTGAACAAAAACATAGGTATTTATAGAGGTTTTGGTTGAATTTTAAGTTAAATTATTTTTTAAAATTATTTTAGCCGTTGGATTTAAATTTGGACTATTAGATTTTTTTTTTACCGTTAGATTTGATTATATTCGATCTAAGTCGTTCGATTCAATAAATATATAAATATAAAACAAAAACAAAAACATTTGAATGTGGACCGTTAGATTAACCAACGGTCCAATCACTACCACCATTCGATGAAGAAAAGTAGCCGTTGGCTACAGTAATTGGGGGGACAAACTGGGGGACACACCCACGTGGGTGGGGTCCACCTCGGTTGAATGCAAAAAAGAGCTCTGCATACTGGCGCGTGGAGCAAGTGGGCTTCACAACCTACTTTCAGTCACACAAGTTGGGGTCCACTTCAATTTGTGGCCTAAACTTGGGCTGGAATTTGACCCCCATTTGGGTTTTTAAGTTTTAGGTTTATTTTAGGTCATGGTTGGAGTGGATTTGGGGGTGGAAAAAAAAAAGGGAAATTTTAAGTTTTAGGCCACCATTGAAGGTGGTCTTAGTGTGCTTTGGACCTGGACCAGAGGTATTATATATGAAAGTTTTGGTTTGATTTGGTTAGCATGTTACACTCTCCTAATTTGCCATCCTTTGGCACTCTTACTGGGGGACTGGCGAAAATGGGTATGTTCATGAAGCAGTGTTCTAAAAATCCCCGCCTAGCTCCGCCTAGGCCCCGCCTAGGCGCTAGGCGCTTGGCCACCGCCCCGATTAATGCCTAGGCGTTTGAAAATTAAGAAATGGCGTCTAGACTTGCTAAGGCGCCCGCCTAGACCGCCTAAGCATCCGCCTAACCCGACTAGACCCGCCTAGGCACCCGCTTAGGTTGCGACTCACTTAGACAGAAAATAGATAACTTTTATTTTGGATTTTATTTTTTTCAATAAATTGTAAGAAACTTGTTGAATAGTTAAATGAGCACACATTATATGCTTGTTCCCCATGTTTTCATTATGTTCAAATACTTTATAATATATATATCATTCTGTTTTGTAGTTTATGATGAAATTATATATATTTTAAGCATAAACAAACACTTATTTACACAAAATATAACAGATTTAGGGCTAGTTTGGTATTGCTGTGCTTTGAAAAAAAGTTGCTGTGAGAATAAGCGGCTGTGCTGTGAGAATAAGCGGCTGTGAAATAAATCAGCTGAGTGTTTGGTAAACATTTTTGTAAAAGTGCTTTTGGAAAAAAAAAGCAGTCTGATAGTGGGTCTTTTCATTAAAGGAGCACTGTAGATCCGTGTGCTTTGAAAAAAAGCCAGTTTTCCAAAGCTACAAATAGGTGCTTCAGCTTTTTCCTTTGATTTCAGCTTATTCTCACAGCAGCTTCCAAAATAAGCCTTTTTTTTTTAGTTTACCAAACACCTAAAACTCTTACAGCTTTTTTTCATGGGTGCTTTTTTTTAAGCACCTCACTCCCAAACTAGGGCTTAGTTAAATCCGCCTAGTCCGCCTAGGTGCCCGCCTAGATCCCGCCTAGCCACCTAGGCGCTAGGCCCAACCCACCGCCCGACTAGCGCCTAGCGTCTTTTAGAACCTTGTCATGAAGATCAACTGATGAGGAAACTTCATCTTTAATGTTATTCCAATGTAATCCTATGGTTCAAATAGCTCCAAAAATGATGTCATGCCCATATTCTTTACAAAATGTAGAATACTCTGATTTGGTTCCTCATCCTTAACATAACACGGCAAAATTCAGAATTAAGAGTATACGTACTATGCATAACAGTGTTCGTTACTAGACCACGATGATAGAACCATTAACGATGATATGTTCACTAACAAGAAAGTTTCAAGTACTTCGATTCACTGACTAAAGCAGAACAGTAAATAAATAAAAAACAACACACTTTCACAATCAAAAATGAAGGGAGGGAGCTGGTTTAGGACCTATGATTTGTAATGTTAAACACTAGCATGAATTTAGGGATTGAGGGGATGAGGCTGATGTTTAGGTCGAGTGGCTGGGAAGTAATATTAGACTATTTCACATCTAACTATGTAATCTAGATGGCAGGTTTTTATTGGAGGTTGATTGTTTGCCCTCCTTTTACCATATCATTCTCATCCCCTCCTATTTGTGCAGTCACGATTAAGCCATGTTAATATTTTATATATATATTTTTTTTTACAGAGATAATAAGACAAAAAACAATAAAAATATAAAATGTTGACGTGGTTTAAGTGTAACTGCACGAATAAGAGGGAATGAAAATGGTATGGTAAAAGGAGGGTAGGCAATCTGCCTTCGTTTTTATTTGGCTGGACCGCAGTTTGATTAGACCCAAACTAATGTTGCAAAAGTAGACTGAAAGCATTAAACCTGTAGATTAAGATTGAAAGATAAATGATCACAATTTTCTTCAACTTTGGGATAGGTAATGTACCCTTTTATTTTTATATTCAGGATCACATTTCCATCAGCTAGAAAAAGAAGTGCATAATATACCAGATATCGTTCATATTCTTATCTTGGTGATAGGATCACGTATCCATTTTAAGTGGCCTAAAAATGTGCTTATCGATCGCTCATCTCAAGGCAAAGGAGCAAAAGTGCTTATCACCACCAACATAAGAATATGAAATATATCTTCTGTACTATATATATATGCGCATGCGCACTTCCTTTTTCTAGCTGAATAACTAGCTTTATCATATATAATTTTAGATTATTCGTGAGCAATGTCTGTGGTTGTAAGACGAGGGATTTGTATGATCCTATTATTTGATTGAGAAAGAAATAGAGAGAGAGTGTGTGAGAGATTTCAAGTGCCAAATAAAATAATGGGCGTTATATGAAAAAACAGCTAACCTAACCTCATCAACTGATGGAAGGAATTTAAATAATTGAGCATGCAGAATGTGCGCCAATCAGAGGCAAGAGATCAACTTGCATGAAACAAGTTTAGT
Organism: Crataegus laevigata; assembly: GCA_963580275.1. NCBI lineage: Eukaryota > Viridiplantae > Streptophyta > Magnoliopsida > Rosales > Rosaceae > Crataegus > Crataegus laevigata. Next base: position 871,262 of record OY756947.1, on the reverse strand, counting down.
GGAGTCTTGGTCTAATAATGTAATCATACGTGGAGAGAAATTTACAAATGTATTGTAATATTGAATTGAGACATTATGATAACGATGAACATGTTTCATATAAGTCCATTGCAACTAATGAAAAGCAAAATACCACAAACTTGGTGGCTATTGTTGAGAAAGAATCATACGTGCCATTAGTGGGAGACATATTTCTAAATTAGTTTTGAAAAAGGTGTGATAATCTTCAGGTTGATTATGTTCTCACTTTCTATATGTGGATACAAAATACCTCACTAATCCCCAATGATTGAGTTAGTGCACTCTTCTTATCTTTCTTTTTTTAAAAGGGAAAGTAAATAAAAAGTTAGTGCACCTCCCAGAAAAGAAGTCTGCAAGTTACCCCTTAATTTTGTCATTTCAGTTATATTTGTTCCACTAATTTTGTTTATCACAGAACTAAAAGGACGAACACGATCGGGGCCGATCAAGATATTAATGAGAATGAAGGGACAGGTAAATAGACAACTCATCCTCCATTGATCTTAATTATGTAGGTTAGAATATATAACTTTTGGGACAAATGCTTTATGCTTGTTCTTTGTTGGTTATCTTTCTACTTGAGCTTTTAATCATAAGCTTTTTAGAAATTCTCTTTCACGTACCACTCTCGCGCATAAAAATGAGCGTAATTCATGGTTATATAAGCAATCCAAACAATGCATTATCCCGCTTTTAAACTGCTTGCTTCAGGTCGTAAGTGTAGAATTGGATCGATGCTTTCGTGACGCATGACAAACCCTTGAGTCAAGCATCTCCTACTCCTATATATTATATGTCTAGGGCTTGTCGAACCATTCCCTTTCTTCAGGGAACAATTCTCGGGTAGGCATCAACCACAGCTGAGAGAGATCCATGATTATTTGAAAGGGAAAAGTAATTTGCAAGCCAACGTAAAGACAGCTTCAAAATTGGTGAAACCAATGTCGTTTTCACTCCAGAATTTTTGTTTCGTACTTTCTCCTTTGTTTCTTCCTCCTCCTTCCCATCACCCTTCATCTGCGTCTCTTCATCCATTTTATGCTCACCGTATACTTCTTATTTATCAACAACACAAACAAATGAAAACTAAACAGTAAATGACAATCGAACAACCCTCAGCTTTTAATCTTTGTTGACAATGTCTATATTTACATGTATTGGTGCTCTAGAAAATTAATGTTATAAGTTGTTTTTAGTAATTTTTGTAGATATAATCATGAGAACTAAGAAAACGAATGGTTTTTATTATGATATTGTGAGATAAAAATATGTAAGTCACAACTGAATAGACAAAGGGGCATACCCACTTCAAATTTGAATATGCATAATTAATTTGGTTTTAAAAGAAGAAATGAATTGTTCTGGTGTTTTACCAAATCAACACAGTTATGACTTTCTCCTAATACCCAAAGAGGGTGGACTTTTTACCTAAGTCACTGGATTGGAGTGATTTTCGGAAAAAAATAAAAAAAGAAAAGAAAAAAGGATGGAGTGTTTGGAGTCGGTAGGACACAAAATTGACCAGAAATCACGAGCAAAACGTGATCATTTGTTTAAGTGAAAATATATGGCTCCCAAGTACGAGACATTGCTTTCATTAACATCGTCAACCACCATCAAATAGCCATCAGCCATGTGAAATCGATTAATTAACTAATTGTGGATTGCAGAAAGTTTTCAGCAACCACGAGTCAATATCTTTCGTTAAACGAATGGCCAGGATTATCTCCCTTGTCGGGGTTAGGGTTTATACAGCTGGGAATTGAAAATTTCTTTAACCAACACCGCTTTCCTCCCTGTCCTATTCTTCTTACGCAACGTAAACTTATTTGTATAATACAAATCAAGAAAGTATGTCCAGATAAATAAATAATACTAAAATAACACCTTCCTTAATTTTTAGAAAGAACATGCTAACTTCTTTGGAAATTTGAAGGGCCACGTACATGCTTTTAATTTTTCAAAAATTACACGACATTTCATTAATAAACATGAGTCATAAACCGCTATCGTTTCTTCTCAAAACAGAAGTCAAAATACAATGTTTGGATTGATACAAACAACCCTTAAGAGGAGGATTCCGGCCACACCAGAAGAGAACAGGAGACAATAGGGCACTAGATTACATGAAATCAATGAGAAAAATAATGATTCGAAAGGAAAATCCACTCACTAGAAGTTGAACACCGAAGGATCTGTTATGAACATTATTTATGAGTGCCATAAAGAGACCAAGAGTAGCAGATGCCATACAGGAGTAAGGCTCATCCACTAAAACATCCTCCCCGCATCTTTAAGTCTTTAGAACGCCAAATCAGAATACATCCATCTCGTCCACTTCGACTTCTCCTCCTCAACGAACTAGATATGACGAAAATAACCGTCCAAACTAACATGTTAAAATTTTTAAAGTGCAGCATTGGAAAAGCAATATAGTATATATATTGAATGGTTTTACTCTTAATAAACTCTTACACTTATTAGGCTATGTAGATGGTTAAGTTTGTTTCATATCGGTGTTGATTAGTGGCATATCCCTTAACTACCAAATTCTAGTAATCTTGTAGCAAGTTCATCATAAATTGTTGACTCCATTTTGTACTTAAAATAAGTTAACTTGCATTGTGGGGGCTTTGTAATTCAAGTTTTTAAGACATATTAGCTCTTTTGTTTTATTCTCTCCTCTTGATATTGCTCGTATAAATAATAAGAAGAATTAAAATTGGATAATTTCTTACAAGAATAATTAATGAGAGTTTTATTTTTTTGTCAAGATTAAATAATGAGAGTTGGAAAAGACAAAGTTTTAGACATAAATTAATAAATCGGTTTGATTGTCCTTTTTATACTATAATACACGTGGATAATGTTTGGGAAATAAATTTATTACCTCACTCACAAATAACACATCTTCATCACTAAAATTTGCAATTGGAAGATTCATGTTCACGAAAAATTATTCGAATAAAAAATTATTTTGTCATTTAAATGTGTAAACAAATCAACAATTTATAGTAAATATGCTATTTGGTACATGTATCTTTGATTTATTTTCAAGTCCAAATTATTTAAAAGAAAATTGGAGTTGCTTATATGGATAAGTCCAAATGATGACTTTGCTTAGAAGAAACTTCCAAATTTTCTTCGTATATTGATATTATTTTATTTTTTTTGAACATTAATATTATTAATTTTAATAAAAAAAAATAATGTCAACCACAATGTCACTGATCAGTGCTAAGTAGTTGGCCTTCCAATTTATATTCAACAAAGACCTTTGGAACTGAAAATTTAATTAGGTTGACGAATAAATTAGTTTACACGGTTCCATAATGCTGCGTGAAAGAAAGGTAACAACTTATCGGTTTTCTGCTGTATTTGTTTGAATGTGTTGGTCCTGACCAATTATATGTGTATATCATCCATATACAGCCTTTAAAGGGAGGAATTTCTATTTTTTTTTTAAATAGAGACACGCTCCCTACCGTTAAATTGGTTTTAATGAAATTGTGGTTGAGATTAAAACACAAGCTGCATAATTTCATTAAAGTTAAATCTAACGGTGACGAGCGTGTCCCCATTTTTTTTTTTAGAAAAATGGAGATCCCTCCCCTCCCCTTAAAGGTTCAAGCTTGAACATGAATATGTCATAAAAGGGGTAACTTCATGTTTCTCAATGCCCCCTTTTCTTTTCAAGTTCAAATTAATGAGGCTACAATATCGATTAAAAAAAATTGAGGTTTCACTCGTAAATTTGATTTGTAATAAACAGAAAGATTGACCCAACTTTTTAAAAGTCCTTTCTATTTCTTTGTCTATTTTGCCATCCATTAACCTATAAGAATTAATTAAAATTCTTAACTTATGCATTCTTATCTAGATATAACAAAAAAGAATCGAATCATTTGACACCACTATCTACGTAAGAAAAATATTTAGCATCATTATCTACTATAACAAAAATATTGTGACTAAACTTTGTCTAGTTTTAGTAGTTATTTTCTTATAGCAAATATGAAATCGAGAACAACTTCATCATAATATACATTATGTTACAAATGTCATAAAAAAACAATAAACAAAAGAAAAATCTAAGGAGTGAGACAAAATTGAATAACTAGGATAATACAGTCATGAAAACAAAAATTTCAAGTTTTTGGGTTGAAAATTCTACAACATTACAAACTATAACGATTAAGAATGATTGGAGAATGCTAGTTTATAGTTTAGTGAAGTTTAAATTGAAATTTACTCCACTGACATGATTGACTAAACGATCATTGTTTTTATTAAAAAAATTATCGTTCATAAGATTTAAACAGAGAATTTTCTTCCACAAAAATAAAAGGTAAATGTCGATACATTAAACGGTCGTTTCAGCCTAACCTTTTACTTCAATGGACCACAAATGGGAATATTTTCCTAATAGCATTATATGCCATTCAGATTCCCATTTGAAGCTCACTTTACTTAATGATACATGTGAGAACAGCAGCCACCTTTTGGCACCTAAAAGTGCATCAATGGAATTTAATAAACAAAGTAATCGTTTTTCCAGTTTTCAAAATAAAAAACGAAGTAATCGTTGTCATTAATATTTTGACAAGCAGGATAAAACATAAGTAGATGGATTAGTGTGCTAATTAATCTCAATTAAAAGAACAATGAAATCATTTGAATGAGCAGTCTTGGCTCCTGATCAAAGAGAAGAGATGAATATGCATGCACCTATTAGTGTCTTTTCCTGTATACCAAACTCCAAAGATCAGAAGGGGTGAGTCCGGTGGGTTATATGGTTTACAGTAACCCACGGTTTTGGTTTTAGACTCTTAGCCTTGGAGTTTTAGACTCGAGAAGAGTCGCTTCGTCCATAAGCAAAGCACCCTATACCAATTAATGTACCACCATTATCCTCTCATTCTCTAAAGTTTTATGGATAAAATTGTTTTCAAAATTAAAGAAAACTGTTCTATCTAATCATATACCCTAAATTTTGGTGTATACTTACCATACAACTAATCATTTGTCACGTGTCTTTTCACTTAATCTTGGTTAATTTTGACATTAAATGTTACTTTTTCAGACTTGGTTTTGATTTCTTTTTATTTTTATTTTTAAGAATACCGAGTTGGGCTTTTCCCCTACCCGTATAGAATAGAACATGTTGAGCCAAATCTTTTTCATGTAAAACCTACTTTATGTAGATCGGGGAAATCATGCGGTGTTCTGAAACCATGTGCTATGACTCGAATCCATAGTCAATCCTATTTTCGATTCTAATAGGAACAGTTGGCAATTGAATCCAGTTATTCCGATAAGAAAAGTGTTTGGAGAATTTTGCAAGAGGATTCAACTTAGGTTTTTGGAGAAAATGAAGTGGTATTTATAGGGGTATGGCCGGCCCTATTAGGAGAATGGGGACCGGACATATGAGGTTTTTTTTTGTGTTAATTACAATTGTAGACAGTGAAATTTCAGTAAATAAATGTTGACCAAAGGTCAAAATTTTAACACTCGTGTATTACATAAATTGTACACATATTGTGTGATTCGACGAAAATTCGAAAAGAGTTAGAAAAGCTGTCAAACATGACACGTGTCAACACCTGGCAGAGACGGCTTATTTCATCTGGGATATTATATTCAAAATTAGGCCTTGGAAAATTCTATAAATAGAAGCCAATTTCATTCATTTCAATTCACCAATTCACAAATACATTTCTCTACTCCCAAATTGGAAGAGAATTCTCTGAAGTTCGTTCTTCGTTCTTCGTTCTTCGTTCATCGTTCATCGTTCTTCAAGATCAAGCCCCAACGGCCCTTGAAGAAACGCTCATCCATCCTAAGATCAAGCCCCGACGGCCCTTGAAGCAACATTCATCCACCCTCCGAGATCAAGCCCCGACGGCCCTTGGAATCAATACATTCATCCTTCAAGAATCAAGCTCAAAGCCCCTTTGAAGCCCATCCATCGTTCGTCGTTCATCCATCTTCTTCAAAGATCAAGCCCCGACGGCCCTTGAAGCAACATTCATCCACCCTCCAAGATCAAGCCCCGACGGCCCTTGGAATTAATACATTCATCCTTCAAGAATCAAGCTCAAAGCCCATTGAAGCTCATCCATCGTTCATCGTTCATCATCAAACATCTGAAGATCATCACTGTTCATCCCAAGAATCAAAGCGCCAAACATCCCCTTCGGATCAACACAAACAAAATCCACATCGCTGTTCATCAAAGGATCAAGCCCAACGGCCCTTTGGATCAACAGCCCATCAACAGAACCCATATCTTACAGAGATAGAATCAGAGGAACAAATAGAGATTGTAACCCCAAAATTCATCAAATAACAAATATATTTTGTACACGTGTTCTTGTTCCTTCAAGAAATTTTCGTGTTTACAAATTTGGCACGCCCAGTGGGACTTTCTCTACCTCTCATCTCTATCTTCAAATCAAGATCCACAAAGAAAGGCACATATGGCATCAAAGCAGGCTCAAACCGTTCCCGCAACTAACGCGAAGAACAAGGGTGTCCTCGTCACGAGCAGTGGCGCTTTTGGGATCACGACTCGGAGCAAGGCAAGAGCTCTTTCCGCCACATCTTCCCTCTCTGCATCAACCTTGCCAAAAGTTCATGAACACCAGAAATACAAACCCGTAATCACTTTGGCCTCGCTAAGTGCGCCAATGGAAGATACTCCAAAGAAGTGCCCCGAGTCCCTGCTCTCTGACGCCGACTCAAGCAGCAGCACGGCCATGCAAGTCATGACCACCGGAGCGACTTCAATCGAGGAGCAGCTGGCTCAAATGAATGAGGCAATTGCCAAACTCACACAGACGGTGGAGGAAAAAGACTTACAGATCGCCGCGCTGGTCAACCGATTGGAAAAAGAGAACGACAGAAAAGAAGGAGGCGGTGAAGATGAGGAACCTCCGATACAAGAATTCGAGGAGAAGCCAGTCCAGGCAACGGAGCTCATGGGATCTCTGTCTATCCAACAACTGCAACAAATGATTGCTAACACCATCAAAGCACAGTACGAAGGGAGCTCACATGCCTCCATGTCGTATTCCAAGCCTTACTCTAAAAAGATTGATGCCCTGAAGATGCCAAGGGGATATCAACCACCCAAATTCATGCAGTTCGATGGAAAGGGGAACCCGAAACAGCACATCGCCCACTTCGTTGAAACTTGCAACAATGCGGGCACCGAAGGGGACTACCTTGCCAAGCAGTTTGTGCGTTCACTGAAAAGTAACGCCTTTGATTGGTACACCGATCTTGAGCCCGAATCCATCAACAGCTGGGAGCAACTGGAGCGTGAATTCCTCAACCGTTTCTACAGCACCCGCCGTACAGTCAGCATGCTGGAGCTGACAAGCACAAAACAGTGGAGGGACGAGCCAGTCGTTGACTACATCAACCGATGGCGCACTCTGAGCCTCGACTGTAAGGACAGACTCTCAGAAATCTCCTCAATCGAGATGTGCGTGCAAGGTATGCAATGGGGATTGCAATACATCCTTCAAGGCATCAAACCGCGAACGTTCGAAGAGTTAGCCACCCGCGCTCACGACATGGAGCTGAGCATCGCTCATCATGGAAAAAAGGAGCCGATCACCGACTTCAAGAAAGATAAGGTGTTTACTCCAAAGATGGACAATCGTGGAAAGAAGCCCGCTAAGGAAGCTTTTGCCGTTGACGCCATCCCCACTAAAACTTCAGCTGCACCCGTCAAAATCTCCTCTAAATTCAAAGCAAAGGAGATAAAAAGAAGTGAGCCCTCCCGTACCCAAGAAAGGTACAAAAACACCTTAAGGGAATTGGAGCAGAAAACATACCCATTCCCAGACTCTGACATGGCCCCGATGCTAGACGACCTGTTGGAGAAGAAAGTAATTGAGCTTCCTGAATGCAAGCGCCCGGAAGAGATGAATCGCGTTGACGATCCCAAGTACTGCAAGTACCATCGCATCGTGAGCCATCCCGTCGGCAAGTGCTTTGTCCTTAAGGAGCTCATCATGAAGTTGGCGCAACAAGGGCGAATTGAACTCGACTTGGAAGACACGGTTGCGACACACACTACAACAATTGTGTTTGGGTCCTTTGATCCTGTGCCTCTTCGAGTCATGAATGACCATCATCCCGCAGCCCCTTCTGCACTACTACCATTGGGGGCAAACAACCAAGGCGTACCGACTGAGGATAATGAAGAATGGACCTTGGTGACCCGCAAAAAGTCAAAGAAACCCAAGCCACAGGCCGCAAGGCCAAAGGTAGAAGATGGGAGAAGACACCGCCGTCGCAACAATAGGAAACCCAAAAGAAGCGTAAGAGCTGCTAAGCCAACATACGCTGGGGAGCCTATGGAGCAAGAGCCACGCATTCCCGTCTCCTTGCATGAGTACTTCCCAAAAGACTTCTTCCAAAGGTACACTGTCGCTACATGTCACGTAATAGAGGTAGAGGAGCCATCAAGAGGGGAAGTGATCACCGCTGAAGAAGTAAAAAACTTCATGACTAAAGAAGGTCTGCCGACTCACGTGAGCATCGAGGAGGCATTACGATTACCCGAAGAGACGCGTAAAGCACTGATAGTGGCCTTAGCAAATCCCGATGACTATGGGGTACAAGGAAACAAAGATGAATGCTCAAAACTTCAGTCACATGAATATACCACATGTTGCGCCGCCCAAGACTCAATCAACTTCACTGACGAAGACTTATTGTTAGGATCAAAACCTCACAACCGTCCACTCTTCATCTCAGGATACATAAGGGAGAGCAAAGTCAAACGCATGCTTGTAGATGGCGGATCGGCCATAAACATCATGCCAAAGTCTACAATGGCCACAATTGGCATCAAAATGGACGAACTATCTCTAAGCCGTCTACTAATCCAAGGTTTCAACCAAGGAGGACAAAAAGCGATAGGCATGATCCGAGTGGAGATGACCATCGGTGAACTCAAATCAAGCACAATATTTCATGTGATCGATGCAAGAACTTCATACGGCCTGCTCTTAGGAAGGCCTTGGATCCATGAGAATGGAGTAGTGCCGTCTACCCTTCACCAATGTTTAAAATTCTACCGGGAAGGAGTAAAGGTGATTCGAGGTGATACAAAGCCATTTACCGAGGCCGAATCACACTTTGCAGACGCCAAGTTCTACATGGAGGAGGACATGATACCCGAAGCTCTCCCGAGAGAGGTAAAGTCCACAGGCAAAGCAACGCCTAAAAAACAAGAATGGCAATCCGTTCCCAGAAAGCAAGGAGGGGAAACCACACCATCTTCAAGCAACGACGAACTTGTGACAGCAAAAAGGGGTAAGATGCCTGCAAAAGAACCAAATACGCCCGTCTTCCGATACATCCCAATGTCGAGAAGAAAGAAGGGTCAAACACCATTCGAAACTGGGACAAGCAAAGCCGACATGCAACAGTGCAAGGATGATGTGGAATTACTCAAGGCAAATGCAGTTCTACCTCTAACACAGCTAGGCGGGACCAAGGTTGCAGGACCACCACAAGGTTTCATAAAAGCTCTGCCAAAGGGAGTAGAATCAAGTTTTCTCCCAACCAAGAGAACCGAAGAAGGTTTTGATCCAAACGCCTACAAACTCATGACAAAGGCTGGGTACGACTTCATTCCCTCTTCAAAACCTGGAAAGAAGGTTTCAGATGCTGTCGACAACAAAGAACGTAACCTCACCGAGACTCAAAAAAGGCTGAGAAAGCATGGTTACGGAGTTGACAACGGTAAAGCAGGAATCGGCTTCGCACCAAATGCACCTGTGAAGATTTCGAGTAAGGCGAAAAATGCTAGCACTCAACACATCAGCGTGAGCGTTATACAAAAACAAGAAGAGCCTAAAACCGTCCCTCAGTTACCGGTCGTCAATAGGATGAATCACCCAAGACCCAGAATATCGGCATTGCATCGCATTGGTGGTCAAAGCCGAACCTCCGTCTTCAAGAGGCTTAACACGCCAACATCCCAAAAATCCGTTTTTGAAAGGCTGTCAAAACCTAAGAAACAAGGCAACACGGCTAGCTCGCCTTTGCAACAGTCAGTTTTCGAAAGACTGGAAGACAACAAAAAGCCTTCTAGAAGAAAGGAGACAGCACCAAAAGAAGAAAAGCCCGACATGCTAGCAGAAAAAGGCGATATTCGGAGTTCAATTCCTTCAAGGATGAAGCGTCAAGCAATCTTGGAGATTGACACGAAAGGACCACTAAAAGTAAGAAGGCGCACCATCATCCATACCGGACAAACCTCATGCCAGCAAGTCCAAGAGGACGGCACTGAAGAGGAAGTCCAAGACGTCTTCCACATCACAGTCCGAGAAGACGAAGAAGACGATATCCTTGAGGAAGATGTCACTGCTGCACCACCACAGCTCGAGGACGGGGGGCAAGCCACGGTAGATGATCTCAAAGAAATCAACTTAGGCACAAGCGAGGAACCAAAACCTATCTTCGTAAGCGCACTGCTAAGTGCAGACGAGGCAGAGGAGTATTACCAACTGCTGTTAGAGTATAAAGACGTCTTCGCTTGGACATACAAAGAAATGCCTGGCCTTGACCCTACCATCGCTGTACATCACCTTGCAGTCAAGCCTGGATCGCGACCGATAAAGCAAACTCAAAGGCGCTATCGATCCGAGCTCATCCCACAGATTGAGGCTGAGATTGACAAGCTAATTGAAGCAGGCTTCATTCGAGAGGTGCAATACCCAAAGTGGATCTCTAACGTCGTTATCGTCCTCAAGAAATCAGGACAGATACGTGTTTGCGTGGACTTCCGAGACCTCAACGATGCATGCCCGAAGGACGATTTTCCTTTGCCAATCATCGAAATCATGGTGGATGCAACCACTGGCCACGAGGCACTATCATTCATGGATGGCTCATCCGGATACAATCAAATTCGCATGGCTCCCGAAGATGAGGAACTAACAGCCTTTCGCACTCCAAAGGGTATATACTGCTACAAAGTAATGCCATTCGGTCTAAAGAATGCTGGAGCTACATATCAGCGTGCAATGCAAAAAATCTTCGATGACATGCTACACAAAAATGTAGAATGTTACGTGGACGATGTGGTGGTCAAAACAAAAAGAAAATCAGACCACTTGAAGGATTTGCGAATAGTGTTCAAAAGACTACAAAAGTACAATCTCAAGATGAACCCGTTGAAATGTGCATTTGGCGTCACATCTGGAAAGTTCCTGGGCTTCATTGTCAAACACCGCGGCATTGAAGTGGATCAATCAAAAATCAAGGCCATTCAAAACATGCCTGAGCCGAGAAACCTGCATGAGCTGAAAAGTCTACAAGGACGCCTAGCCTTCATCAGGCGTTTCATCTCCAACTTCGCAGGGCGCTGTCAACCATTCAGCCGACTCATGAAGAAGGATGTTCCGTTTGTATGGGACAAAGCATGCCACAATGCCTTTGAGAGCATAAAAAAGTATTTGTCAAGTCCACCTGTCTTAAAGGCACCCGTACCCGGAAAGCCGCTCATATTGTATATTGCCGCTCAAGAAAGATCAGTAGGGGCACTCTTGGCACAAGAAAATGAATCCCAGAAAGAAGGAGCGCTCTACTACCTCAGTCGAACTCTCACCGGTGCCGAGTTAAACTATTCCCCGATAGAAAAGATGTGCCTCGCTTTGGTGTTCGCCATCCAGAAGCTCAGGCATTACATGCAGGCTTACACCATCCACTTGGTTGCTAGAGCTGACCCGGTTAAATACGTCATGACCAAACTAGTTCTGACTGGGCGACTAGCTAAATGGGCGTTGCTTCTCAATCAACACGAGATCATCTACGTTCCAGCTAAAGCCGTTAAAGGACAAGCACTGGCAGACTTCCTCGCCGATCACCCAATCCCAGCCGATTGGGAAATCTCAGACGACTTGCCTGACGAGGAGGTGTTTTACATCGACGTTTTCCCAACATGGACGATGTTCTTCGACGGATCCGCCCGAACAGATGGAGCGGGGGCAGGAGTGATATTCATGTCACCACAAAGGCAAATACTGCCTTATTCCTTCCAACTGAGCGAACTATGCTCTAACAATGTCGCTGAGTACCAAGCACTGATCCTCGGCCTCCAAATGGCAACTTGCATAGGAATCACAGCCCTTGAGGTATACGGCGACTCCAAACTCATAATCAACCAACTCTTGACCGAGTACGAGGTAAAGAAAGATGATCTCGTCCCTTACTTCCGACTGGCAACTCAGCTACTGCAAAAGTTTGAGATGGTGACACTAGAACATGTGCCAAGAAAAGAAAACCAAATGGCAGATGCTCTCGCCAACCTAGCCTCTAGCATGACATTAGGAAAAGGAGAAGTCGCAAACGTGCCAGTTTGCCAAAGATGGGTAATTCCACTTGCCGCCGAACTACTGCTAGATGACACAAACGTCATCTCAGTACTCCTAGTCGACACCGAAGAATGGAGACAGCCGTTGATCGACTACTTAGAACAAGGAAGGCTTCCAGACGATCCCAGGCACCGCTCTGAAGTACGTCGACGAGCACATCGCTTCCTCTACTACAAAGGAACACTTTACCGACGCTCTTTTGAAGGAGTACTTTTGAGATGCTTAGGTGAAGAAGAAGCCAGTCAAGCCATGGAGGAAGCACATTCAGGTATATGTGGAGCACATCAGTCGGGGCCAAAGCTACATTTCCAACTTAAAAGAATGGGCTACTATTGGCCAAGCATGGTGAGGGATTGTATGGAATACGCCAAAAGGTGCCAAGCCTGCCAGTTCCATGCCAACTTCATTCATCAACCGCCTGAACCATTGCACCCTACAGTTGCTTCATGGCCGTTCGATGCATGGGGGTTGGACGTCGTGGGACCGATCGCACCAAAGTCATCGGCGGGAGAAGCTTACATCTTAGCTGCAACAGATTACTTCTCCAAGTGGGCTGAAGCCATACCCCTGAGGGAAGTCAAGAAAGAAACTGTCGTCCGTTTTATCAAAGAGCATATCATCCACCGATATGGTGTGCCTCGCTACATCATTACGGACAATGGAAAGCAATTCTCCAACCGACTCATGGACGAACTCTGTGAGAAATACAAATTCAAACAGCATAAATCTTCCATGTATCATGCCCCAGCTAATGGTCTCGCAGAAGCATTCAACAAAACTCTATGCAACCTTTTGAGAAAGATCGTTGGAAGAAGCAAGAAAGACTGGCACGAAAGAATAAGCGAAGCGCTTTGGGCATACAGGACGACGCACCGGACGCCTACTCAAGCTACACCATATTCGCTCGTGTATGGCGTAGAGGCGGTTTTGCCGCTGGAAAGCCAAATCCCCTCCCTGAGAATGGCTATACAAGAAGGACTGACCAACGAAGAGAATGCAAAGTTACGTCTTCAAGAGTTGGAAGCACTAGACGATAAGAGGCTCGAAGCTCAGCAGCACTTGGAGTGTTATCAAGCACGGTTGTCCAAGGCCTTCAACAAGAAAGTTCGCCCGAGGTCATTTCAAGAAGGAGACCTCGTCCTTGCATTACGTAGGCCTATCATCATGACGCACAAGACGAAAAGCAAATTCACCTCGAAGTGGGATGGGCCTTACGTAGTACAAGAAGTCTACACAAACGGTGCTTACATGATCGTGGAAGAAGATGGCTTGAGGATTGGCCCCATAAACGGCAAGTTCTTGAAGCAGTACTACGCGTGAGAAGGAGCCACGCTCCTGGCCCGCAAGAGCATAAACTGTGTACGGCAAAATCATCAAAAAAAAAACACCAAAAAAAAAAAATCCATCATTCATTTGAACTACGTGATGACTTGATCCCTCCTTAAACCGAGGGTACGTAGGCAACTTGAAACTTCAAAACTTCAAGTACAGTCACATCATCAACAAAAACACAAACACTTTGAAGAATGAAGAGCAAATTCAAAATATGAATACTTTATTTCTTTAAAGGGACGATTTGGTTACAAAGCCGTACTACGAAGGTGAACATCACGCCAACGTCACCACCAAGGAAAGTTGTGACCAAAAGACATTACACAGCATAAACTCGCTGCAGTCTGTTTTGCACAACCCCACGTGGCAAAGAGTGACACACTGCAATAAGCTTCAAGCAGCAACAGTAAAAAGCCCACGGCAAGCAGCAAGGTCAGTATGCACGGCAACGTCACCACCAAGGAAAGTCGTGACCAAAAGGCATTACACAGCGTAAACTCGCCGCAGTCTTTTGCACAACCCCACATGGCAAAAAGTGACGCACTGCAATAAGCTTCAAGCAGCAGGGCAATGGACAGTGCAACAAGGACGGCGGACAGTACAATGACGTGCGGCAAATAATGCAGCGATGACAGAGCAGCAAGCACGGTAAAAAGGGCAGCTACAAGACAGTCCTTCAAGGCACGTTACGGTAGCAAAGAAACCAAAATGCCACGTAGTCACACTACGAAACCCCGCAGCGACTACGCAAGCAGTTTCTTGCACCGCACGGCAACACCACCACCGAGGGAAAATTGCGACCAAAAGACAATACGCAACGAAGCCCCAGTGCAGCCTCTTGTACAGCACCACACGGCAGCGCACCAACCGAGGGAATACTGTAATCAAAAGGCACTACACGGCGGAACTCCGGCGCAGTCTCTCGCGCAAGCACTTGGCAGCAAAGAGCACAAAGTACACTATCGTTTACTCCACTCCCGAAAGCTTCATAGGAGTCCCATCATCATTGTCATGCCTTCGCAAAATTCTTTACGCAATTCCTGACATCCCAACAAAGAAACCCATCAGTGGGGACACACACATTATGTTATGCATACATATATGTGGACGAAAAAAAAAAATAATAATAATAATAAAAAAAATATATACATATGTATTATGTATTTTAAAAAATAAATAAATAAAAAAAAAAAAAATAAAAAAAAAAAATCGGCAAGCCCAAATTAGTGGGCTGAAATGTGGTATTAAGGGCAAAATCCCGTCTGATCACCAAGCCCATTCTCGTTTGGCCCAAGTCTCACAAATGCTTGACCCATCCGCAATTACAACATGGCTAGGCCCACCTCTCGTGCTACGACACCATCAAATGCCGAGCCCAAGCCCAGGACAAGTCTAAATCCATCCCCGTCCAGCATGTCGTCACTATTTCACCATTCTCTCAGTCTACGACCGCCGCTGCTCCGACACCTACCAAGCCGACAGCGTCCGAGCCGGCGGCTCCCACACCGGCCGATCCCGACGCGGCGCAGCCTCACGCGGTCTCGACGTTCGCCATTAAGAGGAAGTCCGACGGGCAGGTCCTCTTCAATTCGAGCTCTGAATCGAAAGACCCATATGACGAATTGGTGTTTAAGGACCAGTACCTCGAGATTTCCACCAGCCTTCCGAAAGACGCCGCTCTGTACGGCCTGGGGGAGAACTCGCAGCCGCACGGGATCAAGCTCTACCCGAACGATCCCTACACCCTCTTCACCACCGACATCTCGGCGATCAATCTCAACACTGATTTGTACGGCTCCCACCCGATTTATATGGATCTCCGGAACGTGGGTGGCGAGGCATACGCACACTCTGTTCTGCCGCTCAACAGCAACGGCATGGATGTATTTTACAGAGGGACTTCTCTGACCTACAAGGTCATTGGGGGTGTTCTCGATTTTTTTACTTCTTTTCCAGGCCGACGCCGTTGAGCGTTGTCGACCAGTACACGGCGTTCGTCGGCAGACCGGCTCCGATGCCCTACTGGTCTCTTGGATTCCACCAAAGCAGATGGGATTACCACAATTTACCAGTAGTTGAAGACATTGTTGCAAACTACAACAAAGCTCACCTCCCACTCCAACTTCTCTGAGTCAACCGAAGCTGTTCTCAACCTCGTTTGCTCCTCTTGCGGCAAACCATGCCGATCCAAAACTGAAAGTGATTTGCACACCAAAAGAACTGGGCACACTGAGTTTGTTGATAAGACTGCGGATGCAGCTAAGCCGATAAGTTTAGAGGTTCCAAAGGCTCCTTCAGGGTCCGATGAGGCTGTTGGTGCCAGTAGCCATGCGGCAGAAGAAATGGTCGTTCCAGAAGTTGACAAAAGCTGCTTGAGGAACTTGAAGGAATGGGCTTTTCAGCAGCGCGGGCAACCCGTGCACTTCACTATTCTGGTAATACGAAGCTTGGAGGCTGCTGTCAATTGGGTAGTTGAAAATGAGACTAATCCAGACATAGATGAAATGCCTTTGGTATCAATCAACAGCAAAATTAAAGCTCCAAAACCTTCTCTCACGCCAGAACGATTGAAAGCCAAGCAACAAAAGCTTAGGGAGAAAGCTCGCAAGAAGAAAGAAGAAGAAGAGAAGAGAATGGAAAGAGAGAAAGAAAAGGAGAGGATTCGAGTAGGCAAGGAACTCCTAGAAGCAAAGAGAATAGAAGAAAACAATGAAAGAAAAAAAGATAAAGAAAGGAAAAATATATAGTGAAGGTAGCATCAATTATGATTCACAAGAATTCTTTTTCAATGGGAGCAGTGCCCAAGAATTATTTTTCATCATGGGAGTGTGGGTGGAATATGTGGTGGTATCAATTATGATATCAAGGGGCCCTTATTTCCTATCATTGCTGTACACAGCCAAAATGGGGAGGTGCACGTTAATTTGGACAACACACTTTTGACTAAAAGAAAAGGAAAAGTGGACCAGAAAAGAGAGTGGAGGTCCAAATTCACGGATCTGGGAAAGTAAAAGATTATGACTTTAGGAATGGTTATCCTCTACTCAAAATTACTCGGAAAGCCGTTGGCTTTTCTAAAATTAATGGCAAACCAAAGGCATCCAACACTCCACCATTATTCGGAAAAGTGGAAGACAGCATCTAATAAAGCAAAAAAAAAAAAAAAAAAAAAAAAAAAAAAAAAAAAAAAAAAAAAAGATTACAAGAAATATGCAAACAAGGAAAAGACTCTTCAAGGACGATCAGGTGGTGCATCAGAAGTCGACGGAGCTCTGGGAAGACGAAGAGCCAAAGTTGGAATCTCCGGAGCCGGAACGCTTGGTCCAGCTCCAGAGGACGAAGGCAACATAAACCTCGGGAGTAACGCCATGAACCTTTCATGGTCACTTTGGATCCGACCGTCCGACTCCTGCAGCTGGTCCAACTTCCTCTTCATGCTGGTCGAGTAACTAGTTGCAAGCATGTGCAACTCCTTGTTCTCGTGTCTGAGACTTCTGACTTCTTGCCGGAGACTAGCCACCTCAGCCATCAGCGACTCCACCTGACGAGACCGGGCAAGAAGGCGCTGGCCCATGTTTGAAACTGAGCCTGCACTTTGGACGCTGAGGGCCAGAGATTCCTGAACAGCCAACTCGTC
This sequence comes from Crataegus laevigata, assembly GCA_963580275.1. Lineage (NCBI taxonomy): Eukaryota > Viridiplantae > Streptophyta > Magnoliopsida > Rosales > Rosaceae > Crataegus > Crataegus laevigata. The sequence continues at coordinate 853,868 of OY756947.1, read as the reverse complement.
CGACCGCCTGGATAGCATTCTGTTGTCCCTTGGAGTGAGCAGATTTCTTGCAACCACCGTTGCGGTTATTTCGTTCCTCATCATTGTGTCCCCGACTGTAAGTGGACCATTGGGGGATATGAAGGACGGACGCCAAATGTTGTCTGGAGAAGACAAGTCATCATCTTCTCCAACGTTCAAGTTAAGGCGACGGTCAGAAGGGCAAGACATTTTCAGAAAATGTTGAGAAAGAAGAGATCGAAAAAAATTAAGATTGAAGGAGTAAGAATGCAGAAGTGCAGGAAGGGAGTGATTACAGGAGGGAGTTCAAAGTGTGAGGTGAAACAAAAATTTGCGCCTCTATAAAAAGAAGAAAATGAAGAAGCACTCCTCAGAGATCGAAGAAGCGCTCCTCTCGCAAATCAAAGAGCGACGCTCTTTTTCTCGAAGGCCGGAGCCCTGTCTCAAAAGAGCCGTTCCTCTATCAAAAGCTGGGCTTGACTCAGAAATCACGTGGCATCAGCTTTTCCGGTTTGTCATCACCTGCGTCACATGCCGCTTGGAGTGTTGCGAAAACCACGAGCCGCACCCGGATTTGAACCCCGGTTTTCAAAAGATCATCATGCCAGTTTGTCGCCACTCGTCGCATGCGCAGTCGGCTTCGCGGAAATTACGGACGCGTTGTCAGAAAGCGCGTAACGGGCACTGTTCATCCATCCACCGGCTGCCGACAAATAGTGAAGGAATAGTTCCGGTTGTGAAAAAAAATTTTTTCTATAAATCCAACCTTCGCCTTCCACATCAAAGGCACACCTTCACACCCTCTCCACCTCTAAACCTCTCAACCTCTCTTCATCTCTGATAATGTCTTTCCAAAGAAACCTTTCGAGTCACTCAGTGTTCTTCATCCCTTGGATCACCCCAGAAAACAAACCTTCCAGAGCAAAAGTATTTCATATTAAAAAGGTTAAAAGCAAAAGTATCTCATATTACGCTTTCTCCTCACCTTCATCTGAAAAACATGGAGAAAGTGAGATCCTGATTGCTTACCTAGTCTTGCTCTCGAGTACTCATCTCAGACCCCTCCCAACCCACTTCAAAAATAAACCTGTGTAGAGGTGCTTCTTCAAAAGCAAAAGTACCTCACAGACGAAGCAGGAGGAGTCTGAGTTGCATCCAGATGAAGGCAGAGTCTGAGATGATCCAAGAGTTCAAGAAGATGCCACACCTGCGCAGAGACCGGACTACTTGAAGCATGTGGAGACAACGTGCTGAATCAACCTTCAAGATCAAGCCGCGACGGCCCCTTGAAGAAAACACAAGTCCGATTCAAGATTAGAAAATCTAGCAGAAGAAAGCAGGAGGAGTCTGAGTTGCATCCAGATGAAAGCTGTGAAAAAAAAAAATCACAAACCCGATTCAAGATCAAGTGCCCGTCACCCTTGAATCAACCTTCAAGACCAAGCCTCGACGGCCCTTGAAGAAATCACAAGTCTGATTCAAGATCAGGTAATCATCACCCTTGAATCAAAACCAGTTCAAGATAAAAGCTGTGGAAAGTCAACAAGCACAACAAAACTACACGTGCCGATTCACCCCAGTAAAGTTGAAGGAGATCCCAGCCCAATCCAAGATCAAGCCTCGACGGCCCTTGGATTGACGTCTACAGTAAGGGAACTTCAAGACGCATCTCCTACATATGACAAACACATGTATACGACACGCCTTGAAGTGGGGGCATTTGTAGACAGTGAAATTTCAGTAAATAAATGTTGACCAAAGGTCAAAATTTTAACACTCGTGTATTACATAAATTGTACACATATTGTGTGATTCGACGAAAATTCGAAAAGAGTTAGAAAAGCTGTCAAACATGACACGTGTCAACACCTGGCAGAGACGGCTTATTTCATCTGGGATATTATATTCAAAATTAGGCCTTGGAAAATTCTATAAATAGAAGCCAATTTCATTCATTTCAATTCACCAATTCACAAATACATTTCTCTACTCCCAAATTGGAAGAGAATTCTCTGAAGTTCGTTCTTCGTTCTTCGTTCTTCGTTCATCGTTCATCGTTCTTCAAGATCAAGCCCCAACGGCCCTTGAAGAAACGCTCATCCATCCTAAGATCAAGCCCCGACGGCCCTTGAAGCAACATTCATCCACCCTCCGAGATCAAGCCCCGACGGCCCTTGGAATCAATACATTCATCCTTCAAGAATCAAGCTCAAAGCCCCTTTGAAGCCCATCCATCGTTCGTCGTTCATCCATCTTCTTCAAAGATCAAGCCCCGACGGCCCTTGAAGCAACATTCATCCACCCTCCAAGATCAAGCCCCGACGGCCCTTGGAATTAATACATTCATCCTTCAAGAATCAAGCTCAAAGCCCATTGAAGCTCATCCATCGTTCATCGTTCATCATCAAACATCTGAAGATCATCACTGTTCATCCCAAGAATCAAAGCGCCAAACATCCCCTTCGGATCAACACAAACAAAATCCACATCGCTGTTCATCAAAGGATCAAGCCCAACGGCCCTTTGGATCAACAGCCCATCAACAGAACCCATATCTTACAGAGATAGAATCAGAGGAACAAATAGAGATTGTAACCCCAAAATTCATCAAATAACAAATATATTTTGTACACGTGTTCTTGTTCCTTCAAGAAATTTTCGTGTTTACAACAATCAATTAGCTAATTAATAAATTAATTGAGTAATAAATCAATTAATTACCTAATTAATATAATTTGGGAGTTACCTTGTGGGGAGGATTTGATGAGGATGGATGAAATAGGTTTTCAATAAATACCTATTTTGATTACTTTTGACCTTGATTGAGTGGTGATTGGTTGCTCTCGTGCATAGAAGTTCCGATATGCCTCAAGGGTAATCTTGTCTTTTTATCAAAAAATTCACTTGTTGCCTCCATATTTTTTTTTTTTGATTATTTTTTGCTCCACAGAACAGTTGGTAATTGAATCCAATTTTTCCCATTATTTTCGTATTCATAATAGTGCGAAAAGAAGGGCCGACATAGAAGTAGGTAAACTAGAATTAATTCTAACTCCAACATGATGAAATAAAGTAAAAGGTCTCGAGAATAAAATGGTCCTATTTGACCGCTATACATTGCTAACATCAGAATATAGAATAGTCGGAAAAAATAAAGCTAACTAGAATTAAATGAAATAACACATGACAAATGATTATGTATATGGTGAGCATACAATATAGTTACGATATTGAGTAAAAATGCTCCCAAAAGATAAAACTTAAACTTCTAAGTAATTAAACAACATAAAAGTATGGATAATGCTTATGTCCCCTCATAGGGAAGGATTTGGATCCTCTCCTGAGCTAATGGAGAGGATCCTCCTGACCAATCGTCGTGAACCGTAGAATTTTTATCCGACGGTTACAAATAGGGAGTCTCTTTAAAGTTATAATAATTATAACCGTTGGATAAAAATTCAACGGCCCATGATAATTGATCAGGAGGATCCTCTCCATTAGCTCATGAGAGGATACAAATCCCATAAGGAAGAATTACTTGTCCCTCTCCGTAGATTAATGAACTTTATTGTTCAAAAGTCCCAGTAATGGATGCTTGAGGACACAGGGTGGATCGATCAACTCAAGTGCTGACGTGTAATCGATGCGATCGCGCCCCCCCCCCCTGGCATTTGGATAATAAGGTTAGAAACAAGGGGTAGTTATGGAACATCCTCAGTACATATATGTCGATGCGAAGGATGCAGTAGGAGATGAGAGAGGAGGAGATATTATTACAAAAAGCTTGGTAGTTTTGTTGTTTATCTAAAAGCTTCTCATCTCATCTGTGTTTTCTGGAGGAGACTGTTTGGTTGCTGACTCAGATTCAGAAAACAAACATTAGAGGTACTTGAATTGTTGAAACTCAAATCGTACCTCTTTACCCAAAAAAAGAAAACGTGGAAAGAAAATAAATAAATGAACTCGAAGTTTCCTCTTTTGTAATTGTTTTCCTTATTTGTTATTGTTTCCCAATTCATGTTGTTTCTTAAAGAGGAATCTTATTGCAGGAACAAAAAAACATAAAGATTCTCAATTGCTGGAAGTAGAAAGTTCAGAGAGTTCATTTCCAGCTACAGAAGGTCAAGTAATCTGAGGTTTGTAATCTAAATTTTCAATCTTTCGAGTAAGACCAAACCAACATGCCAAAAGGGTTTTTTTTATTTATGTTTTTGGATTAATTTTGGTTATTTTTCTTGGTTTTTTTGCAGATTTATCTTCTGTTTAGATCAAATCAGAAGTAGATCTTATCTGGGTTTTATCTGAAAAAGCAAAGTTTGGTGAATCTTGAAGCAATCCAAGTGTTGCAAAATATCTGAATTTTCAAGAAATTAAGATTAGCACAAAAGAATCAGATATGAGCAGTCTTTTATACAAATACAATCCTAATTTTAAGGTCTCAGAGGGAGAGCTGAGGAAGAAACACACTGCGGAGTTCATGGATTCCAATATTTTCCAGCAACAGCATCCTCAGCAGCAGCAGCAGCAGAGCTCCAGCTTAACGCGGTATCGGTCAGCTCCAAGCTCATTTGTGATGGAGCTTATGGATAATAATGGCGGCAGCGGCGGCGGTGGAGTTGAGGATTTGCGGTATCTTCAACCTTCGAGCCCTGAAGTCGAAACGGTGCTAGCCAGATTCATTTCTTCATGTAATGAACCAGATCACCATGACAATGGCGTGCAGCATCATCAGTTTGAAATCGAAGAGAGGCCGGTGAATGTGAAGGAAGAGGCAGGGGACTCTATTTCTAATCACAATAATGGTTACTCGAATTCTACTCATATGATGTACCAAGCTCCTCAAGCTCAACAAGTTCATGGTTTAGATAGCAGCTCCTTTGCTGCAGTCAACTCTACCGTAATGGAGAATTCGATGATGCAATCGAAAATTGGGGTTGGAAATCGGTCTAATCTTGTTAGACAAAGTAGCTCTCCGGCTGGATTCTTCCCTAACTTGACCGTTGACAATGGTATACTAATATTTTTGTTGCCTATTTCTTGGCTGCTCTCTTGGTCGCATGTTCTATATATGCTATGTAATATATGGATATCTTTGTTAAAATGCCGACTGATTTGTAAAGCGGTTTAATTCAGAAAGTTAGGATCTATGTTGGTTTTGGCTGAAAATTCAAATTACGCTTAACAGAATGGATTAATGTTAAGTTGATTAGAAAAGTTTGAATTTGGAGGGCTATTGTCGCTTGCTACTTTAGATAAAGAAAAATATAGTAAATAATTAAGAGATTGGTTATGGATTTGATGACATTTCAATATTTGTTTTGAAGTTTTGTTCTGGTTCCTCTAGTAATTTGTATTTGTTTGATTGAATAACAGGCTTCAATGTGATGAAAGACTCGCCAAGATATCGCGCAGGGAATGGTGTAATGGGAGAAGCCAGTCCATCAACTTCTAGGTTGGGTAATCAACTGAATTTCTCATCTAGGCCATCTTCATACTCACATCGTATGCCTCGGATTGCTGAAAATGAGAATGGGATCTCGGGAGAAGGTAGCCAACCACAACCGGATCATGGTTTAGGAAATGCTAATGGTAGCAATTCACATTTCCACTCTAGCTTCCCAAATGATTCGTGGGAGAATTCTTCATTTAATGACCTCAAAAGAGCCAGAGACAATGACGGGAACAAGTTTTCTACTTCGACTGCATTCGAATCACAGGTAGGCTTTGCGCTTTTTGTGTAAACCACATTTGTTCTTCAATTTTTACTTGGCCATCTGCTTGCTTATTATATTAGTAATGTTTGTTTTTCTATGATCAGAACAATGATTTTGAACACCGCAATCATGGCTTGACGCAACATTTGAGCTTGCCGAAACATTTTGAGATGCCTGCTATGGAGAAGTATTTGCAATTTGAAGATTCTATTCCTTGTAAAATTCGTGCCAAAAGAGGCTTCGCCACTCACCCGCGAAGCATTGCAGAGAGGGTAAATCTTCTTTTATTTCATTAGTCTTATAGCTGGTTAACACTTCACACGGATTCAGTAGCATTGCTACATGTTATATTTTCCAGATTTTACCAACTCCATGATTGCGAATACTATGAATTTCAGATGAGAAGGACGCGGATTAGTGAAAGAATGAAGAAATTGCAGGATCTTTTCCCGGACATGGACAAGGTATTTGCTACACTTGTAATAGATCACCATTGTACTCGTTGTCTTGAGTGCTTGAAATTGATCGAGTCTTATATGTTGTATTCTTGGCAGCAAATAAACACAGCAGAAATGTTGGACTTGGCGGTTGAGTTCATAAAAGACCTTCAGAAACAGGTTAAGGTAAAGTTGCAGCAAACGAAAAATATAATCTTTGAATCGAATTAGTCTACACGAATTTCGACCAACCATTTCTTCCCTCTAAAGTGGTATCAAACTTTGAATGCAGACACTCAAAGATACGAAGGCGAAGTGCAGTTGTTCGAGCAAACAAAAATAGACTCGATGCAAATTCATGCGCGCGGTTTGTTCATGTAAAGGTAGCAGTAGAAGATCGGAGAGGAAAAGGAAAGCGGTTTCTTTTTTGGCTTTGTGGTCTATTTCACTTGAGAGATAATAGTAGGATGGTAGGATGTATTGTGGGTGTGGAATTTTAGCCTGTTTCATGTTAGCTTTTAGGCTTTTGTTGTTTCAAGTTCTTCCTGATGTAAGAAAAGCACAATAAAAACTTAGCTCAAAGCACTTGCCCAAGGGACGAGTGAGAGTCGAGACCTGTAAGACCACCAGCTGGAAACAAAAGCACCAATAAGACCACCAGCTGCAACAAGGCACCGTTTTATGGCTTGTGTAAGTTTCATTTCTAGAAGCAAAATCAATTACCAGCACCCAACATTGTTGAGGGGGTTTGACGGTTTAGATTTTCAAATTTTCTCATTTTATTTCTCACACCTCATTTTATTTCTCACACATCCTTAATAATTTTTATCCGTTGATCTTCTTCAATTCATCTTATCCAACAACCGAAAATTAAAAAAATATGTGAAACATAAAATAGAATATATAGATATCGCACCCTTTTTCTTTTACATGCTACTCAGTGAACACGCTTTTGGTTAGATGAACGCAAAGGTGAAGCTTTTATTTTACAAAATTCTTATTTGTCTTGCGAGTGTGACTTTAAATTTGGTATTCCACATATCTATCATTCCTCATCATTTGGCTTAAGTTTATTTTGAGCAAGCTGCAACTTTTTATAAACAATTATTATTGTCGGATATTTCTGAGATCTCTCAACTTTGTGACATTATTTTATAATTTCACTTTTGTCGGGCTATGAGTCCTTTTGTTTAGCCACAAACAGAAGATTAAAACTAAATTGCTAATGACTCTAAACTAGGGAAAATGATCTTCTTCGGATTCCTTCCTCTTAATCCATCAAATCAGAGGATTCGTGCTGTTAAAATTTGATCTAACGGTTGAAGTTATTATAACTTTTAAAGTGAGTTCCTATTTGTATTTATTGGATCAAATTTCAACGGTACGGATCCCCTGATTTGGTAAATTAAGAGGAAGGAATCCGGAAATGATCTATTTTCCCAAACTAGAGAGGGTATAAAGTGTTAACTAAATTAGACATGCTTTAAGCTAATTATTAAGAGGTGATTTGTCCTTCTCTTACACCCCAAATTAAAAGAATTCTCTTCATGAAAATTACAGCAACTTAAAATATGGTCCCATTACAGCAAGTGACCTTTTACCACAATGGTAAAAAAAGATGACTTTTTGTATGACGGTGGGGGTTCGAATCCTGTCAGTAATTAATCTAACCGTTGGAGTGTAATTTCGATTTTATCCTCCCACACTAACAAAATATAAAATGTGTATACGTAGAAAACTCTGATTAATTAAACGCAAGTTGTCAAGTTGGGTTGAGAAAACTTTAATAAATTGCAACAAGGAAAAATCATAATTTTCGTTTCGGAAACGTCCGCGAACAAAGCTGTTGGTCCGCGTCTGTGTCTCCCCATCCAACTCAAACTGCACATTTTTCTTTCATTTCTCTTCCTTCCATCTCTAATTACATTCTCCTAATTACTTCATTTACGCTTAAACAGAAAACAAAAAATTAAATTCCAAAACCAAACTCTTTGCTAGCTCAGCTCTGCGAGTTTTCACTATCCACACCACATATTGCCGATTCGATCATCTTCCCTCACTGATCGATCGGTCTTCCTCCCTACAAAGACTCATATTCTGAGTTCTCGTATGAAAATTCGAGGTGGGTTTTTGTTAAGATTTGAATTTTAGACGAACAGAGAGAATTACGATGTCGAATTTGGCGAGTAATTTCAATCAGAAGATCGACTACGTGTTCAAGGTGGTGCTGATCGGAGACTCGGCGGTCGGCAAGTCTCAGCTCTTGGCTCGCTTTGCTAGGAATGAGTTCAGCTTGGAGTCCAAGTCTACCATTGGCGTTGAGTTCCAGACTAAGACCCTCGTGATCGACCACAAAACCATCAAAGCCCAGATTTGGGACACTGCCGGCCAAGAAAGGTAATCGCTTTTTCATAGTTTTATAGATTTGGTGCGTTGGTGATTGAGTTTTTGTGTTTCTTTGATGTGGGTTTTTGTTGTTTTTAATTTGTGATGTGGGTTTGTTGTTATTTTTAATTTGTGATGTGGGGTTTGGTGAAATTTGGATTTTGTGTTTTTGTTTGAGTTGTGGATGGTGGTGATCATGATTTTGCTGAATTTAGAAGGCAATCCTTACATTTGGTAGAAGTATTTAGCCCAAAAGAGAATTGCTTTTAGGCCTCGTTTGGTCACTATGATTGGACTGGAATCGACAACTCACTATATTCAAGGTATATTGGAGGAAGAAATGAAAAAATGGCGTCCAACGTGCAGGTAGAAGATGGATTACTCATTAAGGAAAAACCATTCACCTCTACCTTCAATAAACCTTGAATACAGTAGGGTATCCATTCCAATTCAATCCTAGATACCAAACGAGGCATTGAAGAGAAATCATGACCAGATTGGATTATCCCGGTCTTTAACATAAATAATCTGCGTTATACCATACATGTTCTGATTATATAGTAATACTAGGTTGATTTCAATTAACTAGTATACATAGATCTTGATTAGCGGTTATTGGTCTATAAGGTGAGCCACAACCCATGATATTGAAGGGATGGTTGTGAAATTTTGGTTGGATCAAAGCAGAGGATATGTAACATTGTTGACTGATGATTTTAGGATGAGATGAAGGTTTAGATTGGAGTTGAGGTAAAGGAAGAGGATGAGATGGATGATGCCACAAGGTTAGAGTGGATGACTGCCTCTTTTGTACATATTTTCTTTTTCCTAGATAGTGACAGGAAAGGAGAAGCCAGTCGTTTTGAAACAGCATATTAGGCTACAAAGACGACGCTTCTTCAAATGAATAGCATATAGAATATATTCTGCTCATGCTTGGATTATTACTTGAGCAAAACCAGTCATGAAGGTAACGGTGTCTGCAAGATGAATATTAATATCAGAATAAATTATGTTAGAATAATTAGGATAATAAGTAATTGTGCTCAAGTAAAGCTGGGTGTTAGTTATTACTTTATTGAAACCCATCCAGAACTAGTCTGAGTCTTGAGATTCTAATATTTCACAATTGGAGATAATAGAAAGAAGGAGTTGATTATGAACTTAAGGGCATTAATTTACTTTGGGATATGGATATTAAAACAGCAAAATGATACTAATTTATCGGTAAATTTTACAATCTTAGAATAGTGCGCCTGCGTGTGCATGTAGAACCTGTATATATATTTCAATTAGTTACCAACGACATTTGTGTCTATTGTATAAAATTGAAAACTCCTTTTATTCTTTTTTTTTTTTTTTTTCATTTTGGCGACAAAGTCCATCTTATTGTGTTTGTATGTCTCTTCACACTTCTGTTGATGATCTCAGATACAGGGCAGTGACAAGTGCATACTACAGGGGTTCGGTGGGGGCAATGCTGGTCTATGACATAACCAAGCCTCAATCATTTGATCATGTAACCAAGTGGTTAGAGGAATTGAGGGCGCATGCCGACAACAATATTGTTGTGATGCTTGTAGGCAACAAGTCCGACCTGGGGACACTGCGAGCTGTACCGTCTGAGGATGCAAAAGAGTTTGCCCAAAAGGAGAACCTCTTCTTTATGGAGGCATCGGCACTTGAGGCTACTAATGTGGAATCTGCATTCGTTACGGTCCTAACAGAAATTTATCGAATCCTCGGCAAGAAGTCCCTCGTTCCAAATGAGGAAGCAGAGTCTGGGAGTTCCTCACTTCTTAAGGGAACAAAACTTGTTGTTCCTGGACAAGAGCCTGAACCTCAAGCGAGTAGCTGTTGCTGGTCTTCATAAAATTGTAGCCGTTTAACCTCCTGCAACATGGATTTCTGCTGTTTATACTTCCAGTAATAATTTTAACACTCTTTCTTTAGTTAGATTTACATTTCTACTTTCATATTTGTCATTGATTGACATGGTTACATGTTTCCACCTTTTCAGGAGACGAATGTAATACAGCTCGTGGTAGAGTGGGTGATTAGTTTTACCCTCTTGTAAAAAGCGGTTGGCCGATGGACTGGCACATAATTCTCAGACTCAAAAGACACACTGATATGATACAATTGACACATGTACTTGCCTGTAGTATGTTCACACATTTTTTCTTTTCCTTCTGATTTTTGCCAGCATTTCGTGGCTGGAATGGTGAAGGTTCCTTTCACTTACACTGAAGGACACTCACCTACACACATGAAACTAGACCGAGAGCAATGTGGTGTATGAGAAAATGAACTCGAGTTTGGTTGTGGAACAATGTTGTATTTCACTACTTTATTGAGTTTTATTTTGTACGAACGTTGCTTTTTCTATGATGGATTTGAACTTGAGATCTCTTACAATATTAGAAAGAGATATGCATTAGACTGAATGATAGTTGATCATAAACTTGCTCAAAGATGTGCTTCTTTATCAAATGTTATATATGAATCAAGATATTGCACAAACCTAGAAAATATATGACTGCTTTGTAGAATAAATTCTTTCTTTCTTTCTTTCATTAGCTTAATTGAGGTATTAGCTTCAGTTGAGGGATGTCTTGTAGAGTTTACTCCATAATGTATTTCAACGATCCAATCACCTATTTTTAGGTCTTGTTTTAAAATCATCTCTATCATAAATCATCCAAATCCGAAAACTATACATCTATTTGATTAACTGACGGTCGTTTTAGTGTTTCACCACAAGATCATTATGTTGCTGTTTTTCTTTTCAATAGCAGGGTTCCTCCTTGTTTCAGATAAGAGATCATTTCGTTACTCAACATAATATACGTGAAATCTACAAATTTTTATGAATGCTTGGTTGAAGAGCATACGAGTTGAGTGAGTTCAATATTATTTTAAAATTTGATTACAATACTTACATGTATTTAATACCATCACCATCTCGACGATCAGATGATGATAGTATTAAATACTATATATTCACATGAATTACATGTGACGCTTAGATAATTATTGTATTAAATACACTTAAATATCATTTTGTGATGAAAATATAAATTTGAGGCTTACCCATACTTTATGCATAAATTGAATTCCTAACTCTCTAACAAAAATAAAAAATAAAAATAATAATTAGCAATGCTCAGCATTAATCAATATTTCTAGAAAAATAAGAGATATAGGTTGAAATGGTAATAATAACTTCAGAGACAATTTGTTAAATAGAGAGACAATTTGAAATGGTAATAATAACTTCAGCATTAATCTTATTAAATATAGAGACAATTTGTTAAATAGAGTTTTAACAAAACACTTTCAGTATTGTTCACTTTAATGAAAAAAAGATAATTTTACTCTAAAAAACTACTCCTAGCACTATTTACTTACAACACATTCTTATCATTTTGATTAAAATTCAAAATTTTCAAATCATTTTCATTAGTTTTCCTTTTGTTTTTAAAATAATGAAGCCGACTTTTTCCACTCATAGCACTCATCTATTAGCCTGGCCTTTGCCTTCAACTAACCTACATGTACCTTTTTCTATGATCAACCAATTGCAGTGCCTACAGTCATTTGCATCTCTGTCTTCTATGTATATATATCAAACCAATGAGATCCGCCGCGCCACTCAAATTTGCAGAAATATAATGTTGAAAACCTAACATTTGGTCGAAAATTGAATCCAAACGACCCATGAGGAGGCAGTACATGAGCACCAAGATTGTTGATATTGACGTACGTGCTGGGGTAGACACATTGCGCATCACGCACAGTACTTAGCACCACAAGACATGCCAACAACAATACAACCACCTTTTTAACAAACAAATTCATGCTTCCTTTCTGCTAGTTAAGTTTTTCTTAGTGGGAAATGAAGGTAATCTAGGGTTTCTTATACATACCAAAAGTCAAATGCAAAGTTGGCAACTTATTTATTACACGGACGAAATGAATCCTCCACCTTTTGACAATATTTTTGCTCGCCACCCTATTTATCATTGTTAGATGAATTGAAATTTCGAGACCTGTGTAGTGAATAGATATATATATTTCAAAATTTAAACTCATTCAACGCTTATAAATAAAGTAGTGAGCATTACGCGCCACTTGAGGGTGGTGAGCAAAAATGCACTACCACTATTTAGATCTCCATTCATCGAGTAATGCTAGGTAGATCAAATTTGTAAACCAGATTTGCAAAACAAATGATGTGTCGCTAAAAAAAATAAGCACGTTAATCAACACTTAAATAATAATCCAGTCATCAACTTCCATATCATTTAGTTTATAAAATTTAGTCTACAAATTTACAAACTAAATGATGTATGTGTCACCAAAAATAAATAAGCACGTTAATTAATATTTAAATAATAATCAAATCATCAACTTTCATATCATTTAGTTTATAAAATTTAGTCTCTCTAGCATTAGCCTAAGCCAAAAAATCCACTTCCATTTATTTACTTCCCAAATAAAATACAATAAAATCTCACCCACTTTCGCAATAAGATTTCAACTTCCCTTTTTGGTAAGTAAACTGTTAAACCTAATAAGTTTCTTTCTAGCTTGGTTTCCGGAGATGGGTGATCGGGTTTGGGTTGTCAGACCCCATTTCTTTGGTTCATGTGTTAAACAAGGATGGTCTCCCTTGTCCATATTGATTTTGTTGTGGCGGTGTTAGGGGTGACGCTCAATTTGATTGACGTGTCTTCTGGTTGTATCCCCACTCATCGCTATGGTGTTCGTTGTGCCTTTGTGGTGTTAGCCTCCTGGTAGGCTTTCTTGTACCAGTTGGCTTTTGCAGCCTTGGAATGTTATTCCTAGTTCCAAAAAAAAAAAAAAAAAAAAAAAAAATTCTTTCCACATCAGTATTATTTCAAATGCAATTTTGGTAGGGTTGTTATTATATGTGTATAATGTACACAAGCATATTTAATGTTTTTTTAATCTTGCAACTTTGTTTTTAGACGTTCCCGAATATTGATGGTGTTCTTTTCGAGATGCATCATCAACTCTCTAGTAGGCAATTGGAGTAAGTAAAGGACTCTTATGAAACGGCTCACCTGTGGCTTCTCTTGTCAACTGAATTGGTGGGGCAGATAGCTGGATTTCATGGTTTACTTAGCTAATTGTTTATGTAATAGAACGGATGTACTAAGCACCTTTGCTTAATCCAATAAAATAATTAATCACGCCAACATATATTAGTTTGTATGGCTAATGATATATTTACATTAAGGGATGTAGGAATAAATTGATTACGAACTCAACTTATGTCTTTGCCGCATTATAATGTCATGATTAGGGTGAGACCTTTATATGGGCTAATGATTAATACATTTGTACCATATTGACAAAAACCTTATCAATTTATGGGAGGATTACATATTCAAATAAACAAAAGTATATAGCCTTCAGAGTTCATAGTTATTTAGGCAAATAACCATTGACACAATTGTATGCCACTTTTGAGCTGTCATAGTAAAAAAACTACATAGAAGAAGCAAATGGGTTGAAGTGAATGATAGGAAGTAGTTCAAGCGTGTGTGCCATTGGTAAACTTATGCCGGGTCCTATTTCCATATTAACCTTGTTGGCTACATCACCATTTTCGTTTTCCCCAACCTTCCAATCAAAGCATTGAACCATGGTTGCAACTGCAGTGTTCACCAACAGAAGTGCCACCGCAGAGCCAGGGCAACGCCTTCTGCCACCGCCAAACGGAACATAATTGAAGTTCTGTTCCTTGTGTTGATGACTTTGGTCATCATATTCCACACTATCATCATGTACTTCACTAGAGGAAGCCAAGAACCTCTCCGGACAAAATTCATCAGGGCTGTCCCAAATCTCCGGATCTCGCATAATTGCATACACATTGTTTGCCACCGTAACTCCTTGGGGGATATCAAAGCCCTTGATTTTACAGTCTTGGCGACATTTTCGTATCACCACCGGAGATGGAGGGTACATTCTCAATGCTTCCTTCAAAACGGCTTGTAAGTATGGGAGATTCGGAATGTCAGTTTCCTCGACCAATCTGGCGTTGCCTACTACCGATTTTATCTCCTGTCTGACCTTGTTGAATACCTGAGGATGGTTGATGAGCTCGGCCATAGTCCATTGCATGGTCTCTGTTGATGAAAGTGTGCCCGCAATAAATAGGTCCTAGTATACCACAAGCACATAATTTGAATCAATAAGACATACTGTGTCATAACTTGTTCCATTTCCTTCTAATAATGGGTATGAGTATGACAGCCGTTACGTAGCTCTTGTTCAGTTTAATTACATGCATGCATGATTAGTTAATATTTTTTACTATAAGTTCAAAATTGTTCGGTAACAATTTCGTTTTTGGTTTTGGTTTTCACTTTTTGTGTTGGTAATATTAATATAGAGAAATAACAATGGAGAAAATAGGAAGGAAGAAGATTGGATGAAGGATGGTGTGAGAGGTGTTGAAAAAATATACAAGGAAATGCACAGAAAATGAAAACTTACAAAAAAATATTTTAAGTCGTTCTCGCTGTTGTAATTTGTTTTGATTCCTTCTTTCTTATTTCTTCCCTACTCTCTCATACCCTTCTTCACCCCTCATTTTTCAATATACTTTCTTCTGATCTCAAGCACTAAATCCTAAAAGGGAAACCACATTTTCAGAGTCTAGACTACCAAGTTTCCATCTCCAATGAGTGAGGAGGTTAGAAACAAGGTCTATGTAGAATGAGTTGCCTCATTTTCTTGACTAAGGAAATATAGCTTGTTGAAAAAATAAGACAAATTATTAAGGCCTCCTCCACAAACTTTGAAACAAAAAACTACATTAGTTCCACATGTTCCACATTTCACAAAACAAATTGAGGACAAAACTTTTATATTAGTGATTTGATATTTTCATACATCTATTTTAATTTGGCGACTACCAAATATTTAGTTAACGAAATCTAATTATGATGGCAGCTGCCCATTGATCGACATTTTAGAAAAAGAGTAATACTAGAGAAACAAATTTTGTAGACAAAATTTACAAATTAAATGTTGTATTATTGCTAAAAATAAGCACGTTTATCAAAAATTAAAAAATAATCTAAATATCAAATTTCATATTATTTAATTTACAAAATTTTATTTATATATTTAATCATCTAACATTCTCCTTAAAAAATACTAAGAGGACAGCTTGCTTTATGGTAGTCAAATTTGCCTGCCCCTCACGACTTCACATCGTAGACGGACTTTGACCTTATCTATTGGAACCCCTTTTGCTCCTCAGATTTTAAGTTTGTTCAGTCACTAGCCGTGAGGATCCTAACAAGTGAATGTGGATCGTTAGATGAAAATTTAATGATTATAAGTAAAAAAAATTTCTAAAGTTATAATAATTATAAAATCTAACGGCTCACACTTCTTGATCGGGAGGATCCTCACCTTGAGTTTAGGAGGGGATCCAATTCCCACTTGACATACTGCAGGTTAAATTTCGGGCAAGTTTTCAATTTCTAACCCTCATACAAATTTCAACACGGATTCTTTTCCAAATTATTACTAAGAGAGATTATATTCACACACACCAAATTACTTCTCTCACACTTTTTTAATTTTTTAATATATTTTACACACTACTAAAAATGTGTGGTAGAAGTAATTTGAAGTGTGTGAATATAATCTCCGTAGAAGTAATTTTAGGTGTGTGAATATAATCTCCGCACTAATCTAGAAGTTTAATAAAATGTAAAAGTTCGATAAGAGATGGATTTAATATAACTTCTTGTTCTAATGATAAACAAAGCTCACTAAATTGAAATTCAGTGTTAGCTCAGTGGTGAGGGTGGTGAGGATAATGAGTAAGAATAAGCTAGTTCAAGGGTCAAAACTGCAACTAAAAATATATATCTAAGCATGAACCAAAAATGAGAGAGAGAGAGAGAGAGAGAGAGAGAGAGAGAGTCAGATAGGGGAACTTACAATCAAGAAAGCTTTAATTTGAGTTCGGGAAATTTTGAGCTCAGCCTTGTCATCTTGATACACCTTCAACAACAAGTCAATCAAATCCAAATCCTCTCTCTCCCAGCCCTCTCTCTCCCCTTTCCTTTCATGCTCCTTCAAAATCTTTTCAAAAAGCTCATCAAACTCCCACGACACGTCAGCAAGCTGCTTCCCATAGAGCCAAAACCCTAGCCTCTTCAACGGCCCCAGCACATCCCCATAAGAAACCTTGGTCGCCAGCCGTAGCGTCCTCATCATCATCTTCCTTATCCTCGTAGCCTCGTCGCCATTCTCCGAGCAACTAGTACTCATCACCATCTTGCAAGTGGAGTTGTTCGTAAGCTTCATGAGCTCGCTTCCCAAATCAACCACCTCTTTCTTTCTAGCACTCTCGATCAACTTCTCACAAAGCTTACCAACTTCTACTTGTCTAGTATTGCGCGAGCGTTCGAGCTGCCGCGGCGCGAACAGTTCCGTCATGCAGAGCTTCTTCATGAACTTCCAATAGTCACCGTACACAGCGCCGAAGAAACCCGAGTTTCCGTAAGGAAGTTCGTCCGCGAAAGCAAATGCCGGGCGATCCGCAAAGGAGAGGTCTTGAGTTTTGAAGACGTCGGTGGCCACGGAGGCGGAGGAGACGAGGAGCATTCGAGAGGCGCCGAGGCGGAGGTGGAGGAGAGGGCCATATTTGGTGGAGAGGTTTTGGAAGGAGATGGCCTGGTGAGCTGTGGTTAGATGGTGGAGGTGGCCTATTAATGGGAGGGCCGGTGGGCTAGGTGGAGGACGAACTTGAGTGGCTGACTTGGGGGAATACTTGTTGAACAAGGATCTAAGTAAGAGGGTCGAGAGATAGCATATAAGGAAGTAGAGAAGATAGTATTGGGCATCGTTTGTTGTTGCCATAGCTGCTGAACTCGGCTGATCTGATCTGCTTGTAATTATTTACATTCGTTTGTGCTGTTTGTGACCGGTCATGTTTGCGCACCCACAAAAAGGGGATGAATCACACACATTTCTACACTGACAGGTATTTTTATATATGTATTCTAGTAAATGTTGGCGGCTTTGACTCCAATATAATATGCATATTGAACTACTAATATATTCTTACGAGTGGCATGTTATGGATGTTAAGTAAACAACTACATAATATACGATGAGATCGAGTATTACTTGGAGTCAGACAGCTAACTGCGAATAGATGTTTATGTCTATTCAATTGGAAGTTTTTTTGTAAGAAAATGGAAGGAAAAAAAAGGTTTCTCCTCAATAAAAGAAAAGTTATAAATGCAATATAAGTAATAGTTATTTCATGACGGGTAGAGAGGCAAGACCATTGAATATTAATTTTGTTTACTTTATCTTTTATAAGACAAGTGATATTCTTGAAAGGAAAATTCAAACTTAGATGTATGATGTTAAAACACACTAGACAAAAGTCACACATTTAAATTTGAGAAAAAAAATATGGAATGAAAAAAATAGTATTTTTTTAATGAATGAAAATTAAAATAAAATGAGAAAATGTAGGGAGTGGGAGAAAGTAGAAGAGAAAAATATTTGGTTAAAAAAAAAAACCAAGAGTAAAATATGGCTATTTACTATATTGCCCTTAATTTTCTATCCATTATAAACTTATTAAAGATGTAAAAGGGCATGAAATTTCAACTTCTTTAGTTGAAAAGAGGGTTTTCTAAATAATAGTATAGATTTTTGAACAAAATAAATAAATAATAGTATAGATAATGTGTTGAAGCGATTCATTTAACTTGATAACAGAGTGAATCCTTTCTAATTATTTAGCGTTTTTAAGTAATTTGCAGTGCATAACTTTTTTATGTAATTTATTAATTACTGAGAGTCTCCAATCTCCCTAAATGAACTCCAAACTAAAATAAGGATGAGAACTGAGAAAAATCAATCTCCAATCACTTTTTCTATCCTGCTCCACGATATGATTTGTTACTCCTTAAAACGTGATTGCAGTAGAAACATTTTAAAGAGCTCCTAAACTAGCTTTCAAGCCTTTTTAGCTTAAATTATCTAAAGTGGGAGAGCGTGAATGGAGATGCTCTAATCCAACACATTGACTATTAGTTTGTTGCTTTGGTAAGCTGTTGAGTAATTTAACGGCATTAAAAACTGGATGGTGGCTACACACACACACACACACTTAGAAGTTGTCAAATACTGTGTACTGATGATTTTGACTTCATAAGATTACAAAGGAAGAAGTATCATGGGAGTTTTGGTCTTTTTGCTTTGCCCTAAAAACTAGGGCATGGTTCCTTCTTAAACATCAAAAGTTAAAATTTTACCGTAAAATCAATTAGCAATATGAAAAAAATCACTACAGAAATCATTCCAGCTATCTATTGACATTCGGTCAACAACATGACGCCGAAATATAACCTCCTTCAAATTCCCCTTTCCTCCTTCCATTTTCTCATCCTTTTAGTAAAGTAGGATCACTGCAGAAATTTCTACATTATTCAACAGAAGGGTTTAAAGAAATAAAGATGACACATTTAAAATGTAA
This sequence comes from Crataegus laevigata, assembly GCA_963580275.1. Taxonomy (NCBI): domain Eukaryota; kingdom Viridiplantae; phylum Streptophyta; class Magnoliopsida; order Rosales; family Rosaceae; genus Crataegus; species Crataegus laevigata. The sequence goes on along the minus strand of OY756947.1, from coordinate 834,777 downwards.
TCAATGCAACTATCATGAGAGTAACAAAGAGCCCAAAGAGGTAAATAGCGTTTTAGAGGTTATGCCTGATCCTTCGTACCAATCAGGATAAATAGAATGAAAGGACCATTTCTCAAAACATGATTTGTATTATAAATTCCCAATTAATGAACTCAACTTTTAACGGATGGGACACGTCATTATTGCTGCAGAATTTTTGAAAGCAACAACTGGATTGACTAGAAGGATGACAAGAAAATAATTTTAAAACGTGGAAAAAGAAAAAGAAATAAAAGCAGTCGCCTAAATTGAAAAATAGTAACTTCGAATAAAATTTAAACTCTATATTAAGAAAACAAATTTCTACCTGATATTGTTTGACCATAGTTTGAATACTACACAATCCACATACTGGACATTATTTGGGTTTAGGAGTCTCCAAAAGTCACTTAAATCAATCCTCTGTGAGTTCTCAGGATCCCACTCTGTTCCCCTTAACTTTCCACGCAGAGTCAACAAGGCCCTGCTCCGGTATGAAGCCAGGACAAGCTGTCTCTCTAATAGATTGTGTGCCCTCTCACTTCTCATCTCCTTCCATCTTTTCGTATTTGTGCGGTCACGGTTAAGTCACGTCAACGTTTTATATTCTTATTATTTTTTATCTTATTATCTCTATAAAAAAAAATTAATATAAAATATTGACGTGACTTAAATGTGACTGTTCAAATAGGAGATGAGAAATATATGAGAAGTGGGAGGGCAGACAATCTTCATCCCTCTCTAACTGCAAGTTTGCCTTGTTCTCAAGTTCTTCCAGCTCATTTATCCTTTTTTACTCAGCATCCTTCATTTTCTACAAATCAAGGAGAAATAGTAAGTGAAAGAAATCAAATTATTGACATTGAATTAGTTTTCCCTTTAGAGATAATTTAGAGAAAGAAAGGAGGAGAACTGTATAATGCATAAGATGAACATGCAATGTGTTTACATAGGATTTCAAGACATAACTAAAATTAGTTAAAACATCCTATTCAGCATGGTCAGTCAGCATTTTTGTTTCCCAAATGATCCGTGTTGTAGTTGAAGAGTGAGTAATTAGCTAAAGTTACCAAATATAAACGTAATAACTAAGACAAAAAAGGGTATTAACTAATAACTAAGCCCAAGTCTTCCAATAGATTTCACCTCTTTAAACACCCTAGTTTCACTGTTTTTTAAGACTTGTTCCTACTTAAATATAAACTGCCAATTTATAACAACCCCAAATAAATAATAAATAGCACAGTAAGTGACTAGACTAACTTATGAATTCATTACAATGTCAGACATCTGTTAAAAAAATCTATCAATTTTTTTGTTAACTGCTGCTGATGTGGCATATCTGGACCCACTTTGTCTTCTCTATTCATTGACACATGGACTCACATTCAAATTTAAAAAATAAAAACTAAAAATATTGAAAAAAATAAAAGGATCCAGATCCTCTCCTAAGCTGTTGCCAACAAGCCAAGGGATCAATTGATCCCAGCCCTTCAAATTGATCATGCGGCCAAGAATGGCCAATAAGCTTTCAAATTATTTCACGCAAACCAAGGTAATTTTGTTTGCCTTTTACATTTCCTTCCTCTAAAAAGTACCATAATAAGCCCAAGTTCTCTCCCATTTTGGTGAGAGCTTCTCTCTCTGTGAAAGAGTTTCTCTCCAGCATGTGAGGGGTTTCTTCAGTTTTCAAGCTTGGTTTTTCAGTTCTTTCTCACTTTTGCTACCGCCGATTCTAGCCGTGGCTCGGGTTGGTGGCAGCCCCAATCCTTCCTTCTTTTTTTTCCTTCAACCTGTCTCCTATGTCTCTTCTGGATAGCTTGTATTTCCGACTTGGATCCCTGTGTAGATCTATCTGATCTTCTTGTTTCAACTCCCGTTCTTAGTCATGTTCTCGATACCCAGTTCAAATGTGAAATTTCCCCTGGTCAAGTTTCAATTTTGCAAGGGAAGGTGTGCAGAACTTCGGTTCGGGTCTTCGTACCACCACTTTCTGTCGCAATTGTTTTGATGGGATTGTGCGCAAATTGGATGACTCGGATTGTGCGCAAATTGGGGCAATTTTGGCAACCTTGGGGATGGATGACTGATTTCCATGGGGTTCCCGCGACCGCTGTGCATGGATTCCAGTTGGGGATTTTTGGTTTTTTTTTTCTGGCTTGTTGTGTTAGGGTTTGTTTGGGTCGGGGCTTATGCCTTTTGTTTGGGTTTTTGGAGGAGGGATTTGTGTATATTACGGATTTTGTGTATATTTTAGTTCTTTGAATGAAAGTTACTTTACCAAAAAAAGAAAAAATTGAAGGAAAATTTGATATTTTTTTTCTTGTAAATTATTCTTTTTGTTATAAATAGGCAAAAGTTAAAGAGATAACATTTGTTAAGGACAAAGACGAACCGAGTGCAAAATATCACACTGTCTAGTTTCGTAACTATAACACAAAAAGATTGCAGGTAAAAAGAGGAAAAGAGGGATACTGATATTATTGCTTTCAGTTCTTTTCTCTTTCAGTTGTTGTCTTGATCACCCGCAGAGTGCTCTATTTATATAGCCACATCCGTAGGTTTACAGAGAATGAAAATCACCTGTGACAAATCAAATAATCATCTGTAATAAACCACTTTTGAAAAAGCATAACACAACAAACTATTCTCTACTATTCTCGTATGGGCATTCAATCATTCTCATAATTTTTACAACTCTTTCTCTTGGATGCCCACATATCAATATCAGTTGTCTCATTAAAATCTTGCTTGGAAAAACTCAGTGAAAAAAAACCATAGCGAAGGAAAAATAGAACAACTTTACCTGGATTGTTGATATAATGTTAAGCATGCTTATGTTGCCTTGTTAAAACCTTAATAGGAAAAACTCAATGGGAAAAATCCTAGTCGAAAGAAAAAGAGTACAACATGCATGTGCTCCACCAGACATGTATCTCCCCCTGATTTCGCATTCTTCAAAGTTAACTAATTGGTAAGCCGATGTAATCTGATACCCTGCACTAGCTTCTGAAACGTGCACTTTGGTAGAGATTTGGTGAATATGTCTGCTAGATTTTCATTAGAACGGATTTGTTTGACTTTAATAACTTTAGCCTTCTGAAGCTCATGAACACTAAAAAACTTTGGAGATATATGTTTAGTCTTATCGTCCTTGATGAATCCTTCCTTCATTTGGGCAACACATGCTGCATTATCTTCATGAATGACAGTTGGAGTGTCTGTGTTTGAAGGTAAACCACATGAATTCCGGATATGATGGATCATTGATCTCAACCAAGAACATTCACGACTTGCTTCATTTAAAGCAAGTATTTTCGTGTGATTGGAAGATGTGACAACTAATATTTGCTTTGTTAAGCGCCATAAAATTGATGTGTCTCCATTAGTGAACACATATCCAGTTTGTGAGCAGGCATTGTGCAGATCTGAGAGAAAACCAGTATCTGCATATCCAACAAGAATCTGGTCATTTGTGGATTTCTTTGAGTAGAAGAGGCCCATGTCTATTGTCCCACGAAGATATCGTAATACATCTTTGACTCCCTTCCAATGACTATAAAACTATTGTTTTAAGGGAACAGTGTAACGCCGTAAGATTGGCAACTGTGATAGCTAGCCTTCGTATCACAAGAACAACACATAAACAGAGTTTGGGATTCTAAAAATTCACAGTGATGAACAAGAACAACCATTTATTTAGAGCTGAAGGGGGCTATTGCCATGGACACCATGTTATCATCTATTTAGTCTGGTTAAGGTGGCCTAACAGGTATGGGAAGATTTGGCACCTATGATCCCAAGCCACAGTGCACCGAAGCATCACTCCAGTCTCAGTTGTGCATAATTCTACTCCCTACTTCATTCAAATGCAAGTTCTTCACTCTCACTAAACCAGCACAAAGTTAAGTTCACCACTAAGTTCATTTCCCCCGAACAGTCCATAAACAAATCCAAACAAACACAACCAAAACCAATTGTATAACCGCAATCGATTACCAACAATAACATGGAAATCTTACTTTTCATTGACTAAAACAAGAAAAGAGAATTACTTTTCTCGTTGACTATGCGAAGCGGCCCGACTCTTCTCGTTTGTCCCAATCTCTGACCTAAAAACACATTCTTCGGGGTTGTGAAATTGGGCGTCTTGACTGAACAACCACGAGAACTGCCCAGGATGTTGATTTGAAATTAGGGGTACCCTCGCTTTGATCTTAGGGACCTTTAGAAGAAAGCATATGAGTAGCTTGACTAAGGAGCTGTTTTGTTGTCATTGAGAAACATGGATACTTGGTTGCTGACATTTGATGTGCGGGTGCGAGCGAAAGGTTGTGTGACATTTCTCAATACCCAATCATTCATTTGTGGTTTCGAAATGGGGTACAGCAATGTCGGCATATCCGTCTGCGACTCTCGGAAACGTCGCATCCTACAATTCACCGTCTCCTAACGAATTCAATACCAAATTAGCTCAAGTACCCCTAATCCAATATCATTGTACCAATAAAGAATAGTACTATTAACACACCTAATTTTACCTCCCACACCCCTTCGTTAATTTTTGGGCAATAATCTTCGTTTCATTAGATAAGACCGCAAAAATTTAAGGGGTGTGTGGAGAAGTACAAATGAGTGTGGATAACACTCCACTAAAAGAACATTCTGATGCAAAGAAAAACAAATGGAAACAAACGCAATCCATTTATTCTTATTAAGAGACTTTTCTACCAAGTTCTTTGAGAAAGATCAAAAGATTGACAAGCGCTGAATTCTTGTGAGAACTAAAAAGGATCAACATCGAGGTCAAGCAGAAACAAGCTACCAAAAACCACCATAACAAAACTGAAATTATGTTTTCAACAGTAACTGAAACCATACTAAACAAGCAAACAGCTTCGGAAACTATTCAAGGGAATGCTAATACATCAAAACCAAATATAATGTCTCAAATCATGCCGCCAGAAACAAAATGCAAGTCTGCAAGCTCCAATCCTGCAACAAAAACAAGGGTAACCATAAATTAACACTGTAAAGATGCATTTATACTCCAGCACAATGCACAAACCCTATCTTCCTAACTAAAAGCCAAGAAATGCTCATTGCAATTTACTGATACAAATACAAACCTACAAATAATACTTACATATCTTGTTGAAGGCTACGATGTCGCAACTCTGGACATACTCGTTAATTGGCTCAACAGTAAGTTGCTCCTCAATGAGAGTGTCAACAGAGACCAGGTCATCAACAATTGTCATCATTATTTGCAACTTCTTAATCCCGTACCCAACAGCTACGAGTTTGGCTGCACAATTAAGAAAACAAAACCGAATTCACATCAAGGACTAAAATTTGTACAATTAAACATTAGCTTACACAATAATAACTTAATATGTGCATATCAACGGCAAAATTGTTGCTAACATTGTTTTAAGTAGATCTGTCCCCTTTAGCAACAAATAATCCTTAGATGAAGGAAGAACTTACATGCTCCCCAAAGCAAGCCTTCCATGTGGACACTTCTTACAGCCTCCTCAAGCTTTTTCATGTCAGTTTCATCATCCCATGGCTTCACATCCAACAGAACTGATGACTTGCCAGACTCTTTCTTCTTTGTAGATGCCTTGATGGAAGCCGCACGCTCTTCAGCAGCCTTCTTCTCCTCTTCGGTCTCTTCACCAAAGAGATCAACATCGTCATCGTCATCCTCAGCAGCTGAGGCCTGAAAATCATATCATATTCTAAAACATTAGTATAACAATGTCATCCAAGTTCTTCAAGCTGATAAAGCAACATAGACCAACCTCGAAAAATTCAATTATCCTAAAACAGTGATTAGGAAACATAAAATGAAGACATCCAAAAAACCACTCGGTAAGTAGGAAGAAAATTACTTGCCTTAGTGTCAGCAACAGGAGGGGTAGCAACTGCTTCCCCGGTTACGGGAGCAGATCCCTCAATAGTGACACCAGATCCTTCTCCGCAAACACCACTACAACAATGGATATAATCAAATAAGTCAAAGTGTTCACGCAAACATACACGTTTCAAAGAAATCCATTAGAACTAATAACAAACCCATCAAAAGTTTTACGAACTTACGAAATCCTAAGAAGAGCAGCAATGTGGTTGTACCACCTAGACACATTCACAAATTCCGAAGACGGGGCCTTGGAAAGAGCTGCATGCACAGTGATATCATCTTTGGAAGCCTGATAGCCAGTGATGTAACTACGAGAAAGCAAGTAGTCATCAAGTTTCTTCAGGCCGGCAGCTGAGTTCACGTCAAAGAATGTGACTGCCATTGCTAGGTCTTCCGGTGGTTTTTCCTGCAACCCATATCAGAAAAAATTAAGTCTTTCACCCCTAGATGATTACCAATCAGTGCCAAATATTCAATTACTATAAAATTAAAACCCTTTTTCGGAAGAAAAAAAATTTATAAATCGAAAGCAACCAATTGCATCCATATAAACACAAAATTTAAACCAACAAAAATCGGAGAAAAAACAAACTTCAATAAATAGAGATTCATGAACGATATAGCCAAAAAAACTATGATTAGATAAAAAGTAAGGATCTTTAGCCATGGATCTGAGCATACCTGAAGAGCGAGAGAGCTGCGGAGTGAGAGACAGAAGAGGTGGAGATTTTTAGGGTTTCTATCAGTTTTATAGGCAATTGGGATTTCTGGGTATATGCGGAATCGTCCAATTGGGCCGGACCCCGGCCCAACAAGTTTAAATAAAATCAGTGCGAAACAAACAACATGACGCGCGAAACGCCGTCGTTTTGCACTTGCGCGCTGATAGAGTCACCCACCGTCGTCGAGCTCGTGCAATTCCCAATTTCCAGCAGCGGGAGCGGTAAGAAGGAGAAGAAGAGGAGGATAGAGAAGAAAGGAATGCCGAAGAGAACAACGCACACGTACTCGAGCGAGGACGCAGCTCCGGATGGACCCGACTCTGACCTCTTCGTTTATTACTGCAAGCACTGTGGATCCCACCTCCTCATAACTGGTTCTCTCTCACTCTCTCTCTCTATATACATACATATAGATATAGAGGTATATATTTTTGTTGTTTGAACTTGTATGATTAGAAATTTATAAGCTTGAAAGTTAAAAATTGGGTAATGCTGATTTGAATTGGTATTTTTGTATTGGGTATAATCGTTGGTTTTGGGAAGAGTTTCTTGAATAATGTTTTGGGGGCTGCAATTTTGCGATTATAGTGAAATGTATGTTGTTTAAGATACCCAGTTGCAGAAAATGCCGAAAAGGAAGACGGACAAGGCTTATGTGTTGGACAAGAGCAAACATCTTGCAAGGCTCAACATTGCTGAGGCTGGAAAAGTTTTATTGAAAAGGTGCTTAATTTACTTTAGTCCAAATATAAATTGGGTATTTTCACTGTGTGTGTTTGACCCCGGCCCTCGATTTCCTGTACTTTTCTAATGATTAGTTCTTCGAGTACGATTGTAATGATTTTGCATGCCTTGAAATCTTGGTTGATATAATTATTCAGAGGGGAAGGGAAATTGGAGAAGCAGTTTCGAATGAACTGTGTGGGTTGTGGGCTCTTTGTTTTATACCGCTCGGAAGAAGACTTGGAAGGTGCTTCTTTCATTTATGTTGTTGATGGTTCTCTAAGCACAGTTGCTGCTGAAACCAACCCACAGGTATATAGGAAATTTACAAAGGCATTCTCCATCATCTTGTGAATATAATTGTCTTGTGTGGTACCAGATTTTGGAAAAGGAATCTTTTCTATAAATAATGGGAAATAGCTGTTTATGTCTCGTTGATCTTCTTTGTCATGCATCTTTTGGGTTGCAAACGTAGATTTTGGCTTAGCAATTAAGGAATTTGTTCCTGAAAGCATAGCAAGTCCCTATTGCAATGTTGTCAATGGAAGTTTTTTTATGAACGTCCACATATATTCACTCTGTCCATATTTCCTAATTGGTGTGTGTAGGATGCTCCTGTGCCACCCTGTATATCAAACCTAGAAGGGGGACTTGTTCAAGTTGCTATAGAAGTGGAAGATCGTGCACAACGGTCAGCAGTCACAAGTAAGATAAATTATTGAATGTTTTCCTGTCATCTTATTCAGCATGCGATGCTTGCTTGGTAGGTCAAATTGCACATACGTCAGAATTTCCTGCATATACATGAATTGACTTTTTGGATTTCTTGTATGGCAAGTACTAGTCCTTTTTTATGTCTCTATGCATCTCATTACAACACTTGTAGCTGGCAGTTTTAATATGTAATAATACTTGCCAAAAGAAAGTTGTTTTCTGAATATTTAGATTGCTGATTATTTAAACACTTTTTTCTCTTATGCCAGGAGTGAATGCTGACGATGTTAGAGTCACTGTAGCTGCACCTGCTGCTCGGGGAGAAGCAAACAATGAGCTCTTGGAATTCATGGCCAAAGTATAATTTTGCTTCATAGTTGTCTGTTAAACTTATAGGATTCCAATCTTTCGGAACAAGTGTCAATTTAAGCCTTAACACAATTGCTTTCTGCACAGGTGTTGGGTCTGAGACTAAGCCAGATGACTCTTCAGAGAGGGTGGAATAATAAATCAAAACTCGTTGTGGTGAGTTAAACAAGTTTTACCATCTGTCTCTCGCTCTCTCATTCGCTAATTGGGTGGCTTCTTGGGTGTTGTTGATCATAATCTGTTTCAGTTGTTCCTGTGAGAGCATTATCGTTTTTGTCAAAAGAAGTTTTCCAACGTTGTATGCATTGACTTTGATGTCAGACCCAATTCACTGATTTGTTTCTTGATGCACAAATACATGATACATCTACTCTTTCAAACTTAGGATAGGATAGCTTATCAAAATGGTACTGTTTACAAATAATAGCAATCACAAGTAACGGCGGCATGAATTTAGAAGCGACGTATGCAGAGAACCCCATATAAGTTCAAGGATATGTGACATATGCCAATGTGACTCCGAAACTGCTTAAACTAATTTAACTGATCTTGCTAGGGTTTCTTCCTTAACATTTGGTGATTGTTTCAGGTAGAGGATTTGTCTGCTAGGCAAGTATATGAGAAACTTCTGGAGGCTGTGCAACCTTGAGTCTTTACAGTTCAAATACCAGCTCTAATGAATGCCATCAGTAGACATGTATGTTTACAATTAACCCTGGACATCAGCAGTACAAATTTTTCTTGTGTTAGTTGTGATTGTTGTGGTGCTATATGAAATTTCAATTGTATAATCCCTTTATCTTTCAATGATTTGGTTGAATATACGCACCTTTTTCTATATCCGTTAGAATCCACTCTCTACTCTCACCTCTATGAAAGATATCAGCAATGTGATAAATAAGATTAGTGTCAATTTTTGCGCAAGTTGGGAAGGGTCACGAAATGTGATTCCTCGTGGCTGTCAATCGCGCAAACGCTGCCCGAGATTCAAACAAGATTAGTGTAAACTTTTGTTTAAGACAAGTAGGATTAGGCATATGGATGGTGTAACTGTGACTCTGTGAGCAATCTCCTTTCTTGCTTACCAGAATGATGCATGTTGCAGAATTTACCACATCTCTTCAGTGTTGTGTCATCAAAGCCAAACATTACAAGTGATTAGGAATGTAGTAAAGATAAATAGTTCTTGATTATTAAAACCAAATAGCAATCTATTACATCTTAAATCAAATTACAGCGAACAAAATCCTAGTTTAAAGGTAAAACCGACGCGATTCAGTGCATATATATCTCAGCACACAGCGTCTTATTGTTAACAGCAGCATATGAAAATATCACACATTTATTCAAGCTAGAAAATATGCTCCTCAGCTGCAAGCTTCAACTTCTAAGTCATAATGTCACCTGCATCAAGAAAAACAGACTGATCAATCCTAAATTTTCAGAAATAAACAACGGCTGCAATGTGAAAATAGTTGCCTCATCGTCTAGCAACTTCACTAATTAGTACCGGATCGAAAAAGTGTGCCCGAGGAGCTAGAAGGTACATGGTTCAAAGTTGGCGCTGCACTTCTCCGGGAGCTGCATGGCCATACTGCGATCAACGCCAGAGATCGGAGGGCCATTGACGAGCACACAGAGGCAAGGCTGTCCAAGAGCTTTGAGGGCACCGCAGCAAGTCTCACTCGGGGGGATGGGGCTGAAAGGAGCAACTGCTGCTCTGCAAGGTATTAGCTGAACTAGTGCCGAGAAGAAGGTGCTTGCACAAGTACTTCCCTGCCCTTGATCCACCAAACCCGTCATCACTAACGCAAACATCAAAATTGGAAGAGCCATATTTTTCCTGCTAGCAAACCTCATCTTAATTGAAACTTAGAACTAAGATTAATTGTTAATTACGTTTGGGTAATGTTAGGGAGAAGGCGTCTCGAATTCGGAATTATAGGGGATGATGAGGCTCTCATGCCATCATGCATGTCCATCCTACTCAAGGGTCACACCTATGATGCCAGTATTCTCCAGCTCTGCTGCTCAACTGTATACAAAAACCAGTCGAGAAATACATATTGTGTGCTAGTTTTTGTAGTTGTTGAACTCAAATTTCATGACCCTCTGCATTTTATTTAACTTCTTTATAATTTTCCAGCTAATCTCTAATCAGTTTCTTCATCCTATCGACAACGAAAAATCACTCAGAAAACCTCCCGCACCTTTCGAACGCGTGCAAATCAAAACAGTTCAAGACGAGTAAGAAAATGCAACAAAATGGTAAAACTCGAATTGCTCGAGGAACGAAGGAATGTCAGTAAATGATACAAGGATAAATAATGACACGATGCAATTGGCCGCAGTTTCTGTCATCCCAACCTTCTTTATTACAATTCATATCATCCCCAAACGCCTCTTCACAATGCCGTTCTGATCGTTGACATAATACGTTATGATCTTCACATGTAACAAGTTATCAAACTTATTCTTTGTTGCCTTTGAGATTGATTACTGCAAGCTCTTGTTCAACAAACTCTCCTGCATAAATGGGCGGGTATTTACTCGCAAGCGGGGATTCTGCAAAGTGACCTAAGGGCTTCAACACAGCATCAGATGCTATGTGTGCAAACAACTACATGGCAAGAAATGTCACAAATAAGCATACAATGCATTAAAATATTTTTATTTATGTAAAACCGAAAAGAACATAACGATAACAATGACAACAATGTGACTGGTTTCACTCACTGTTGAAGATACTCTCCATAGTAAGCGACTTTGCTCTGTTGCAAGTTTGATTGCATCAATCGTCCTGTTTGTTACGATAACTTCATGCATTCCAGCTATGCAATCACCTGCAGTCAACCATTCTATCTGCACATAACAAATTGTGTGAATGGAATAGAACTAGCATAAATATTTAAAACGCAACACATACCAAAGGCAACCAACCTAAAACAGCAATTCAAATCAAAGCGAGAACTTGAACAAAAAATTGACACACCTAGCTTTTTCTTTGTTACAATTAAGTTTGAACACATTTAGCATTTTGGGTACAATTAGCACACCTATTTAAATGTTTAGACTATGTTCCATTTTATCTTTTAACCATAAGACCTGCATAACCTTCTTTTATTCTGATATGTACTATTAAAATCTACAAAAATGATGATATAACAGAGACTACATGGATGAAAAAACAACACCCCTTCCCTTGTCATTTTTAAGTAATTGTTCCTGTAGTTAAATTAAAGTTCAAATTTTTGTCTTTTCAAAAGTTAGGCACTGAAGAAAATATAAAATGTGTATAATTTAATTGATGTAATGGTAATCCAAATTGCTTTCTAATGACAGACACCATATTCAGGTGGTCAACTAACTTGTAAATTATTCAATAAGTACCAAGCACAATAGTCATAAATAGTATTACCTGCTTCCCGGTCTGAATGAGAAGACATCCTACAGGAACCTTGACTTCAACTTTTTGCCCATTTTTTAACCAAATGTTCAGACCAGGAAATCTACTTCTGCCATGAATAGTTAGAAAGTTCAGGTCATAGTGATATCCTGCAAACACAGTACCCTCTTGGCCGTAACGCCGAAGGTCACTTCCTGTTGGAGCTAGAAGGTGTGGCCCCTGGGTTCAAAAAGAAAGAGCACTCAACATAAAGTGCAGCATAAAGCGCATAAACTTAGCCAGGAAAATGGCAAGTGGAAGGGACAAGAATCTAGTTTATGAATCAATTAAAATGTTGGTGATTTTCGAAATTGCAGCATGCTATAGCTCTATACCTAATCACAATGCAATGTATTTGATAAAGTCATACAGTGATTGAAGAATATAACTAGTCCAAACTCGTCTTTACAAAAAGAAAAAACAAAGTAAAACTAAAAAGTGTTATGAAATAAAATCCTAGTGGCATTATGGAGGAATGCAAAAGCCATTCAATAGAATGCAACTTGAATTTGGGAACAAAGATGTGGGTACTGTGGCTAAAGATAGAAAAACTATTGGATATAGAAGCTGGCACGGCATGGAAATGAAGGATACTGGTGATTACTGTCAGACTAGGCCACCAGTAATCATAACTTTTTCATTTGATTTCAATATCCACTGCCCCACCACTAACGTCAGACAGGCATATAGACATAAATGTAAGTTTCGAATGACAATCATTGCTCACCTGCTTCATAAGAGAAGTGAATGCATCCTTTGGCAAGCCAAATCCAATGGCAGCCATTTCAGCAACGGCCTGGAAAGAAAGAAACATTTACACGATGATAATGTGCAAAACAAGCAAGCAGCTTGAACAATCTGACAATACAGATCAGTGGCTCACCTCTATTGCCGAAATCATCTTGTAACCCCATGAATCCATGGTATCTTTCCATTCAGGAAACCCCTCCGGTACAACAGGCTCTGCATTAAGTTCCTAGAAAACAAGAATAACACAATCTTGATCATGGCAAGTAGAACAATAAGCATCGACTTTTAAACAATGTTTGTGCAAAAGTGAAAATCAAAAAAGCAAAGAAAGAATGAGACCTGAAAGCGGGTTTTCGAGGGTCGAGGACCCACCCTCCACATGTATCGCCATTTGCGATCTGCCCCTTTGGGGATGGATGGCTGGAACTCTTTGGGCATTTCTTTCAATTTTTCCTGCATTTCTTCATCAACAAGGCTTCTCGGGACTTCCACGCCTTCCGGTGTCACGCCAACCTGTAATGTGTTACCCCCGTTTCAAGTTCCAAGTTTTGAGCAACAAAACCCAATTTGACAATTTCACTTCACACCACAAATCACTTATATTTACACACTTTCACAGTGACAGCAAAAACATACAAATTGAAATACAAGTGATAAAAAATGGATAAAATAAGAATCAAAAGGGTACCCAGATGAGCCCCCAATCGGTAATCACCGAACTGGGTTTCAAAATTCAAAATTTTCATTTTTTTTTTCCATTTCCGGGAAACATTTTCTCGGGAAACAAACAGTGCAGAACCCACCTGGTAATGCAATTGGGGCCTCTCCTGGAGTCGCTTGAACTCGGGCGGACTGTCAAAGTACCTCTCCATCATATCAAGGAAGCGATCATTGTCCTCCGCCGTACATCTGGGATCCTTGACCAACAAAGCTCCTGTTTGTCTCAGACTCCGACTCACCTCGCCGCACAACTCCTCCACTCCGCCCTCTTCCGATTCCAAGTACGCGCTCAGATCTACCACCATCAGATCCATTTCTCGACCCCAAATCAAAAAATTTGATAACCAGATTCTTGATTTTTCGAGGGTTTATAAATGTTTATGGGGATGGCGGGAGATTTTTCTATTTTTTTTTTTTTTCCTTTTTTGGTGTTTTCTAATGTTCGCATTTTAAAAGCGTCAAACGTTTGAGTGCGTGTGATAATGATGTTTGATTCGCTTTCCTTTCCGGGTGCTGTATTATCCTGACACGTGGAATTGGGTAACTAAAGTGGATCGTTAGCAGAATTCCTTCGGTCCACAAGCCCAATAGAATGCCTAGGCTGGTTTAGGGATGGGCAAAATACCCTTGGTTATGGGTAATTGCGGTTCTGGGCTCATTTAAACTTCACATTTACGGTTATGAGTAACCGTTTAAATAAATATAACCGTTTACCCGTGAAATTTAAATTTGTGGTTATGAGTATTAACCGTGGTTATAAACGGATAACTGTTTACCCATTTATTTTATAACACAAACCACGTTCTCTAAGGGTGGAAAAAATTACCAAAAATTTCAAATTGAACCGAAAAAATCCCGAAACCGAACTGAAAAAATCCCAAACCAAAAATCCCGAAAATTTCGATACCCAATCCTGAACCCATCTCGAAATTTCGATACGGAAATTGGTCTCACACTTATTCGTTCAGTAATTCCAAACCAAACCGAAAAAAAAAATATATTATTTAATTTTAAATATATATTTAGAATTGTAACAGCCATCATATTTGGTTGAGATTTAATCTTAACTGTTGAATTCAAATAAAACCCTTACTCAGCCATCCTTTGATCAATGTCTGCACCTAAGACTATTAAATCCAACATACTGAACACTTAAGAGTTGCAGGAAGTTCTCCAAAGTTGAAAGTTGTAGAGATTGCAGATGCTTACACATCTTTATCCTTAGAAATATATAGGATATTTTGGGAGCGCCATGGAGCAGCCCAAAGTATGTTTCGTAGTCTTTTGTGATCGTTTTATCATTAACTGGATTCATCTTATGCCTTCAAGATCTGACTTCTAGCAAAGATTGTGGGGAACTGGGGATTCCCGATTTGAAGAACAATTTATAATTTCATATATTTAATTTGGGATTTCCGATTTGTCCCGAAATTCTAAAAATATATTGAGATTCTCGAAAATTTGGTTTGGGATTGGTTAAAAAAAACATGTAGACAGATGAAAAATGAGTAATGGTAAAAAAAAAAAGATAAATGGGTTAAAAAGGGTAAATGGGTAAACGGGTATTAAATGGTTACAGTTAAATGGGTATGCGATTATGAGTATGGTTAACCGTTTATAAATGGCTATGGGTATGGGTTTAACCGTTTAGGTAATTACCCAATGGGTAAACGGGGTAAACGGTTATGCGGATATGAGTATAAACGGTTATGGGTAAATAACCGCGATTACTCACTAGTCATAACCGTTGTCCATCCCTAGGCTGGTTCGAGATTTATAAACAAGATAGTCTAACATGTCTTGTGTATTTTGAACTTCTTAATTATGCTTTACTTCCAAAATGTGGTCACCAAACACCATACTTCTTTGGACACCTCCTTTGTTAAGAACTATAACTTAGAAAACCAAAGAGTGCAAAAGTCTAAGATAATGTTCATATTATTCATTGACTCCAAAGGCTGGCATAAATAGCAGTACAAGAAACAAGTAATCACAAAAATAAGCAACAAAATATCCCATATCTAACAACCCTATACTATTGAGATTTTCCTAAAGATTAGGTCAAACACTAACCATGGTCCCTGAAAAATAGGGATTATTAGTAGAAGCAAATTAACTAAATAAATCAAATAACAATAATGGATAAATATCCAACATTCCCACCCGTAAACTGAATGTTATTCAAGCAATCAGTTTACATTATAACCTGACCAAACTCCAAGTAGACCACGCAACTTCTCAAATGCTTATAGCTTTAGAGGCTTGGTCAATATGTATGTAATTTGATCTTGACTTTGACAATGAACTAGATCAACAACACCTGTTTTTGTAAGACCACAAAGGAAATGAAACCTGACATCAATGTGTTTGCTTATTCCATGCAACACTAGATTATTGGAAAGTTTGATCGTTGAACTATTATCACAGTATATCAACGTAGGCTTCTTCTTAATGCAATGTAATTTCTCAAGTAATCTTCTTAACCATACAGCCTTACAAGCACAAGAAGCAGCTGTTATGAACTCAGCTTCGGTTGTAAACAAAGTGACAACTTGCTGCTTATTTGAAGACCATGAAACAACCCCTGAACTTAACATGAACACATGACCAGATGTGTTTTTTCTATCTTCCAAATCCCTAGCATAACCACTGTCACTAAATCCCACTAACTCATTGCTTTCACCCTTTTTATAAAACAACCCATAATCCACAATACCTTTTAAATAGTGGAACACTCTTTTTGCAGCCTGATAATGAAGTTCAGTTGGTTCCTCCATAAATCTGCTAAGGAGACTAACAACATACATCATGTCTGGTCGAGTGGCTGACAAATGCATTAGACTTCCAACGATTTGCTTGTAATAGGTGCTATCAAATCTCTCTCCTTCAGCATCTTTTGTAATCTTAAAACCTGGTACAATCGGATTTCGGACTGGATTACAATTTGACATTTGAAATCTTTCCAGAACCTCCTGAGCATATTTCTTATAGCTAATAAAGATTACACAAGATGATATCGCCGGTACAATAATGCCCAATCGATCTAAAGCTAGGTTTTGTTCCTGGGACCAAGATCTTTCGAATGGGTAGTGGTGGTCAACGAAAAATCCAAAGCTAAGTATTTTCACGTCTTCGATCTGTCATGTACGGCGATCAATGCCAAAAATGGAGTAGAAATGTGGTGTCTAGATCGGTGTTTTTCGGATTATGCCGGAAATGATGGCGGAATAATATGTAGAAAAATGGGTCGCATTGCCGATTAGAGTCAGCGTTACGGGTCAATTTTCTAAGAAAGGAGAGTTGGGTCTAACATCTACGAGCTTGATATATATAGAAGTGAAGATTGGTATTGTGCCCTTACCTTTGCTTTCTAATAACTCATTCGTTATAATTTCTTCTTGCGAGCCGTTTTTACTTACGTACTTATTGAATCGAGCTCTATAAAAAAAAATTAAGAGTGGCCCCGGTAGGTCTACAAATTTTTATTTTTTAATTACGGAAAATCAAACTTTAACTAACAAACCAAAAATACAAAATTTTAACGAAAATAACAATAAATTCTCAAAAATACGAGATACGATAATTCAATAGTGAAATGTGGGGAAAGAGTCTCCGGATCCCTTTTTTCTAATCACCAAATTAGGAAATCTGTGTCGTTGAAATTTTGATCAAATAGTTACAAACAGGAATTCACTTTAAAAGTTATAATAACTTTAACCGTTGAACGTATCTCTTAATTTAATGAATTAGGAGAAAATGGTCTGGAGATGATCTCTTTTTGAAATGTGGGGACAAGATTTCACAATTTTAATGTAATAAGAAAATGCTTATCTTTCGTATAGAATAGAACGTGTAGAGAGAGACCAGTCGTGGAAACCCATGTTTACCAACTTTTTTTATATTTTATACAACAGATGTTTGTTTGTTAATAGTTAAGTGGAATTGTATACAAAAATGGGAAAGAAAGTGAGAAAACATCCAATTCAGGTGAAAAATGCAACAACGATACTTAATTTATTTTTTTATTTTTTTCGGAATACCAACGATACTTAATTTCCACCATGTAAAATTAGTTAAAAAGTAAAATAGTTATAAAAAATGATTTTACAGCCATAAAAATCGAAATAAGTACGAAGGCCCAGCCCACGTCAATGATGGATCGTCAAATTATTAAGAAATCTCTGTACTCTCTCACATAAAGGAGACTCCGCCGCCTCTCACTCTCCAGCCTCGCTCTTCTCCTCGGTCTCTACCCCTCCTAAAACCCCTGCTTCCGACGTCTACCATCTCTCCGCACGGATATATATATATATATATATATATATTTATATAATCGTTACACAGTTGCAGGTAATATATTTGTACTCACTCTTATTGTATCCGTTTGCTTTCTCTTAATCTTCCGTTTGATTCCCGAGAAAATAGACGCATAGGAATGAAAGTTTGATTCATAGAGAATGAATGAACAGTTGTTGTTGGTTCAGTTGATTGAAAGTTATATGTTACCTTTCTTTAAATTGTTTGCAAAATGAAGAAACTGGAAGGTTGAATTTTTGTTTGTTTTCATTTTCCATCAATTTCTTGGCAGCCAAAAGGATCAATTGTTTTTGCACATTAATTATTTATCCTTGTATATATTGGCTGTATTTTGCAAGAGAATGCTTTTGTGACCTATTTATTTTATAACTTTACTTTGGAAATTTGTGCCTTTTCCCTTTATCTTTGATCGAGTCTGTATGCATTTTTTTAATTAGTAGGAAAGATGGAGGCTTTCCATGTTTTCGAATTGGGTATTTATATGAGAAATGTATAAAGGCAAAACAGCAGGAGTACTTTCTCACTATTGCTTATGAAAATACAGTGCTTATGACTTGGGCGTTTTGACAATATCTGCAGAATAGGGGGTGACAATGGCTGGAAAGTCGAATAAAGGAAAGAACCGTAGAGGGGCGAACAATGCTGTGGTCCCATCTGATGCTCCTGTGAAAGATAATTCAAGCGCTTCAGAGCCCGTTAAAGCTGAAGACAATGGTGTTCCAGCTGTGGAGGAATTAACTGATGCCAGTCTGGAGGTAAAGGAGTCTGAAACCGAAAATTCAACCGGCCAACCTAAGCAAGGTGAATTTTTAGTATTATGGGCTTTCAAATATTTATTTCTGGTAAAGACTTCTAGTTGATATGCCATTCCCATATTCAACATTTTCTCAAATCTTTAAAATGTTCTATTTCCTTTTCAATGGAACAAAAATTTTACCACATGAAGGCAATAAGAAGCAATGTAGATGCCAACATACATAAACATGTAGACATTTACATAAACTCACATGTGTGCATACATCTGCAGGTACTTGTATTCTCTAATCATAGTTGCCTAGATAATTTAGATAAGGTAGAAAAATAGTTACATTTCTACATAAATGACAAGTGTCTCGTTTTGTTGTTGCATTGGTGTCATAGAAAAGAACTTTTCACTGACACAGGATTTCAGCGATGTCATGATAAACCTTATATGTGTTGAGGTTTTTTTTTTTTTTTTTTTTTTTGGTTCTGCAAAAGATATCTGCATGTATGTTCATGTTTGACACTTCTTTAGAGGCAATTCCAATGCATTACTTTAGCTGGATTCCCTTAGTTTTGTGCAAATAATGGCTGTATTTCTTCACAGTAGTAGGTCATGATTGAATGCTCATATAGCTTGTCTGTCCAGCTTATTTCCCTTCAATAGCAGTTCGTATTTATGTCTTTAATATTAGCAGCACTTAGTTTTCTCATTTGGTTATAGAACAGCTGTCTATCTCATTCTGATAATCCTTGTCCGTGAGAGTGCAGGTGACCTTCATCTGTATCCAGTTTCTGTCAAGACACAAAGTGGCGAGAAGCTTGAGCTACAAGTGAGTTTTGATCTTATATTGCTATTAGCCTATTAATATCACTTTTTATTTAATTGGCTGCAAAATCAAAAGCTAATGCAATTTGAGCACCTGTTCTCATATGTTAGTTGACACATCTAATAGTTCAACTACAGAAATTGAGATGTCTATGTCTTCTAGTTAGATATCTTGCATCCTTCGACTGTCACATTTTGTTTGACCATATCCATTATAATTTCCAGTTGAACCCAGGAGACTCTGTTATGGATATAAGACAATTTCTGCTTGATGCGCCAGAGACATGTTTCTTCACATGTTATGACTTATTGCTACACACAAAGGATGGCTCCACTCATCATTTGGAAGACTTTAATGAAATTTCCGAAGTTGCTGATATTACCGTTGGTGGTTGCTCCTTGGAGATGGTTCCTGGTATACTAACTCTCTGTTGCTTTGGGCTTATAAATTCTTAAAAAAAGGTATCTAATTTAAATATCTTTTTGGCAGCTTTATATGATGATAGATCTATAAGGGCTCATGTTCATCGTACGAGAGAATTGCTTTCCCTTTCTACACTTCATGCATCACTATCGACATCACTTGCATTACAGTATGAGACAGCACAAAACAAAGTGGCGAGCCCCGGAGGTTTGAGATATAGTTCATTTAGCATGAATTCATAATCTTCTCATTTATCTTACCTTTTATCGACATTTTGAAGTGCTTTAACTAGTCACTCCTGTAATTCTCTTCTCTGTGATCTAGATACTGTGAAAACTGAGGTCCCAGGGCTTGATGGTTTGGGTTTTATGGAGGATGTTGCTGGTTCATTGAGCAATTTGCTATCTTCACCCTCAAAAGAGATCAAATGTGTGGAGAGTATTGTGTTTTCATCCTTCAATCCTCCGCCAAGCTATAGAAGGTGAACCATGACATCTCTAATCTCTTACTTGCATCTGAAAACATAAAAATAATGTATTTTTCCCCCTGTAAAATGCTTTAACTATGTACTGTTTGGCCTTTTTGTTGCCAGGCTTGTTGGGGATTTGATTTATTTGGATATAGTAACATTGGAGGGCACTAAACACTGTATTACTGGGACTACAAAAATGTTCTATGTCAATTCGAGCACAGGGAACACTCTCGACCCTAAGCCAAGTAAAAGTAATTGGGAAGCAACCACACTTGTTGGACTTTTGCAAAATATTAGCTCTAAGTTCAAAAAAGGTACTATAAATGGTTTATACATTATTTACCTGTATTAGTTTATTGTTTCTTTTAAAATTTTGAATCGTACAGAGGTTTGATTAATTATCTTCTATTGTTTCCCATTTGAAGCTTTTTCATGAAATTGTTTATTGTTTCTTTTAAAATTTTGAAGCGTACAGAGATTTGATTAATTATCTTCTATTTCCCATTTGAAGCTTTTCGTGAAATTTTGGAGCGGAGGGCATCTGCACATCCTTTTGAAAATGTTCAGTCTTTATTGCCACCAAATTCATGGCTAGGGTTATATCCAGTTCCAGGTTAGTTGAACTTAATTGCACTTGAATTTTACTTCCAAAGGAGGATCTTCTGGTTGTAGAAAGTGTCGCTTTGCTTGGGCAAACTCTTGTCTCATATTTAGCATGTCTAGTAGTCTGGCCAATTGGCTGGTCGCCTCTTCAGGCATTTCTGCTACTGATAAAGATTACTTCCATGCAAATTTCATGTTCAATCTGATTACTGAATATTATTTCTTTCCTTAAATATGAAGGGAAATAAATTATAACGATTTTAAGTTCAACTCTTAGTGTTGGTTTAGTGTATAATGGATGTGAAGCCTGCCTTGTTATGATACTTAAGCATGATAATTGTTTCTTGTTGTTTTTAAGCTGGCAGTATATCTGACTTTGCCTTCAGTTTAGAGTTTAACAAATTCTCAGTTATAATCTTGTTTGTTCAATTTGTGGATTTTGAAGGAATCAATCTCATCCATTTAGTGATACCTTGTTATGATGTTTCGACTGTTTATTGTTTAGTCTTAAATGCTTGTAAAGTTTCGCTTAACCTGTATGTTTTCTTTGACTGGAAACTTTAGCTTAACCTGTATTTCTCATTCTTTTTTTTCCCATGTCTTTTGTGTCTACGAATAATCCACAAATGACAAGGAATTTCATAATAATCATTAAGTAGGAATGTTTAACCATAATACATGTAAATCATTCAGTTTTTGTGTTTAATATTCTTGTTTCAATATTTTGACTATTGAAACTTTTAATTTTAGGGAGTTGTTTTCGAAGAGTCGTCGTGTTTATGTATTTGTTACTTGTGACACCATTATAGGCAGAAAGAAGTTGGTTTTCTGAGTTTCCTTGATGGTGTGTTGTATCTTTACATATAAATTCATTTTAAGGGATCTTCTATTGTCAGATCACAACCGTGATGCAGCTAGAGCAGAGGATGCCCTTACTCTTTCATACGGCAGTGAGCTAATTGGCATGCAAAGGGATTGGAATGAGGAGTTGCAATCTTGTAGGGAATTTCCACATACAACTCCTCAGGAAAGGTAATGATTTCCGTTGAATAAAGGGGGTTCTAATTTAGTTATGTATGACCTTTATAATTTTCTGGTAATTATTTTGTCACTCAAAGTTTTGTGTTTTGTATTGTGTCTTTATCTCTCACAAAGTCCATATTTTGCAGAATTTTGCGGGATAGGGCTCTGTACAAAGTGACTTCAGACTTTGTTGATGCAGCTATTAGTGGGGCTATTGGAGTTATTAGTAGATGCATACCTCCTATCAACCCAACTGATCCAGAGTGCTTCCACATGTTAGTCTGACCTGAAATGGATTACCTTTGTTTTTTTAATACGTGTTATCCCTGAAGACATTCAGTTAGGACATTATGTCTATGGAGTATATGACACAAAACTGAGCGCAGTGACGTTCTAAGATTCATGTAGCTGACCCCAGTTAGTGGGATAAGGCTTTGTTGTTGTTGTTATAACTCTGTAAAAACAATGTCACAGCTCCTCAGTATGCTAGCTACCTAAATTGCCTTCTATTGAAATAGGTTTTTTCAGCTGTGTAGGTTAATTAGATCCCACTGTACCGTAATTCTGCTGCTTTTGTCAATATTTTATACTTATTTGGTTTGTGCATATGCGTACATGTAACATAATTCACTTTTACTATAACTCTAATTAGTAAATATGATGTATAAGCACATCATTTCCATTTGAGGGTTTCTGCGTTGAATTTGAACTTTGAGGCTCTGCTTTAAGTAATCTTTATATATTAGACATGCTTGTTTTGATAAATTTTGGTACTCATGTACTTTCCAGGAAATATATTTCTTAAGCATATGGTTGTAACTTTGATTTTCATGCCGAGTGCATGTGTATTTTGATAATAGATTCATTGAATTGATATAAGATTTTGGTCTCTTTGGCTCTAGGTATGTTCACAATAATATATTCTTCAGTTTTGCTGTTGATGCGGACCTTGAGCAGCTGTCTAAGAAACGTGCATCAGATTCAAGTCCAAAGATAGGGGGCACTGGTTCTGTACACAGTTCTTCTGAGAAGGCTACTGACACTTTGTTGCATGGAGAGAGAGCAATTCCTAATAGAGAAAAATGCAAAGGATCAAGTACAATCGATGATGCCACAGAATCCTCCCCTAATGTTTCTGCCGAGACGCAATTGGGTGAAACTGAGCAGGCTACTTATGCTTCTGCAAATAATGATTTGAAAGGCACCAAGGCGTACCAGGAAGCTGATGTCTCTGGACTTTATAATCTTGCTATGGCCATAATCGATTACAGGGGGCATAGAGTAGTAGCTCAGGTGTGCTTGAATCTGAAGTTCTTTCTATGTATAGTAACTTTTTTACTCTTACATAAATTGGTATTCTTAAGGCTATAGCTTTTCTTGTGCTATAATGACAAAGTTACAACTGTCATGTTTTTTGGAAGAAAATTTTCTATTAGTGCCTGAACTTCTCTCTCATACCCTGGCTACACCCCCCCTATATGCATATGAATGTGTCTGTTCCATTTCTTATTAATTTTAATTTTATTATATATCATGAGATTGTGATTGCTACTAAAATCCATCTTTAGGCTTTTTGAAAGTCGCAACCATTGAAAAAGTAGTTATAGTTAAAGTTGCCTTTCTAATTACTAAACTTGATTGATGCTTTCATTCACAACAAAAACCATCAATTGTTTTTTGTTCATTTTCTTCTAAGTTGGCATGCTTGCTTTAGATATTTTGTACTTTTTTTTTAGTTTTTTAATAAGGAACATATTTTTGCTATCTGATTGCTTTCTCCTTGTTCTATCTCTAACTCATTGGCACCAGAGTGTTTTACCGGGCATTCTTCAAGGGGATAAATCAGACTCTCTTCTATATGGTTCTGTTGATAATGGCAAGAAAATATGCTGGAATGAAGAGTTCCATTCCAAGGTGAGGATTTGAAGCTTGGCATATTATATGCTGCTGCCAAATGTTAAAACTGCTTACTTTCTTTTTAAAACAAGACTTTATTGTGCAATTTCTAAGATTTTCTTATGATTAGGTGCTGGAAGCTGCTAAGCGCCTTCATCTTAAAGAGCACAGAGTCCTTGATGGATCTGGAAATGTTTTCAGATTGGCTGCACCGGTGGAATGCAAGGGTATTGTTGGTAGTGATGACAGGTAAATTTCTTTTTCCCTCATAAGCTTGGATTCTTATATGTGATATTTGATTTCTCATAACCCTGTGTTGATAGTTTCCTCCAAAAAATCTCTTTCTATAAGTTGAATATTTAATTATTCAATCAAGGATTTACATTCGTATATATCTAACTCAGTGTCAGTAGTCAGTACACACATGTTTTAACTGTGTTCCCTACTTCAGGCATTATCTCCTCGACTTGATGAGAGTGACTCCTCGTGATTCAAACTTCACTGGACCTGGGTCCAGATTCTGTATCTTGAGGCTGGAATTAATTACTGCCTATTGCCAGGTAAGATATAATACCTTATATCAGTAGTATATTTGAATTTGTTTCATAAATTTCTAATATGAGCCTTTTGTATATTGGGAGAAGGCCCAAGCTGCAGAGAAACCAAAATCTAAGTCTAAAGATGGAGAAGGTCTTGTCACCACTGATTCTTCAGTCATCACTGATGCTACGCAGGTAAAATTTAGCTACTTCAACTGCGGTTTATAGAGTTTATGAACATTGCAATTTTTGTTACTTATTTCTGCATTTTCAGTATGTTAGTAAAGTTTATTTGTTGACTTTTTATGTCTAATTGGTTTTTATTTGACGGGAGAGGTGGTTTTTACATTTTTGTTTTGGAGCTGGTAATAATTCCCATAGTATGTTAATAGTGTTAAAGGTACACTTATCATCTGTTTGGCACAGACAGTATACAATTTTTTAATCCATTTTCCCAATGAGCCTTCAAGTAATTTGGGTGATGTGGCTCTTTGGATTGCTCTTCACAGGACATAATGGAAGAAGGGAATGCCACAGATGCACAAGAAATTGCATCTCCACCTCCATCCACTGATAGCTCTGACCCATGTGAAGAAATTCTTTTTAACCCTAATGTCTTCACTGAGTTTAAGTTGGCTGGAAATGAGGAGGTATGTTTTTGATTTTGTAATTTTTTTCAGGGAGTTTGAACGTGTATCCATTTATTTGTTTTCCTTTTTCCAGGAGATTGCAGAAGATGAAGGAAATGTGAGGAAAGCCAGTTTGTATCTTACAGATGTTGTGCTTCCAAAATTTATACAAGACCTCTGCACGCTTGAAGTATCCCCCATGGACGGGCAGACGCTAACTGAAGCACTCCATGCTCATGGAATTAATGTTCGCTATATTGGAAAAGTAAGCATTATGGTTTTAATTAATACTTCTAACTATTGTAAGTATTGGTGGATATAAACTGTGGAAATAGTCCTTTTTCTTTTCCTTTTTAGGTTTTGCGTAAAATGTAATGTGCAAGGATGACTGAATCTATCGTTATGTGATTGGGATAGTGTGTTTGACGCCTTTTGGCTTATTTTAACAGGTGGCTGAGGGGACCAGACATTTACCTCA
Source organism: Crataegus laevigata (assembly GCA_963580275.1). Classification (NCBI taxonomy): domain Eukaryota; kingdom Viridiplantae; phylum Streptophyta; class Magnoliopsida; order Rosales; family Rosaceae; genus Crataegus; species Crataegus laevigata. Next base: position 809,439 of record OY756947.1, on the reverse strand, counting down.
TCTTTGGGATCTTTGCTCCAATGAGATAGTGGTTAGATCTGCTAAGCACATTCTCAAGGTGAGAGGCATTTCCTTGTCTGCCTGATCTCATATTATCTCAATCTTTTTATTTTATAATAACTGAGATGTTGTCCTGTTGGTACCGGGAAATGTGGCACATTACAGTGTGTTATTGCCGTAAAATCTAGTCATAAACTAACTTATTTGATTCAGTTCTCTAGGAAGGACACAACTCCTATGATGTCAGATTTTAATTTCGAGTGCAGACCAATGATGCTTACATGACTTAGATACTATAGGAGTGGGGAACTTGACCTCTCGAGTACTCCCATAATGTGATATATTGTTTTTGGGACCAATGCGTAAGCTGTAAATGTCTGCTCGTTTTCATGTTATGATATTCCTTACTATTATAAGTGAAAATTATCCTGTTGACGACCTGGAAATGTGGCATCTTACAGCATGTTACTGCCATAAAACCTTTGTTGTAGTATACACTAAGCAATTTGATTTGGGTTGCAGTTGAGAATGCAAATCATAATGCATGTGACTTAGATACTTTAATGGCGAAGATCTTGTCCCATAAGGGACTTCTGTAGTGTGATATATTTTATTTGGACTTGTGCTGAAGTTATAAACGGATAGTTTGTGTATTTTGAGCTGTTGCTTAATATATACAGACAGATTTGGCAAAGAAATATCCTTGTGCAAGTTTCCTGTCTGATGATTAAAACAGCATCCATTTGGGTGTTACAGTTTTGGAATTTTTATGCATCATATATGCTTTCCTGCAAAGCATTTTGTACATTTGTTTTACTTCAATTTGAACTGCAGCTTTTCATGATTGAATTGAGCTCCTATATTCAGGAACATCCACTGAAAAATATCAATTTGTGCGAGACCTTGTTGCTTGTTATGTAATGTGCCAATTTGTACTCTGACGCTATTATTTTGGTCCAAGGACATGATTGGGAAACAGTTGACTTGGATAGGTTATATATAGCATAGGAATATCATTTTAGTTCCATCCTTTTGACTTTCATAATTATTGTCCAGTAATAGTAAAAAGTAAAAAACAATGAGGTCATTGATGTTTGGTTGAAAGTGGTTCATGGTTTTCACTTCCTGTTCTGCAGGATGCCTTGAGAGAAACAAATGATCATGATGTTGGGCCCGCAATCACCCATTTCTTCAACTGTTTCTTTGGAAGCTGTCAAGCTGTTGGCTCAAAAGTTGCTGCTAATAATATGCAGTCTAGAACGCCCAAAAAGGTAAGTCTTATAGAATTAATAGTACCAAATTATTGAAAAAAATTTGTGTAGTTACAAGTCATAGCTTCTCTGTACAATTTCATGGCTGTTCTCAGCTAAATTTTTATCTCTATCATCATTTAATGCTCATCTGCGAACTCTTTTGCAATCGGAAATTGAAACTATATACATTTTGAATATTAATTTGTACTTTTGGAGAATCACAAAATTGTACCAAGTAAACCAGAGAAAATTTTGTCTACTAATTGACAAATGTTGAGCAGGGTTTGTGACTTCAAGTTCCTTTTTATCTTCAGGAACAAACAGGACAGCAATCTCCAAGAAAATCGTCTAAGGGACAAGGAAAATTGAAGGATGAAGCATCTGCTAGAAAGAGTCGATCCTCATTTATGCTTGCTAGCTCAGAAACTCTATGGTCCGACATTCAAGAATTTGCAAAACTCAAATATCAGGTATTAATTATCAATAATATTGGTTTCTCCTGGAGAAATTAGATTTTCTTTAATAACGTTTTAATGGATGTTCCAAAAAATGAACTTTTTGGCATGAGGAATTTGCATTTTCTTGATTTTTCTTTTGGTTGCCCAGTTGCTTGAGTTTGTCTGCTTGTGCACCCTCCTCTTCGACAGTTTACATTTTTCTGAAAAATATGTACATTTCATGGGGATCTTGCTGGTGATTTTATTTCCAGTAACATATCATTTGTGGTACGGAACATTTTTCCCTGTATTTTCATGGCGTTTTGCCATTTCCTGAGCTATAGAAATTAATGGACTTATGGATGGTGGATCTTCATGTTTATTATTTGATCCTTATATGATACCTTTGAGCAGTGTGTATCGTTATTTTTTTTTACCTAGTTTCCCATTGTTGATAGTTTGAGCTGCCGGAGGATGCTAGGATGCGTGTAAAGAAAGATTCTGTTATACGTAATCTTTGCCAAAAGGTAACTCTAGATTCCATTATACGTTATCTTTGTTCCAATATCAATTGAACTTCTAAATGGCCAACAACTCGACTTTGATTTCATTTTGCAGGTGGGCATTACAATTGCAGCTCGCAGATATGATCTTAATTCTGCAGCACCTTTCCAAATGTCAGATATCTTAAATCTTCAACCTGTAGTGAAACATTCAGTTCCTGTCTGTTCAGAAGCTAAGGATCTTGTGGAAACAGGAAAGATCCAACTGGCCGAGGTATGCACTTTATTGCGGTGTCACTATAGCATCCGATTCTGGATGTGAAAGAAATGTTTTGACCAGAATATAATTTTCTATGGGAACCTTGAAGTTAGAGCTAATTCTCAAAGATGACCAAGACTGACTTAAAAAGTTATATTAGAATATAATGAAGAATATCAGGGTGTATATTTATGTATGTTCTAGTTCTGGGATATCTACCATGAATCTAAAATGGCATATGATCGTTATATTAAAGAATAAAGATGCTGCATTTACCATGAAAAGAAATATATTTCATCCTGGAATTTTCTGAAATATATGCTTTTCAACTTTATGTTGGTAGGATTTTTATTAATTTGGAATTGTTCACCAGAAGAATCTATAAAGATCTACTATCAGTTAATTGTTGTCAACATCATGTTCCAATACTAATGTGGTTTAATTATTTACCACATTTTTGTTTTCCTTCTAGGGAATGTTAAGTGAAGCCTACACATTATTTACCGATGCATTTTCAATACTTCAGCAGGTAAGTAATATTATTTAGGTTGTTTTCGCAAACTTTCCTCGGTGCGTCAATGTCTAGCACTATTATATCCTTTTGCGATTTCAGGTTACTGGTCCAATGCATAGGGAGGTTGCTAACTGCTGTCGGTATGCATAGCATCTTTATACTGTTCAGCAGATTTTTTATATTTCTAATTGGATATTCTTGATGCTGATAACATCTGAGCTAAGCGTTTGCTGTGCTGAGTTTCAGGTATCTTGCCATGGTTCTGTATCATGCGGGAGACATGGCTGGAGCCATAATGCAACAGCATAAGGAACTAATTATAAATGAACGCTGCCTTGGCCTAGACCACCCTGACACTGCTCACAGGTATTGCGTTTGGTGTTTATACTTGTTTCTGTTGCTAAGATGGTGGTTGCATATATATTTTGACTTGAATTTTCCTTGTTACTTCTCATTTTCTGACAGTATATTAACTCAAGCTGTTAATTATTGAAATTTGCAATCGGTTGCTCTTTCGAGGATTACTATAAAGATTTTCGCTCTACATTTTTCTTAAGATGTGTTAATATGGGAATCTTGATGAGATTGGTTGTGTTTTGATATCTTGATTTACACTGAGGTATGAAAGTACCCATCCGATATGTTTATAGTGGATGTAGTGTCATAATCAGTTTAAAAATTCTTTTATCTTGCATGAGAAGTTTGTTTTCTCTTCAAATATGAATTTTTTTATTTGTGTTTTTATGTTTTCTTAACCTGTATAGTAGTATCAGTGTTCAGACAAGCCTATCGTGGATGACATTATTCTCTCTGTTTCTCACTCCTCGCTTTTTCTGAATCTGATGCTCTCCTTGTGTTTGCAACTTTGCTCCTGCAGCTATGGAAATATGGCTCTTTTCTACCATGGACTTAACCAGACAGAACTTGCACTACGGCACATGTCGAGGGCATTGCTTCTGCTAAGTTTGTCATCTGGCCCAGATCACCCTGACGTTGCTGCAACTTTCATTAATGTCGCTATGATGTACCAGGATCTTGGGAAGATGGACACTGCTCTTCGATATTTGCAAGAGGCTCTGAAAAAAAATGAAAGGCTTCTAGGGGAGGAGCACATCCAGACTGCTGTATGCTATCACGCACTTGCTATTGCATTTAATTGTATGGGTGCCTTCAAGCTCTCTCACCAGGTATGTTGTGGAAGAATATAGTGACTTTTTGTGGTTTTCCTTCTAATGTAATTTTCACTTGATAAAGAACAATTTCATTCCATACATTGGGGAACTTTAGAGTACAATTAACATATTATATAACATTTGGTGTGGCAGCATGAGAAGAAAACTCATGACATACTTGTCAAACAATTGGGCGAGGAGGATTCTAGAACACGTGACTCTCAAAACTGGATGAAGACATTTAAGATGCGTGAGCTACAGGTAAATGGATGGCATCCTTTAGTAGCTTACAACAGTGAATAGATATTGAAGGGTGATTGCATAATGTATATACTTCAGCAGTATTTGTTTCTGATTCCTATATTTGGTGTTTTTTTTTCTTTTCCAATAGATGAATGCACAAAAGCAAAAAGGTCAAGCTTTGAATGCTGCTTCGGCTCAAAAGGCAATCGACATCTTGAAGGTAGTTTGGATGCTTCTTTTTGCTTAAAAATTTGGAATTTTGTTCAATTGAAGGATAAATTGGTGGTTTGTTTTTTAGATATGCTTCCTAAGTCATGGTCTCGTCGTTTCATTTCTCCTATTTCTGCTCTACATATTTTCATATTTTTAATTTCCTGTGAAAGACGGCTCAAAAACCTAATTTGTCTCCTATTGCTTCTGCACATAAAATATTTCGAATGTGTTGTCAGAATCTTTTATCAGAAAAGAAGAACAAGAGAAAAGTGTGAGATGGAAGGAGTTGTGTAATATTTCCACGATAGTGATCTTAAACTGCCAAACCATGCTGATTTGTGTTTGGGGTATAATTTACACACAATCTCGATTTCCAATTAATAATCGACTTTGCATGGCAGGCCCATCCTGACTTGATGCAGGCATTCCAATCTGCTGCCGTAGCCGGTGGGTCTGGGAGCTCTAACCCTTCCGCCAACAAATCTCTTAATGCTGCAATAATTGGTGAAACCCTTCCACGAGGTAGGGGAGTTGATGAGAGGGCTGCTCGTGCAGCAGCTGAAGTCAGGAAGAAGGCAGCAGCAAGGGGCCTCTTGATACGCCCACACGGTGTTCCCGTCCAAGCTGTGCCTCAACTTCCACAGTTACTCGATATCATCAATTCAGGTGCGATCCCACCTGTTGCAGTGGAAAATGGAGAAACTGATGGAGTGAAGGAAGCCAATGGTCATCCTGCAAATGGCTCAACCGATGTGAAACAAGAGCAATCAACAACGGAGCAGGAAGGTCAGCCTCCAGTTGGATTGGGCAAAGGTTTAGCAACACTGGACGGCAAGAAACAGAAATCGAAAACCAAAGCCGCATCTTAAAACTTTTGTGCATCAGAGTTTTATTGATCGACACCAAGGTGGGTTTTTGTTGTGAGGGTTTGGTACATTGAGGCAACAACATTTTCTATTGGTTTTGAGGATTAGAAACTAGTGCATGGAATTTGTGGATGTTCCTTGTAGTTTTTTGGTATAATAACCAGGCTTGCAGATTTATTCAGGCAAAAAAAAAAAAAAAAAAAAAAAAAAACTGGCATGATTAATTTCCTAATTGAAGGATTAATCAGCCTTGCCTCGGTTATTTCTGTGCTTTAAAAATGCAATAAATTGAATTTGACGAAGGTCGACTGCAAATTGTTTGTTCGTCATATGCTTGTTAAAATTGCTTTCGGACTCCGAGGCTTACGAATGTAAATGATCTTTGGATGGATGATGAAAATATTTAATTTGATATGTACCGTCTTGTTTGGATTTATAAACGGAGAAATTTAGATTTGTACGAGGAAAAAAACATGAAAATTGGAGGTCATAAGTTCGACTAAAGTCTATATCATTATGTGAAATATTTGAAATCCCAAGTGAACTCAAATTTGGTAAAGAAGCTAACATGGCGGCACCACAACCGCCAGTTCTTTGTCGTGGCCACCGGCCCATTGTTGCCACCACGCTTACCACCACATTCGGCCTCCACCCCACCACCTTATCACGAGCAATAGCCTTAACCGTTGCCACTGTTAACCATCACCACCACCACTAACACTGACCCATATATACGACTTGTGTTAACTATACAACTAACTTAGTAGGTAGTACCGATAACTATATACACTTGATGAGCCAAAAAAAGGATGAAATGAGAAAAATCTTTGTCTTTTACAATATCGGATACATAAACACCACTTTTTGTCTGACCTACGAATTTACGAAACAGCAACTTGGAATCACCTACTTACTGCCGTGTTCCAGTAAATTTTGGTTAGGGTGTTTTAGATGTCTCCATTGTTGATCCTTCCCAACAGTAGGAATTCAAAATCCACTCCACAATAATTTTGGCCCCAATGATGGATGTGATTAAAGCTTGCGAAAGCGTGTTGGAAGATGACAAGACAAGACGTGACAAGCAGACATGAAGAATCGTATAATAGTATTTGATGCATTGTAAAGTAAAGAATCTTATCTAAAATAGTTTGAGTGTCAAGAGTTAATTGTGATATAAAGAAGATTCCTCCTTATCTTGTAAGATCTGAGAGAGTTCCTCCAAGACCCATAGGCAAGTTATTTGTTCTCCATTGATCAGCTCAAAGTTTCTCTTTGAAATTTCTCTAGGTCGGAAATGATTTTTTTGTTTTTTTTTGTTTTGTTTTTGGAGAAGCATCCTCTTTAGGTGTTGTCCGAACATGGTGTGAGGTAAACTAGTTATGCTGGGCCATTGGAACTCCAAAACATTCAAACTCAAAAGTATATTTGATCTTGATATCCGTCCAACACATTTGTGGTCAAAATAATTAGGAACAACAAAGAAGCCCATTATCATTATTGTCGGAATATATGTACATTTTCGCAAAATTACTGGCTGATGATCGCCGATCACCCCGCCTTGGCCTAAATGACAAGTACGAATTATGACTCCCCAAGGGTAAAAATAAAAAATAGGGTAAATTACAAAAAACTACCTCAACTATGGGTGTCAAGACACTTTCATACTTGATCTTTTAAAAGTGACAATGTCATACCTCATCTTACAAATTTGTGACAATGTCATACCTTCCGTTAGTTTGGCGTTAATTTTTCAGTTAAATGCTGATGTGGCTTGATTTGGGACTCATTTTCTATTAAAAAATTATTAAAAATAAAAAAAAGATCACAAATTCGTAAGATGAGGTATGACATTGTCACTTTTAAAAGATCAGGTATGAAAGTGTCGTGACACCAATAGTTGAGGTAGTTTTTTGTCATTTACTCTAAAAAATATTACACAACCTTACAAATAGAAGTGGCTCGATTGGAACCAAAAACAACTCCTATCCTCTACCAGAATGGTCTATGTGGATCCTTTTGTGTATTTTTACCCTCATTCCTTGTCCTTCCAGCTATATCTAAACAACGAAACCCTCTCCATGCCAATCTCATCAAGGGTGTGCCATGCACACACTCTTTTTTACTTCTCACACACCCCTTGTTAATTTCTGTCCGTTGATCTTCTTCATTTCATCCTATCCGACGCCCGAAAATTAGAATGACGTAGGAGAAGTAAACAGACATGTGTGCATAACACACTCCCTTTTTCAACTGCCACTGACCTAACCTCAGGACCTTCTAATCTAACCTCATTACCTTTTCAACTGCTAGTAGAGTTTGTTAGTACGTATGTTCACTTAAATTTTAGAGCATATAAGAGCAAGTTCACTCCTAAAAAAATACACTGGTAGGCATTCAGCCCATTTAATCCACTTAGTGAACATTGATAGACCTCATGAACAATAAATTGGCCAAATGCTTCTCCACCCCTAAAAAAATGTGCTGACACAAACGATCTGCACCCTAACAAAATGCGATGGCACCCAGCCCATTTAAAAAAGATTCAAATCCAACATCCTAGATGTTGACACGTGGCCAACAATCATAATTCTGACCATTGTGCCTTTTTTTGGGCAAAAAATGTAGACTGTTGATCTCTAGATCGGACAGCTAGATCATGCCACATCACTAGCTGTTGGTTTTGAAATTCAAATTTTTTTTACCGTTGGACACATAAATGTGGCCTTCCATTAGAACCATGAGTGCGTTTGCACATACAGGCCACGCCCACTTTTTCTTGTCAGGGACGCGCGGCCACTTGAGCGTGTTTCCCACGTGCTTGGTGAAAAATAAATAAATTAAAAAGGGCATGTGACGTCACGCTGGCGTCAGCATGACGTCTAATAGGTCGGGCCTTGACTTAGCACATTTTGGGCCGGCCTATAGGACAGCTTGGGCTGGGTGCCATCCTATTAGGCTGGGCTAGAGGAAATTAGCTGGGTGCCAAGCCATTTTGGCTGTTGTGAGCCAGCCTATTTGGTCCCGGTGGACTTGCTCTAATATTTTGGACTTCTCGACCAAATAAAATAAAATCAACTCTCCATTGTCCGACGCGTGCTATACGCTAGAATATTCTATAATCTTGACAAATAAATACTAAAAAATGACTCTGATTCCAAATAATTTAGTGAACAACTCTCATAAAAATCTGGTTCTAATTCCTCTTCAATCCAATCCAAGTTCCGTACTAATAGCCCATAAGAAGTACAATGAGCCCAATATAGCATAGAGTTCTCATATGCATATAGAAGTGTTGAAAAGAAAAGAAAAGAGAAGAAACTTGCGAGCCAAGCCAAGAACGTTGTCACTACTGACACTGAGAGAAGAAGTCACAGCATTGCAATAACAGAGGTAAAGCGAGATCTACCGCCTATTCATATTTCTCTCTCAAATTCTTTCGAAAAATTCCATTAATCTATCACAAGTATATTAAATGCCAATTCAATATAGTTTTCATCTAATACTCTATTGCTTTAGTGTTTAGTGTGTTTCAAGTTACCATCTCATCGTTGAGCAAATTGGTTCTGCAGTTTGTATTGAGATATGGCTACAGAAGGGGCACCAATGGCATAACAAAAGCAGCAGCCTTGTGTCACGGAGGGTTTGGGGTAGCTGATTTAGCGATTTCGGGTGAGCCTACAATTATTATCTCAAAATATTACAGAAAATTGAGGAAATTAAGAAGAAAGAAGAAGCAAAATGGCAAAGGCAAAAGGCTAAGGATAACGACTGGAGCATTGTGAGTTTCATCATGTTTTCCAGCGACAAGCTAACGGTTGCAGATTCCTTGGCGCTGAATAAAAAGACGTTATTATTCACATCTTGTGTACGCTAGTTTTCTCATTTTCCTAGTGTGGCAATTAAGGTCTGTTTTGATGTACGGAACGGAATATTGGGATCCCGAGAGATCCTTCTTTGCAACTACTTTGAAAGTGCAGCAATGCCGCCACCGGACACGTTGCTTCAACGAGAATCAGATCGGAATTGAGCTGGCTTGAACATGGCGGCCAAGAATTTCGACATTGTATTAGAAAAGAGTAATAAATAAGGTTACAAAGTAAGAAAACAGCAGAAAGAAAAGCACAAAGAAAAGAAAAGCATCTTTGATCACAAGCCCCCTCCCTCTCCCTCTCCCTGCAGCTTCCAATCAGAAACTATGCCTTTCATGAGCTAACTCTCTCTCTTTTCCCAACTTTTCTTTACTTTACAATTCACAACACATCCAGTTTGCTGCCTACCCAAGAAAGGCATGTCTCATCGTCTCTTGCATGTGCTCGATTGTCTCGGTGGTTAGAGCCTTCGTATCAATCTCAGTGTTGCTTTGTACCACCTTCTCTCCGCGTAGATTAGATTAGAACTATCTTTCGGATATGAAAAATATAAAATAATGAAGAATGGTGTGTCCCTTCAAACACAGTACAGATTCAAGTAAACAATTTGTACCTGAAATGACGGTTATACCCCTGAGCAATGTACTTGTTGCTATACAAAGAAAAGCATCTCTGGGATTTGATTCCTTGTATGCCATTTGAGTTTGTTACAGAGGCCTCCAGAACGTCTTATTTGTTTTGTATATATAAAAACAAAAGTTAGCTTTAATGAGCTTCATCATGTTCACGGGGGATTCCTTTCCTCAACAAATAAAAGGCAACATGCGGACATAACCGCATTGGCTACAGCGGGATATGTTCCTCCCTATGAACTCGAGTTTGAATCCCTCTCCACACATAGTTTAAATTAGTATAAAGTAGAACATCGCTTGTATAAAAAAAAAAAGAAACAGATTGTGTGGGATCAAATTAATCAAACAGAACATAACTTTGAGAATGTATTGGAATGACAGAGGTTCACTTTCCCAATTTATAAAAAGTTTGAAGCTTCCCTCTGTTTTTCGACCTTCTTTCGAATTTTTAACAAAACTGAGAGGCAGCTTCTTCGTCAAAACATTCTTTGCTTCACCAAATAAACACAAGCACCGCTTTGTTTGTTTCAGATTGCTTGTGGGGCGTCACTTCCTTTAGATTCTCACAGCAGCCAAGTAAGCAAAAAGACATGAAGCTGGTAGTAGAAGTGGTAGATGCTCATGATCTTATGCCCAAAGACTGAGAAGGATCTGCTAGTCCATTTGTAGAAGTTGATTTTGTAAACAAGCTTAGCCGAACCAAAACTATTCCTAAAAATCTCAATCCCATTTGGAACCAGAAACTTTTCTTTGATATTGACCAAACCAGAAAGTTCCATCACCAAACCATTGAAGTCTCTGTGTTCAACGAGAGGAGATTGCCTTATCCTGGACGAAACTTCCTTGGAAAAGTGAGAATTCCTTGCTCAAACATTGTCCAGAAAAGTGAGGAAGCTTACCAAAGATTCCAACTTGAAAACAAGTGGTTTTTCTCAGCTGTCAAGGGCGAGATTGGCCTAAAAGTCTATATTTCTCTAGAATCTGAACCGAAAGCTCCTCCATATTCTCCACTACAACCACTAGAAGCCTCTCCTTCCAAGTCTCAACACCAGCCACCCGAAAACCCAACTTCTAGTCCCTCTGCTCCTCCAAATACAGAGAACACAAAATCCAATATTGGCTGCTATTCCGAAAGAAAAAGAGTTCAAACCAAAACCAGCTGAAGTAAGATCAACTGAAACATCCCACCAGTATACAAGCATCAAGTTCTGCAGCATCCAGGCATATCGGTAGCAACACAACCTCAAGGTTTCCCACTAACCATGCAGCCAGCTCACAGTGAAGCGCATCATATTCATAACCAGCAAGACAACTATGAATTGAAGGACACCAGCCCGCAGCTTGGTGAAAGGTGGCCAAATGGTGGAGCATATGGAGGCAGAGGATGGATGAGCGGTGGTGAAAGATTTACGAGCACTTATGACCTTGTTGAGCAGATGTTTTATCTGTATGTTCGAGTTGTGAAAGCCAAAGACCTCCCTCCCAGCTCCATTACCGGAAGCTGTGATCCTTATGTGGAAGTAAAGCTGGGGAACTACAAGGGAAGAACAAGGCATTTCGAGAGGAAAATGAATCCAGAGTGGAACCAGGTGTTTGCTTTCTCAAAAGACCGAATCCAGTCATCGGTGGTGGAAGTTTTTGTCAAAGATAAAGAGATGATTGGAAGAGATGATTATCTTGGAAGGGTGGTTTTTGACTTGAATGAGGTTCCGACCAGAGTTCCACCTGACAGCCCGCTTGCTCCTCAGTGGTACAGGCTGGAGCACCGCCGTGGGGAAGGGATGGTTAGAGGTGAGGTCATGCTTGGAGTCTGGATGGGAACACAGGCTGATGAAGCCTTTCCGGATGCATGGCATTCGGATGCTGCAGGTGTCTATGGTGAGGGTGTGTTTAATATTCGATCCAAGGTATATGTATCACCAAAACTTTGGTACCTGAGGGTGAATGTGATTGAAGCTCAGGATGTGCTGCCTAACGACAGAAACCGCCTCCCAGAAGTCTTTGTCAAAGCTCAGGTTGGAAACCAAGTTCTCAGAACCAAGATATGCCCAAGTCGGACTGCGAATCCACTGTGGAATGAAGATTTAGTCTTTGTTGCGGCTGAGCCTTTCGAAGAGCAGCTGGTTGTTACAATTGAAGATCGAGTCCACCCTTCGAAAGATGAGGTGTTGGGGAAGATAAGCATGCCAATTGATGCGTTTGAGAAGCGGCTTGACCACAGGCCAGTTCATTCGCGCTGGTTCAATCTCGAGAAGTATGGATTTGGTGTGTTGGAGCCAGACAGGAGGAAGGAGCTCAAGTTTTCGAGCAGGATACACCTGAGAGTTTGTCTTGAAGGCGGATATCACGTGCTAGATGAGTCAACAATGTACATAAGCGATCAGAGGCCAACGGCGAGGCAGCTATGGAAGCAGCCTGTTGGGATTTTGGAAGTTGGTATTCTTAGTGCACAAGGCCTTCTTCCAATGAAGATGAAGGATGGCCGAGGGAGCACAGATCCTTATTGTGTGGCTAAGTACGGCCAGAAATGGGTTCGCACCAGAACAATTCTCGACACATTGAGTCCTAAATGGAATGAGCAATACACATGGGAAGTGTATGATCCCTGCACCGTGATCACATTGGGAGTTTTTGACAACTGCCACCTAGGTGGAGGTGAGAAGCAAACACCAACTGCAGGTAACGGAGCAAGAGATTCGCGAATTGGGAAGGTGCGTATTCGACTATCAACGCTTGAAGCTCATCGGCTGTATACACATTCGTATCCTCTCCTAGTTCTGCAGCCGAATGGAGTAAAGAAAATGGCCGAGCTTCAACTAGCTGTTCGATTTACCACCCTCTCTATAGCTAACATGATATATGTTTACGGGCAACCCTTGCTGCCAAAAATGCATTACTTGCATCCTTTCACCGTGAACCAAGTCGATAATCTACGATACCAAGCAATGAACATCGTAGCAGTGAGACTTGGCAGAGCTGAACCGCCTCTGAGAAAAGAAGTGGTGGAGTACATGCTAGATGTTGATTCCCACATGTGGAGCATGAGGAGAAGCAAGGCCAACTTCTTTCGAATTATGTCATTGCTTTCCGGTATATTTTCCATGAACCGGTGGTTTGCTGATGTATGCAACTGGAAGAACACCTTCACCACTGTTCTTGTTCACATTCTCACTCTGATACTGATCTGGTATCCGGAGTTGATACTTCCAACTCTTTTTGTTTACATGTTCCTCATCGGAATGTGGAACTACAGGTTCAGGCCTAGACATCCTCCTCATATGGATACCAAGCTTTCATGGGCAGAGACAGTTCACCCGGACGAGCTTGATGAAGAGTTTGACACGTTTCCGAGCTCTAGACCCCACGATATAGTTCGAATGAGGTACGACCGGATCAGAAGCGTAGCGGGAAGGATACAGACAGTTGTCGGTGACATAGCAACGCAAGGGGAGAGATTTCAGTCGCTACTCAGCTGGAGAGACCCAAGAGCAACCAGCATTTTCATACTGTTCTGTCTTTGTGCAGCTGTGGTGCTTTACGTGACTCCGTTCAGGGTGGTTTCTTTGGTTACAGGGTTGTATTACTTGAGGCACCCCAGATTCCGGAGCAAGCTGCCTGCTGCACCCAGCAATTTCTTCAAGAGACTTCCCGCTCAGACCGACAGTCTACTCTAAAACTACTTGCGACAAGTCCTAATACCACATGTGTTTTATGCCCAGTTCTATGTTTTATGCTGGGGCTACTGTTTTCTGTGTTGGCTACTGGCCTACTATACTGTCCACTATGTAACTATACAAAAATATGATAAGTGTTTTTACAGATTGATGTTCGAACACCGCTATTCTCCGCGTACTCGTATTTATTTAGCCCTTGGTGCTCGAGGAGTGGAACGGGGCGTGTGAAAACCACATCCCCCCTTTTCACGTAGCTGAAAGAAAACATTGCATAAACTTTCACAATGTGCCATGAGCCTACCGTTGGCTCATGTCGCATGACATGGATGTGAGAGTAGAGATCGTAGGTTCAAGCCTCATTTAATTTAAAGGAAAAGGAAACTTCGCACAGCGCATGAAACATCTGATAAGACGTCGATTACAAATAAAACTTAGAGAACAACGACTAAGATCGAGTTCAAACAAAAATGAAATGTCTGTAGGATAGGAAAGCAAAATCTAATACTTTTCGGCTTCGTCTCTAGAAAACAAGCTCATGAGGCTTCATGCCTTGCTTGAGAGAAAACCTCGCAGCCAAGTATGTCTTCAAATCTGAAATTTTCTCGATGGAGTCAATTAAGGGTGTATCAACAGCCTTCTGGTCTTCTTTTTTCTCCTGGGGAAGTACCTTTTTATCCTACAATTTGAAGAAAGAAATCAAAAGTCAGAAGACACCAACAAAAAGACAGCCGAATGAATGACCATACACAGTATTCACTCGATACAAAAAAGGATAGAAAACCAACCTCCTTCTCAGCTTCGAAGAATTCGCCTTCTCCCTTCTTCTTTTTCGCCTGGACTTCCTTTGCAAAATATTTGTCATCAAATTTATCAACGTTAACCCCAGAGATGTCAATCTTAGTTGAAGTTCCAATAACGTAAGATTGGTTCACACGTCTTAGAGGAACTCCATTAATCTTGAATGGTCCTGAAATGACAACAAAGAACAGTAAGAAACACTCCAATACAGTGACATAAGGCACAGAGTGAATAGAAACTACCAGTCCCAATCACCAACAAGCAAAATCCAAGTGGTCTCTTGAACTTACGTTCAAACACACCAACAAAAATTAATCACTTTAACCACACAATGTTAAACAATGACCTATTTCCATGTGCTAATTGGCCACTGCTTCATCAAATTGCAACAACTAAATGTTTGCGAGCATTTTTCCTTTGTAAGAATATATTTGTATTTAGTACTACTATAGATTAAGTCACCATCTCAAAAAATGAAATCAAACAGCGGCGCAATTGACAAAGGATTAAGAACTAACAAATCAACCAAACCAATTTGATAACAAAGAACTGAAACAGATAACTTTAAGAAGAAGAAGAAGAGAACTTACCAGTGACCAAAAGCAAGCCAGAAGAAAGCTGCTTCAGAAACACAACCCTCTTCCCCTTGAACCTCCCGGCAAGAAGGATCAACACAGTTCCAGGAGTAATGCTGGCCCTGCAGTGTAAAGAAAGAAAATACCTAAATATTATTGAAGATCGAGAGAAGAAACGCAGAAAGTTACTACAACTCAAAAACTTATCTGAGGTCTATACAAACCGATTCCAATTCAAATTAAAAGAAACATTTCCATCTGGCAATTTTTGCTTGTTGGGTCCCAAAAAGATGTGACACAATTTCTACTCTCCATGTTGTAACACATACTCTATATATTATCCTTCCACATTCCCGAATTTGTATCCTCGAGATTGAAATGGGTATTGAAAATCATAAATGGAAACCGATTAAAAAAACATTAAACAAATGCACGCACATTCGCGCATTAGCACATTCATATATCCCATCTCAACATTTTCCACATTCAGATGCCAATCTAAATGCTGAGCAATAATACCCATGTGTACCCACCCATATGCCCCATCTGTGCATACAAAATCCCACCTATTTCTCACTTTTGAGAAATTTTCAGAAACTTTGGGGCAAAAAAACCCCCACTACCTAATACTACATAATGATAAGAAAAGAAAGAAAGGAAATAATTCAAAAACCTACAAATAAGATAGATAAAAAGTCACAGAATTCAGACACTAATCACACAGAAGCACACGTTTTCTCAGAGTCCAAAAGCATTAAGACAACAATTCAACACATTTTCTCATCAATCAATAGCCAAAAAGAAATACACACACAGAAACTATAGAGATAGAGATTGAGAAACAGGATAAATAGGGACCTGAGCTTTGTGGGCTTGAGCTTGCGCTTGTTGACAAGAGGCTTCTTGACGTCGTCGGCGGGGTAAAACTTGGGCGGCTTGACAGCCGGGGCATCGGCGGCGGGCTTCTTGTCGTGGCAGGGAAAAGCGCCGCCGTTCTTGGCCTTGATAGCCCAAAGGCCTCGCTTGTGGTACATCTTGGACCTCGAGTATTTCCCAATCCCTCTGATGAGATCTGGGTTTCTGGTGACCTTTGGAGTCCTCTGCTTGGGCGCCATCGCTAACACTCGGAGGTGAAGATACGCTCTCTCTCTTGTATCAGTTGCTCGCCGTCTACGAAAACACAGTGGGGAAGAAAGTTGGGGTATATATATGGGCCGAACCCTTAAAACCCTAGACCTAATCTCTAAAGTGAGTAATCGCCACCACTTTACACAGCAATGGGATCCTTCGGAAAATGACCATTTTGGTCAATCACACTTTCCTAATTATTTTATTAACGTAAATCTCACTACATTACCGTCGAGTTTCCATCAAAATCGCACTTTACTACACTTGTTTTTACCTTCTCTTTTATATGATTTGGTATTGCTATACTTTGAAAAAAAAAAAAATACTACTTTTGTTGTGGTGTGAGAATAAGCAGCTGTAAAATAAAGCAGTATGGTGTTTGATAAACTTTTTTGTAAAAATGGTTTTGAAAAAAAAAGTAGTATTATAGTGTGTGGTAAACTTTTATGTAAAACAGCTATGAAAAAAAACCGATTTTTCAAAGCTGGGTTTTGCAGCTTTGTGTTTTTGGCTTTTTTTTTTCACAAAAAACTGTGAAAAAAAACTGAAGTTGAATGTTTACCAAACATAAAAAAGCTTACCCACTTTTTTTAAGAAGCACCTCAATACCAAACTAGGGCTTAAAAGAGTGATTTTTTTGTCAATTTGATACTTTTGTTAGCTTAGATGTTGACCTTTATGTTGGCTGATACTTTCGTGAAGGATCTTGACTCATTAATTCTTATTTTACTATTCTCAAGTATCGTAAAATTCACACTTTATTACCTTTAGATTTTTTTTCGTCTCATTTTCATACCTAAATTTATGTTTTGTTCTTAAATTCATACTTCCATTAGCATAAGCATCAAGAGCTCCATTAAATTGTGACGTGACACTTGATTAAACAATGACTATGCAGAAACACGTCAATAATACACTAAACTTAGGTTAGGTTATTACTAAACCAAATTGAAATGGAGGTCAATCTATGGGATTACACCAAAACTCCACTTCAAGTCTCCATTAAAAGTTATTCCTCCATTTACAGTACTTTTTTTTTTTTTGGTCTTAGGAAATGCCCCTCTCATTTTTTTGGGTCAATAATACCCCAACATAAGAAAAAGAAAAGATCGTTCAAAAAAAAGAAAAAAAAAAGAGAAAAAAAAAGGAAAATAAGAAAGAGGTCCAATAATATCTTATCTCACCCGCGGGTGAAATACCAAGACCAAAATCCCAGCTAGATAATGAGATAATGAAATCGAAGCCTTCCTGTTCACCTCCTTTCCCACCCCTTCACTCTCACTCTCCTCCCAAAAACCGCACAAACCCACATTCCTGAACCAAAAATGGCTACAATCTCATCCATACTCTCACCACCCAATCTCCTTCACCACCCCACAAAACCCATCAAAACCTCAACAAAACTGCCCCTCCAAATCCTCAAACCAACCCAATTTCAGGGCTATCACAAACTCACTTCCTCCTATCTGATTCGGACCCCCAGACACTCACAGAGGCTCTTCGCCGTCGCCGAGGAAGTCGCGGCGGACCCGGCTTCGAAGGCGGCCAGGAGAGTCTACATTGGTAACATTCCCAGGACTGTGGATAATGCTGAGCTTACCAAAATTGTTGAGGAACATGGTGCCGTCGAGAAAGCTGAGGTATTTCGAAGATTTTCAAATTTCTTCTGCCTCCCTCTTGTTTTTTCATGCATTTTTATGCTGCTTTAATTGTTCGGCTGTTGGAGATTTGAGAGCTCAGAGTGACAAGTAGTTGGTTAGGATAATTTAATTGGTGTAAAGGGAATTTGAGTTTATGAATTTGATTTTGCTTCTCACAAATCTTTAGTTATATTTTACGAAATTTGGTTTACCTCATTTCATATTTCAGCATAGGTCAATGATCATTTCATGTTCTAGAATTTTCAGATAGAAACACTCAAACAATTCTTTTCTTCAACTTATGTGAATGTTGTAAAACCAAGAGAAATTTAGGTGACATTTAGCCATCAAGGCCCCGCTTTTCGAGGGTCGGGGGAACCCTTACTTTGTAAAGAGGATGTTTCCACGACTCGAACCTATGACCTTAATGTCACGAAGGAGCAACCTTTCTGTTTCGCCAAGGCTCGCCGTTACCAAGAGAAATTTAGGTGACTGTTATAAAACCAAGTTTTCTTCAATTTAGGACAATACCACTAGCTAAAATTTCTCTCGTCAACCTGCACAAAATATTGAATGATCCAATCCTACTTAATATTGAACATATTTTGACCTCAAACAAATTACACTTAGTTAATTTCACCTCGAATGTCTGTTTGAATCATCTGTTCAGGACCATCCTCCTAATAACAAATATTTTACATGTACTCAGATCAATGCAAGACAACAAAGAAATCCTTTGTAACAATCTTACAAGGCTTTTCTATATTGGGTGTCTTGTTTATTTTGTCAAGCAGCATGCCAAACACCTTGTTAATGTTGCTCGAGGTGTTTTCCTGACGTTGTGTTATGATTATTATCATCTTTGTCAGCAATAATCAACCGATTTAGTATTTTTCATGCTCAAAGTATGGTTTAATATTATACTTGAGGTAAGTGAGGATTTGCAAGTGACAGAATAATCTTTTAGCAGAAGATAATGGATGAAGCATGTTTACTGCTTAAATGCAAGGTTTTAACGTGAAAAGGTTACTTTTGCAAAATCCAAGTCGGGAGATATGTATAGCTTAGCAAGAGCATGGGGATATGTCTGGGGAATTATTTCCTTCAATATACAAAATAGTGTTTTATTTGAGTTCACTTTACTACAAGAAAGAAAAGAGATGACTATCTATCCTTCCTTTTGGGCGTAGGTGATGTATGATAAGTACTCTGGAAGAAGTCGCCGGTTTGCATTTGCTACGATGAAGACTGTTGAAGATGCAAATGCCGTGGTTGAGAAACTGAATGGAACTGTAAGTGTTACCAAGGTTCTTAAGTTTATATTGATTAAAAAAACTGTTAAAAATTTCATCTACTGAAGTGAAATGTTTTCTTCCTCTGTTCTCTATTGGCACTTTTTTTCAGTCTCTGTAGTAAGAATTTATTAATTGTTGGAAACCAGTGAACTCCAACTTATTGTTATACAGGAGATTGGAGGACGTGAAGTCAAAGTAAACATAACTGAAAAACCCCTGCTACAAGCGGACACATCACTTGTTCAGGCAGAAGAGTCTCAATTCATTGACAGCCCCCACAAAGTTTATGTTGGAAATCTTGCAAAGGAAGTAACTACGGATACACTCAAAACCCTTTTCTCTGACAAGGGAAAAGTTCTTAGTGCAAAGGTTTCCCGGGTTCCAGGGACCTCAAAATCTAGTGGATTTGGGTTTGTTTCTTTCTCCTCGGAGGAGGATGTAGAAGCTGCAATCTCATCTCTCAACAATACTGTAAGTTTCTAGCTGTTGTACCATGTTTTAGAGGAAGCTTGGAATCTAACTATACAACCTACATACATAATATTCACTTGCACATATTTATGGATGTTCTGTTGAATTGCTGATACACTTGAGCCCGTTTGTTCATATTCTTATATGTTCTTACAGCAGTTTTCATACACTTTTTTATTACAGAACATGTGGCAGGCAACGCACACCATTATTGAAAATGTTATTGCAAATCATGGCTACACTACGTATACCTAATGCTTATGCATCTAGAATCACCCCCATCAATCTGACTTAATTCCATTGTTCAGTGAACATTTTAATCCCCGACCATGAGCTAGATTACGACCCAATTTTTTAATTTAATCTGCATGGTATTTCGTCCCTAGTTGCCTTTTTCTGTCTGCATAATTTTCTGCAAGTATCAGAACACCCCATCTCATCCTCCAAGCTGTATGCTTCCTTGTGGTTTCTAATCTGCTGATTGTCATGTGTTACTGGTACTCATAATAATTAAGTACGTTGTCAATAAATGTTTGAGTTGGTACGGAATCCATGTTATCAAAAGAAGTCCTGTGATTATTTCTAGTATGGAATGAGTCAATCATCCACTTTTATATCTACGATAAATATATTCTTTTACCTTGATGGATTATGCTTTCCTCGTGAATGTCTTGGAAACGATTCTTCCTTTATTGCACATAATTGAAACTGTTTGATTTCCTTAGCAAATTGGATCAGTTGCTATCCCTTTTCGTCACTTTAGACCATTTATTTCTGTTTCTTATTGTTCATTGCAGCTGTTCGAAGGGCAAAGAATTCGTGTAAACAAGGCATAGTAGAGTTGGCAGAAGAGGGTTTGCACTTGTATCTATTGTATCAGAAATTAGGATAGGCCACGCATGTGTGACACAAAAAATCGGTGTCAATTTTTGGAGTTTCGTATTGTTTTGATGTTAATGGTATTGTCATGACCTTGAGGTTTTCCAGTCATTCTTGGTAGAAGCTGATTGGATTGAAGGTTGTCAAAATGTATGATATGGCATAATTAGTGCGTCTGATTGTATTCTGGCTTAGCTTGGTTTAAACTGCCTCGAACTTGAACTATATCATTTGAGCATCTGTTGAGTTAAAGTAATCTCGTTCAAGCGTCGTTTTGGATTTGGTTGGATTTAACTCGTTTAACCGTGATTATTAAGATTGAATGACTTCTATTTTGACCCATGTTGATTTGGTTTTGATTTCTTTTTAGAATTTAATTAAAAAGGGAATAGTTTCTGCACATTTTTAAATATTTGAATTGAACAAAAAAAAAAGAAAAAGAATTGAACCACAGCAAATAAGCTCAATGGTCAAGGCTTGGACTGCGCCTTCCCAATAAACAAAAAAAATGTGGGAGGTCTCTGGTTTGATGTTTCAAACTAGCCAAGTGGAAAGGACTTGGATTGCACCTCTCCAATAAATAAAAAAATGTGGAAGGTCTTAGATTCAATGCTTCCAGTTGGTGATTCTAGTTGACTGTGGCCACGAGCAAAGTGAAATTCTCCACCGCCTCTCTAGGCCTAAAAAAGGTGAATAACCATGGCTTGCCAATTGTCCTTTAAAAAGGTGAATTGAACAAATTAAAGGTTGAAATTGAGAAGGATGTAGAGATTGATAAAAAAAAATAAAGAAAAATAAAGAGAAGGATGTAGAGAAGGTGAAAACGAATTTCCCTCTCTAATTTTTGAGTGAACGATATTATTTACAGTAAGAGAGTGAGAGAATGACAAAGCCTCATACTAATTTAGCAATAATGTGGTTCAAATTTGTGTTTTGCGAAAATCAAACTTAAAACCTCTCACTTGCAAAGTAAAGAGAAATAACAATATATCGTAGTACTAAGTGGCAATTCCCTCTTTAGTTAAAATCAAGCAAACAAAAAAAAAATCATTCAAAGCGAGTTTCATGAATATTTTGTTTGTTTTTGTTTTGGTAAATAAAACACCAAAAGCAAGTTTCTTAAAAGGGGAAAGGTCACGACTACCCCTCCCTCTCCAAATTAACAGGATCAAGTGGAAGGCAAGAGTCGTAATTCTTGTAAACCTCAAGGGCTATTACCTCTCTAAATAGGCGCCACTTTTCGTTTCCCGCGCCCCTTCTCGCCTTCAATCTCCCAATGACCCTAAACACCCCGTCTTCCTGCTCCACTCTCTTTAAGAATTGATATACACACACACACAAACACAATCAAAGCACTGCATTTATATAATAAATATATATATATATTTATATATTATCAATTTCGGCATTGAAGTAGTGTAGAAGAACAACTCAGAGGACGAAGGCGGAAGGATGTTTTATTCGCAGACGTTCTTGGCTCGGAAGGGCCCACTGGGAACCGTCTGGTGCGCTGCCCACCTCCAGAGCCGGCTGAAGAAGTCCCACTACACCTCCACCGACATCCCCTCCACCGTTGGTCCGTCCGATCCCTTTCCCTTTCGTTTGATTGCCATAAATTTGGGGTTTTTTCTTATTCTGGGTCTCTCAAACTATAAATCCAATGCTGCTTTCCGATCATAACGATCAAATTTATGTTAAATTTCGAAACTTTGTTGTGAAATCATTGCCTTTTTTCGACAAAGTTTTGTTCTTTTTTGTTAATTTTGATCAAATTTGTTTGGGGTTAATGCTTTTGTGTTTATTGTGGGCTGAGTTGCACAATTTTATTTGGTTAAATGTTTGAATTTGAGGATATATTTATGTGCTATTTCTCATAAAAACTTGAATGTGAAATAAGCAACTGGCTTTACGATGTTCTTATGTGTTTATCAGATCGTATCATGTTTCCGGACGTTCCTATTGCACTGAGAATGTCAGGACACCTTCTATTTGGTGTTGTTAGGATATACTCGAAGCAGGTCGACTATCTTTACCAGGACTGTAACGTTGTTTTGACTACCCTAAGAAAAACCTTTGCTTCCATAGACTTGGATTTGCCAGAGAATGCAAGGCAAGCTCCGGTTCAGTCCATCACTTTGCCTGAAACATTTGATCTTGATGCTTTGGATTTGGATGGAGGCGTGTTCAGTGAGGGGTAATATTTCCGTTAAACCCTTTTCATTGATCTTTATGTTCTGCTTCTAAATGAATGTGTGATCCAAATGACCTTGTTTCCTCAGGGCTTATGATAATCATCACGCGAGTCAGGAGGACATCACACTATCAGGTTGTAGAAGTAATTGCTGTTTGGAATTCATTTTTCTTTGTTATTTTCATTCGATGAGAGTCTTAAAATATTTGAACTTTGTGTCACAGATCAAATTCCTATTGCAACAGAGCTTTATGTCACTATAACTTTTGATGAGGTTGGACATCTTTTCTTTTCCAATTATAGAGTTCATTGTTTCTGCTCTTCTTTACATTTATGTTTGAATGGTAATGTACTGGACTTGTGTTGTTACTGAATGAAACTTGTGTTATTTTTCAGGATATCCAGAATGAGATTTTTGGTTCAGATGTTGCCCCCATGGATGAGAAGTATGATTCCTAGTGCATTTGAATTTTTATGAATGGTTCAAATATTTGTTTGACAAAGCCGTAAACTTATTGGTTATGTTTCCATGGTTACAGCATCCACTCTACAACTCCAGTCCAGGGTGTTCCTAGTGATTGCTTCACCCCTCCAAATAAAGAAGCTCCAGAAGTAGATGTTCCAAATGATTTTGTCTTCCAAGATTCTGTTCCAAGTAACTATAGAGAAACGGAAGTTATAAAAGATGTTCTTCCCAAAGACAGTTCCCCTCAGTATGTTCAACCAATGGAAGTTGTGCAACATGATGCTCCTCTTCTAGATGATGGTTCCCCTCACCATGTTCAACCAATGGAAATTATGCGAGATGCTGTTCCTCCGGAAATTGTTCCTACAGTTTCTCTTAATAACGGGAATGATGTTACTGAACAAGACAAATCCATTAACCCAGAAATAAATGAGAAAGACATACTTTCTCCAATTACAGAGGAAAATACACCTGGTGGACCATCTCCATTGCTTCTGCCCAGTACAGGACCACAAGCTTCTGTTGCTTCTGTGCCCGAAATGAATGAGAAAGATGTTTCCTTTCGTGAGTAGAGTTTCATTGTCTATAATGTTCTTAATATGTATGCATTAATAAGACCCAACTTTGTTTTCCCCTTGAATGTTTCTCTTCTGTTGCAGAAATGCAATCAACACCACAACTTGAGCAGCCAAGAGCAAGAGCAAGGAAGAGAAAGCAGTATTTTGATGAGACCCTTGTGTTATCCAATGAGTATGGTGGCACATATTATTACTGTAGGGTCATTGTTTTTTCTGGTACTGATTACTGAGGTAAGGTTGTGAATTTGTAGGTTTATGAATAAGACACTTCAAGATGCTACTGATTTAAATCGGAAAAGGAGGAATATTCCGTGCTCTACTTTGGGTGTTTGGAAGTTGAACAACAGTTTAAGAAAGGAACAAGTATTCTTCCAGCCTTCATTAACTGGTGAGGGGATTTTTTCCCTTAATGTATTTTCTATCACTTCTTGTCTTCCATTTTAATGAGTTCATTTACGAGGATCTTGGCGTCTACCTATAGGATTGTGTTCGGCTCTGCATAAATTTTTTGACAGAGACTATATATCCAAACAGTCCCATTTGTTTGAGGGAGTTCTTCTAGTCTCTAGATCTACAACATCTCCTTCTACAACACCTCTTCCTACAACATCTCTTCCTCCTACAACTGAATTCTCCCCAGAGCGCGGTGTTCCACCATATTTTCCTGTCACTGAAGCTTCCACAGAGTTTAATGGCGCACCATCTCCCCCAACAATTGAACGTTTTCAGCATGTTGAAGAACATGATGGTGGAAACAGCTTACCAGAGTATGAGGGTGCACAATCTCCTGCCACTCAAAGTGACTTTATTCCTGCTCCATCTCCAAACTTAATGTCAGCTTCAGTTCCTCCATTGGAAACAAGCACAGGAACTCAAATACTGCTGACACCAGATCAGACAGCATCGACTAGATTTCACGAGTCTGTAAATGAAACACCGAAGACAATGTTCGAGGAGTGGCTAGATCTATCAAATAATCCTGAGTTAAACGATTCTGCAGAAGCAGTAAGTTATTTAGTATTTGGTCCTGTATGTGTCTGTAAATTGTATTTGGCTTTGATATCATTTTTGCTTTTATTTTACTGTTTAGTGCCCATTTGTTGGAAGCCTTAAGTTCTTTATGTTTGTTAGAGGCTTTTGGTTTACGGTTTAAGGCTCAGGGAAACTTTATAGAGAACCTAAGGCCTGTACAAACAGCTCACTTTATTGCGCACAGCTCACTAGATTGAGCTCGTGTTTCACTTAGGCCTTGAGTAATAAATTTTATAAAAATTATAGCCAACTATTATATCTACAAGACAAGTATTCCACTCATATAATTAGAACAGAAAATAAAGGCTCAATTAGCAATTTCGCATCTCTCCAATATTAGTTTATTGAATTTTCTCGGAATATTAAAATGCATGCGAAAATCATCAACCAAACATATTGAAAGTTTCTGCATTTTGATTAGGTTTACATAAGCTTTATGTGATTTTTGCTACAAAAAGGATCAATGTATAAGCCACATTTCTTAATTAATTGTCAAGCTAAAAACAAATTGATGTAAAAGCATAGTACAAGTTGCCAGACTAGAAACAAAGATATAAATGAGATACAAATACTTTAATGAATGTTACCTCAAAATCAATCTGAAAGGTTTTAATAAAAGCTTCTGTTTCTTATAAAAAAAAATTGAAATACAAAACACGAGTGCATATCAGCCAACAGAGAACCGCAGTACAAATAAGGGCAAACTAGTATTTATGTTAATTACCACGCACTTCATTTTCGAGGGCCATATTTTTACTTGAAGACAATATGTACTTTATATTTTGGCGTGGGATGGGTGTGTCCCCATTGTTCTCCCCATAGCCGTATATTTGGAGTCTCAAGTATGTAATCATATTCTTATTTTTATGATAATCCTAACTCCTAGCCCTTGTTCATCATGACCTTCTTTCCCTTGTGGGACTAATTATAGATATTGAATTGTGTTTCTTACCATTATACAAGAATATACACTTTTGACATTCCATGAAATTGAAAGGTGTATTAGTAAAAAATCCATGGTTTTCCGTCTGAACCAGTTAACTAATAACTAACTTTCTAACTCCTTGAATTGTTCATTGTAGGGTCTTTATTTTCTGGAAGATGATGGCTATACACCAGCTGGTAAACTCAGAAATCTTATTTGATCTGTGATTTTGAGTAAACATTCTTTATATTCATTTGCTTTTGTGTACACTGTTTTGATGACATATCTATGCTTGTTCCAGGATCTCAAGAGACACAAGGAGCACGGGGATCTCAAGGGACACAAGGAGCACGGGGATCTCAAGGGACACAAGGAGTTGATTCATTGTCTGTTAGAACCAGGTACTTCTCTTCCAATTGTTTCTTTCTTTATTTACAAGGGGTTTAGTTAGTCACGGTATTTCTGTACTAGGTGGCTCATTATCTTTATTTTTCTTACTGTTCTCCCCATTTGGTTGCAGGGCTGTGGCTCAATTTTTAAAGAGGGAATCTTCTATCAGCTCAACCTCAGAAGACATCACTGGAGATCTCAGCTTGGACAAAATTTTAGAAGGAAAAACTAGAAAGCTATGTGCTAGAATGTTCTATGAAACACTGGTAATTCTTTTGACCCATTTCTGTTTGGTTGTCTTTGTTTTGGATGCCAGTGCTTTTATTGATAGTAAATTTTGAAGTTTTCCAAGTATTTGATCTAGCATGGATCTTATATACATCATAGGCATGTAAGAAAATAGGATTCTTGGGTAGTCATAGAGCGGGTTTACTTGTTTCTAGAAGAAGCCTAATCAGCCAGTTGCGTGGAGCTAGGAAGTTCCTTTGCTCTTATTTGTATTCATATTAGATGGAGTAGGAACAACAACAACAAAAAACAAAGCCTTATCCCACCAAGTGGGGTCGGCTATATGAATCCTATATCGCCATTGTGCTCGGTTTTGTGTCATGTTTTCCGTTAGATCCAAGTAGTCCAAGTCTTTTCTTAGAGTCTCTTTGGAGCAAAATGTTTGTATAGTTTTCAATGCACAACAAGGGATAATTGATGTTCATGATAACCTAGTTATTGGGAAATGGTTTAATTATCCAAAATTTGTTTTTCTTTGACCTAAAATAGATTTGTTTTTCTTTGTCGAGTTTTTCCGTCACACAAAATTTTATATTTGATATTTGTTCCTGCAAATGTCATTCCACAAATAATGGCCAGAAAAATCTGTCTCTTAGCACCACAAGTTTCTGAAGTGGGTTTTACATCAAGTCAAATGTACTGGACTTGAGTGATTTCTTTGTTAAATTGGTTTGTCATTTGTTTCCTTTCATGCTATTTGAACAAGCAAAACATATGGTGCCTTTTTTTTTTGGGTGAAGAAAACTTCTACTGCCTGTTGAAGTACGAATAGAGCATTTTTGGGTACACAACTACTAATGTGATTGTTCATTGTCAATTTCAGGTTTTGAAGACTTACGGTCTTGTTGATGTAAAACAAGAAGTACCTTATGGTGACATTAGTTTGACGTTGACCCGAACCCTATCAAAGGCTCAAATTTAAGAGGATATGAGGTAATTTAGTGCAAGCTTATCGTTGCAATATTTTTCGTGGTGTCATATGCACTTTGATATGTTTTTAGTGCTTGGACTTTCTGAATTTTAGCAACTGTGTAAGACTCGGCATGATTGGCAAGTTTTGCCTAATCATGGCGTTTCCCCCCACAAAGGTGGCTACACTATTCTTGAGGTAAATTAGCATTGAAAAATGCTTGGGAGAAAACCCGGAAACATGGGATTGAACTATTTTTCGGAAGCTGAGAAGAACAGTGATTAGAGAGTAGTTCATATTCTCACGGGTCATCTTTCTTTTTGTCTTTCCAGTTCAGTTTTTACTTTGTGTGTGCCCTCGCTTTGCACTTACTGTGCGGTTTTTTATTTTCTGTGAATTGCAGGCATTGCCAGGTGAAAGAACAAGGAAAGGCAGTGTTGAGTTTGTATAAAAGTTGCAATGGAGTTGATAATTTTTGACCTCACAGAGAAGCAGAGAAGTGTTAGTAGAGTCCATCCACATGTCACGTGTGTATAAATAGTAGAGGAGGTTGTGGTGTAAATTAAATTACTCTGCTCATAGTCATAGCTTGAGCTTGAAGTTACTATCTATAAATTGCTAATACAATCCTTATTTTCAAAGGAAAATTAATGAAAAAGACTTGAAAACTTTTGTTGTAAGTGAATAGTGTCATCAGGAATTTTTTAGAATAAAATTGTTCTTTTTCATTAAAGTGAACAGTACTGAGAGTGTTTCGTTAAAATTTCTTTTCTGAAATGATTCATGCTTTCATCAATTTCACATAGTTAGCTTCAGGCCCGCCTGGTATCAACCAAAACATCAACTTCACAATTACTGCTGGGGTATAGAGCGGAAACAAGAACAATTAGCCGCTAAATCTTAACATTATTTATTATTACTATTAAAGTATGCAGAGCGCAGGTACGGCCATAAGTCTAACAAGTCATAAAGCATCCAAAGAAATTCAACTATCTTAGATATTCAAATGATACAAACTTAATTTCCAGCAAGAAGCGCATTGATTTTGTTTTCAACATGCGCTTCGTGGTCTTCGAGCCGACCCTTGATTGCATCATTTTCCCAGCGGATTAGTGTTGGAACTCCGGTCAGCTTAAACCTTGAGTCTACTCTCCATGGGTGATGTGCATTCCTCCATGTTGGCCTATCTCCGACATATGCTCTCAAAAGTGCAACATCATCTGGTGTAGCTTCTAGCTTTTTGTAGATTACAGGTTCACCTCTCACACAATCTGACAGAGAAAAGGGACATCAGTGTCATGTACAATTGCACATTCCATTTACGTTAACAAAAATTTAACCATAAATTGGAGGATCCTCCGGCCAAGTAGTTCTCAATGCAGTCATGGTAGGAGAAGCATGAAACTAGTTCTTTTACGGGAGCTCCTGGTAAAAAATTTGTTTACTCAACGACATGGCAAATCCATGTTTCTGATTTGAAATGTCTTAAGATGCATCACCACCTTGAGTTTCAATAGGATCAGGACCATGATTCGTTTTTGTGGTTCTGCTGATTCAAGATTTGCAACTCTCACCAGGAGCATTTTCATGTCAAAGGTGCCCCATCATACAATTTTCTATTAAGAAACGACATTCTCTCGATTACAGAGAATTTTAAGATTTTGAATCAAGAGAAGTATTTTGTAGAATTTGGATTTTCTAGTGTCATACGAAGTGAGCAGCCTATGCTACAATGCATCCTACACTCAAGCCTTGTTCGGTGCCTAGGATTGGATAGTTCACGACGTTCAATGTATGTTGAAGTAAGAAATGGATGTGAGCTTCCGAATCTTGTCCAAGTTGAAGGTAGAAGATGAATTAGTGATGAAGAAACTTATCCTTCCACCTCGGTAGGATTGGAATTCTTCAAAATGTGATTTCTTAGTGATGCAAAATTATGTCTAAGGTTTCCTCAGCCTGCTAATAAGCTTTGTTGAATTTCGGCCGAGCCTATATAAGCGTGAGTTTGTAACTAAGCACGTTATTAAAAAGATCAGTTGTATGATGGAGCATTAGTTTTAAGACTGTCAAGTGGATGTGGGATTCATCATCACCTCTCATTAAGGTTAAATTGAGCACGCCCTAAGCCCTCGAGTCAGTAGGGCACCCACTCCCAATAGGTGGGCAGCAAAACCACTTGAATAATTTTTAAAACTTTCTTCAATTTAATGTTCTGATAAGTATTCCTAAACCCAAGAGACTACAGTACGAATAATACATTATTATTCGATACGAAAAAAATACCAAAAAACAAAAACAAAGATTAAGAATTTGCAACAGAATCGAACAATTTCACAAGAATTATGCAATGGTTTGCTGAAATTTTCTTGAATAATATACATAAAAAATAAATTCTTAGTTTTTGAAGTAAATGAAAGAAAGAAAAACAAACCAGGGCACCAGCTGAGAGAGGTAGAAGGGTCCTTGTCAGCCAAGAAGAGGATGAAATTGGCTTTGTTGTTTGGGGCTTCTGCTTTGAATTTCTCAAACACACTGTCGAACGTGGAGATGGTGGCGTCGGATAGCTTGAGAGGCATCTTTCCACTTTTCCAAATTCCAAAGGGGCAAAGCTTGGGAACGAAGAAGACGATAACGCTCGTGCTCTGAATTTTATTTTATACGAAAATATAGAGCTCAAGGTGGAGAGAGTGGCAAACTCTACTCCCCTACCCTGATTTATTGGACAAATACATCACTCAATAGTTTAGTCCAAAGAAATAAAAAAAATTTGGTTCTTTGAAGTGGCAGTATATTTACAGAATTTTGTGTTTAATTATCAAAATTGTATGTATTAAAAATTAATTTATAAAGATCATCTTTGTAAAAAAATCAATGAAGACTATAGTCGTTTAGTCAATCACTTGTAAGTTGTAACAAATAAATAAACGGTTTGTAATACTTTTATTAATTTCGTTTATATGTTTTTATACAATTCAATGATGCTAGAATACACTCGACTAGAATATATCCATGAGATTTAAATTCAAGTTGAGAATTTCAAACTTTTGGTCACTTTTAACTACACTAACTTTTTGGGTTGCAATTTTTATAAAGGGAGATGCTAGGGAGTGAAGGAAAAACTAGATATTTAAGTGGGATTTCTAATGACTAGCATGCATATACAATTCAAAATTTATATACATAAGCAATAGAAGCATAAAATCAAAGCTATTGTCATGCAATCCCCTTCAAAAAACATAAGTTTAGACTTGATGCATCAGAGTCGTATTGAAAACAAAGAGAGAGATTTGTGTGTTATACCTTTTTTAGACTGAGTCCAATGATAGACAACTTCCAAGACCTCTCTTCTTCAAAGTCCTTCCTCAAAACTTCCCTTCTTGCTTCATCTACCTTGAATGATTTGGATCCTTTTGATTATTCTCAAGCTTCCAAAGGAGATAGCCTCTAGAGATCTACCCTACTAGTGTCAGAAGATGGATGAAGGAATAACTAAAGAGAGTTTTTCTTTTCTTTTGTTATGAAGTTAACACACTCAAAACCCCAATAACTTTTCCTTTAACACCCATTTTAAAGGGAAAGATAAGTGAGTCAGTCAAATTGATTTTTCTCCTTCAACTCCACTCCCTATAGCCGGCCCTCTAGTGATGTGTTTGGGTTGAGATTTTATCATTTTAATCCTCTTACGCTTATGTTAAAAACCCAATGATTTTGGGTGCAATGGGTCCGAAATAACCTGAACTACTTTTTTCCATAAACGAAATTTCATCGCTTTCTTGATTAATTAAGACTTTCTAATTAATCGTATCACTTAATTAATCTAACTAGTTAATTCTATCATCCATTAGTTATCTCACCACATGACTGTATCGGTGTACAATCATTTTAAGTTTTAATTAGTAAGAAAATGAGGTGATTGGTATCAATCCAATTAATCAGTACTATACAATCACTAAATAAATTAAAACTCACTTTTCACCCACTACTTTGACGATTACTTAGGCTATCTCCAACCGAAGGGTCCAGAGGGCCGAAAATAACTCGAAAACCGTCTCCAACCGAGGGCTAGGCCAGAGGGCTCGTGGGCCCCACAAAATCTGAAATGGCCAAAGGGCTAGAGGGTTGGCCCTTCCAGCCAGCCAGAATTTTGCTTAAAACTATCAGATTTCCTATTGGATATAACCGACAGGAATAATTTTGTTTATCACAATAGTGTTGGTTATAACTGACACGAATAATAACGGCTAAACAAGAATAATTTTGATTAATTGCAATCGTGTTGGTTATAACCGACACGAATAGTATGAAAATTTTGAATACAACGACTAGCTGAAGCTGAGTCAGCTAGCTGTTGTATTCAAATTATTTTTATGAATTTAAACCTTTTTTTCTATTTTTAAATTCTATTTTTTCCCTATAACTTCCTATAACTTCTATTTTACAAAATTTGTTTCATATTTTTTTTTAATTCTATTTTTTTCCTATAACTTCTATTTTACAAAATTTGGTTCATATATTTTTTTTAAATTCTATTTTTTCATATAACTTCTATTTTACAAAATTTGTCTCTTTTTTTTTAAATTCCATTTTTTTTCCTATAACTTCTATTTCACAAAATTTGTTTCATATTTTTTTTTCAATTCTATTTTTCCTATAACTTCCTAAACCATTATACAACATTAAATTAAATTAAGTAACATGAAACAACATTAAATATCATTAACCAACATAAAAAAATATTTAACAACTTGAAACCTAAACAACATTTTTAAAAACACTTAACAACATAAAACTTAAACGCATACTCCATACTTATTTTGGCCCAAAGATGTGCAACAAGATCCTGTTGTGGGTACTTATTTGTGGCACGAGAATGTATCATTCTATAGCGTCTCATGTACTCATCTATAGAGATACTATCAGTTGTTGGATTGAAAGGCAAATTAGACCCATCATATATTTTTGTACGAGCCCTTCTTGACCTATTTGGATCTTCTTGGTCGTCATCGGACTCTCCATCAATATACCCATCTCGCTCATCCTCCACTATCATATTGTGTAATATGATGCAAGACATCATGATGGAGTTCAAATTTTCTCGACTCTACCTTTTTGCCGATTCACTGATGATTTTCCACCGTGCTTGTAGAATATCGAAAGCTTTCTCAACATCTTTTTAGTATGCCTCTTGGTGTAAGGTAAACAACTTTTCCACGTCATTCCTAGGGTTTGGAATTGCGTGGACAAGTGTCGCATGCTTTGGATAGATGTCATCTACCAAGTAATATCCCATATTGTATTGACGATCGTTGATGTTGTAGTCAAGTTAAGGTGCTTTACCTTCCGTCAAGTGATTAAAGAGGGGTAAACGCCCAAGAACTGTAATGTCATTTTGGGATCCAGGGACTCCAAAGAAAGCATGCTAGATCCATGTGTCATATGAGGCAACCGCATCTAACACAACAGTTGGCTTTCTCGATCTTTCGCTAAAGCCTCATTGCCATCCGGTGGGACAGTTCTTCCAATCCCAATGTATGCAGTCTAATGATCCTATCATGCCTGGAAACCCACGGTCTTCAGCTTTGCGAAAGAGTCGATTCAGATCTTCTTGATTTGGCTCGTGGAGGTACTCGTCTTTGTAAACCTGAACAATTGTGTCACAGAATTGTTCAAGAGCATTAAGGCATGTAAACTCAGACATACCATGGGTTTCATCCATCGAATCAGCTGGGGAGCCATAGGCCATCATTCGGAGTGCAATAGTAACCTTCTGATGAGGTGAGAAATAAGGGCGGCCTGCTTTGTCTCGCTTCTGTCGAAAGTATGGATTGACATACTGGACATCACAAAGTAAACGCTTGAAGACATGACACCTCATCCGGAAGCGACGTTTGAAATTCTCTTCTGTGTACATCGAGTTGGGGTTAAAGTAGTTGTTCATCAGATTGTCATGCATCATTGCTCTGTTTTGTGGTATGTAAGAGCGACCAGCAACAGAGCCACCACATTGAGGTTGTTCCTAAGTTGGCTGACACACCATGGCCGTAGCCGTGGCTGCTGCTCTGTTTTGTTTGTTGCGCCTTACTTGAACTTCTTCATTAGACTCTTCATCTTCTCATCTCATTTGCGCCCATTTCTCTTTCAATTTGGAATTTGATGGGGTCCCCCAGTTGGAATTTAAGTTGTTGTAGTTTTTAAATTTAAATAATAAATTATGTTTGACCCTCGGTTGGAGACGGTTTTTTATGACAAGTTAAAACGAGCCCTATGGCCCTCGATTGGAGACAGAAACAAATATGGCCCTGTACTGTTCATTAAAATATTAATATCTTGGAGGGTTAGAGGGCTAAAACGAGCTCTTTGGCCAGCCCTCGGTTAGAGATGGCCTTAGTTAATCATCAAGAAGGACCCACAAACTAGGAGTGACATCTAGCCATATGTCATGGCTACCCAAGGTAATGAAGGATTGGTCGAAAAACTTATTCAATTGGAATTACAACGAGGTTCAATTCTTCTCCAATTCAATACTCTCAATCACATTGTCAGGGTATGGTTACTTTATGTCAAACCTCTAATGTGGTTGTACTAACTTATATGATTCATTTGAGACGTATAGGAATGCCTTCCTTTATTTCGCTCGAAGATTCCCAAATCATATTGTTGAGTATTCATCCCCTTATACTGAGGATTAGAGATTCCTTGTTGAATATTCACATGTCTTTAAGAATAAATTAGTGACCCCAACAATGTATAGAACACATCCAAGATGAGATGTGGTCATGTTTCATTGTTAAATGATCAACACCATATTTCCAAGATAATGATGATGTCTTAGGTCGAATGACTACTTACACTATTCCAACTTAAAGTTACTTGCTTGACATGTGAGTAGACCTCCATTTAAGTATTTTTGTTTGATTTTGTTCAGTGAACTCATTCCCTTAATGAGTATCTACATACTTGTCTTAATGTCCCTACACAAACGGCTTGAGAGTTGTCATCATTCTCATTGAAAAGACATAGTACGTACTGGTCTATCTGGACTGTCAACATCTATCTCACAATGCTATGACCAAGGACGTTTTTGGACATTATGGTTATGTAAAGAAGGTCTCTGTAATCTAACTTCTTTAGATTACTTTTTCCATCAGTCCATTATCTATGGATTCATTATTTGGATGTATATCGTTTAATTGAGATAGTCCTAATTAGTGACTTTGCTTATTTGTTGTATTAGACATAACTATACATTTAGACATTATCCCGAAAGGTTTCTTCTCAAGATTGAATTCCAGGCAATATCTTCAACATAGAGACCATGTTTTTAGACAGTACATGATGAGGTTGATGGTTGTATTCTTTCTTTAACGATTTAAAGAATAAATCCTACCACCAATCTCCACATCATGTGGTTTACAAAATATTCTTCAAGTAGATGGTCTTTCTAGTATCACCATTTGATAAATTGTTTCTGAATATGCACACTTTTTTTTTCACAAAAATTCAAAATGTGTAAATGTGATTGTGTTCTATTCAAATAATGATAATAATAGTGTTTTTTGTTGTTTTAAGTGCTTATGGAAATGAGTGGGAGAAGTGTAAACCGGCGTGCATGTAACAAGATCCTATTATAGTGAATTATTTACTTTATTACTATATATTGTCGGACCACACTAGTTGACACACCCCGACCCAGAAAGTCCACTAGGACACTGAAGTCGAGTTGTGCTGGCCGACACCTGGAAGGTGACGAAGCCATAAAATGTAGTGATGTGGAAAATGTGAATAAATTTAAACCTAAAAGTGCCTAAACATCAGAGTGTGCTCGTGAGCGGGAGCGAACCCATCTCACATGTGACTTCAGAGTATAAGCAAATACAAAAGAACGGGCAAGAATTATACCCTAAACTGTAGCCACCAAACCAGAGATTCGCCAATAATCATCGTCGATACGAACCTTAACATCTAACCTGTAGGGGCGCAAAACAGAAAATGCGAGTGGGCAAAAACAAAGCTTTTCAAAACCATTTCAAAAATCCATATGTAACCCCTCACTGTAAATCCAGTATAATTTCCCAGAAAATAATACGTATATATACTCATATACTAAAACATCGTCCGGAAATCAAAACTCATCCTCAAATCTCAGAAATAAGCCATGTCGATATACCAACTCAAAAGCAAACAATATCAGGCAGGTGAGATAAATCAATATGCATCAATATTATCATGTCAGCCAGAGTCACCTCTAGTGACCTGTACGGCTGAATCTATAGCTCATCAATCACAATCCATCACTATCAATCATTATCCTGCACACGAGTCGGAACCACCTATAGTGGTCTGTACGACAGGCTAGGTGTATAATATTACGCTCAGTGCTACGATCACGTGAAGGCTGTGCGACGAATCGCGGGTCACCTACGAGTCAGAACCACCTATAGTGGTCTGTACGACAGGCTAGGCACCTGCCTTGGAGTCCAGGTGAGTGGGCTTTTGTTTTCAGTATATATATATGTGTGTGTGTGTGTGTGTGTGTGTGTGTGTGTGTGTGTGACTGCCGTTTTTCCCAGAAACGTGATTTGAACGATTTATGAATTGAATTGATTTTATAATTGAATTGCCATGTCGTATGCCAATTATATTTTATAATTATGAGTATGATTGCATTCTTTATGCTCCAGCGCTGTGGACGTCCAGGTAAGTCAGGTGAGTATGATAGTTAGTAGTTGAGATGATGATGGATTGTGATTTAGCTCATCACCTGCACCTCGGGTGTTTGTGCTCTGCCAGAGTAGGGCCTAGCCTTCACGTGATCGTTCACCTCACGCACCGTAATTGTGACATCCCACATCGCCCAGGGGAGTGATCCTTAAATGTATATTCCCATCCCTACCTAGCACGAGACCATTTGGGAGCTCACTGGCTTCGGGTTCCGTAGGAACTCCGAAGTTAAGCGAGAAGGGGGCTAGAACAATCCGAGGATGGGTGACCTCCTGGGAAGTTGCTCGTGAGTTCCCAGAAACAAAACCGTGAGGGCGTGGTCAGGGCCCAAAGCGGACAATATCGTGCTACGGTGGTGGAGCGGGCCCGGGAAGTGGTCCCACCTGGGCCGGGATGTGACAATTTTCGGGGACATCCGATAAAATTGGTATCAGAGCCAAACCCTGGTCGTGGTGTGCCGACGAGGACGTCGGGCCCCTAAGGGGGGTGGATTGTGACATCCCACATCACTCAGGGGAGTGATCCTTCAAATGTATATTCACATCCCTACTTAGCACGAGGCCTTTTGGGAGCTCACTGGCTTCGGGTTCCGTTGGAACTCCGAAGTTAAGCGAGAAGGGGGCTAGAGCACTCCCATGATGGGTGACCCACTGGGAAATTGCTCATGAGTTCCCAGAAACAAAACCGTGAGGGCGTGGTCGGGGCCCAAAGCGGACAATATCGTGCTACGGTTGTGGAGCAGGCCCGGGAGGTGGCTGCGCCCGGGCCGGGATGTGACACTAGTCAAATTTGGTTATTTCTTTTTAAGATGCAGCTAAAGTGGTAGTGTATTTTTTTGTTTTTTATGCCCCATGACACTATTTTCAGGTAGCGTATCTTTTTAAGATGCAGCTTTAGTTTATGAAATTCACGTTTGAGTTTTGTAACATTTTATGAGGTTATGTATAAAAAGTCTTTTCAATACAAAAATTATCAATAAAATTATAAAATTACTCTATAAATTAACGAATATAGTGGGAGCCCTAACAAAAGGTGAAACCCACGAGCCCAAGGTAACAGGCCAGGCTGAACTTGCTCGAGCTTCATCCTCAAGATAACGTAATTGTTTTCTTTTATGCGTCATGCATATGGGTTGCACATGTCACAATTTGCCTTAGTTTGTCTCCACTGGCTATATATCCAACAATTACTTCTTTTTTTTTCAAAAAATAAAAATAAATTAAAAACAACCTGAAAAATCCCAACCTTATTCTAATTCATTCCCCATACCAAAACTTCATACAAAATTTTATTTTTATATCTTTGTGGATAGTAATTGCCTTGGCTATTTCACTTCATAAGTGGGGAGAGGGAAACGATTTTATTTATTTTTCATATCTATTGTGAATCGTGATTGTTTTGCCAATCTCACGTTATGGGTAAGAAAGAAAAAAATTGCTAGAGCAATTAACATTAGTTGCCCAAGTCCCCGTTGACTTTCGGTGTGCGAAATAGGTGAAAGTGCTCTCAAGCCAACTCCAATACACAACACTTATGGCTTTTATATCCATTTGACACGTTTCGACGCGCTCAGTCTATATGGAGTACTTGCCTGGTCAAAGCAGCTGATTGCGTTCGTAGTACCTCGTAAGTCGTAACGACAAAGTTGACAGAACTTTCAAAATTTTGCTTGCTTTTCAAGTTAATGGAGAAAGTCGTTTGAACTTCAACATTATCCTTGCCCCGCAAGTTAATAAATCAAACAGTCAAATTTATCTCCGACTATAAATACTGAGCAAACATACTAGCAAATCAACGACCAAAAACAACTCATATCTCTCTCACTTTCTGTTATTCATTTCCCATCCATTTCGACTTTGCTAAGCTGCCTCACTCAGCCAAGTCCAAAGTGATCACAGCAGTATAAGAATGGCCATGTTTTCAGCTTTTCTCAATTGCTTCTTTCCGTCTTCATCATCGCAGGTCTCTGATGATGCAAGAGGGTCTAATAGCAACGGAAAAGAGCCTTCTTCAAAGGACTCCGAAAAGAGAAAATCACAATCATCATTATCAGAAGCTCCCATAGTTGTTTCTTACTTCCCCCAAAATTCGTATATGTCTTGCTTGTAAAGTTGTAATTCTTCGTTTACTGCAAGAACTTTGATTAATAATGAGTCTGATCGATGAAGTGTATATTTTGGTCTCATGCATGCATATATACGGTATACCTACTTTCATGATCATATCATCTTCTTGGACTGAACATATCGAGTTCACTTCGCGACGGCAGCACTAACACAAAGGAAGTGCCCTGGATGGCCAGTTTGCTAAGCAGCGTGTGGCAGATTGAGGTCAAGGAGGAATTTATGATCATTCAAACACAAGTGGGAAAAAGCAGTTTTGGAAAGAGTATTTATGGCTTGCTGAAATGTCGAATCTAGCTATCCTGTACTTGGGAGTAGTTTCATGTTTAAATCTATCTTTCTTTTTGTAATTATGGGTTTGATGTGTTTGTTAATTAGTGTCTTCAGTTTCCTTAAGAAATAATAAGAGAACTTCAAGTTCAACTATTCCTCACGAATTGTTTTTGTCGAGAGTTTGAATCATTGGGAAAAGTGACATTGCATGAGCTTGTAAGTAATTAGGCTTATAGCTCCCCACGTTGTCAATGCGAAATGCTAGGGAGAATTTATCAAAAGTGAGACTTTTCATGGACTCTCTGACACATCATGTTTTTGACACAATTTTTTATAATGTTGACACATAGATTGACTTTAAACTGTGAAGTGACATAGAGTCAATGAAGAGTTTCACTTTGAGAGGGTTTCTTTAGCATTTCTCATTTTCATTGGTTTTATGGTGTAACATCAACTATCTTTATGGTATCAGAGTATGTTGTCTCACATTACCCGATTTGTCTTGCCCGTGTCCTAGGCTTGAAAATTTGCCATACGTGTGGGGGCGTGTTAAGAGTATGAATCCTACGTTACGTACTTAGGGAAAGAAGGAACCTTGATGTGTTTATAAATAATTTAGCTATTTCCCATACTGTCAACTGATTTTCTAGTGAAACCTCAACTTTATTTAGTCTTAATATAAAAAATTTGTACATACCAAGCTCAATACTTCTTGAGGAAGTGTGCATGTAATGCAAGTAGAGCGTATTACTTATATTTATTTTCAACGATGACGTGACATTGTATCATGGTATAAATGTCATACCAATAATTGTTCATTCTCTTTATCATCATTTAAAAATTATCTTAGAAAAAATTATTAAATTTGTAAACCGTTGATTCATCCATATGTGTTGAATAAATTGAAAAAAATAACTCATAATAAACTATCAATTTGTTTGAATTATATAACTGATTTCAAACCGAATGAATTTTTCCATACATGTCACGTAAGGTTACGTACATCGCCATATATTCAAGCAATATCCATCTGTATAGGCATCTTATTTGACCTCAATTATCCCACATTTGTACATCACTTCATTCCTTGGTTGTTCGTGAGGTGAACTGTACCCAAGTGTGGCAGTATTAGCATCGTGATTTTTGGTAAGCATTTCATGTTTTTGTGTAATTTTAATTCTTCAAAGGTAGAGATAATATTAGAGAATGAAGAATAACGGTACCATTAAAAAAAGGAAAATGATAAACATATATTTTTTTTCTTGTACACAATCCTGTTTAAGTTTGTTTGATTCTTTCAATCTAATGAATATACAAATAAAGAGAAGTAAGTGCGTGCTAAAAGTGGTGTTTGAATGAGTTTTTTTATTTTATTTTATTTTTATTTTATATTTTTTTAATACCAATTGGTTAAATGCATTGGTCTGCAACTGCAAACCTCTCTTGAGAAATTTACAATTGCATCATTAGAAGACCAGGACTATATGCACACGCCACATATATTGAAATTAGATTCGAGCATCTCATTATCTTTGAACCGTGTGGTCCTCTCTCCAGAAACCATATGAGATCACTTGTCAGCTCAGACTCTGAAAGTGACTTCGGATATTCACAGGAAATTTTCCTTTAATTGACCGAGTTCTTCCAAGTTCATAGAACCAAACGGTCAATTGACCCAAGAAGAGAGAGAGAGAGAGAGAGAGAGAGAGAGAGAGAGAGAGAGAGAGAGAGAACCAACGTTGCTTCTGTAAATAAATATGTTTAACAAAAATAAATCACATCAGACAGATGCCTCTCAGGTGATATAATGATTAGTCAAATTTTAGAAAATTCAACCTTAATTACCATTCATGGTGCTTTATGTTAATTGTTAACTTAATCAGGAAATTTCAAGGTGCTTTTTGTTGATTGGTTTAATCTCTGGTCGAAGCAGCCGCGTGAGGTGGTGATTTCACTATCTATATATACATCTCTGAGTTTGCTCAGCTAATTGAAGCCTAAAGAAACCATACAGATTCAGTATCACCTTGCTCTTTTCCACAACTCTTCATTCATCTAGACACAAATACAAGAGGTATATCGAGCGGAAGGAGAATTTCAAGAGATCCAAAGCAAAGTCACAATGGCAGTTTTCTCAACTTTTCTGAATTGCTTCATGCCATCGTCGCAGGTCTCCGATGAAGCAGTAGGCTCTGCAACTGCAAGTGTAAAAGTGCCTTCTTCAACGGAATCCAAGAAAAGCAAGTCAAAATCATCATCATCAGCTCCCATACTAGTCTCTTACTTCCCCCAAAATTCGTATTTGTCTCGCTTGTAATCTTGTGATCAAAGTAACATGAAAGTTTTGGTTCACATGGGTTAAATTCAAGATTAATATTATTTCTCATTCAGTACATGTTTGTTAAAAGAGAAGACTGTTTCTCGTTGTTATATCTACAATTCATTGTAATCATGATCCAATAATAAAAAATCAGAGTATTTTTACTATAGCTTTCTCTCAACTGAACTTTCTCACCAACCAAACAGATTAGGGTTTTTAGGTTTAATTTTCATCCACAAAAGGTACTTTTACATTTAAGTGTCCCTTCGTAGCACATATTTCTGGATATTTGCCACTTGGGTTTAGGTTATTGACACATTTTGGATATTTTAAGGTAACTATTTATTCTTCGTTAAATAACTATTTTGTTGTAGTAGTTACTTTTTGGTTAAGAGAACTTTTTATAGATGCATAATATACAAGTCACGTGATGAATTATTGCACATAAAGGTGGACAACATATAGTTGATATGTCCAATTTCTGAATTATATTCATAAAAAAAAAAAAAAAAAATCACTCATCATAATTTAAATAGTGTTGTAAAATCGACGATGTGTGCAGTGGAATAAATAAGCAAGACACAAAATTTACGAGGTTCCTCTACAGTCAGTGTGACTGGAGTACATCCTCGGGACAGCAGTAGTGCTTTCATTATAATTTGGAATAATAGGAGTACAAAGATAACTCTCTCTTATTCTCTCCTTTCTCTTTCCTTTCTTTTCTCTCTTCTTCCTCTCTCTCTCTTCCTCTTCCTTTCTTCCCCTCTCCCGTATGATTTCTATCAATTATGACAACCCATTTGATGTTGTGTTGGGTTTGCTTTTATAGAAAAATGAGTAGTGTTGAGCAAGCTTTTTAGACATCCACTTGTTGAGTGGATGAGTGGACATCCATAATTTACAACACTCCCCATTGGATGGCCACAAGTCTTCGATTGACTTGTTAAAATCTTGATCTGTCTTAGATGCTCCCCCTGATGAGTATCTCCCCCTGATTTCAAATCATTTAGGCTGATCGTTGATCATTCTGCTTCAATATCTTAGTGAGAAGAGTTGCCAACAGAGTTGCTTTACTAATAGTTAACTTTCCACAGGCTTATTCTTGAACAGGGTTGGAGGGCCTTTTTCTTGCAAGTGCTCCTCAGCTTAGTTGAGGAT
Source organism: Crataegus laevigata (assembly GCA_963580275.1). Classification (NCBI taxonomy): domain Eukaryota; kingdom Viridiplantae; phylum Streptophyta; class Magnoliopsida; order Rosales; family Rosaceae; genus Crataegus; species Crataegus laevigata. The sequence continues at coordinate 767,643 of OY756947.1, read as the reverse complement.
GAATCAGCACGTTGTCTCCACATGCTTCAAGTAGTCCGGTCTCCACGCAGGTGTGGCATCTTCTTTTGCAGTATTTTTCCTCTAATGCAAAAATTCCCATGAAAGCAATTGGAGATGCCGCTCCAAAACATTCAATGTGGAGATTAGCTATGCTGCAAAAATTCCCATGAAAGCAATTGGAGATGCCGCTCCAAAACATTCAATGTGGAGATTAGCTATGCTGCAAAAATTCCCATGAAAGCATCAGAACATCACTTCTCAGCGACTCATCATGTTTTCTAGCTTCCAACATCAGTTGAAGATGAGTACTCGAGCGCAATGCTAGAGAAACAAACAAGCAAAGGTTACGAGACAATCAGTTCCAGATCGGAAGTTTGATCTCTGACTCTGCTTTCATCTGGATGCAACTCAGACTCCTCCTGCTTCGTCTGTGAGATACTTTTGTTTTTTAAGAAGTACCTCTACACAGGTTTATTTTTGAAGTGGGCTGGGAGGGGTTTGAGATGAGTACTCGAGAGCAAGACTAGGTAAGCAATCAGGATCTCACTTTCTCCATGTTCTTCAGATGAAGGTGAGGAGAAAGCGTGATATGAGATACTCTTGCTTTCGACCCTGATGATATGAGATACTCTTACTCTGGATGACTAAGTTTGTAGAGGTACTCCAGGGGATGAAGAACACTGAGTAACTCGAGAGTTTTCTTTGGGAATACATTTTCGGAGATGAAGAAAAGAAGAGAGGTGGAGAGGGTGTGCATTTGCTGTGGAAGGCGAAGGTAGAAACTTATAGAATTTTTCTTCATAACCGGAACTATTCCCTCACTATTTGTCGGCAGCCGGTGGATGGATGAACAGTACCAGTTACGCGCTTTCTGACAAAGCTGCCCGTAATTTTCGCAAAGCTGACAGTGCATGTGACGAGTGACGATAAACTGGGAAAGCTGATCGCCTCGTGATACTGATCAATTCCGACTTTTGATAGAGGAATGGCTCTTTTGAGACAGGGATCCGGCCTTTGAGAAAAGAGCGTCCAGCTTTTGAGAAAGGTGTCCGGCTGTCTCTTCGATCTGCGAGGATCTTCTCTTCGATCTCTGAGGAGCGCCTCTTTGATTTGCTTCTTTTTATAGAGGCACGAATTTTGTTTCACCTCACACTTGAACTCCCTTCTTGCACTTCTGCACTCTTACTCTTTCTGAACTCTTCCTCCTCAATACCTTCTTAAAAAAAAATGTCTTGCCCTTCCGACCGTCGCCTTAACTTGAATGTCGGAGAAGATGATGACTCGTCTTCTCCAAACAATATTTGGAATCCGTCCTTCATATCCCCCAATGGTCCTCTTACAGTCGGGGACACAATGATGAGGAATGAAATCACCGCTACGGTGATAGCCAGAAATCTGCTCACTCCAAGGGACAATAGGATGTTATCCAGGCGGTCGGACGAGCTGGCTGTTCAAGAATCTCTAGCTCTCAGCGTCCAAAGTGCAGGCTCAGTTTCAAACATGGGTCAGCGCCTGCTTGCCCGAACTCGTCAGGTGGAGTCGCTGATGGCGGAGGTGGCAAGTCTTCGGCAAGAGGTCAGAGGACTCAGGCACGAGAACAAGGAGTTGCACATGCTTACAACTAGTTACTCGACCAGCATGAAGAGGAAGCTGGACCAGCTGCAGGAGTCGGACGGTCGGATCCAGAGTGATCATGAAAGGTTCATGGCGTTACTCCCGAGGTTTATGTTGCCTTCGTCCTCTGGAGTAGCACCAAGTGTTCCGGCTCCAGAGATTCCAACTCTGGCTCTACGTCTTCCCGGAGCTCCGTCGACCTCTCAGGCACCACCTGAGCAATGAAGGCTCCCTCATGTTTATCTGCACTTTGTATATATATATTTTTTCATAATTGTAGCTCATGTGTATGCACATATCTTTAATTTCTTTGAAATATCAATAGATAAGCTTTATTTCATTCAGTGTATTGTGCCAAATACAATAAAGCATATTCTTCACTAAAATGTGGTACTTCTAGACCAAATATTAATTTATCTTTACCCTCTCGAAGATAAATGATCATCCTTAGTGTCTAAATCATTTGAGTATTTAACTCATAATCTTCAATCCATATGATTCTTTAATATCATAAACATCATGGATAAGATTCGTGTTGGCATATTGTTCGATTCTGCAGTTCAAGACAATATTTCTCTAAACACTTTATAATCTTTCTTAACTCTTCAGGAGTCCCAATTTAATATCATCAACTCTTCAGGAGTTCTAATTTAATATCATCAACTCTTCAGGAGTTCTAATTTAATATCATCAACTCTTCAGGAGTTCTAATTTAATGTCATCGACTCTTGCAAGAGATTTTAGTATGTTGCAACAATATCATTATGATAGTACTTACTCAAGCAATTTATACCATCCATTGGTACTGAGTACATAATTTATGCTTTATCCTTTTAGGACTTACTTCAAGCAATCTGAATCTTTCAGGAATTTTCTACATTTCATGACACATTTTCTTTTGAAATTTATACAGAGCAATTTGCTCCCATGTATACTTGAGGGATTTACTTATGGAGATATGATTTGGGCGACTCACAACCCTTCGTATATAATTCTCCATTCATATGAACTCGTTTACAGGAGTATAATTTCAGGTTTCAATTAGTAATTTCAGGTTTCAATTAGTAACCTTGTGTCATATCATGTGAGTGTAATTCACTGTATTACAAATGCTCATATGTAACCTCTTTGGTTCAACATCTTTTGGCTATTTGTATTATATTCAAATATATATAGATCCATTTTTCCACGTTCTTACAAGATTGTAATGGAATTGCCTTTCTCCATTTTTGCCAATAATTTTTCCTTTTGTCGACGAACAAAAGAACGTGACTCATTATCAACACAGCTTATTGATGAAATTTAGTAGCTACTTATAAAAACCAAATTTACCATTGGTTATCATCAATTCGTGATCCCATATTCTCATGTGTTGCGCATGCATAAAAAGCTTTTCATTTCTTTGGATATCCATTGCCTATTCAAGGGCATTACACTATCTCTTCCAGGATAGCCATAATTTAGAGAATGCGGATCATAACCTCTTCTTGAGCGTTATAAAGCTTGGATTTTAATTTCCACTTCGGGAGTTGAGTCATTGGAACCTATACGTCTATCATGCTTCATGCATGAGACATCAAAATTCCCATGTCCGCGGATTGTCCTTTCTGAGACGTGTATCCATGCGACAACTGTCATGCTTCCGGCATGCAACAGTTATGCTTCGGGAATGCAATAGTTCAGTAGTGCCATATTCTTCTTCTTTCGAAGGACTGAACCTTTTGAGTCTGAGGGTCTGCCACGCTTCAGGCGTGCAACAGATAAATCATTTGCTGCCACATTATTTTGTCCAATAGGGACATCAATTCTTGTAGGCACATTTGCAGCAAATATATGTGATTTCATCACTTTCGTTACATCATTCAATTATTCTTACTTCATTTTCTCATTGATTACTTTGTGAATCAAAATAAGACAAATTCTCTTCGTTCTTCTGGAACGGTATTTTCTCTCTTCGTTCTTCTGGAACGGTATTTTCTCATCATTCTTCTACAACGATGTTATTTTCTCCCCCTAATGGTGGGAAAACTGTCTTATTAAAATCATAGTCCGCAAATCATGCGGTAAATATATCCCTAGTCAAGGGTTCAAAATATTGAATGATGGATGATAAATCAAATCCAACATAAATTCTTAATTTGCAATGATGCCTCATTTTAATACGTTTGTGGCATTGCAATAGGCACATAGATAACATAACCAAAAACTCGTAAATGTGTAATGTTTAATTAGTGCCCAAACACGAGTGATACTGAGAAGTATTAGTTGGCAACATGTCTCAACCAAGCTAATAATGTATCATGTAACATGGCATGTCCCCATGTAGAAAACTTGGCAATTTCGTTTTCATGAGCAGAGCACGGGTAATCAATTTCATCCGTTTAATAAATGCTTCTGCTAAATCATTTTGAGTACGGACATGAGGAATATGATGTTCAACATCAATGCCCAAAGTTATGCAATAATCATCAAAACTTCGAGATGTAAGCTCTCCAGCAAATATGCATTATATTATCATTTACATACATCAAGGAATTTCTAGTCCTTATTTAATTGCCTAAGAATTGGTACTCTCATGACTTTTATTACAATTAAGTTGTGGCACTTCGGCTCTTCAAACTTAAAAAGTACTCATCAAGAAACTTCATGTCTGATCTCTGAGGATCAAGGGTCTTCATGCCCAATCTTTTTGCATGATGGAACTTCTGGTCCAATCATTTTTATATGATGAGGATCAAGAAACTGCAGGTTCTAATCTGATCAAGAAACTTCGGGTCCTTGTTATACTCATCGTAACAAAAGGAGTACAATAAATTAAATTAAAGTAATAGGCAATAATTCCAACCATGGTAAATAAATTGCTTTTAAGTAAATAAAGCTTGTGATAAGGGCTTTGATTCAGCACCATTCACATAAATCAAAACTTAACGCAATAGGCGGTAAAACCGTCCATGGTAAATAAATTGCTTTAAAGTAAATAAAACTTGTGAATGGATTTTAAACCAACACCATTCACATAAATAAAGTAATAATAGAAAAGGGTGATGATTAGGTTTCCATCAATTTTCTTTGTCTGCCACTTATAAGAAGATCAAACCGTTAGAGTTAGCTCAAATTTTAATATGATATGGATAAGAGGATACCGAACAACTTTCGTGAAGAAACAATTTCGATCTGAGCTACTGAAAATAGAGTTTTGGTACTCATAAGATGGCTGTCCAGTTTTCTGCGGAAATTGGAAACTGGTTTGGTATTTCAGACATCTGTGACGATCGAACTGTTGAAAAATTCTGAAATTTTGATATGTTGTAGATACTGGGCGGACGGACAACTTTCAAGAAGAAAATTTTTCAATCCGAGTTCCGCAAGTTGGAGTTCCAAGGCTATTTACATGGCTGCCAGATTTTCTACAGATTTTGAGTCCGTACCATTTTGCTTCTGCAAATGATGATATACAGTTATACAACAACATATACATATTTGCTTCAAGAAAATCAGTAGTACAAATATTTAAAGATGAAATGAAAAGATTTTCTTATCTGTGAGATTCCAGGCGACAGAGATGAACATGATTTGTGGCGTTGTGCTTTCCACTGACACGAGAGCTTCTCGTGCTGATAACGTGTTGTAAAATCGACGATGTGTGCAGTGGAATAAATAAGCAAGACACAAAATTTACGAGGTTCCTCTACAGTCAGTGTGACTGGAGTACATCCTCGGGACAGCAGTAGTGCTTTCATTATAATTTGGAATAATAGGAGTACAAAGATAACTCTCTCTTATTCTCTCCTTTCTCTTTCCTTTCTTTTCTCTCTTCTTCCTCTCTCTCTCTTCCTCTTCCTTTCTTCCCCTCTCCCGTATGATTTCTATCAATTATGACAACCCATTTGATGTTGTGTTGGGTTTGCTTTTATAGAAAAATGAGTAGTGTTGAGCAAGCTTTTTAGACATCCACTTGTTGAGTGGATGAGTGGACATCCATAATTTACAACAAATAGAACAATAATTTCACGTGGCCAATTTGAAGTATAAAAATTGATCTGGTTAAGAAGAAAATCACGAGGCTGCTAGGAATCACACCATTTGAAAATATATACAAAATGACATGGACGAAAAGACCCACCCACAGATATGACTTTATTAAATGGTCCCTCTCTTCTTGCTGTCCAAGGTAGCAATACTTTCTGGTCCTAATATTCCTGTGACCGTATCTGTAGCCAAGTGGCACTTAAATATTCTAGCAGATGAAAAGTGTGGCATTTGATTCTTCAACGCTTTGCGTCGTCAATTGTTGGAAGCGCATTTCAATATTGCCTTTTGGAGGTCACATGAAGAATTAATTAACGAGACTATTTAGTCTTTTACATCAGATGCCATTTATGTTTGTTTGGGATAGAAAAAAAAAATGTGTTTTTATTGACTCTACAAAAATGTTATCTTGCACTCTTCTTTTATACAAATTTTTTCTTTGATTTCCATAAAATTGCAGAGCTGAATAACATTTTTAGAGCGCCAATTACAGCTACAAAAAAGTTAGGAAGAATGTGCAAGTGAGTTAATGATAAAATGAATAGTGATTATGACCGGGTGGCTCGATTAGTAGCGAGGTTTTAGTCTAGGATTTTAACATTCTTCTCTAATCAACTCTCTTAATCAATTTAGAAAGAACAGATGTCTCATAATTTAGTCAAGGTTTGCAAAATAAGCTAAAGTAACCTGCACACTTCATGCTTCATGAATCATGATAACTTGACATGAAATTTCAACCTAATTATTTTAATTATGATATAGACTAGTTTGCCTGGAGTATGTTATATATATTGATATAAATAAAACTAAGTAATTGTGCATATATAATAGTGAGATCTTGAATCTTCCGTGGCCTTCAAGTTAATCGATCGACAAGTCCCATTTCCATCTCACTATAAATTTTGGGCAAAAATGCAACACCATATCACACCAACTTGGCAACCCGCTTTAACTCATCTCAATCCATATATCTGAACACTTGCAAATTACTAGAAAATTAAATGGCCGCCAATACACGCAAGAAAATCGCAACAAGGACCTTCACACTAGGAGTAAAAATAAAATGTAGAAAAAATTGAAATTTAGAGAGATAGTTTGGCGAAATGATTGGAATAAGGGATGAACATATATAAAAGAGGTGACATTGGTAGGAAATCATATATTAAACTGATAATAACATCATTGTACAAAAAAAAGTTGGGAGATGAAACATATAACTTCTTTCAACATCAATACATTAAAAATTATAGATTTGACTAAAATACCTATATGTATTTAATATAAACACTATCTCAATTGTCAAATAATGATATTGAATACATATTCTTACATGAATTAGACTTTGAATTTTCAACATGTTTTTGTTGGTCATGATGCCGATTAATCAATCAAAATTCGGATTCAACACTTCATTACCTTTGAATCGCGTGAAACTGGTCATTACATCAGCATCCCTTCCAAATAGAATAAAAACCCTCAAAAATATATATGCTGCTCCTTCATTAGGTCAGGTTGCTTCTAGGTTAATTACTTGGCATGAAATTTCAACGTGCCTTGCCTAGTCAAAGCAACCGCGTGACGAACTTTCTTCATAAAGATTATAGTCTATAGAATGCATGCGGTCTTGAAATATTCATTGCCCTTCCCAGTTAATCAACAAATATATATATATATATATATATATATATATGTCTCCCTTTTGTTACATGCTCCCAACTTTTTTCCAGCTCATATCTAGGCATTGTACGTAAGAAGTCTCAAGCCAAGAAACAAATGTGATTTTATCAATTGCTCCATGACATCGTCACAAGTCTGCGATGATAAAGGATGCTCTCCAACTACCGCAAGCTTGCCTGCTTCAAACGAATCCAAGAAAAGCAAGTCAAAATCATCAACATATTGGTCTAGCAAGCATGTTTCTAATTACTACATGGAAATACTACTAAATCTCATCAAGGGTATGTGAATCAATGGATCCAAGTTATATCATATATAGCAGCACTAGACTAGACGATGAGTAATAAGTTATATATGGCCTGATGGAATATGAGTATATAGTTATGTTTTTCTTAATTCGGTGTATGCGTAGTACGCTTTGACAATTAATATCATTTTTCTTTGTTTTTTCTGTCTTCTATTTGAGTTGACCCTGTGCTTATTTAAGGAAGTGCATCAACTGCGCGAGCCCTCTTTGCAAAAAGTGTATTGTGAATTACTTCATCGTTTTTAAATTAGACGTATACTTTAACCGTTATAAATCTTCGTGTTCCTGATCTTGTTTAGTTTGTTTTTCTTATCTCTTGCCTATATTGTTATTTGTTACTCGTTCTACACATTCTTGCAAGTATTGATTGACGCTTTCACACACTAATGCGTCACATAACATTTTGACAGATTCCATTGTTTGCGATGAAAAAAAAAACACTTTTTTTTTTTGTAAGATCTTAAGAAAATTTTAGGAAGACCATATTTTTTGAATCATTTTAGTGTATCATCTAATGTGGGTTAGTGATTAATGAACTTATTCATAAAAAATGCTAATGAGACCACATTTTGTTTACCACGTTGACATACCATAGGATGTGGCAGGTGATGTACACATGCATTGTCCATTATTGAGTTCATCTCATTCGATTTTGGTTATATGCATCGTGTGCCACATAATGTGGTTGCTTCCCTCTTTTTGGCCAGACAGGGGGGACCATAAGGATTTTTTTTTATACTTTTTTGGTTAGGATGCGTGAGTAGAGGTGGCAAATCAACCCATTGGTTGTTAATGGGTACCAGTTAAGACCCGTTTAATAATTGGTAGTTTTGATGATAGTGTAATGTGAAATCAAACTATATGACTCTTAATGGGTACCCATTAACAACCCAATAGTTGATTTGCCACATCGATGCATGAGCATGCCATCATGCAGCCTAGATTGACCGACGTAGAAAGGATGTGAAAGTGATTTTGTTTGTGCGTTAAATTTGACTTCTAATCAAACGATTGAACGGCTGAGTAAGAAACTTCTTCTGAACATGGGTTCTTTCTCTACCTTGAAGGCAAGGCTTTAATAAACAACAAAATGATGTGAAATGGTGATGGTGAAGATCTAGCAAGAACGTAAATAAAATTGAAGATAAACGAGATTAAATAATTTAGTTCCAAAAAAAAAAAATAAACTAAAGACGAGGGTAGAAATAAAGGTTCCTTGAAACCAAATTGAATTGAAAAGACAAATAATATAAGTAAAGAATTGAAAGACAAAAATGTTATCTAAACAACATAAATGAATTATAAGAAAAAATCTAGACTAGAGTGACATTATGCTACTCTTAGGATATGAATTGAAGAGAATTTGGAATGACAATTTATGTGTGTGATTGGATATCTCTTTCTCTTGTTCGAAATTTGTATTCATAGGAATCAAATACATCACAACGGTTGGTTTTCAGGCATATTATTGGAATAAATTAATTTGAATAATTAAATACGCAACAGAAAAGCAATTAATAACATAAAATATGTCATCCCAATTAGATGTAAATGATAAAGTAACAAAGAAAGACGGCGGAGGGATTACTTACATGAATCTTTACCCACATGTGCATCGCTTTGTAGGATCGTCACTGTGCTTGTATTCTTCTTCTTCATGATTTATCACGAGAAGATCCCCAAATGTTGAGCTTTTAGGAGTATCCACAATGATACACCAATGATTCGATTGTGCTAGCATGATCACTCACTTGGATCAATGAAATGGGCGACACACTAGGGTGTTTTTCGGCTAGAATGAGAGACAAAATTGATTTCATTCACAGTTGCATTAAAGACATATGAGAAAACACATGGGTATTTAAAATACCCTTTGCCGAACCTCCTTATAAGTTTGATGCCATGAGCTTTGTCCCATGCGTCCAGCCCAATAACTAGCCCACTTTAGGCTTGTGACTTAGACTCCTTTTAATTAAATAAAGCTCAATGCTTATTTTAATTAAAACATGTCCAACTAATCCAAGTAATTAATCCAATACAAGTAACTAATTATATATTATCATCATCCACGTAACGTTGGTCGTATACTATCATAGGTGTGTGACCTCTTAAGTTCTAACTAATACCGACATTGGAATTAGTTAAAATTATTATACTTTCACAAGCCATGAGCGACATCTAGCAACATATCATAGATATCTGGATTAGATAGAAGTATTTGTGAATTAATGATGATACTCTTCTGAAACTTGATTGTAGTTACAACGCAATTCAGTTCTTCTATCATCCATACCCTAATCAAGATTTATGTGATATGGAATAATGCTAAATCACATATAGGTATCTAGGATCACAATAATGCATCTCATCATGTTGAAGCAGTTCTTACAAACATAGCTAGATCAACAAGTATTTGGGCTGAAGAATTCTGAGATGGATCTTCTAATGGCTTCAAGGAATATCTCCTTCTATTAAACAATTACTAAAAGGTGATAGATTCCTTATTGCTCTTTCATATGTCTTTATGTTCATATACATGAACTCAAGTAATACACAATCTGGCTCTACGAGGTATTGAGGTGAATTTAAAATTCATATATATAAGCACAAGTGCCCCAGGTTTAAGAACTAGTTACATACTACAACTCAAAACTTTGTAATGTTTGACATGTTATAAGCATCCATACATTTAAATTTCTTGGGTGATCAGTGTTCAATGAACTTGTTCAATAGACAAACACCTGAATATCCATCATGTACCTGCAACACGTGTAGCACGAGACCATGCTAACCATGTGATATGCATCGGCCTTTCTGGATAGTCAATGTTCAGATAACTTTCCAAATGGCTAGGAACTTAGTTTAAGGACTAAGTGACTATGGATACAAGTCTCCCTCTCCTGACCTCATTTAGGACATTGCTTCCAAACTTTAAATTCCACATACTCATTCATGGTATATTACCTCTATTATATAAAATCAAACTCATGAATGAATAAAACTTGCTCTTTTTATTAATTAATTAAAGCAGAATTATTACATAATATCAAATTTTACATAATTGGATTTTAGGCCACAACTCCAACATAAACATGGCTAGCCATTGATTGGCACATGAGTACATAAATCAACAAAAATCTTTCTTAATTGGTGATAGTCGACATTTGGCCAGTCTTGATTGTATCCATCATCTTAATTATGACATAAAAAGAGTTTTGAATCATTTAATTGTGGGTGTGATTTAATATGATTAGTATGATATATAAAATATTGAAAGGGTTTGTACGGTGTTAAGATTAAAATTTTCATAAACTAATTAACCATGCATGTACATATAAAGCAAGATTATAAACATGCATGCACAAATTAATAGCAGAAGCAACAAAACTAGTCGTAAGTACAAACCCCTTTCAAGATCTTTGACATAAGTGGTTGATCTATTTATTTGCTTTCAAGATTCAATAACAATATCCAATACTCACTCACCTAAGGCAAAACTAGCCGTAGGGTTTCTTTGTCCTTTTAGGCCTTCTCTCGACTTAAGTTACCAAAGGACTTATATGCTCCAAGTGAGCTTGCGCCCAATGGGTCCCTATCAATCCAACATTCTTTCGACGCTCAAGTTAGACATTAAACGTCTATGATAATTAATTATTTCGTCATTTCCTCGTTACCAACACTTTTTTATTCATCTCACACAAAGAATGGGGTGTGCGATCATTAGGTTCTAATCGATGAGGCCGTGAGACAAATACAAACTCTTTGATCGTTTTGAAGGATTGAAAACAACCTTTTAATCTACCTTATTGCGAAGAGCTCATTATTGACTCTGCGTGACTTCACTGAATATGAGTGACACCTAGCCGTATATCATCGTCCCTAAGTCGACATAAAATGTATAAGGAAAACCTATTCAATTGCAACTTACAATGAAGTACGATCCATCTCTATACAATACCCCAATCATATTGTCGAGGAATAGATAGTCTATGTCAAACCCAATGTGATCCCTTTTCTACATATTAAGCTATCAAGAATTTATTTTTGATCACGCTTAGTACTTAGGCCAAGTATTCTTTGATCATGTCTTAGAGTATTCAACTTTCATTTAAAGAAAGCTATCAATTCCTTGTTGTACATTCACCTACTACTATAGATAAGGGGATGATCCAGACGTAGCACCTTGATAGCTTAGGGCATGATACATGTGACAAAGTCACCAGCCTATCCATATGCCAACTATGATGTCTCAAGTCTAAAGATTAATCTATATAATTACAATTCAGAGTTATTTGCTTGACATGTAATATTCCATGCCACAGCTCTGGGTCGACCGCATTCTATGAACTTAAATCTTCATTTAATCACCGACACACTTGTTGCCTACCTCCACTAATGATCTGAGACTGACCTTGCACCTTGTATCCCTAACTTTGTACATACATAGTGTGTACCAGTCTTATCTGATTATCCACTTACATAATCCAACGACCAGAAACAATGTTTAAGATAACATATATGAAAAGGTCTCTTCAACCTATACTCGAGAAGACTACCATCCCTAGGTTACTTAACATATATATGTAAATGTTATCCATGGACACACTGTCTAGACTACTTTGGTAATTTCACTATAGTGATCTTGCCCCTATGATTAATTTATGGACTAATAACTGTATTAACTTTAAGCAATCTCACTAATCTTGATTGCTTTTAGGGCATACATCCAACAAATATGATATCCCTTTTACCTTTATTTGGACCGCTAGATTAAAGCTTGTGATGAGAAAGGAATTTACTAATTCGAGCACAAAGATGGTACAAAAAATGTGGTCTACCTAGAATTGCTCTTATCTAATTAGATATTCGTTAGATGTATCATTTTCCGTATCATATGGTACACTAATATGGTTCAAAAATGTGTTCTCGCTACCATTTTTTTAGTAGAGCGATAGTGTTATAGGTTAAACAATTAGTTGTTAGAGGGGGAAAATCAGTAGGATCGAACACGAGTGTACATAGACATGATTGATTTTCACCACTTTTGAAAAGCATCATTGCCTAACATTACTCGGTAATTAAAAAGAACTAAAACTAATACTGATACTCCCTATTTTTTTGGAAGAAGGAAATCTCGTTTCTTTATTACTCAAACAAGCTCTTAACTGGCAGACCCTTGAAACTTCAATATGTCATCATTGAAGGAGATTCAAAGATTTTACTACTTGCAATTAAGAAGATTCCGAATCTTTGGAGAGTTGTTCAATTTTTAAAAAAATTTAGTACATGCTTCAGCAAATTCCTCAATTATCTTTAAGCCATATTTATATGGTCTAGGAATTTTTACCATTTTGCTATTCTCATACTCGATTGATATGTATATAGTTATATGAGCTTCGATAGTGAGCGCCGTTTAAACCTTAAGGGTGTGTTTGTTTGGCATCACTAGCCTTCGCTGGACTAGACTGGATTAAGTTTTAGTCCAATCTTGTGTTTGTTCCCTACCCGGACTAAGTTTACTAGGATTAGCAAGGACTCGCCTCGACTGAGTCTCTCGCTAACAGGCCTTAGTGAGACCCCCCGATTCGGAGAGGACTACTAAGCTGCCCTCTAATCCCGTCATCTCCCTTCTCCTTCGCACATTCGCACATCAACCGCTGCAACTGCAGCTTGCTCCTCGTCCCTTCGCACCTTCTCCATTTCCCTTCTCCTTCCTTGTCGCACCACCTCGTAGCCGTCCAACATATAAACAATCGAAGACGGATAAGTATCGTTGGCGGTGGTCTAATCAGGTGAGCTTCATTTGCCGCATTTCAATGGGTACTTTTTTAATTTTCCAAATTCAATTGCTTTTTGTTCATTCCTTTCGGTTTTGTTTGCATTTCAATGGGATTTTTGAGTTTTTTTTAAGGGTTTTTGGTGATTAGCTATAATCCAACATTCCTAATTATCAAATTTAGTAGAACGACACTGGGTCACTGACTGCAGCTTGTTTTTTGGATATACTTATGAAGAATTTGACATTCGGGAATCCATTCGTAGCTTATGGATGTTTTCAATTTTTGTGGTTCTTCGAGTGGATTGTGTGAGAAATTCACCGTTATATGGAGATCTTAGTAGTGGATTAGGGATGTATCATGTCCAAGTAATTCAAGCATGTTTTTGCTCCCGTCAATATTAGTTATTGACTCATTGGACTCCATACAAAGTTTCTGTGATGTTTTCTTCCACAATTTTAAATAATCTTCCTGGTGTCCACTAGAGAAGATGCGGTAGAACTCATGGAGTATGCTCTTGAAGAGAACTGTCATGTCCTTGCTGCGTCATGCTTACAAGTTTTCTTAAATAATCTTCCTGATTGTTTGAATGACAACCGAGTGGTGGATATATTCAGGCATGCTGATAGACAACAGAGATCAATCATGGTTAGGCAAGCCTCGTTTTCGCTATATTGTTTATTAAGTGAAGTTTGTATGAACCTTGATCCACAGTCAGATAAAACAGCTTGTTTCCTGGAATGGTTGGTAGAGTTTTCTGAAAATGATAGACAAAGAATGCTGGCATTCCATCAGTTGGGATGCCTGAGGCTCTTGAGAAAAGAGTATGACGAAGTTAAGAGCCTTTTTGAAGAAGCTCTAAATGCAGGCCATATATATTCAGTTGCAAGATTAGCTAGACTGAGTTACATTAAGGGCCATAAACTTTGGTCATATGAAAAGCTGAGCTCTGTAATCTGCGCTGTTACGCCACTTGGATGGATGTATCAGGAGAGGTCATTGTACTATGAAGGTGATAAGGGATGGGAAGACCTTAAGAAAGCATCTGAGCTGGGTCCAACACCCTTACATGTATCGTGCAACTACATTAATGAGAAAACAGAATGTTCAAGCTGTGCTTGCAGAAATTAATCGTGTTATGGGGTTTAAACTTGCGTTAGAATGCTTGGAACTCTGGTTCTGTTTCTATCCTTTTTTTTTTGAAAAGAAGGTTCTGTTTCTATCTTGCTCTTGAGGACTATAAATCAGCCATTTGTGATGTTCAAGCAATTCTTACTCTCTCCCTGAATTATAGGATGTTTGAGGGACGGGTGGCATCCCAACTTCAAACACTTGTGCGTGAGCATGTAGAAAATTGGACAACAGCAGATTGTTGGCTGCAATTGTACGATCGTTGGTCTTTAGTCAATGATATTGGGTCTCTCTCGGTTATTTACCAGATGCTTGAAGTTGACTTGTCATAAGTATCTTCTTATGTACTTGCATTTGTTGAAGTTGCATGCATTGGGCAATCCTCTTTTTCTTCTTTTGGGTGATAGAGTTTAAACCAAGCTATATTTGCAGATTAAAAGAGCTTAGAGAACGGATGTGGATTAAAATAGCTCAGAGTTTGTGTACACGGATCCCATAAGCCAGTGAGAGCTTAGCTGCAAAAGCCTTTATATAGAATAGAGTTGAGAAATTCCATAGTTCAAGTTCCCAAACACTCACTTTGCTGCCTGGATGTGCCTTAAGGGGTGGGGAGTCTCATCCACTTGAAATGTAATGTTGGTATGATAAGCTGAAGAATTCTGAAAATTTATAAATATCTGATCACTAATTTGCCATCTTAAACTCAACTATAATATGTCACAATTGTCCTTTTTTTAAAGATTTATAACATACATGGCAAAAATATGCTCCAATTAACCCAGGTCATGAGATTTGTAGCATTACTCTATTACACAATGGCAAAAATTGTAGGGCGTTGGGCACAGGTAATTGGAGTTATTAAATAGAACAATAATGTAGTCCTAGTCTAAAGCAAACACAAATCTGGTGAACAGTACTGTTTTCATTATCCTACTTCTTAGTCCGACACTGCACCAAACGTTTCACTAAGTTAGTCCAGCTTAGTCTAGTTTAAGCCAGTCCAGCTTAATCCCTGCAACTAGTCCAGTCCAAGACAGTCCGGTGCAACAAACGCACCCTAAGGGTGCGTTTGTTGCACTGGATTAAGTCGGACTGGACTAGCTTCAGAGACTAAGCTGGATTGGCTTGGCATGGACTAAGTAGTATAAGAATAATGAAGCGTTAGGTACAATGTCGGACTAACCTATGGAGTAAATTATTTTCAAATACAAATAATTCCTTTTATTATTTTCTAATTAATTTGTTAGTAATTTATTATTATTGATGTCAGTTTTTTTTGGTTGACTACTCTCTTCCCTTCTCTCTACTTTCCTTTTACTTTTCTTTATCTTCTTCGCATCCAGAGAATTCCTTTCCTTTCCCTTCTTCGACATGCTTCAATCCTCGCTCCGCCGTCCTTTTCCTCCTTCAATCTCTCTTGGTTTGACAAAAATTTCAACTCTTTCGATCCATCCAGTCCTATCCACAAACCATTCTTTCTATTCATGTCAGATACCAAAAGACCCTTCGTGCATGACGGACTGGCGCTGGGGGCGAGCTGCGTCTGGCGGCGGTGCGACCGACGAACACGATGAACTCTTGGACCCTAGACCTTTGGAAGTAGCTGAAGTGACTTATATAAGAGGCATTGGTGTTCGGGTCAGATTCTTCTGGATTTCACTTGAGGACCAGCTAGGCCATGATTTTCATCTTCCTGATTTTCTATACGCAGGTGTAATCACAGAGTCTATACGCTGGCAGGGGAATTAGGGAAGAAACCGACTCGTTATTAGGAAGGAAATGAAGCAGGTGTTGGGATGTGAAGGAGAGAAAGCGAAGGTCTTAGTAGTACCGACGTTTTCTGAGGGACTCGCTAAGACCTCTTAGCGAGCTACTTAGTCCACACGAGTCCCGTTTAGTACCATTAAACTTAGTCCATGCACAGAACAAACGCTGGATTAGACTAACAAGAAGTCCAGTCTAGTCAATTGAAAGCTAATGAGGCCAAACAAACGCCCCCTGAGGGTGTGTTTGTTTGAGTTCACTAACTCTCATTGGACTGGAATGGACTAATTAATGGTGTTGTCCCATGTTTGTTAGATACAAGGATTAATTTAAGTGGGACTAAACCCAACTTACTCTGACTCTTTCACTCACTAAAAGTTCTTAGCTAAGCCTCCCAAATAACACTGGACTGCTAAGAACTTCGCGCTGCTTTGTTTGCTTCGTCCGATTGCTAAGACCTCCGCGTTGCTTCGTTTGAGTTGTTTATGTTGGCAGCCTGCGATGTTTTTGTGAAATCCCGTTCCTAGATTTCACTATTGTAATCTATGTATTTCATATTCGTGGGATTTTATAGTATTTTCGCGAATGTGTGATGAAATGTGAGGGCTAGTACTGAACCGTTAACCCATTGTCATGAGGTTTGTCGTTTCGAAACATGTTTCAACCCTTGTTTCATTATTTCATTTCTCGTTTCGTTGAACCTTTGTAACTTGAGTAACTTGATCCATATCTTGTTTCATTGAGTGGTTGTTATGCATTGTACTATGCGATTCCGTTGAGTGATGGTCCGGAATCCCTTCTACCCCGCGTTTCTATTGAGTGATGGTCTAAAATCGTATCCTGGTTTGGATTCTGTTGAGTGATGGTCTGGAATCCCTTCTACTCCGCGATTCCTTTAGTGATGGTCCGGAATCGTATCCATTTAGATTATGTTGAGTGATGGTCCGAGATCGTATCCACCTTGTGTTTCATTGAGTTTGGATTTGATATCAGCTTCAGAGATGTAGGCTTCAGCCAAATTGTGTCGCTCTAGCCCTACATTTTGATGTACTGTATGTGTTATTGATTGGTGTGATTATTGGATGATGTTGGAAAGCATATGCGAGTGTGAATGGGCTCATTCTCCTCGATTTGCGTCCCAAGAAGACCAGGTCCATTAGGAGGCGTCTCACCAAACACCAAGTATGGTTAATCTGCATCTTAGTAAAACCTTATTTAGGTTTTTGTTGATATATTGCGTATGGTTATTTTCCTGGGTAATTTTCAATTTAGGATTTGATTGTGCGTTAGTTTACAATGTTGTATGGAATTACTTTGTTGTGATTGTTCATATACGGTCAAATTTTCACTGATTTTCATTATACTGCTTCTTAGTCCGGCACCGCACCAAACTCTTTACTAAGTCAGTCCAGCTTAGTTTAGTCTAAGTCAGTCTAGCTTAGTCTCTGAAGCTAATTTAGTCCTATATAATCCGGCGAAACAAATACACCCTAAACGTGGAGATTAATGGCGGTCAATGGATTGGAAGGAGAGTCCCAATGTATAGGGCCTCACTAAACAAGAAAAAAAAAAGGGTATTTATCATTTTAAGCTAATTGGAAAAGTCCCCTGTTTATCTCCTTTGTGCCAATGCATTTACGGAATGCCACGAGTTTGAAAGAGAAGGCGAAATATTTACCGGACCACTAGCTACTAGACACTAGTGTCCCAACAACTCGTGAGTCGGGGAGAAATTTTTTATTGTGATCAGAACACGGATGATACATCACGTGTTTTTATATAAGTGGTGAGAAATTTTACTTTTTAAGTTATTAACTTTTTACCACACATATCCCACCATTTACGTAGTGATACGTGGTGTACCAACCTGTGTTCCAATAACACTGAAAAATCTCTCTGAGCCATGCGTCATGCATGTACTTCGTGCTGTCATTTTAAGAGAAGGCCAAATTAACAAGGCCGGTCACTTTCTCTTCCCGTGTTAATTGCTTTCCTTGTTCAAGCTAATACTACACCTGTAGCTACATCCAAAGACATGGACCATGCATGCGTGAACCACACATTCATACATCAAACCCTATTAATTGCGCATCTTTGGAAGTACTTGAGGTCCGAACTATAGCGGAATACTTCAATTCCTTATAACAACATGTAAGAGATTTGGTAAACTTTTCAACGTAAAATTTTAATTTTACATCTCTGCATTGTTTCTTCGCGTGTAACGAATATTTAAGTTTAACATGTGAACAAAGTAAGAGAGATTGAAGGTACCACATTGTATGGTTCTCGAACACTATTCTTCCTCACTGAAGATGGGACACTGAAGCCTGTTGCAATTGAACTCAGTCGACCGCCTGTTGGTGACAAGCCACAGTGGAAGCAGGTCTTTACTCCAACCTGGGATGCCACCGGTTGCTGGCTTTGGAGGCTTGCTAAAGTCCACGTTCTTGCTCATGACGCTGGCTATCATCAGCTTGTCGTGCAATGGTAAGAAACTCGTACCCAAGATGGCTGAAATCTCTTTTTATATTGGCATTGAGCTACAAAATTAGTCCTGTAAATGGCATTTGAGCTGTGGCAATTAGGAAACCACGGATGTGGAACTTAACACCATGCCTCCTTCTCAAGTGTGCAACTTCGTGGCAATTGGGAACTATGAGACTAAGTCATGGCTAAAAACTTGTTTGTACATGCTAAAATAGTCCCCATCACCGTAGAAACCTTAAAGGTAGAGATGAATGGCTTTCAAATTTCAATGGGTCGTAAGGAGAGGCCCCACTAAACAAGGAATAGAAAGGAAAGTATTTATCATTTTACGCCAATTGGAAAAGTCGTCTCTTATTTCTCTCCCTTATGCCAGTGCAATTGTGGAATGCCATGAATTCAACAAAGATGGCCAATAATAACCGGACCACTGGCTACTTGGAGCCCAATGCGCGCCAAATTAACAAGGCCGGTCACTTTCTCTTCCCGTGTTAATTGCTTTCCTTGTTTAACCTTATACTAAACTCGTAGATACATCCAAAGATATGTACTATGTATGCCTGAGAACCACACATGCATACATCAAACCCTAAATAATCGCGCTTCTTTGGAAGTACTTGAGCTTCCCCAGTTCCCACCATAGCGGAATACTCCAATTCCTTATAAGAACATGGAAGAGCTTTGGTAAACCTTCCAACGTGAAATTTTATTTTTACATCTTCGCATGCCTCTTAACGTATGACAAATTTTTAAGTTTAATACGTGAACAACATTAATAGGTGACGTAGAGTATGTGCCTTCGTCGAGCTTTACACGTAGACCAAACTAACTCTGATACTACGAGGGAAGTTGAGATTATACACATTAAAGATTTGGTAAAATTTGCAGTATAATTAAGGAGTTGTCAACTCTTTAGTCATAAGCACGTGAAAGATTTGGTAGAATTTCTGATATGAGATATATCATCACATCCTCACACACGCATGTGGTCCAATATCCTAATAGGTAGGGCGTTGGATTTCTATCCATGCGTCCTGGGTTTGAAACTCCTCAAACTCCCAAATTATTTTAATAGTTTCAGACCTCTCCCTCTCTTTAATAATAAAAAATACAACTCCCAAATTATTTTAATAGTTTCAGACCTCTCCCTCTCTTTAATAATAAAAAATACATATTTACATTCTATTTTTAAGCCTCACAGGTCGAAAGAACAAATTGAGTGAACCCATATGGCATTAAATATGACAATAATCAAGTTAATAAGCTCCTAGCCAATGTCAACTGATTAATTAAATTCAACTTCTCCCTCCTGTCAACTTCAAATCTTCTGTATTTTTTTTAAACAAACGATATTATTTACACTAAAAGAATGAGACTAAGCTAATCCTCTTAATGAACTAACCATAATAATGTACCAATTTTGTTTATGGCCTCTCTGTAGCCTGTTTAACTTAGCGACACTAATCCTTCACCTAACTCTAATCTAACAGTGTTAACTTTCATATCTCAAATAAATAAAAAGCAATAAACCCCATAAGCCCCCTAGATTCGCAACCACGTACCCCGACCACCCTATCTCGCCGGTGAACATCCCTCTCCTCCCCCACCTGCCACCGCTGGCCAAGTCTCCATGGTCTTTCTCTTCTCTTTTTCTTTGAAGCTGTTCTCTCCAGCACAAACCACCTCACAAAGCAGAAACCAAACCCACACTAAAAAACCAAGCTTTTCCTTCATCTTTTACACACTGAAACACCGAGTTTCCCATTTATTTCTTCAAAACAGAGAGACCCAAATCAATATGAAATGTAAAGGTAAAACAGTCTCACATTAGTAAAAGAAGGAACATTACAAGAGCTTATAAGAAGTAACTTGTCAATTAGTTTTATTGCGGAACTTTCAACTTTTTTCAATTAAAATCCAACAATCAAAACCCCAGATAATGATAGTTTCAAGCCCAATTTACAAATTTGAAACGAAAAAAGAAAAAAAAAAAAAATTTCTACGATTTCGCCTACAAAATCTCGTTTTATTAGAACCCGGATCACAGAATTTGATAGGTGAGTAAAAAAAAGTAGCTCTTGTGCACCAGGGACGAAGCCAGAGATTTGTATTAGTGGGGGCATCCACAAACAACAAAGTCACAGTTAAAAAAAAATTTAAAAAATTACTAAACAACACTTTTAATTCACAAAGTTTTTAACACAAAACACTTAGAATAATTGTTTTCGAAGTCAGTTATATTGTTACCAAGAGACATGCTAAGGAAACTTTCTCAAAATTGGCTCTCTATAGACTCTCCGTCACCTCATGTTTTTTGCAGAATGTTTTATAATGTTGGTACAAAAATTATGCAAAAAAACATGTGATTGTGGAGAGTCTATGGAGAAACTCACATTTTAAAAGAATTTCCTTAACATTTTCCTTGATAGGAAAAATTAACATATAAAGTTTAATCGTATTTTATTTAGGGTTGGTCATAGGATGCAAAACTGAAAGAAAGAAAGAAAGAAAGAAAAACTGAGTGGGGGCATCCGCCCCCTCTAGGCCTATAGTAGCTCCGTCCGTGTTGTGCACCGCAAGTTTTCTCAGCGAGAGGAAAAGCCACTTGGTTTTTTTCTTTTTAGATTGGTTTATTATATTAACACCTCATATATTGTTGAATAAACCACGCATACTTAATACATTCCACATTTATTTTTTTAATTAAAAATTATCTTATAACACCCCACATTCTTGACATCTTATAATACTCAGTCATAATCAAGATTGGAGGAAGATGAGTGTCACATCCCGGCCCGGGCGCAGCCACCTTCCGGGCCCGCTCCACCACCGTAGCACGATATTGTCCGCTTTGGGCCCTGACCACGTCCTCACGGTTTTGTTTCTGGGAATTCACGAGCAACTTCCCAGGAGGTCACCCATCCTGGGATTGCTCTAGCCCCCTTCTCGCTTAACTTCGGAGTTCCTACGGAACCCGAAGCCAGTGAGCTCCCAAAAGGCCTCGTGCTAGGTAGGGATGGGAATATACATTTAAGGATCACTCCCCTGGGCGATGTGGGATGTCACAATCCACCCTCCTTAGGGGCCCGACGTCCTCGTCGGCACACACGCGGCCAGGGTTAGGCTCTGATACCAATTGTCACATCCCGGCCCGGGTGGGACCACTTCCCGGGCCCGCTCCACCACCGTATCACGATATTGTCCGCTTTGGGCCCTAACCACGCCCTCACGGTTTTGTTTCTGGGAACTCACGAGCAACTTCCCAGGAGGTCACCCATACTGGGATTGCTCTAGCCCCATTCTCGCTTAACTTCGGAGTTCCTATGGAACTCGAAGCCAGTGAGCTCCCAAAAGGCCTCGTGCTAGGTAGGGATGGGAATATACATTTAAGGATCACTCCCCTAGGCGTGTGGGATGTCACAATCCACCCCCCTTAGGGGCCCGACGTCCTCGTCGGCACACCACGGCCAGGGTTGGGCTCTGATATTAATCGTCACATCCCGGCCCGGGGCGGACCACTTCCCGGGCCCGCTCCACCACCATAGCACGATATTGTCCGCTTTGGGCCCCGACCACGCCCTCACGGTTTTGTTTCTGGGAACTCACGAGCAACTTCCCAGGAGGTCACCCATCCTGGGATTGCTCTAGCCCCCTTCTCGCTTAACTTCGAAGTTCCTATGGAACCCGAAGCCAGTGAGCTCCCAAAAGGCCTCGTGCTAGGTAGGGATGTGAATATACATTTAAGGATCACTCCCCTAGGCGATGTGGGATGTCACAATGAGGCTGCTGAGACTGTGTTGAAGGTGGGAGAAGAGGTAATAAGCTGAGGTTTAATGACAAGAATTCGAGGGTAAAAGCAGCAAGGGAAAGGAGAACAATTAGAAGGTCTCTTGTAGAATGGTACCAGGACTTTGCGCATATTGGCAAAAACATAGCTGAATGTTGATGAAGTTTCATTGCATTTTTAGATGCATGAAAAAAATATATATTTATTTATTGGTGTTGAATTGCAGAAGAGAAATTATGTTTAGCCATTTTTATTACTATTTTCATTTCATTATAAATTGGGTTTATGCCGTAGGACAACATACATAAAGAAGTATCATTAATTTCTCACACTCTATTCAAGTTTTAAGCCAACAATTTCACCATTTCGCTTGCATTTGTTGGGATGGAAAAATAGTAGATAAATAATATGTTAAAAGTGATTCGGAATTTATTTAATTTTTTTTTATTTTTTAAAAACTTAATAAGGTCGAAATTGACATTGCATAATATGGTGCATTAGTCATTTAAAATCAAATTTGAATGTGAAGAGTATTCAATATTACATAGGGTGCTATAATAAAAAAAAAAAAGCCTTTAGATTTTGGAGATAACAAGATAATTAACACTGTTGTGCTAAGCAGAGTTGTCACGAAATTAGAAAAGTCATACGGAGGCCTTGATAATGCTTGTGTTCCTCCAATAAGGATACTT
Organism: Crataegus laevigata; assembly: GCA_963580275.1. Taxonomy (NCBI): domain Eukaryota; kingdom Viridiplantae; phylum Streptophyta; class Magnoliopsida; order Rosales; family Rosaceae; genus Crataegus; species Crataegus laevigata. The sequence goes on along the minus strand of OY756947.1, from coordinate 744,381 downwards.
GTATTTTCACTAACAAGTAACGAAACTTTACCGTCTGAATATCATAGTCAGAATCGTTTATTCTCTTTATCATCATCATTTAAATATGGTATTTGTAAAAAACATTTAATTTGGAGATAGTTTAGTCATTCATCACTTAGGAAGACTTGAAAATAAGACATGAAGTACATAGAACTAACGGAAGACTTGACCCAAAACCAAGTGTGTGGTGTTGTAGGATTCACACACAATGAACCCCACTTAATGGTATAAAACTTTGCTGTTGTTGTTGTTGTTGAGAATGATCTTTAGATGTTGATGAACGATTTCGATTATAATGTTCAGACGGTAAAAATTCGTTAATAGTAAAGTAGGGGAAAAAGTAGGTTCCAACGAGAAGAACTCGAGCATTATCCCATTTTGGGTGGAAAAGATTTGAAGTCCTCACCCTCTTTCTCATGGGGTTTTTGATTGGATAGGTTAATTTTTTTATCTTGCTGAGTGTGAGATAAAAAAGACCCTTATTATTTATTTTATCAATTATTTGATAATTATTAACCTAGTCTTAGTATATTTATTATTGTTAGTGTCAATATCAATATTGATCCAAGTCTCAATATTAACATCCGTTTTAAGACAAAAATTGAGAATCCTCCAATTAAAATATTTTCTATCCGTATTTTTATCTATATCTCGAAAATTTGAAGTCCTCATCCTCTCTCTCATTTCTCTCTCTATAAATGCATGAACTCGCAAAGCGATTTTAGCAAATTAAAAGCTTTCGAAAAAGTGAGGCGATGACGTCTCAGCTGCAGAAACCCATTTATGCTCCATCCTTCTCTCTCTTTCCAAAATCGTCCATTAACCCTAACCATCTGATTAAGCATGGTAGCTCCTCCTTGATCAGCATCGTTCCGCGCCACCATGTCCATCAAAATCGTAATAAGAAAAATTCCTCCTCCTTGGTGATCCGTGCCACTTCTGGTGAGCTCAGACCATCAACTGCATCAGTGTCCACGGTTACTTCAACGGAGAATCAGGCGTTTACGGTAAGGGCTTTGGTGACGGTGAAGGTAACAGCTGGAGGGTTCCTCTCCAGCATAGGTTTGACTCGTCCCCTCGATGACATTACCGACTTGCTCGGAAAAACCTTGCTTTTGGAGCTTGTTAGCGCCGAGCTTAACCCCAGTAAGCAAGCAGTACTTAAGTATACAGAATATGTATAACTTTCTCGTTAGAATAAACACACATAGATTGTCTTACAGCCTCAGCCAGTTTGACCGCAGTTAACAATTATCTTAAATTTATATCTTTATTTCCACAAATATTTTTAGAGTTGAGAGTTTTTTTAGTTTGATACAGTTGAGTTTTTTTCCTATTATATTTGTTGTTCGTTATATCGTTCGTGTTTTTTTTTTATTTCACGAAAATAACAAACGATTAGCCCCCAAGGTTATCCAAAACAGCCTTTCTTTTTTGGGAACTTTAACGAAAGGGGGTAGATTTTCTGCTTTTTTTTTATACACTTTCATTTTCTCTCTGTTTGTGTTTGTGTGGTTACGGTTAAGCCACGTCAACATTTTATATTAATTTTTTATAAAAATAATAAAACAAAAAAACGTGGCTTAACAGTGACCGCACAAACAGGAGGAGGATGGAAGTGTATGGGAAAAAAGGAGCAGAGAATCTGTCTCTATAACGAAAAGCTTTCGATACTGTTCATTCTAACGAAAAATTACATTTTTACACTAAAAAATCAATCCTGATACTATTCACTTTACCCTTTATTTTGTTTTTATCATTAAAACTCAAAGTTTCAAGTCATTTTCATTAGTTTTCATTTCTTTTTTTTCTTTAAAAAGAATCCAATTGGAAATCAACTCTAATAATGCACCCGATTCAATGGACAGAAATCCCCTTTCAAATCTGTATTCGGACTTTTTCTGTACTTGGATAATCGGATTGGTTTCGATGTCTATACAAGTGATGTGTGAAAATTGAATTGAATAAGTTAAACATAATCTATTATCAAAACTAAATTATAAGAGAGTGTAAGAAGTTAAAAATGATGTGTGAAAATTACTTTCCATATTTATATTGTCCCTTCTGTTGAAGGATGCCTCAAATAAATTTATTTGAGGAAGAAGGACACTTTGTGGTGCTCATACCATAATTTTTTTCAATGATTCAAATCATCTATATTTTAATTCATCATTATAAATCATCCTTGCACAAAACTAGACAAATTCAAAATCATTAAAATATCTATTTGTAGCAAAGATCATAAACGTGTACGGTTATAAAAAAAAATTGACAATTTCGTTGTAATACAATATGGAGTGAATCCACAAAGAATCTCTCAAATATGTGGGATCCCTTCACGGAAGGAAACTACATATATGTATATTAGTCATACAAACACAAATAACTATTTTTATTAGTGCTACTCATTTTACCAACTCTTTTGTTGGTTTCTTTTTTTTCTTTTTTTTTCCCTTTTTAATGGGTAAAACTTTGATTCCGGCTCTTGATTGACTAAAATATTTTATTTAAATTTTATTAATTTAAATATTTTATTAATTTGAATACTTTGATTGAAGGACAAAAATATTATTTCTATATTAATTAAGAAATTTAGTAACAACACTTATTAAATCATTCCCAAAACCATGCAAAGATTAATATCAAATAGACATTTTTTATTCTTTTTTCTTCAAATTGAATTGTGAGAAATATGATCAGATTTTTTATTTTTTCAAAATAAAATGTTTTATATTTATTTTTAAATATAGGTACGTTTTAAATTTAAATATAGTTACATTTTATCATAAAATATGGATACATTATAAATAAATAAAAATTGAATAATTTTTACACTAAAAATGGTACATTTTATCATGAATTCTTTTTTATTTCCTATGAAGAGGTTATGTGAAAATATTATAAATTATGTGAAAATACAAAATAGATCTCGGGGATGTATATTTAATTTAATCTTTCAGGTTAAATTTGTCTTTTGATGGAAATTAACGGAGGAAATTTTGTGAAAACAATTTAAAGCCTACGGAATGTTTGTGTGACACAAATCTCAAGGATGAATGTGAAATTTAATCTTTGAGGTTATATTTGTCATTTGAAGAAAATTTATGATGGTATCATCATTTTGGATGGAAAATTAAGAATTTAGGGGCTTTGTGAAAATAATTTGGTACCTTAGGAGGTGTTATGTGTATTTTCCAAAACCTTAGAAAGTTTTTGTGAAATCACAAATAGTGTGTTTGGGGGCGACTCAATTTTCTGGCTACCACGCCCTTCTTTCTCTTTGTGGACAAACAACAGCATCTAGACTCACACCACAAGAAGGGGGAAGGGTTTGAATCCGAGATGCAGTGTTTTGAAGAAGAATGTCATATCCACCCGAACCATTTACCACTTGCCCATTCTTTCTCTTTTGCAATATTGTTTTTTATTTGCAAACATGAATCTTACATTGATGGGAAGATAAACCTTGCACGGCGGAAACCTCAATTTTCTTCGCAAGTTTTATGTTGGATTGTTATCACATTAATGGGACCTAAACTTTCTGTGGAACCTCAACTTAATTTCTTCACATAGCATATGATTTTACAATTGTATGAACAAATAGCACTTTAAATTTTCTAAGTACTGATTAATTTATTCATTACATATTTTTGAATTGGGATTTGTAGAGACGGGGTTGGAGAAGGAAACAGTGAAGGGGTATGCGCACAGAGCGAGCCACAAGGACGACGAGGTGGTGTATGAGGCTACTTTCACCATCCCAGCAGGGTTTGGAGAGGTTGGAGCTCTTCAGGTAGAGAATGAGCACCACAAGGAGGTCTTCCTCAAGAGCATCGACCTCGATGGCTTCCCGAACGGCACTGTTAATATTCCCTGCAATTCCTGGGCTCATTCCAAGTTTGACAACCCTCGGAAGAGAATTTTTTTCACCAACAAGGTCATCTATTTTAGATCCTTATATTTTTTTTCCTTGCTTTCTCTCTCTCTCTCACACACACACACACACACACACATATATATGGGGTTAGGATCAAGGACAGATATTTTGATAAATGCTTTTACACTCTTTTTTAGCCATTAGTTCTTATAGCGTCTGATGGTCTTGATTAATAATGATGTGGAAGCTTTTAAGACTTGGATGATGATGTAGATTATAACTAACGATAAATTTTGTCACTTACCTACACTTTAGTTTAGCCTTTCAGAAGGTTATACTATTGCAATTTTGCAGTGAAGTTGAGATTTATGTCTAGTACACGTCGTTGATGTACTGTTGAAGTTTTTTTCTTAATCAATAATGCTTTGTTCAAGAAGGAAAAAGTGATCGTTTTCTTATCTTCTTTCTTAAGATTACCCATTGTTCTGACAATCCCCACCTAAGCCCCTCCTAGACGCTAGGCAGCTAGCCACCGTTCCGATTAGTCTTTAGGTGTTTGAAAAATGAGAAAATGCACCTAGACCCGCTTAGGCGTACGCCTAGCCTGTCTAGGCGGCCGCCTAAACCTACCTAGGCACTTGCCTAAGTCGTTACTCTCACTTAGACACAAAATCAATAACTTTCTTTTTGTATTCTATTTTGTCAATAAAATGTAATAGACTTGTAAAATTCTTGGATGAACACTCATTAGTCATTATATGCTTGTCCCCATGTTTTCAATACATTCTAACACTTTATAATCTATTGACTTTTCTTCTTTTTTTGCAAGTAATGTATACCCTTACCATTTGGTGTTTTTTTTAAGTATAAATAGACACTTATTTATACAAAACATAATAAATTTACTTAAATCCACCTAGTTTGTCTAGGCCCGCACCTAAACCCCTCCTACATGCATAGGCGCTAAACCTATCACGCAGTTCAACTAGCGCCTAGCGCCTTTTAGATACTTGAGATTACCATGTGTTTTGACTGTTTTTGGCTGACATAGTCTTCCACAAATTTTTTTGATGTGTTAATTTGTGTGAAAATGTAATGATTCGAAGCAGTCGTACATACCATCAGAGACGCCAAGTGGGTTGAAGAGGCTAAGAGAATCTGAGCTGCAGACTTTGCGAGGAGATGGGGCGGGCGAAAGAAAAACATCTGATAGGATCTACGATTATGATACTTATAACGACATTGGCAATCCGGACAGCGAAGAGGAACTGGCTAGGCCTGTCCTTGGCGGCAAAGATCACCCGTACCCCAGGCGCTGCAGAACTGGGAGACCACGCTCTGAAAAGGGTAATTATATAACCAACTAATTAATTACATACTAATCCCTCAAATAGTTGTATACAGTAAACGCCATGCTATTTTCTACGAGAGGTTTAATAAAACACCCCGTACTGTTTACTTTTAACGAAATACCTTTTTTTACCTTTAACTGTCACTATTCACTATACCTTTAAAAATGTCTTTTCGTTAAAAGAAAAGTTTTCAAGACCTTTTCATTAGTTTTCCTATTTTTTACTCAATTGATCCATAGTTGGTAAAGAAAACTTACCTATCCCGGGTTCCAATTCTGCCTCTTCTTTCTATCTCACTTGGAATATGAAGTCACGTCACGAGCGATATAGGAAAAAGAGGGGTAGAAACCCTTAGCAGCCAATTAGCTCCCATATATATGAAAATAATACAGTGTTGTAGACACTGAAAACTAAAAGTTTGTTTTGGTTCGTGTCTCATAACACGCATGTACAAAAATAAGTTTGTGTTTATGCCTTTTGAAATGGAAACTCATGTGCTTCAAGAACTTAATGTTAAGGACAATGATTCTAGCTATGAACCATTTTCTTATACTGTATGCTAATTTCGGATGTGGGAAATTGTATGGCTGAGAAACTACAAGAGCAATGTGATTATTGTGTCATATATTTTCTACCTATATTGCAGATCCTTTATCGGAACAAAGAAGCAGCAGTGTGTATGTACCAAGAGACGAAGCGTTTTCAGAGGTGAAACAGCTGACATTTTCGACAAAGACCCTGAGATCTGTGCTACATGCGTTGATCCCTTCGCTCGAGACAGCACTTATTGATCGAAACCTAGGATTTCCATACTTCACAGCCATAGATTCACTGTTTAACGAAGGAGTCACTTTACCTAAGCCAAAGACTAGTGGGTTTTTCCAGACAATCATCCCAAGGCTAGTCAAGACTATTACAGATGGCCAAGACGATCTTCTGCTCTTTGAGACCCCTGAAATACTTGACCGTACGCCTCCTCCCTCTCTCCCTGTGTATAGATCATGATCGAGCAAAAATTTCTAAATGATGATTCCCTCTTGAGGAAAACAGACCACGAAATTGTAGGTTTCACCCTGTATATCACTTGTCTTCTATTGCAGGTGATAAATTTGCTTGGTTTAGAGATGAAGAATTTTCCAGGCAAACTCTAGCTGGTCTTAATCCATATAGTATCGAGCTAGTGACGGTATGCTTTCTTTATTTTTTTGCTGATACAAGTAGAACTCCTTCACTTCAATCAAGAAATTCAAATTTGTACATTCCATTTACCACCCGAGATCGCCTTCTTCCTTGGTGACCGAGTAATTAAAGAGTTAGAAGCGTATCTTTTTTTAGCGGGTTGAACTCCATTTTTTCCTCTAGTGGCAGTAAATTCTGAAATTTCCTGATGCAGGAATGGCCATTGAAAAGTAAACTTGACCCCGAGATTTATGGCCCCCCTGAATCATTGATCACAACAGAAGTGGTTGAGAAGGAGATCAAAGGTTGTATGACTGTCAATGAGGTATAATAAACACACCCCAATCTCTTTAACTTGCAACCGGGTTATGCCTTAAGTAAAAGAAAATTGCTTGAACATGAAATGTAGGCCTTGGAAAGAAAGAAGATGTTTATTTTGGATTACCATGATCTGCTCATGCCTTACGTGAACAAAGTAAGAGAGATTGAAGGTACCACACTGTATGGTTCTCGTACACTATTCTTCCTCACTGAAGATGGGACACTGAGGCCTGTTGCCATTGAACTCACTCGACCGCCTGTTGGTGACAAGCCACAATGGAAGCAACTCTTTACTCCAACCTGGGATGCCACCGGCTGCTGGCTGTGGAGGCTTGCTAAAGCCCACGTTCTTGCTCATGACGCTGGCTATCATCAGCTTGTCGTGCACTGGTAAGAAACTATTACCCAAGATGGCTCAAATCTCTTTTTATATTGGCATTGAGCTACCAGATTAGTCCTGTAAATGGCATTTGAGCTGTGGCAATTAGGAAACCACGAATGTGGAACTTCACATCATGCCTCGTGCTCAAGTGTGCAACTTCAGTTATTGTAGCTGTGGCAATTGGGAACTATGAGACTTAAGTCATGGATAATAACTTGTTTGTACTTTTATATTTTCACAGGCTGAGGACTCATTGCTGTACAGAGCCATACATAATTGCAGCTAATCGACAATTAAGCGCAATGCATCCCATCTACAGACTTCTGCACCCTCATTTCCGGTATACAATGGAAATCAATGCTCTGGCTCGCCAAAGCCTCATCAATGCAGGTGGAATCATTGAGAGCAGCTTTTCACCTGGAAAGTACTCCATGGAGTTCAGTTCTGTTGCTTACGACCAGCTTTGGCGCTTTGACATGGAAGCTTTGCCAGCAGATCTCATCAGGAGGTATTTTACTTGATAAAACTAGCATAAGACTAATCCAAACTATTTGATGCGGGGAACTTTGTACAAAGAAGATTTTCGATTTTTAAAAAGAAAACTTTGCTGAAAACCCCACGGAATTTGAACTGCCTGTTCATATTTGGTTGATTGGATTTCAGGGGAATGGCAGTTGAGGATCCTACAGCTGAGCATGGCTTGAAGCTAACAATTGAAGACTACCCATTTGCAAATGATGGTCTCATTCTGTGGGATTGCATTAAGGGGTGGGTGAGTGATTATGTGAACCACTACTATCCAGACCCAAATCTTATTGAGTCTGATACGGAGCTTCAAGGTTGGTGGACAGAAGTTAGAACCAAAGGTCATGCAGACAAGAAAGATGAGCCATGGTGGCCTGTTTTGAAAACTCCGGAAAATCTGATTCAAATTTTGACTACTATCATTTGGGTAACCGCTGGTCATCATTCAGCAGTGAACTTTGGTCAGTACACGTATGGTGGATATTTCCCTAACCGCCCTACAATTGCTCGAACCAACATGCCAACTGAAGATCCATCTGAGGAGTTTTTCCAGAACTTCCTGAAGAAACCAGAAATGGCTCTGCTGATGTGCTTCCCCTCACAGATTCAAGCAACAACAGTGATGGCCGTGTTAGATGTACTATCGAATCATTCACCCGATGAGGAGTATATTGGTGAGAGTCTAGAGTCAGCTTTTGCTGAAAGTCCTCTTATAAAGGCCGCATATGAGAGATTCAGTGGCAATTTGAAGAGGCTAGAAGGAATTATTGATGAGAGAAATGCCAATTTGAAATTGAAAAACAGAGTTGGAGCAGGCGTTGTTCCATATGAGCTTTTGAAGCCATTCTCAACCCCCGGTGTCACAGGAAGGGGAGTTCCAAACAGCATCTCCATCTAAATTTGATGATGAGGAATCGGTGTTCCAAACAGCATCTCTGTCTAGATTTTAGGTTGACGTTGTAAAAACTCGATATGTATTCTAGTTGGCCCTTAATGAATCAATAATATGAAAACTGTTCCATGATTCCACCAAACTCGAACTAGTAACATCAGATAATTTGCGGATTGGATCAAGTAATATCAGATCACTAATGGGAAAGGTTAAGGTCCAGAGTATAACTTGTTTCTTTGTTTCAAAGTACAGAGATCATTACATGAGAGTTAGAAATTTCAGTGATAACTGAGGCTGCTGCAACTTCCGTATGCAGAGCCGGAAAATATGTCAACAGCAACATGATGTGAGCTTGTGAAACCGATATATAGATTATTACTCGAAGTATGCTTATATACACGTATGTCTATATTATACATTGACGTGGTACAATAAATGAACGAACCAAAATGTGAAAAATCTATCCTAAAAGAATTCTTCCTATAAAGAATTAAAGAATTAGGGGACCTTCGCCTTCTGCTGAGTTGCTCATGAAAGTCCGGAAGTGAATCCAGGTGACCGTGAAGCTTCAGAGTTTTTCTCTCCACAGAACCTTATACGATGTTGTCTTATAAGCAGACATTTGTCTTGCCTCACTTGAATTTGTAAACCAAGGAAGGAGTGTAGAAGAAACAATGTGAGCAAACTCACAAAATGAGTGTGATGCTGCGGTTGCTCTTCAAATCACCGTCCATCCAAAGAACCATCATTGCCCTGGAGAGCAAACCACTTTTCAGAAGGCTCAAATTCAAGGGATTTGCTGAGAAATTCCAATTTTTCGATTAAGTGGTCCATTGCAGAGTTAGCATTGTGCTCGAAATCTTCAGCATTGACTCACATGTACGAATGAGTATTAGTATCATTGCACATGCACTCCGGAACGGGGTACTTTGTGACATCTTTTCCAACTCTACTACTCCTGAGGTCTGGCTGTCCTGAGGAATCTCTGTGCAATTCCTTTATGATCCTATTGAACTCTGCTTCAGGGAGAGAAGAGTTCAGAAAGTACGGAAGCATATGCCTCTTGTCTGGGGTTATATACTTCTTGTGGCCAGCATAGGCACGATGTCCCTGAAAGAGAATACAAAACTTGGTGTAAGTCAAGTCTCCATCAAATTAGATAAGTTTGCTATGTAAAAGAACTATTAGTACGATAATTTCATTTTGTTCGTCTTCCATGCATATTTTCTCAACACATATTTCTTTTTGTTGCTCCAAATTGGAAAGGCCTCAATGACACATCGCTCATATTTCAGATCAGTTGTGCATTTATCTAAGCATTTCATTTGTTTCACTTGATTTATTTTGAGCATTTTGTGCATTTATCTCAGCATTACAGATTAACTTGATTTATTTTGATCATATTTGTTAATTGTTTTATCTAGCATATAGTATCTACATTTACTAAAACAAAAACAAATAACTATACCTGCATCACATGGCCCATATTTCCCCCATGAGAAGGCATGAAGACATCACTATTCTCGGAAACTATATAATCAATGGCAGCCATGACAGAAGCCCTGTTTGCAAAAGGTTCTAGTTCACCAGGCAAAGCAAGATCTTCCTTATTGTAAAAATGGGGAAATTCTTTGATTAACGGTAGTAAGGCTTCTTTTCCACCAAAAGGCTGCCCGCCAGCCCAATATATTCTTGCACCTTTTGGAGCTCCAAGAGCTTTAAGCAACCTAAAACACAAGATTTGGTTTGTCAGAAAACTCTCTGCTACATACAACAAATACAAATACAAATACAAATACAAAAAAAAAAAAAAAGCTATCTATTTGGTTTAATTAAAATGCCTAAATGTGACTATCATACCTGGTCACCTCCACGGCATTCAAGGGGCAGAGACCTGCAAGTTTTCTTTCATGGTAAGTCATGTTTGATCTTCCAGTTAGGAGCTCTGGTCGCCGTATCCTCTCATTGTAAACTATCTCATCATATTCAGGACTCAAACCAGGAAGACAACCGGTCCTCACCCATACATCCTTCTCCATTCTTAAATGAAGCGCAAGGTAAGGACCCTTATTGCGCATCCTCTCCGCAAGCTTGTTACCAATTCCCAAAATTGGAGGAGCAAACCTCAATGCATGAAAAGCAACCTGAAGTCAAACAAGGAAGAGATTACAGTCAGCAGTCTATAGGACCTTGTTCCAATTCTGTAATGAAACAAAGTCAGCTTGCATATACAAAAATAAATTATAAACATATTTAGCGAATTACCTTGCATCGAAGCTTTTGAAGATCAGAGGGAAGATCCTTAGAGAGCCTTGAATCCAAGCCTCTTAGAAGCAGAACCCCTTCTCTTTTAATCTGCATAGAAAAGAAGGAATTAGGATAATTTATAGTGCCAATTGGAATTCCACAGGAAATTCGTTTGTAAAACCACAAATAACAAAACCGATAAACAGGGTTAAAAAATCATGTTAAGAAGTTGGACACAAGGAAAATGACTTGAGCACGATCAGAAAACCCTGAAATCGTCATTTGTTTTATTTAGTTAAAATGTTCGGCAGCACATAAAGTTTATCTGCAGTCTGCACATAAGGTTTACATAATAAGTACAATATTTCAGTCATAAAGGTTTACATAGAGTATATGTCCAACCGTTAGAGCTATTGAGGCCTTCCCATGCTATTGTAGCAACATTCGTAGGAACGCACCAGCAAAAAAACAAAACCAAACAAAAAACTTTTGGTGTCACTAGGCCCACAAATAACAAACTAAACAGCTGCTAAATCATCTTTTCCTCCATTCCATATTTCCTTAATTCAAATATTTAGGAAAAACAACCGGGTTGCTTCAATGCAAGCACAAAGACAGCAATGATTCTTACCCTCTTGTGATAATGCAACCGAATCCAATTAGGCGAAGCATGTAGAGGAGTCCGTTTCTCCTCCACTGGCCTTGTCATTATATGCGTCGATGGTAGTGCAGAAACTATCCGAACATCGTCAGCAAGAACTTCCTTAAAGTGCTTCAAATCAAATATATCAGAAAATTCACTGCACCCATCAAACGAAACACAAAAAAACAATTTCAGTCTCCTAAGCAAATACGTTGCAACATAAGCTATTCATAAACCAACAACAACAAATCCTAACTATTCGTGGGGTCGGAATCGGATAATAAACCAAAGGAAATATAATAATTTAGCATAATTCTATGAATCATGATACACAACAACACAAACTCATTGAATCCAAGAAAAAGGCAAGTAATTTAGTGAGAAAAATGCGAGTTGAGTTGTAACATTGTATACCTTTCATCTCCCCAGATGACATTAACTTGCAAAATAGGAACCACCAGAGCAGCTCCAAGAATCCTGGCAATAACGACAGCATCGACAATCTGATTCCTCTGCTGGTTCATCCCACCAGAAACCACAACAATCAGGTATTTAGTCCTGTCCTTCACTATCCCCTCACTAGCTCTCTTATACACCGTCGTCAAATCCAAGCACGGCCGATACCCCAAACCATCCGGCTGCTTCCAAAACTCACTCCCATCAGCTTCCTCTCCGACCTTCCCGCTGTTTGGCTCAACCCCAACCTCTGATTGCAAAACCCCACTCGAAATCAACGGCTGGGATTCGCTCAAAACCTGGACTTGGTGGCTGTTTTCACCGTCTGAAGCAAAACCCATGTGTGATTTTAAGTACCTATTGGAGACCAAGTCCTGGAGCTGAGTTGTGGAACATGGGTATGGAGAGTACGGGACTAAACGGTCGAGATTGAATCCCAGCTTCAGCATCCCAATAATTCCAAAGAGGAAGAGGAAGAAAAACCAGAACTTTGGGGTCCTGTAGTTGCTGAGCCAGCTCAAGCAGCTGCTGCTTTTGCTCCTTGAAGATTTCTTGGGAGAAACAAGGAGCGATTGCAGAGAAGAGGAAGACAGAGAGTTGATAATCTGAGAAGGGACTGAAATGTAAGAAAGCTTCTTGGTGGTGCTGTTGTTCTTCGACTTCGCCATTGATAGGCTGAGAAACTCTGTAATAACTCTGTCTCTTCTTCTTATTTGAAGAAAGATTTTTTTTTTATGGGTTTATTTATTTATGAGATTCCTTCACTCGCATTGACCACCCAGAGGCAGAGGGAGAGAGAGAGGGAGAGAGAGAGAGAGAGAGAGAGATGGTGAGAAACAGGCGGCGGGAACACGGAAGTCTGAGAAGAAGCGTACGCGTTAACGTTTATATTTATGAAAGAACCAAGGGGTAGGAAAGGAAAGCTCGCGGCTTCTCAAGAGGCTTCAGCTGGTTTATTTATATACAATTGGCTAAGTGGGATGTAAACTATTGAATCCTGTCCCTAACCTTGTTTAATTATTTTTTTTTTAACTTTCTGACAGGAATCTATCTAAATACATTACACATGTTTTCTGATAAAAATACATACCAATGATTGTATATACACATACAATGTCATGTATGTGTTGCCAGCTGCATCAGCAACATCAACGATATCTTCCTAACAAATGACTTTATTCAGCACAATTTGTTGAGCAACCTATTTAGAAAGTAAAAACAACTACATTCAAGAGGAATTCGAACATAGAATATCAAAATTCAAAAGTAAATAGTTTTCTTATATATATGAGCTACAAACATCCTATTGTTTTATTATGCGACTGTTTAATATGTCACATCCCGGCCCGGGCGTAGCCACCTCCCGGGCCCGCTCCACCACCATAACACGATATTGTCCGCTTTGAGCCCCGACTAAGCCCTCACGGTTTTGTTTCTGGGAACTCACGAGCAACTTTCCAGTGGGTCACCCATCATGGGAGTGCTCTAGCCCCCTTCTCGCTTAACTTCGGAGTTCCTACAGAACCCGAAGTCAGTGAGCTCCCAAAGGGCCTCGTGTTAGGTAGGGATGAGAATATACATTTAAGGATCACTCCCCTAGGCGATGTGGGATGTCACAATCCACCCCACTTAGGGGCCCGACGTCCTCGTCGGCACACACGCGGCCAGGCTTAGGCTCTGATACCAATTGTCACATCCCGGCCCGGGCACAGCCACCTCCCAAGCCCGCTCCACCACCATAGCACGATATTGTCCGCTTTGAGCCCCGACTAAGCCCTCACGGTTTTGTTTCTGGGAACTCACGAGCAACTTCCCAGTGGGTCACCCATCATGGGAGTGCTCTAGCCCCCATCTCGCTTAACTTCGGAGTTCCTACGGAACCCGAAGCCAGTGAGCTCCCAAAAGGCCTCGTGCTAGGTAGGGATGAGAATATACATTTAAGGATCACTCCCCTAGGCAATGTGGGATGTCACAATCCACCCCACTTAGGGGCCCGACGTCCTCGTCGGCACACACGCGGCCAGGCTTAGGCTCTGATACCAATTGTCACATCCCGGCCCAGGCGCAGCCACCTCCCGGGCCCGCTCCACCACCATAGCACGATATTGTCCGCTTTGGGCCCCGACTAAGCCCTCACGGTTTTGTTTCTGGGAACTCACGAGCAACTTCCCAGTGGGTCACCCATCATGGGAGTGCTCTAGCCCCTTTCTCGCTTAACTTCGGAGTTCCTACGAAACCCGAAGCCAGTGAGCTCCCAAAAGGCCTCGTGCTAGGTAGGGATGAGAATATACATTTAAGGATCACTCCCCTAGGCAATGTGGGATGTCACATAATAACCGTTTTATTTAATTTTTTTTAATTTTTTTTAATCTAAAAAGTTGATTGATAACTAATTTTAGTTTTTTTAGTTTTCAAAAATATGAAAACTAATAATTGAAACAAAGTTTGAAAACTATAAAAATAAATTTAAAAAAAAAACTTTCTATTTTCAAATGTAATTGCAAAATAAATTTTAATTTTTTTTCTACAAAATAAATTTTAATTTATAGAAATAAAAAATGATATGATTATTACACGAAGTTTGTAAAAGATTTTAGGAAAATCAAAGTGTAAACCAAATGATGTGGTTGTTGATGAATGAATTATTAATTAAGTGTCGATTAACATACTTATTTCTTATTGGTGACACATCATTTAATTTGTAAATTTAATTTTTTTAGTATTATCCTTTTATACGTGGTTAATGGTTGTACTTTTCTTTGGGTATAATGAGTACAATATTAAACACATGGTTAATTAATGGTATAAGTAGAGCAACATGGTAGTTGGGCCAACAAAATTAAGTTTCAAATTTATTTCTCTAGTTTTTTTTTTTTAGCAAATGATATTATTTGGGGAAGAGTGTGTGGATAGCCTCGTAATAGGCTAGTAAAAATATGGTTTAAATTTATTTTTAACAAGAATTAGACTTAAGACATTTCGCTTACAAATAATTTTTTGTTACTAAATTGTAGTATTAAGTCGCAGTTTTAAATTTATTTTTAAACATCTCGAGGAGAATGCATGTCGTGTTGTAATATGGCCAGCTGGCTAAATAAACAAAGTGAAAGGTGCAGTCAGCAGAGAGAGAGAGAGAGAGAGAGAGAGGGGCACCACCATGTGACTCTCTTCCCAACAGCCTGGATTATTATTGGTCTCTATGCCTAATTTCCCTCCCATATCAGACCAACAGGGAAGCTATGGACCTTAGACATACCCAACTCTCGAAGCTGCCCAACTGGCACTGCTCCGCTTTACCATGCTGGCAACCTTTTCCACGTGGCAGATAGTGACTTCTCAATTCCCCTGCCACATGGGATTTGCCTTTTTCTTATTTTTCTGTTGTTGGGATTTGATGGATTTAGATTCTACTCAGATTCAAATTGTGGAGACTTAGGCATCTTCATATTTAACTATTTAATATGTATTTTGTGATTAAAAATTATTTTTTATTTAAAATTAAATATAAATAGTATTTAATAAAAATTGACTGCACAATATACAATGAACGATTAAAATATAGAAATTTCTAAAATTCCTACAAAATTAATCCAAGAGGGTTCTATTTCGGGTTCGATCATTTTCTAGGGCCCAAAAAATTACTTAATCCCAGGTTACATGTAGAGTTGGATTTGGGACAAATAAAGAATGGATAATGGGATGTTTCTTTTGGCTGTAATCGGTTTAGGAATTCAAATCTTATATTTGAATCTAAATATGAAGCCAATCATTTCTAATTTACAGGAGACAAAATTTATATTTATTTTTTTAGTAATAAGATTCAAATTTGGTTTTCAATATAAAATTTGAGATAAATTACATTTTACCTACTAAGGTTTGGGGTCGATTTCAATTCCATACAACATCTTTAAACATTTCAATTTCATACATTTACTTATCATTTTATTTCAATTTCATACATCCGTTAGAAAATCTGTTAAGTAAACCGTTAAGTGATGACATGGCAAATACGAGATCCACATTTGTGCTGACGTGGCTGCCAAATTTATGCCACGTGGCAAAAAAAATTATGCATTTAAAATATAATAATTTATCCTATTAATAATAATAATAATAATAATAAACCCCTACTTCTTCCCCTACCCTTCCCTCTTCCTTGCAACTCAAACCCCTCATCCTATCCCACCCCACCCCACCCCCACCTCCGCCGCAACCCCCCTCCCAACTGAAAACCCCAAAAAACCCATCTTCTCCAACCCACTTCTCCTTTTCATATGCTCACTTCTCTCTTTTCAGAAACACACTCCTCCATCTTCACCTCCTCGACCTACCTTCTCCCTCTCCTTCACTCTCTTCACCTCCACCTTATCCCTAAAACCCAGCTCATTGAACGACTTGACCCATGGAAACTCCGCCGAGGCTCAGACCCTAACCATATCCGGAGATCCGTGGATTACGACACTGTGACTCTAGCGATGAACACAGTCACCAGTCCCACCGCGCGCACTGTTCGACGCACGAGCTTTGCCACACTCTGGCGCATTGCTGAGACAAGTCAAGCCTAGTAGGGGTGGGCACGGTCTGGTTCGGTCCGGTTCCACCCTCAAAACAGAACCGAAATGGAAAATTTTCAATGGTTCGGTCCGGTTCCACTTAAATGTTTACTAAAACCGTACGGTTCGGTTCATAACGGTTCCAATTCGGTTCATGCCGGTTTACGGTTCTAACCAAAATTATATATATATATATATATATATATATATATATATATATTCTAATTTTTTTTTTACTTATAATATCAAACACATATTTCAACCACAAATTTTTCACTACTAAATCTACAAGATTTGTGACCAGTTGATAGTAAGTGTGCATATAAATATAAATCAAAAGATAAAAAGGCTCATACCAAGACCAAAGTATAGATTTTAAACTAAAACTAAAGTGTACATAATGCATAACATACTGGAAAAGAATGGAGAAAAATAATGGAGGCGGAGAAAAGTGATAAAACAACAAAGGAGGGGAAGAGAGGTGAAGAAAAATATTAGGCCTATGCACATGATCTTCTTGAAAAAATGTCTTATTTATATAAAAATAATAAGAAAACAATAATTTATATTAAAAGCGGTTCGGTTCGGTTCCTCTGGTTCTTAATATTTCCAAACCGGAACCAAAACCGTTTGAAACGGTTCGATTCGGTTTTTGTTCCGGTTTTGACTTTTTTGGTCAATGCGGTTTTTTACGGTTTTTTTTTGTCACGGTTCAATTCGGTTTTCCGGTTCGGCGGTTTTTATGCCCACCCCTAAGGCCTAGGGCCAGATCGTTGACCAAGACATCGGCATTGCTCCGCTTTCCATAGCCGAAAAAAAGTACAGCGCTCAAAATCAAAAAGATTTGCCAGCTCGGCAGAGGTTCTCCAGTAATGGAAGTTCTTCATCCTTCTCGTCACTGAGAAGGTGAGAAATGAGAGATTGCTGCAGGCCATGGCGACCTGCTCCACTTGAAAACCATCTGAACGGCAGTGGTAAAGTGTCGTCCAACTGAATAAAAATTATTTTTTTGCCACCTGGCATAAATTTGGCACGTTGCACAACTATGGCAACCATGTCAGCTCTTAACGGATCAATGAATGAAAAATGTAACGGATGTACTATATTGAAATAAAATCATAGGTGAGGTATGAAAGTGAAATGTTTTGAAGATGTTGTATGAGATTGTAATAGACCCCAAACCTAAGGTGGTAAAGTGTAATTTATCCTAAAATTTGAGTTCAAGACGAACCATATAGATATTATTCATCCAAAAAAATAAGATTCGAATTTTGAGCACAATAATTTCCAATGCACGTAGTCAAAACTCAAAATTTAAGTTTTAACTCGAACGTAAAGACTTAAATCTTAAATTTCAAAATACAAGAATATAGGTTTAAGAATACAAGTCCTTGCATGGAAGAAGAAAAATAAAATTTTCAAACTCGCGACCTTTTTGGGACTCAAAAATAAGAAAATAGCTTTAAGATTTGAGTCTTTGTATTAGAAATGGTCTTATTTACCTTTTTTCCCTTCTTTTCTTTGTGATTAAGTTCTTCAAAAGTATTTTTTTTTGTGAGGTTGATTCTTGTACTTAGGGGACCAGATTGTCTAAGGCTAATCCCCTCAGACGATTATTTTAGTGGTACGAATTTAATAGTTACAACCAATTATTAAGAATGAAACTATTAGCTAGTCCACATAGAATAGGCTAGAGAGATCAAGAAAGTTATATAGAATATTGATTTGTATAAATTTGTGTGAAGAAAGGACATTATTTCATATATAAAAATTTAGTTCTTGATCAAATATTCCTCTTGTTAATGTTTGAAGAGGTTCAAAGTAAAAATCTCCCCTCCCTTATTCATATAATAAAGCTAATATGATATATTTATATTAGTAGTGAGAAAATATATTGATTTTAAATCGTCATTCATAAGATTTCTCATCATGAAGAGGAATGCCACTATTTTTATGTTAAAAGAAATATAATTTGTTTCTTTAAAAAATGGTCATAAAGACTTGTAGTTTTTAGTTTTTTTTTTTAAGTTTTTGTCAAAATAAAGACTTATAGTGTAATTTGTTAAAAACGCTAAGCCATGTGTTAAACATTTTAAGTTTGACGTTCTTCATGCACGAGCTCACGCGAGTGCATACTGTATTTTTTTAATCACGGCGTATTACGCGCGACTTACACGTTTTAAATGTATTTATATGCATAAATTGACAAAATGAAAGTCAAATATTTGAAGTAAATGAATAATCAATTAAAGCAGCTGAATCCACATAACAAAATCTGTCTATATTGAATTTACATTAAGAATAAAGAAAAATATTTAATAAACAATTGATTTCAATTATTACTAGCTCATTGTGAGGCTAAACTCACCCCCTCCTCCTTAGTGTAGATAGTATCATTTGTTCAAAACAAAAATCATTTGACAACTAATATTTTGAACGTGTTTAAAATACAGAAAATAATAGTTAATGAACAACTGATTAAATCACATTATTGATAGCCTATTGTGAGGTACTAATTATAAAAATTAAAAAAATTAAAAAATTAAAAAAACTGTACAAAAAAATTAATTATTAAAAAACACTATTAAAATGACAAAAATACCCCTACCACATTTATTATATTATTTTGAGTTGCTTTTGAAGTTTTTGGTTTGAGAAGCATTTATGTCTATTTTTTGGTGAAGCTTATGACCTAAAAAATTACTGTTCATTGGTGGGCTTGGCTTTATATATAAGATTGCAAGTATAAAAATATACGGTTTAACAGCTTTTGTGAGTGGGACATGGACGAGTGATGTCGATTATCTTACTTGTAACGATAACATGGATCTATGATTGCATGTACATTCTTAACCACTACTCAACACACATTCATCATAATTGGGTAATCCATAACAATTGTAAAATAAATGAGTGGGGGATTTTGAATGGGACAAGTCCATTCAAGGTAGGAAATATCGGAAGATAGCCGTCGTGGTGAAAAAAAATTGGATTTAAATTCTCGTGGTGAACTCCGTTAATATTCAAGTTCAAAATTAACATTTATGTCAACTCTCCGTTAACCCAAAATTAATAATCCCACCTTCCTCCATAGATTTCTTATAAAACCACAAAGTTTGTTGCGTTCAACCTCAATTTGTTAAGCGTTTTTCTCCCTGCGTCGTATTTGAATAGCTGCAACCTCAATATTTTGATTAGAAAAAGCAAAAGAGAAACCCTCCAAAGATACATCCAACAGAAGAAACCCATTTCCCTGTAAATGAATGCCACTACGTATTTTGGATTTTTGTCGCCAATTTTCTCCTCCTATCGTTTATAACTATAATATTCATCTTCGTTTCGCTTTTTGCAATCGGAAAATCACAATGTAATATGACAAATGAAGGATTTTCTTTGAAATCATTTTTTCTCAATTGGGCATATTTAGGAAATTCGCTGATTAATGGACAAAAGATCTTTGAATGGAATCGAAGCATGGATCAACGAATTCATAGCTTTGGATGAATGAGTTTTTTTCTTTCTCTTTTGGTTATGAAGGCTGAATGGGTTAATGGGGAGATGAGGAAGATGTTAATTTTAGGTTTGAATCCTAACAAAGATCACCACGAGAGTTTAAATCCGAATTTTTTCACCACAAGAGTTGTTTTCTGATTATCCTCTACTACAGGACCATTAATCTAATTTAGCCTATATCCTAATATATTGTCCTCCCTCAAACCCCCAAAACCAAAAAATAAAAGTGAAAAGCTCTTCAAATCAAACGTACAGTACAATCATGTTTTCTTGTTCATAAAGTAATTAACCTTATCCACCTTACTGATTAGTTAACAGAAATTATCAGTTAATTATGAGTGGGTGATTGGTGATTAAACAACCGAAGTGGAAAAGTACCAATCTGAAATTTCAAGCCATGACATGGACAAGTTGGAGTATTAGGAATTATGAAGTGGGGCCCACTCGCACTGTAGCAATAAGTGTCGACTCGCACTCAGATTAGCTATTCTTGGGAATTAAATTTTTTTTTAACAAATGATGTGGATTCTCATGACCCACTAATAGAGGCTATTAAATTTTAATACAATATCTATAATTATTATAACTTTTAAAAAAATTCTCTGTTTGTAGCCATTTAATCAAAATCTAACAATCTATATTAATGGGTCATGAGGATCTCCACCATTTGCTCAAGAGGGAATCCAATTCCCTATTCTTGGCCTTTGGTCAAAACTCAAAAACCTACATCCCCTCCTCGGAGGCTCCAGCTGTGCCTGCGTTGGACGTCTGTGTGGCCAATCGCCTTAAACATCTTATTCGCACGTCTTTTTCTCATACCAGATTCTAACTCTCTCCCTTTCAAGGTTCCAATGATGGCTTCTCTCCACATCCACACCAGCCACCACACTCTTATTATGTACTCTTCAAACTCACACAAAGTCTCTACTCAATGTCTCTTTCGAGGGCTTGAACATTCAAAGCTTCTTATTCGTACCATTCAAAATAGATGCATTATTGAAGGCTATTATTCAAGGCTATTCGTTAGCTCAATTTCTTTCTTTTGTCCACATTTCAGGGAGTCATATTCATAGAGAAGACAAAACTTTCTAGCAGATCTTATTACTAGTTTAGCACACTCGCCTGAGAACACCAATATCTTGAACGGGTCACAACCTTTGACAACTCATCTTGTGTTCATGTTTGATTGTCTAGGTTCTAGTTGTACTCGAGGTTTATTTATCTAATGTGATCTACTTTCTTTTTCTTATACTTGAATGGAGAAAACTCCGGTGAAGGAAAAAATGGCGCACATGCCAATAACAATTAAGAAGGGAGAGGCCAGGTTTTGAAACTATTACATTATTTACATTATTTTGAATGATGGAGAATTTCGAACATTACTTACATATTAAGTTTTTTACGTACATCATATATGCACTTTACGTGTGAGAGTGTGTTTCGAAGTGCAAGTATGTGAGTTCATCATTATAAATTTATACAAGTGCAAAATCCATTGACCATAGGGTTACAATCATGCTCAAGTTATCTCATATGCCATAATTTATAAGAACGTTGTAACTTCTTATACAAGTGCAAATCCAATGCACTAATGTCAACTGAAACGCCAATGTACTAATGCCAACTAAAACGCCATATATCTCATATGCCAATTTTTTTTTTTTTTTTTTAAGGGGTGGGGAGGGTTGAAAACTATTACAATAATTAAGCAAATGGGAGAGTTTGAAATCAGGATGCACCAGTAGAAACCCAATACCATATCTACTATAATATTGGACCACAAAACATATACTTCATTTGTCATAATTTGTGACACATTCTCACCAAGTATGACTGCATATACCAAATATGCCAATTGACTTCATCCAAAAAAAAAAAAAAAATTGCCGATTGACTTTAGTGGATCTCGATTAATTTTGTATTGTTTCAATATTGAATGATGCATTCAAAATTTTTAATTTATGAAAATTTTTCAACTAGCTAGAAGAAATTGTTTTCACTTAAATATATGTCTTATGTTCGATGTATAATAATTTAATACCTTGTGAAATACTATTGTAGTGACATAGCTTTATTATCAAAGAATTATCTCGTTATGGTATAGAATAAATGTAAATACGTGGAAGACAACAAATGCATATGATTGAATTGACATTCTTTTACAATAATACAACATTAAAATGCGAGGTATGAAGAGGAAATGCTCTTAGGATTCGCCTTTGCCTCTACGTATATCGTACTTATAGTGATGAATCGTGTCATGATTCGTGACCAGCTAGCTGCTATAGAATAATTTGTCAGCCGTCCCCTTGGTGGTCTAGGTAGTTGAGTCATATATTCTTTAGTCATACACGCCAAGCCAGCCAACTACGATTTCATCGTGCATGTAAGCTGCAGCCTGCAGGAGGGTAAATCTGAGACGTAATGGATAGATGAAAAATGCTATTGATTCATCAGTACAATAACAAATCTCCACTTGCGAAGCACTTAATTATATATGATGCATTGGCATGTGTTTTCTTGTTTTACTTTAATGTAAAGTGGACAATTTTAATTTTTAGAGCTCTTTGTTGCGGAATACCAAATACATTTCTTTTGTTCTCTTTCTTACTTTTTCGCAACACACTCTTTGTTTTTATTTTTTTTATTTTTTATTTTTGTCCAAAAACACTCTTTATTTCATTCATGGTTGTGGTTGGTAAAACAGGAGCATCGATCCATAGTTTCTGACCTACCTTTTATTTTCATAATTTTTCTTGGTCAATTTGACATATTCTCTAGCCCTCGCATGCCAAATGAGGCCAATTCCCTCATCATTTCTAAAATTATTAAATTAAAAAAATAGATATGTGTGACAAAAATAAATTGCAAGTTCCAAACATGACGGAGGTTTTGCAAACAAACAAAAATAAATTGTAAATTTAAATGACCTCAAACTCAGTGTATATATATTAGGATGAAGTGCTGATTTGATCTATGAACTATCACATAGGTCCCTGAATTATTTTTTCAGTAAAATAAGTCTCTAAATTCATTAAAAACTGCTAATTTCATCCCTACTATTATATTCAAAGCTATTTTATCTAATTTTTCGCCAACTTAAGTCATTTGATACACTTTGGAGTGTAATACCATCATTTTCTCGCCTATAGGCCTTTAACATTTCATATAAGTTGTGAATCTAACGTCTAATTTACCCTCCAAAGTGAGATCGATACACTATTTCTTTATGAAAAAATATCAATCTACCATCCAATATGTATCACATGCAAGTAACGTGACTTAAATTGATCGAAAATTGAATATAATAGCTTCAAATATAATACTAGGGATGTAATTGACATATTTTTATAATTCAATGACTGATTTTTTTTTAAATAATGATTTAGGGACCTAATTTTCACTCAGGTGATAATTCAAAGACTAAATTAGCAGTACACCCTATATATTATGTTGGTTATCTCAATTTTGTGATACTTGTTAGAATTTATTAATAAGATTTTGAGACCATTGAAAGGTTGTTCGATCCTGACATTTCTCTCTCAGCTCTCATCGACTCACCCTCCCCAAAACAAAACCCTAGGTTTCTGCAATCTTAGTCACCGGCCCCTTGATCCAGCTTAGGGTCGGCATCAGCCACTCCCCACCTTCCTCCCAACCTCTCCCCTCCCCCTTCCCGACCTTTTTCCAACCTATTCACCTCTTTTTTCCCTTTAATCCCTCCCCATTCCCAGCGCCGCCCCCTCCTTTGTGTTTCCCCATTCCTACCCTCCCCTACCCTCTCTTAGTTCCTATAGCGCCTCCCTTCCTCCTCTCCATAGCTCTTTCCCACCATTTTGTGAGTAAGTCATCCTTGGCTGTGTGCCTCTACCCAGATTTGAGCCATCCTCGTTTCAAGGTTCCTCAATTTGTAGCTAGTTTGTGGTTTGGGATTGTTTTCGTGGTTGCTGGTGGTTGGTTCCACTTCCATCAGCTTGTTTCCATGGTAATGATGCTCCCCTCAACCGATTTGGTGGTTGAGGATCCTTGCACGTTCAGATCCGGTGGACCTGTTATCTAGGCATTTAAGTCTGACGGCACCGCTGTCTTAGGTGTGGCCTTGGTTTGTGACTAGCTCATTGAGATGAGCTGACCAATGGTTCTTTCTTGGAGAAGTGTTTGATTTTGTTGCCTCACCCTATGAATGTTGTCGTCATGTGTTTGCAGTGGTTGGATGTTGTCTTCGCTTCAATGTTCTAAAAAACACCCTAGGTGGCCGCCTAGGCACCTTGGAACTGAGGCGATTTTGTGCAAAACGGCTGAAAAAATCGGGGTGGCTCTAGGCGGCTGGGTGGTTTTTTTTTTTTGAAATTTGTTTAAAGTCTAAGTTCTAATTTTACCTTGACATTTTGTTAATTTTATAGAATAGGTGTGTTGTGTACCAACTTAAATTTTGGGATGCTAAAGATAAGTATCTTACATTACTAAATTTCCTTATTTTCCTCCTATTTTCCATTTTATGTTGTTTTAAATTATGAACTTGTTGTACATGTGTCATCTTACAATACTCCTCACTATGATTATGTGGCATATATGCTTAATGTGTTTTTAAATTTTGGACTTGTTGGATACTCTTTTTGCATTTTATCATTCTTTTATTATCTTATCCATGGATTTCACACAAGTCTAATTTTTTTGTAAGTGTCAATTTACACTTATTTACAAGATATACAAGAAATTTACCTAAATCCACCTAGGCCGCCTAGGCGCTAGGCGCTAGCCCGCCGCCCGACTGGCTCCTAGCGTTTTTTAGAACCTTGCTTCACTTTATGCATTGAGTTTGTGGTCTCGTCTTTCAACAATGACTTTTGTGGTCTCGCTCTATTGTAGTGATTTTATGTGGCCTCACATTTATGCGATGACCTATGTGGTTGCCGATACAAAAATATATTGCGTCTATCGTGTTTTTGTAACAAATTTGTATTGATGACTTTTGTGGGGTTAGGACATTGTTTGTTGTAACTGTATAGGGGTTTACTATTGTTTGTTTCACTATGCAAATTTACTCCATATCAATTTCTTGGTCACTGGAGCTTACGTACCCAATGGGTAACCTATGTAATTGTTTGTGAAGTTCAATGAAATACCACTCAATCATTTTTTGTAAAAAAAAAAAAAAAAGGATTTCGACTTGGTCGTCTAATAGGCATACACACAGCGATATGAAATAAGTAGTTTTCACTTTGATTAGAGTTTTCCGTCTCCGTCTCGACAAAGATAAAAACAGAAAGACCTTTCTAAATGTGCAAACTCCAAACGTATGCTTCACCGTAAACAATTTAAGATGCAAGGTGGTGACAAATACATGTCTGAATTAAAATGATATATGGGAGTTTAAATGTAAGCATCATAGCATTATTTAAGTTTATTGTATGAGATATGCAAGCATGTTCAGTATTGTAATCTTTAGCATATATAATATCTTAAAGTAAAGAGATTGTTTCTGTTTAATCTGGACACGTTATGGTCTCTTCTTATTGATTGGACATAGAAGATAGTCGTCATATAATTTCATTCAAGGGAACAAAAAAATTATGCATTAGGATTTAGTAGTATTTCTTTTACTGATAACAAATTTGATATCTAATTACGATGTTATATTGTGTGGCTTGGACCAAATTCTCCGCTACAATATCATTCCAAATCTCCCACCTTCAATATCATTGTATGAAAAGAAAAAAAGAACAAAGAATATTATATCTATTAAAAACATATTTTTGAATCACTATTTTTATTTCTTTTCTCCTATATATACGATAATTAATTTTTCTTCTTTTTGTTCTACTATATGGTGCTGGTTATTTGACCTATATCATAAATATATTAGAATCAAGTTGTAATTGTCATTGCTTAACAACTCTAATTATATGTCCTAACCATTTTAGTTTCTATAAATAATTAAGATATCATTTGGGTGGTTATAACTAAAAGTACTATCTGTACAACCAACCCTACCTAGCTTAACTAATTTATATGAATCATCGTTTCGAAAGTGAGAGACTGAGAGACTGAGAGTAGGTGCAAAAGTCATCGCTTTCTAATAGCTGGTTGTCTCCGTGTGCTAATTAATTTGTGTCCTATGGCTTTCCTCCTGCATCTTGCCAAAGATTTAGCAATCCAATCGTCATTATCTTTCTGATGGAGCAGTACTCACCTAATTAATTAGTATAACAAAATTAATTTTATTATATTAACCAAATACGGGGGTTGTTGAGTGGTTAAGCTCATATACGAATGAGAAGTTGAACAACCAGGCTTTTAAATAAAAGGAAAATAAGAGTAGAGAAGATGTGCATAATTATTATTATTACTTCTTGACAATTACATTTCTTAGAAGTATTTAAGGAAATTGACAAGTGGAGCTGCCCCACCTTGCCATTAGAAAAAAAAAAAAAAAAAAAACTGATGAAAATGACTTAAAAGCTTTAAGTTTTAATAATAAGGACAAAATAAAGAATAAAGTAAATAGTATCAGGATTGACTTTTTAGTGTAAAAACTGTGGTTTTTCATTCAAGTGAACAGTACCTTAAGTTTTTTGTTAAAATTCCCTTGAAAAAAAAGAAGGTAAAAACCTGTACCCATTGACGCTACAAATTCAACTGTAAGCTTTACATACGATTTCATCGCTGAACAAATGTGACAATTTCTTTCTTGGAGACGAAGGTATCATAATGTTGACTTAAATGGCAGTTGCACATCAAGCATTAATCGTAGGTCGCCCTTCCCCCACCCCACGGCTACTGGGATCCCACCTGGCCATAATTTTTACACTAGGGTAAAATTGTCCCCCAGATGTCCACAGGATCAAGTTCAACACAAGGTGATCAAGGCGAGTGACTTTTCTTGTGCTTATAAGGCGGCGTGCTATTCTTCATCCACTAAACTGGCAATCGTCTCTCCATTTGTGTACGAGGAGAAAAAAAAAGTGTGATTATCAATTCTCATATGTTTTGGCAGACACGTAACTTGCAGGGCAACCAAGTTATTTCAAAAGAATAGTTTGGCACTTTTTCATACATGTGCAAAGGTTGAGAACTAACCATGTTATCCTCCATCCCAATCTTTCATTGCTCATCAAATATATATTACACTTTTTGAAGTGTAAATTTAGCAGACAAGGCGGAGGAAGTGGGGGACAGTGTTCTTGTTTGTATCAAATTATCAATACAAAAATGTGTACCAAACCTTTTGTTAGGGTAAAATTGGTTATTCCTAAACAAAACGTCTAAGTTTGTAATGTCTTACACTAGTACATGTTTTCCGTTGTAATTATTTTAGTCTAAATTTGTCTTACGTGATCTCGATCACTAAACTAGCAATCGTTTCAAAGACATCCACTCAAGTAAGTTTGGCATGCATATGCATTCACATGATATAGGTTTATGTTCAATCGGCCGTTTAGCTTTTAAGTTTAACAATTGAGATATGAGCTTTACATGTTAATTAATTTGCTACGAGTTTGTTTAGCTTAATTAAAGGCCCACATATTGGAGTCAGATGCTATGCATTTAAAACGCTATGCATTTAAAACGAGAATAAATTCAAATGTTTTTGGTTTTTTTTATCTCATCTATTTAGAGTTTTAAGTCATTTTGAAGTCTCCTACTGCAGCTTATATATAGATGGGATTACATTAGGGTTTGGCTTGCTGCTGCCGCATGCGTTTAATATACAGATTCTGCTTTTCAATTGAGGTCATATACGTGCACTGGTAAAAGAGATTTCTGCAGCATCCTTATTATGTTAGTCGGCAGCCATGCATTAGGAAGAAGAGAAAATCATATTTTCTTCATTGTTTTTTTAGAGTATTGCTGCATGCGTTAGGTTTTTTACAAGTCATCATCATATCATAATTTTTGCTGCTGCATGTATTAGAACAGGCTTTTGGGCTTTGGTTTTTGCTGCCGCAAGCATTGATATTTGTATATACTCTGTATCGCTGCATGAAATATCATTGGAGATCAAAACTACGTTAGCAGCACCAAGTGCACAGAGAGCTATTTTCATTCCAGAAAAATCAGTAGCTTTATTGCCGAGTGTTTCTAACGAGAAAGTTTATTTAATTTTTAATCACTGATTTTTCATTGTGCTTTAAATTGAGATCGATTATGAAAATGTGCCTTGTGATTTTCGTAATTGATTGTTTTTCAAAAATCATTTTATCATACATTCATTGTTTGTCCTGACTCGGGAGCCCGAAGATTTTTCTAGTAGTGGGTTTTACCTCGTTGAATCCTACATCTTGTGTGCACATTTTATTTATCGTTTTAATTGCATATGTGTAGGATAATTTGATATGTGTTGTGAATGTGAAAATTAAACTGAAAATTGAATTGAATTTTTCAGTTGGAACCTATTCACCCCTTCTAAGTTAAACTAGTACCCATCCTAGAACTTTCACCTTGAAGTTAGTCTAAATGATCAGGAGAGACGCATAAGGTAAGTTAGATTTAGTATAAGTTCAGGATTTAATTCATGCTTATATATATAATTGCATAAAAGAAAAAGAAACAACATAAAAACAAAGTGTTTGAAGAATGATTTGACAAATTAAAGAGGATAAGATACAGATGTAAATGAGTGCTAACAAGGAACCAAACCAAAGCAAATAGAGATAGCTTTGAATTGAGTAGCTAGAGGAAACAAGGCAAATGCCAAAAGGCTGATCGATCGACCCATGTTTTTTACATGTGAGTCTTGTCCCCCTCCCCATGTTCATTTATTTCATGTTCTCTTCTAGTGGCTATAATTTCTCATCCCACTTTGTTCGGCTCTTGGACACCTTTTTCGTTGCATGATAAATTTTTGTCCCTCAAAGATGTAGCAGCTTTTAATTATTTGATGTACTACTTTTGGTTCTAACTAACTTCTAAACCCATACACCACGAAAATTCATCTCATCTCTTTCATCATGGAAGGGACTTTGATCTCCTAAAGATAATTATAATACACCAAAGGGGTTAAGAAAAGTAACTCATAGGTGCATGAGAATGTAAAAATTAATTAAGCATATAAAGTTACAAATTCAAAACATAATGAAGGATCAATAGTTTGCCTATATTACAAATGAATAAGCTAATAAATGAGTGAAACCTCATTTGGTTGTCACGACTCTAGAGTTTTGATAGTTGGTAGCGTTGTCGCCCCTCAATGAATTTGGGGGACGACAACTCTATTAACCCTCAACTTTTTTCCCAAGGTTTTGGGCTTTAATCATACCTGTTGTTTTCAATTTCTAAGATTGTTGTTTTCTTGGAAAGTTATATTCTTTGAAAAATTATATTTTTGAGGGCTAAAATTATGCCTAGAGCTTTTATTAGCCCTCCGTGGTTAGAGATGACCTTAATCCTATGGTCGAATATTTTTCTTTACTTGTAAGTGAGAGGTTTTAAGTAAGAACCTAGTGGTGGCAAGTTTGAAACTAATATTCACTACTACAATATTAGTTTTAGGTGTCGGACGATCCTGGCGGTTAATAAGCCATTCTGACGGATAAAAGATATCCGACACATAATTTATTTACTGTCGGATTAAAGCTACTTTCTGTCGGATATATCCGACAGAAATTCCTGGCGGATTTAACCCTCAGTATTTTTGAATTCTTTTTTTCAAAATATTTTTAACATATTCTGGCGGTTTTTAAGTTAATGGTGGCGGTTATAACCGACAGAAATTGACTATTTTATTATTTTAGTTTCTGGCAGTTATTATTTTATTATTCTGACGGTTATAACCGACAGAAATTGACTATTATATTTTTTTTAAAATCGTAACAAATTTTTTGGGGGAAATTTAAAATTTTGGAGGAAAATTTAAAATTTTTAGAGAGAATTTTGGCGGGATATTTACCGCCATTTTGTTTCTGTCGGTTATAACCGACATTAATGAAAAGTTTATGTCGGTTTTTATTTTTTTAAAATGTTTCTGTCGGTTTTAACCGACAGTAATGAAAATTTTCAAAATAAAACCACTCCGTCTCTTCCTTGCGCTGGTGCTTCTCCCCCCTTCCTCATTTTCTCCTCTCCTCATTTCCTTCTCCTTCTATTCTCTCCTCATTTACTTCCAGTTCGAATATGGTGAAGAAGAAGGTAACACTCTCTCTTTCTCTGTGTGTGTGTGTCTCTCTCTCTCTCTCTCCCCCATCTGTCTCTTTCTCTGACTTGAAGAATTTTGTGTTGTTTATTTCAGTGGGTTGGATGTTGTTGGTGGTGGTGCTACGAGCGGATGTCATCGCTCAGAACCGTTAGCACATCATTATGGTGTTGATGTTGCAACCCAGATGTGGAGGTGGAGCATAAGAGCAGGAGGAGAGAAGAATATGGTGGAGCATAAGAGAAGGAAGGCTTCCCTGCTCTCCAGGTAACCTTTTTCTCTTCATTTTTCGTTGTTCGTCGCAAATTCCATTTGGCTTCGTTTGGTTATTGTTTCAATTAAAATATTTAGGCGTTATGAAATTTCCATAGTTCAGATCTTTTGGAATTTTCGAGAGAAGAATATGGTGGTGCTTTTCTGAAGTTTTGTAATTTGGTTACAGTGATGCAAGCATGGAGTGGTTTGATGGTAAGCTTGCATGTCTGTGCTGTTGTTGTTGTTGGGTTGCTGAAATTAGAGCTGTGAGTGTGAGGATGGTGACGATGGAGTTTATGCAGATATATTTTTTTTATTATTAATATATGTTCTGTCGGTTTTATCCGACAAGATTTCTTTTATTTATTCTTATTAATAACCCTCTGTCGGTTATAGTTGACAGAATTTCTGCCGGTTTTTGTACTTTCTGTCAGTTTTATCCGACAGCATTTCTGGCGGTTTTTGTACTTTCTGTCGGTTTTATCCGGCAGAATTTCTGGCGGTTTTAGAGTATTTTCTGTCGGAAAATTCATTTCCTGACGCAGGCAATGCCGTCTCTTATTATATCCGTCACTGCATCCATTTTCTGTCGGATTTTGCTTAAAATCCGACAGTAATATACGTTTTTTGTCGATTTTTGAACTGCCAGTTATAGATAATTTTGTAGTAGTGATTTCTCCACCCCTTAGTGTGTATATATCACTGTATACAAAATTATTAAATAATGTACGTGCAAGGATCAATGTTTTAGATAGATGTAGTATTTCCTACAAGATAGAGGGGAAAAAAAAGGAGATTCCATATGTTAACCTAGCTGGGCCTTGTTTGTTGGCACCTTAGATGTGCAATATGGCCGATTGAATAGGTTTCCATTTTTGGTAATAGTAGGGGTGGAATCCCAAACGTCACTACTAACTAGAAATCAACCTGTACTAGACCTAACAAAGAAGCAGCTTTATCATCAAATGCTAGTCGACCTTTATCTACTGATTGAGTTTCGATCGAGTAAGCAAGGAGGGTGGACAGGTCAAAAGATCCGGCACGCTTGACCAATTTTAGCGCAAGTATGGGTGGTTCCTTCGTATATGATTGATTTGCTATAAAGGCAACACAACGATACAGTTGCCTCTTGGTTATTGAATTCCTTGAATCAGGAGCTTGTTGTATTGCTATACAGTACACTAGTTGAAGTTTGGGCTGATCTAAAGGACTGGTTTCACGAGGTAATAATTGACGAATATTTTATATTCAACGTGTGATCAATTATTGAACATGTCAATAAATTCTCTCGTAATGCCAATGTTTTCCTAAACAAGAAAAAAAAAGTTGAATGTAAACAGGAGCAGCAATCAGTTTCTTAAATAGTATAGGACTCAAGAACAAAAAAGTTGAATGTAAACAGGAGCAGCAATCAGTTTCTTAAATAGAACATGACTCAAGAACATAGTGATACAGTTTCTGATGGGTCTCGATGCTATATGTGACCAGACCTTATTGATGCAAAGAGAATAAACATAATATTCTGTCACGTAGATGGAGGGAGTTTGGTATTCAAGTAATGCGTTATCGAAATACTCTTATAACCTTATTCCACACTCTTGCACCATCAATCATTTGAGGAGGAACATCTTAAACCAATATGCAGAGTACTTGAGGTACCTTTTCATTTTATTTTTGTAGTCAATATAAGTCAACCCAAATCGAACAGTGTAGCCTGAGTCCCATTCATACACATCCAGAAGTGCCCATGCAAAGTATCCCTTCACCTTAACGCCCTCCCTGCACACGTATTGAATTAAACTTCAACTCAATATCAAAATTTGAATTGATTTGCAATGCATATATTATATGTGTGTTTTGCATTTTTGATTAGTTAAATGTAGTTGACACCGTATCCGTAAATCCTTTGTACTCACTTGATGGCTTTCGAAAGATATTGAAGATGTTGATAATGGTATCTAATCCAGGTACTATCCTTGAGGGCAGTCTTGATAGGCAGGGAGTTATTATTTGCCTCGCCAACACCTACAAAACATCAAAGTTTAACATTTCAAATTCATATAATACATATAGCATCAATTATGCGAAATAATTCATATGTATACAATACCATTTTCGGTAATGTAAATCTCCGGGTTATTGTAATTTTCCTTTATATGCAGCATAAGCTCTCGAATTCCCTTTGGGTAGATGTGCAACCAGCTCAAAGCAGTCTGCAAAAACAAAAGCAGGCTTAAATGTGTGTGTGTGTGTGCGTGCGTGCGCGCGCGCGCGCGTGAGAGAGAGAGAGAGAGAGAGAGAGAGAGAGAGAGAGAGAGAGAGAGAGAGAGAGAGAGTACCGGTGTGCCCAAAGGAGCCCCATTTTTCTCCGCTGCATGTGCATGGCAGAAGAGCAAATTAGCAGAAGAGACACGCACATATTTGAGTTATATATAAATATGTATATATACATATATATATATATATATATATATATGTCAAATTTTGTATAAAGTAAATGAGGATGGATTAATATTAATATATATGAGTTGAGCATGCATATAGCTTTGGCATTACTTACTAGAGAGAGGGGTATTCATGTCTCCAAAGAAACTTTGGTTAATAGTTGTAACAGTGGAGAGTGAGGACGCATCTGCATAAGTACTCGTGTAATAATTGACACCAAGGAAATCCAGGGATCCTTTAAGAAGCTTTGATTCTGCTTTGCTGAATTTAGGCAACCGATTTCCCACCGCAGACCTCATAGTTTTGGGATACTCACTGAATGTAACAGGATGCGCAAACCTACGTAAAAATTCATTTATTTTATTTTATTTTTATAATTCAAATGCAACGATGCTAGCTACCTAACTAATTTAAATTAATTTTGATTGGAGATTTAGAAATTTGGTTATTTGCTCACCAGCCGAAAATAAAATCAAGAGATTTAGAGGCCGCCCTCTTACTTGCAGCTGTTTCAGATTTTGCTACATACCAGAATGTCACAACCGTAATCCCAATTTGTCCCTTCTGAGAGGCCTGCATATATATAACTCAAGTTTAAAGCAACTTTAGTTCATACTTTTTCTTTGGGCAGTTTTTTTATTTTTTATTTTATTTAACAAACAATATTATCTATATTAAGGGGTGGCAGAATGGGCTAGCAATAATGTGGTTCAAATTCGTTTTTAGTGAGAATCGAACTTAAAACCTCTAACTTATAAGTGAAGAGAAAATATTTTTTTGGGAAGTATAATTAAGGAGCCTAAGTGTTTTGCTATAGATAAGATCATCCCCAAGTTTATGTTGGAGACACAAAAATGAGAACTATCCAAGAGTGAAAATGATGACCTATGAGAAAAACAAAGAGATGCGGATGAGATACGCGAGGACTAAATGAAAAAACACCACCTATCTGTCAAACGAAATGGGCCACGGACCCTTTTCTTTTTCTTTTCTCTAAGAATTCCCTTTTGGTTCGGTACCATTTAAAATACACTATGATAGCTCACAATTACATTTTAAGGCTACATAATTATGATAAGGTTAAGTTAATGACAAAGAATGATGTGATTATTACTATAATAAGGTTACATACATTGTGGACATTCTATTACATTATCAAGGTATGTTTTTGTACTTCAAAGTGGTTGAATTACGAAATTAACGTTTATTATTATACCAATGAAGTACTATTACAGTATAGACATATATTATTACTAGAGATTAATGTTATGAACTTACACAAGATTTACAACATGATGTCAACATACAAAATCTAAGGTAAGGTTACACCATGATCGTTCAAATTTACATTCTAAGATTACATAATTATCTTAACATTACTTTTAATTAGACAAAATGACGTTGGTATTATTATACCAAGGTTTCTCTTTACAGTATTGTTCGTCAGGTTACTTCAAATTTACACTCCAAGTTAGGTTACATAATTATCTTCACGTTATGTTGAATTACACCAAATGACATTGGTATTACTATACTAAGGTTGCACTTTATGGTGTGAATGTTAGATTACACTGTTAAAAACTTAAGATAGTACATTATAGTTGGACGTTATTGCATCACAGTTTAATGTTCAAATTAAATGGTACTGAATACTTTATTAAGGTACCGTAGACGGACCCTTTTAAAATAAAAACTCTGGAATATTTCATATGAAATAGCCGGGAAATAATGTAGCCATGCACTATTTTAAAACAAATAAAAACATGATAGGAAAATGAGGCAGATTTACTTAATGTACCAACCTGATACTTGTGCCTGTATATCTTCACAGCGTGAGCATGCGCAAGTAGTAGATGATGACCAACAATGTAAGGCTCAGTGGCAGAGTTACCAGCAGTGCAATTTCCGACGTAGTTTGAACATCGACCGGGTGCATAAGTACCGCCATTGTATCCATTAACACAATATGTAAAAGGCTCGTTCAATGTCACCCAATGCTTAATTCGATCCCCAAATGTTTTGAAAAAAAAATTGGCATAATCTTGAAAATCATTCCTGTTAATGATCAAATGATCGATATTCTCATTTACAACTTTATCATCAGGATAGATAAAATTTTGGTTAATTATTTGTATCCTTCAGTTCAATATACTTACACAATCTTAGGGCTTAAAAATCCACCGTACTCATCTTCAAGTGCTTGTGGTGTATCCCAGTGGAAAAGAGTTACAAAAGGCACAATTCCTGTTTACATGGGAGAGCAGGGATTAGCCAAAGATCTTGGGAGGACTGAATTGTGAATTGTCGCACTTAAAAAAAAAAGTAAAAACCTGTACCCATTGACGCTACAAATTCAACTGTAATCTTTACATACGATTTCATCGCTGAACAAATGTGACAATTTCTTTCTTGGAGACGAAGGTATCATAATGTTGACTTAAATGGCAGTTGCACATCAAGCATTAGTCGTAGGTCGCCCTTCCCCCAACCCACCGCTATTGGGATCCCACCTGGCCATAATTTTTACACTAGGGTAACATTGTCCCTCAGATGTCCACAGGATCAAGTTCAACACAAGGCGATCAAGGCGAGTGACTTTTCGTGTGCTTATAAGGCGGCGTGCTATTCTTCATCCACTAAACTGGCAATCGTCTCTCCATTTGTGTACGAGGAGAAAAAAAATGTGTGATTATCAATTCTCATATGTTTTGGCAGACACGTAACTTGCAGGGCAACCAAGTTATTTCAAAAGAATAGTTTGGCACTTTTTCATACATGTGCAAAGGTTGAGAACTAACCATGTTATCCTCCATCCCAATCTTTCATTGCTCATCAAATATATATTACACTTTTTGAAGTGTAAATTTAGCAGACAAGGCGGGGGAAGTGGGGGACAGTGTTCTTGTTTGTATCAAATTATCAATACAAAAATGTGTACCAAACCTTTTGTTAGGGTAAAATTGGTTATTCCTAAACAAAACGCCTAAGTTTTATTTGAAGTCAGATGCTATGCATTTAAAACGAGAATAAATTCAAAAGTTTTTGTTTTTATTTTTATCTCATCTATTTAGAGTTTTAAGTCATTTTGAAGTCTCCTACTGCAGCTTATATATAGATGGGATTACATTAGGGTTTGGCTTGCTGCTGCCGCATGCGTTTAATATACAGATTCTGCTTTTCAATTGAGGTCATATACGTGCAATGGTAAAAGAGATTTTTGCAGCATCCTTATTATGTTAGTCGGCAGCCATGCATTAGGAAGAAGAGAAAATCATATTTTCTTCATTGTTTTTTTAGAGTATTGCTGCATGCGTTAGGTTTTTTTACAAGTCATCATCATATCATAATTTTTGCTGCTGCATGTATTAGAACAGGCTTTTGGGCTTTGGTTTTTGCTGCCGTAAGCATTGATATTTGTATATACTCTATATCGCTGCATGAAATATCATTGGAGATCAAAACTACGTTAGCAGCACCAAGTGCACAGAGAGCTATTTTCATTCCAGAAAAATCAGTAGCTTTATTGCCGAGTGTTTCTAACGAGAAAGTTTATTTAGTTTTTATTCACTGATTTTTCATTGTGCTTTAAATTGAGATCGATTATGAAAATGTGCCTTGTGATTTTCGTAATTGATTGTTTTTCAAAAATTATTTTATCATACATTCATTGTTTGTCCTGACTCGGAAGCCCGAAGATTTTCCCAGTAGTGGGTTTTACCTCGTTGAATCCTACATCTTGTGTGCACATTTTATTTATCGTTTTAATTGCATATGTGTAGGATAATTTGATATGTGTTGTGAATGTGAAAATTAAACTGAAAATTGAATTGAATTTTTTAGTTGGAACCTATTCACCCCTTCTAAGTTAAACTAGTACCCATCCTAGAACTTTCACCTTGAAGTTAGTCTAAATGATCACGAGAGACGCATAAGGTAAGTTAGATTTAGTATAAGTTCAGGATTTAATTCATGCTTATATATAATTACGTAAAAGAAAAAGAAACAACATAAAAACAAAGTGTTTGAAGAATGATTTGACAAATTAAAGAGGATAAGATACAGATGTAAATGAGTGCTAACAAGAAACCAAACCAAAGCAAATAGAGATAACTTTGAATTGAGTAGCTAGAGGAAACAAGGCAAATGCCAAAAGGCTGATCGATCGACCCATGTTTTTCACATGTGAGTCTTGTCCCCCTCCCCATGTTCATTTATTTCATGTTCTCTTCTAGTGGCTATAATTTCTCATCCCATTTTGTTCGGCTCTTGGACACTTTTTTCGTTGCATGATAAATTTTTGTCCCTCAAAGATGTAGCAGCTTTTAATTATTTGATGTACTACTTTTGGTTCTAACTAACTTCTAAACCCATACACCACGAAAATTCATCTCATCTCTTTCATCATGGAAGGGACTTTGATCTCCTAAAGATAATTACAATACACCAAAGGGGTTAAGAAAAGTAACTCATAGGTGCATGAGAATGTAAAAATTAATTAAGCATATAAAGTTACAAATTCAAAACATAATGAAGGATCAATAGTTTGCCTATATTACAAATGAATAAGCTAATAAATGAGTGAAACCTCATCTAGTTGTCACGACTCTAGAGTTTTGAAGGTCGGTAGCGTTGTCGCCCCTCAATTTTAGCTCTAGAATTTGGGGGACGACAACTCTATTAACCCTCAACTTTTTTCCCAAGAAGAAAAAAGTTGAATGTAAACAGGAGCAGCAATCAGTTTCTTAAATAGAACAGGACTCAAGAACAAAGTGATACAGTTTCTGATGGGTCTCGATGCTATATGTGACCAGACCTTATTGATGCAAAGAGAATAAACATAATATTCTGTCACGTAGATGGAGGGAGTTTGGTCTTCAAGTAATGCGTTATCGAAATACTCTTATAACCTTATTCCACACTCTTGCACCATCAATCATTTGAGGAGGAACATCTTAAACCAATATGCAGAGTACTTGAGGTACCTTTTCATTTTATTTTTGTAGTCAACATAAGTCAGCCCAAATCGAACAGTGTAGCCTGAGTCCCATTCATACACATCCAGAAGTGCCCATGCAAAGTATCCCTTCACCTTAACGCCCTCCCTGCACACGTATTGAATTAAACTTCAACTCCATATCAAAATTTGAATTGATTTGCAATGTATATATTATATGTGTGTTTTGCTTTTTTGATTAGTTAAATGTAGTTGACACCGTATCCGTAAATCCTTTGTACTGACTTGATGGCTTTCGAAAGATATTGAAGATGTTGATAATGGTATCTAATCCTGGTACTATCCTTGAGGGCAGTCTTGATAGGCAGGGAGTTATTATTTGCCTCGCCAACACCTACAAAACATAAAGTTTAACATTTCAAATTCATATAATACATATAGCATCAATTATGCGAAATAATTCATATGTATACAATACCATTTTCGGTAATGTAAATCTCCGGGTTATTGTAATTTGGGGTTTTTGAACTTTAATCCTTCAAGTAGATTAAAATTTAAAAAAAACCTGGTGTTAGATTGAATATTGATTTTTAGTCCCTAATGTGTCCTTAATTCAAAATAATTAATGTGTATTTTATTTAATATCTCCCATTAAATATTTAAATTTATTAATACATAAATTTTAATTTATTTTTTGACTAAAAAAGAGTTTTTTAATTTATTAATTTTATTTAACATTCTTCAAACTTGAAATACTCAATTAATGTACCTAAATGTTAGTACCGAAATATGTGTACCGAAATATATTATATTGAACTAATATATTTAAATGTTAGTACCGAAATGTATTAATATTAAATTAATGTACCTAAATGTGTATACCGAAATGTATTAATATTAAATTAATGTACCTAAATGTGTATACCGAAATGTATGCACCGAAATGTGTGTACCTAAATATGTGCGCCGAAATGTATATACCTAAATATATGCACCGAAATGTATGTATCTAAATATATGCACCGAAATGTATGTACCTAAATATATGCACTGAAATGTATTAATATTTAATTAATGTACCTAAATGTGTGTACCGAAATGTATGCACCGAAATGTATGCACCGAAATGTGTGTACCGAAATGTATGCACCGAAATGTGTGTACCGAAATGTATGCACCGAAATGTTAGTACCAAAATGTGTATACCTAAATGTATGCACCGAAATGTATTATAATGAATTTAATATACCTAAATGAAGAAGTTACAGTACATCGAAATATATTGTATAACAAAAATTAGTTTATCTAAATGTTCACAACAAAAATATATTACAATGAATGAAATGAAAATAAAAATTATAATGAAATAAAATTAATACATTAAAAATTAGAAAAGATAAAGATAAATAATTAAAAAATCAAAATATAATTAATAAATGAGGTTATTAATGTATCAAGGGACTAAAATTAGATTTTGATCTTACTCATGATTTTAATCAAAAAGTAATCTTTGCCAAGGACTAAAATGAAGTTTTCTATTGTAATTTTCCATTATATGCAGCATAAGCTCTCAAATTCCCTTTGGGTAGATGTGCAGCCAGCTCAAAGCAGTCTGCAAAAACAAAAGCAGGCTTAAATTTGTGTGTTTGTGTGTGTGTGTGTGTGTGTGAGAGAGAGAGAGAGAGAGAGAGAGAGAGAGAGAGAGAGAGAGAACCGGTGTGCCCAAAGGAACCCCATTTTTCTCCGCTGCATGTGCATGGCAGAAGAGCAAATTAGCAGAAGAGAGACACGCACATATTTGAGTTATATATAAATGTATATATACATATATATATGTCAAATTTTGTATAAAGTAAATGAGGATGGATTAATATTAATATATATGAGTTGAGCATGCATATAGCTTTAGCACTACTTGCTAGAGAGAGCGGTATTCATGTCTCCAAAGAAACTTTGGTTAACAGTTGTAACAGTGGAGAGTGAGGACGCATCTGCATAAGTACTCATGTAATAATTGACACCAAGGAAATTCAGGGATCCTTTAAGAAGCTTTGATTCTGCTCTGCTGAATTTAGGCAACCGATTTCCCACCGCAGACCTCGTAGTTTTGGGATACTCACCGAATGTAACAGGCTGAACAAACCTACGTAAAAATTCATTTATTTTATTTTATTTTTATAATTCAAATGCAACGATGCTAGCTACCTAACTAATTTAAATTAATTTTGATTGGAGATTTAGAAATTTGGTTATTTGCTAACCAGCCGAAAATAAAATCAAGAGACTTAGAGGCCGCCCTCTTACTTGCAGCTGTTTCAGATTTTGCTACATACCAGAATGTCACAACCGTAATCCCAATTTGTCCTATCTGAGAGGCCTGCATATATATAACTCAAGTTTAAAGCAACTTTAGTGTCATACTTTTTCTTTGGACAGTTTTATTTTATTTATTTATTTTTATTTAACAAACGATATTATTTATATTAAGAGATGGATGAGTAAGCTAGTAATAATGTGATTCAAATTCGCTTTTAGTGAAAATTGAACTTAAAACTTCTAACTTATAAGTAAAAAGAAAATATTTTTTGGGAAGTGTAATTAAGGAGCCTAAGTGTTTTGCTATAGATAAGATCATTCCCAAATTTATTTTGGAGACACAAAAATGAGAACTATCCAAAGAGTGAAAATGATGACCTATGAGAAAAACAAACAGATGCGGATGAAAGACGCGAGGACGAAATGAAAAAACACCACCTATCTATCAAACGAAATGGGCCAGAGACCCTTTTCTTTTTCTTTTCTCTAAGAATTCACTTTTGGTTTGGTACCATTTAAGATACACTATGATAGCTCACAATTACATTTTAAGGCTACATAATTATGGTAAGGTTAAGTTAATGACAAAGAATGATGTGATTATTACTATAATAAGGTTACATACATTGTGGACATTCTATAACATTATCAAGGTAGGTTTTTGTACTTCAAAGTGTTTGAATTACGAAATTAACGTTTATTATTATACCAATGAAGTACTATTGCAGTATAGAATGACCAATACTCTTTCTATTTTCAAAAGAATGACCAATACTCTTTTATAGTAATATGGTGGAGAATGGTTTTTGATTGAATGACGGAGATTGATCTAGCTGATGAAAGTTATTAGAAGAGTATGTTAGAAGGTCATACAGTTGGTTATTTTGTTGGCTTGAGAACTTTGTTGCTCACTGTTTTGTGAGTATAAATTGTAAGCTCTCCCTCTCATTTTCTGTAGTATGTTCAACTCATGAATATCAATGCAAGCTTTCATTCCTTTCTAAATCTTAAACTTAATCTTTATCTTCTCTGTTTCACTGTAATTAATATGCATAGTTTCATAACTTTTTCAATGTAGTTAATAATTTAGTCAAATTTTGAGCAGTATAATGGAAATCCATAGATGCATCTATAATCTTACTAGGTAGTGTTCTTGACCATGAGAAAGAAAATCTGAAGGAGTCAAAGCCGATCTTTTTTATCAATTTTATGTCCTCCTGCGTGTGAAGATGGCATTCAATTAATCCAAACACAATTAATATTTTGTTTTTCAATTAGGTAAAGTATAACTAACAGTCTAAAATTACACAAAACTAACTTAATTATGGGTTACATAACAAACTCATACCTAATCTTTTGAACATTGCAATATCATACATCAGCATACGAATTCGTTGTAATGTCACACCTCCTTTAAGTATTCTGTTAAATTGATCATAGTTAAGTGATGACGTGCCAAATATAAGGCCCATATTTTTGCTCATGTGGATGCCAAATATGTGCCACGTAGACAAAAAACAAAATAAAAAGTATTAATTGATTAAAAATTAGATTTTAATTTGAATAAATTTATATTTAAATAAATAACGTTATTCATTTGATATTTAATTTAAAATTTTCAGAAAAGAAAATTGAAAAAAGAAAATCCTATTTACCTATCTTCCCTGTACCATCTCTCTTCCAGTCTTCACCTCGCCTCAACCCCACATCGCTACCTCTTTTCCCTCTCCTTCTCTTCCATGTGGGATTGACAGTATCTTTGTTTTATTCATGGTGATGCACGGTGCAACGAATGTGCTTCCATGTTCTAGTTTAAAATAAAATAAAAATAAAAAACTCCAAAAAAGATAAACCCAGCAGCAACACAAGGTTCCCCAAAATCCAGTCGGCAGCTTCCCACGCCGACGGCGCGAGAAGGAGAATAAGAGAGACAAAGAGGAATAGGAGAATTTTTGTCTTGGAAAATTCGACGGCGGCATAAGGTGGAGAGGGATGGGATTTGATCGGGAAAGATGGGGTCGGCTGAGGTTGAAGACGCGCAAAGGAGGGAGAGATAAGACAAGAAAATGTCGATTTAGACGAGCAAGGCGGCAGAGACGCCGAAAGATATGGTGAGTTTAAGGCAGATCGAGTTGATGGGTGATGTGCAAAGTGTTTGGGCGAAGATTGGAGACGGATCCTCGGACCTCAGCATAGTTCCTAAGAGATTGGCACTTCGATGTGTAGTTGGTCTTGCTTGTTGACGTGCTACAAGAAGATGACGAAGTTAGTTTTGAAAGGTGCATTTGTGGGGCCTTAGGTGTAGGTCTTGAGGCTCGCAATCAAAATTAACTGAGTGCTAGACATGCCACTACTATCTCAGTATAGTAGATGTAGAATAAGTGTGTTTAAGTCGATTACTTGCACCCCAAATTACTCGGACTTCTTGTTATCAAAGAATTGTCATGGATGGGTTAAATCCATATTAAGTTTTTTTCTTACCTTGTGGCCAAGGACTTTTAGTTCATGATCTTGTATGCTTGAAGGAAGGGCGTTCAGGACCTTTTAAGTCATTTGTTTGGCCCTAGATTGCTTTTAATGATAACATATCTATTAAACTAACCAGATCCAGATGCAAATGGAACTCTTAAAGTAGGAAAACTGGTTGAAATAACTTGAATACATACTGGAGATTGCATTAAGCAATAGATCTACTAATTTGGAAAAACAAACAAAGAGCTTCAGGCAAGATTTCACCTTGTCTAGTAAGGTTGAACTTCTTGCAGGCACTTCTCTTTGTAATTACAGGGGTTTATACGCTAAAAAAGGATGGATGGTAAACAAGTTTACATGAGGGAATTGATACTACGATACTAGAAGGTAGCAGAGCTTTAAACTACATAAAGATAGGCTTTCTAAGGAAGACTATTGCTAAAAAAATCTGAGATCTGGGTTGATTATAGCTTCTGGATGCAAATCTGGCTTGAGAGCATAGTTTGTATGTTTGTTTGTTTGATTGGTTGAGTGTCCTTGTCTCTGGGGCCTCTTCTTCTTTTTTATAGGCAAATTAGCCCGACTGCAGTAACATTGCTCTTGCCCGAAAGCCCTTGGAGGGTAGTGAGTCATCAGCTTTTTTACTTGAGTGGCACTGGAAAGTACTTTTTGGCTGGTAGTAGGTTGGTCTCCATCACTTGTCACTTCCACAATGGACACATGCCCTTTTCCTTGGCTGATAAGGCTTTAATTTGCTTATGGGCTTGATGTTGGGCTTCGGGCAAGTCCCCTTTTAATTTGGCACCCTTGGGTTTTCCTTCATCTAAGTCCAATGTTCAAATATTAACTCAAACAGTGCCCCCTTTAATCATTGTTGAGTTTGCAACCCAAGACGCTAATAATGACTAAATAGCCATCGTATGCACTTCCTCGGTATTTGCACCATTTAAAACAGCCGTTGTTAACTAAACCTTTACACTAACCCACGAATTCCATCGTTAATGAACTATTCACTACATAATCCTCACTTAAACCCCTCGGCCAAATACCTTAGCCATTTCAAATCTTCAAATTTCCAAACTTTCCAAAACTCTCAAAGCCTTCAGAACTTCCTGAATTTTCTTGCTCTCAGTTCCTGCTTCCTAATCTCGATTTCCTTCTCAATTCTCTTCCAAAATCTTTCAATGGCCCCTAAGACTATTTAACCTTCCTATAAGACTGGAGAGGGCATCGCCACTATACGCCGTCTTCTCAATGGCTTTCATTACCCTCGGGCTGGCCTGTAGACTTTTCTTTTCTTCGAGGAGGGAGTGGTGCACTCTCTAGGACCTGCATAGACTACCCAGGTCGTAATTGCTATAGAGAGTAGCATGCCTAAGGATAAATGGTTCACCCCGAACCCATTTCTGGCCAAGGCTGGCATTTCTTCTTCGAAATGGTTTACCCATCGTCAAGGATTCCCTTTGATGAATGATGAGGCTTGGGTGCAGTGGATCAATGAGCTTGAGCCTATTTTCAAGCAGAAGTGGATGAACAACGGCATATATGAACTGATCATGTTCTCGAAGACCACTGTCATTGCCAAGCTCGAGCTATTGACAATTGCACTCATCTTCTGGAACTCGGGCACCAATACCTTTAGCTTCAAGATGGGCCCCATGTCCCTTACCATTCTCGACATAGCGCATGTCTTCGAGCTAAGACCCTCAGGCAGGTTTATAGATGTCACCCACGACTGGGTGATGTGATATGAACAAGCACTCAAATTAAACCCTCTTGTTGACAGTTGTAGTAAAGATGCAAGTAGGGATCGTTCTAGGTCGGGGATTATGAGGGATTGCTAATCTACACTAAACTAACTTTAAAACACTAAATAAGACTCAAAGACACAAAACTAGGCTGAAAACACAAAACTAAACTCAAATAACTCAAAACAAACTAAAATGACTCAAAACAGCTCAAAACAATCAAATTGACTCAAATTAGACATTAGGGACTGATTTGGACGAAAAATAACTCAAAGGACTAACTAAACACAAACTTAGACAGATTCT
Source organism: Crataegus laevigata (assembly GCA_963580275.1). Taxonomy (NCBI): domain Eukaryota; kingdom Viridiplantae; phylum Streptophyta; class Magnoliopsida; order Rosales; family Rosaceae; genus Crataegus; species Crataegus laevigata. The sequence goes on along the minus strand of OY756947.1, from coordinate 699,792 downwards.
AACTAAATTGACACTACTTAACAATGGGGGATTTGTTTTACACGAATATCAAATCTAAAACTAAATAGATTGCAGAATGTAAACAAGGCATGAATTTTGGGGTAAATCAATGGATGAATGGCTAGCTAGAGGGTTCTTCTCCACACATGACACACTTGCAACACAAAATCGATTTCCAATTGTTCTTTCAATAAATCATGAACCGTAACACCCCAGATTAACCGTGAACAACACTAATTAACCCTCAAGTTTTTCTTATATCATTGAACTGGACGGGTAATGCATCGGCAATCCAAATTATTCTCCAAAAGTTCCCTACATGATCAGCATAATAGAGATACAATCAGAGATCATTAAGCTTTGTGAAAACTATAAGCATTGACAAGACATTCGTAACTATGAACAGCATGATACTCCTACCAGGAATTCACTTAACGCGATTGTGACTAGCAACCTCCACTACTCATGAATATAAGTTCATAACGATTAGGTGAAACTCCCTTATATTCTAGCATCAAATTCATGCATGCAAACTAAGTATGCATCCTTAATCGACATATTAGAATAAGTTTTGACTAAAACAGTTAAGCAAATTGAATTCACAACTTATGAAATCACAACTGAAGGTAATCAATTCATAATGAAAATATGTTCATGGCTTTGAAATTCCTCCTAGCCAAAAGGGATTTAGTTCCTCATGTTCGCAAAACAAAGATAAACAAATTTAGACATTGAAAACAAAAGAATGAAAACACTTAAACGCTCCAGCAATCCAATTTGAACAACAAGCACGTCCAAGGGCTTTACTCATCCTTCTTTGCTGCGACACAAGGGTTTGATGAAGGTTTGAAAGATTATTTGTATGGAAGAGTGGGTGTGAAGGTGTATGGTTATGGTTAGGATAGAAAAGTGGTGTGGCAACGGTTGAATAGGTTGAGAGAATGTGTGTAAGGGTGGTAGGGGATGGATAGGTGAGTAGGTGGATGGAATGGCTGTGTAGAGAATGTCCAGAAGAATGAATGGTGCGGCAAAATGGTGTTTATATAGGGTAGAACTTAGCAAGAGAAAGTGAAAGGTTTAAAAGACTATTTTGTCCCATAATTGAATTAGTAAGTAAGGGTCAGAAATTAACTCAAAACAAGCAAGTAAAGTGCAGCAAGAATTAGGAAAGAATTAAATATCAGAAAACACAAGGAAAAAGGAAGGTATTGGTGTGGCAAGAATGTTTTAGAGAAGGAGATAGTGGTTTAAGGCAGAAAATGGGAAAAGATTATCCCCCCTTGTGTGGCAAGCTTTAGGACTAAAAAAGGAATGTAATTTGGTTCAAAAAATAGGTAAGGAGTAAGGATAGGTGCGGCTGGGTTGTAGAAGAAAAGGGAATGTGGGTCAAAACACAAAATAGGCAAGTGAAGGAATCCTCTTGCACGACAAGGAAGGGGAAAAAGGGTAAAAGATGATGTGTTTGTGCAGATTTGGTGCGGCAAGGACTTTAGGGAATGTTCAAGGCTTCTAGAACATGTAATTTAGCAACCTAACATGTTTTAGAAACTCCTTTGTAGCTGGAACTTAGGTGACTTAGGATTAGGAAAGTTAAAAGCCAAAAATAGAAACTTGGGTTTCCAATTCTGAACTCTTTGTTCTTCATTTGTCGTGAATTCATTTCTTCATTTCTTCACTCAATCCTAGCCTCATTTGGTCTTCAATTTCGTCCATCTACTTAGCTCCAAGCATGTGTAATCCATTTAATGCTCAAAACTGCTCCAAAATGCACCAAAATGCATTTCCTTGCCACATTAGCACTTTAGACCTACAAACACACGAAAATAACTTAAAATACTAAAATAACTAAGTACTAACAACGTAAATGCAATGAAACAAGCTAACTAAGTGATGTAAATATGCTCCTATCACTAGGCACCTCATTCTCGCTCGACCGCTGAGAGCTTGGGTAGCTCTGCTCCCATAACTTAGCTGGAGTACAATTTGGCCACATTCAAGAGTTATAGGACCTCCTTCATGGGTTTTATCCCGTTTATTAAAAAGACCTTTGAACCTTCTTCCTCCAACCCTAACAGAGATCAGGAGCAGATGTACTTCTTGCTGTACTGGTTCAACAAGCATGTCTTCCTTAACAAGTCCAAGGGAGTGAAAGTCGAGTGGATCCCCCTGGTGGAAGCTTTGCATAATTTTGACGATATGGCAACGGGCCCTTTTCTTCTCTCTCATCTCTTCCACCTCCTCTTCGGGATGACTCGGAGAGAGCCATTTGAAACCAATCTCAATGAGCCAACCTGGATGGTCCAATTGTGGCTTCAATGGTATTTCCCCAAGCTTTGGGCACCTAATCTTGAATTTCCTAAAGGAGTATCCCCTGCCTAAATTCTAGTTGAGGCATCACCCACCAACCATTCCACCTTTTCCTGCCTCTACTTCTTTAGAGTCTATAGGACTCGGGCAGATTTGGAATGGGGGGCCTTCGTGCTTAGGAGATACCCTTGGTTATCCAATCAAGCCTTTCAAGGTGCCCTCGGAGAACACGCTAGTCTCTTTTGCAGATAGAAATTCATAAGTTGTATCCAGACAAGGGACTTAGCTTGGGGTGTGAGGAACGATCGCTACGAATGCGTGCTGGAATTTTATCAACCGAACTTCTGCAACCGGCAGTTAGGCTTCAGGCAAACTATTCTAATCCCCTTCTTTGACTCTGTACATTGTGGCATTCCATACCACCTTCGATATCCTCAAGAAGTCACTTTTCGAGTTGCCCGACGCAGTCTTGAAGTCATGAGCAAGGTTGCCAAAAAGTCTGTAGCTCTTAAATTTGAATGTACCTCAACCTTTTCTTCCTGGTGGGAAACAAAGTGGATCAAGAAGTACGGAAGAAATCTACGTGAAGCCCATGACTGCCTTTTCAAGCAACTCTCTATCAAGTTTTATCCTAGCTCAGTCGAGTTAAAGAATTGGAAGGAGATGATTCACTAGAGAACTGGAAGGAGATGATTCACCACAAGAACCAGTTCATTTTAATAGGTATTTATGATTTTCTTTAACTTGTACTTATAACATTTATGATTCTGCCTTCTCCTGCTCCCTCATCTACTTCGTTCCAAACTTGTAGCTCAAGGCAATACTGAAGCAGTAGATGTCGGGGTAGAGGAAGAAGCTGCAGATGCCTTTGTCTTCCAAGAGGCCGCGGTTGAGGTAGAAAGACGAGGTGATGGGGAAGGTGGTGATGTCTCCAAATTATTTAGGAATTCTAAGGGTGAGGCAGAGATTGTAGTGGAGCCTCAGGCAACTCGGAGGACTCGGGCAACAGTGGTGGAGACTTCAGAGTCTAAGCCCGAGGAGTGACCTCAAGCTCTACCTTCCATACCTGGTTCGCGTGCAACCCCAACTAAGAAAAGGACGAGGGCCCAGACTTCCAAAGCCTTTAAGTCTTCCACTTCTGTTGCTCCAGCTCCTAAGGCTAGCAGGAAAAAGCAGAAAGCTTCCAGTAAGTTGTTCGCCCTTTTTGTTTTAGTTGCAATTTTTCTTTACTGGCTAACCATTAATTCTTCTTTGAAATCAGGACCTCAAGTAACCAAGAAACCCATTATCGTTTCCAGGGAGGATCCACTAGAGGCTGAAATACATTAGAAAGCCAAAGATCTCTAAGATTCTACCCTTAGACAACTGGAGGTATGGCTTACATCTCAAGTTATCCCTTTGAAGTTTTCTTCCTTTCTTTTTTACTCACCTCCTTGCCCGATTGCTTGAAATAAGAGATCAGGGAATAAAAGATCTCTTCGCCCAAGGCCTCTTTTTTCTCAAGCCTGAACGGTGCACGTTTCTCCTCCTCGAGCTAGATCCTCAAAAGTATATTTTTTTTCATTCTTCTAGCTTGTATTTTTATCACTTTTAGAGCTCTAATACCTTCATTCATTTTGTGGGCTAAGGTTGGAGCACCTGCGCCCTCAGTTGGGCAAAGTTCTTCTTCTATTCCTTCAACTTATCCTCCATTAGTGGTGGCGCCTACTTTCCTGTTTGATCCATCAACTGAGGAGATGATACACTTTGTAGAGAAGAACAACAATTTGGCGAGTACTTCCAGCTTGAACCTTTCCGTTTTTTCAAGCTTTCCCATTCTCTTACACTTATCTTCTTTTCAACTTTCCAAGTCCTCCCTAGTGCAAGAGTTTCATCCATCAATAGCAACTGCATTTGGGGAGCCTATAGTGCCCGAGATCCCCGTGGTCTTAGAAAGGACTAGCTCGCAGACCTCTCGGGCTGCTTCTACTGATGCAGCTGTGGCGTCAGAAATGTTTATCTCCCAATCTTAAGTACACTATCATTTAAACTCTCCATTTTTTTATCTTCTACAAACCATATCACTAACACTTGTCTTTTCTTTTGACATTTGTAGGCTCTGTTGAAGGTTCGGGCAACCCTCCCCCACTTGCAAGTGAGAATAATCATTCTCAACAGCAAATAGAAACAACTTATTTTCCTCATTCTTCCAAGGCTCCAGGTTCCCCATAGGTAAACTACTTTCCTTATTTCTTATTGTCTTTATAACTTTGTTCGAGGGCCACATTCTTACTTTGTTTCTCTTGGCTTGTGACAGGGTTTTGGAGAAAGCTCGGGCAGATCGCCTCCGCCCTTGGTGGGTAAGGCAGATTTCCCAAGGCCTCATTTGGCCTCTGGGGTGACGGGGACTCCCATTCATTGGCCCAAGAAAAAGGTCAAAGTTGTTGCTGCTTCTATTCTTGCTCCCACTCTTGAGATTCTTCCTCCTCCATCTACTGAGGCTGCCCTTTCTACTTTTGCTGAAGGTGTTGGAGAGATGCTCCCACCTTTGTCATCTTCTTTTTCATCAACATCTTTGCCCAAGCTGGTGAAGAAGTTCGAGCAGATCAAGACCAGGCTGCAATCTCCTTCACCTCCATCCGAGTCACCTCTTCTAAAAAATGCTTGTCAAATCTACAAAGATTGGATGAAGAGGGACTTCACTGCTTCCTTCAGTCTCAAGATTCTTTATGATGCTGAGAAAGCTCTCACCGAGCTCTACAAGGCTCAATTACTGTCAAAGGCTCATTATGAGTCATTTCTCAAATTCTTTGAGAATCTGCGGGCATTAAGGGACCAGCATCATAAGGCGAAGCGGGCATTCAATAGGGTTAAATGTTTCCAAGAAAAGCACACGAAGACCTTAGCTACATTTCAGCAGTTAGTGGAAGAAAGATTAGTGATGGAAGATAGGATCATAGTAGTTGATTGTGAAATTAAAAGATTGGAAGAGCAACTTTCTTCACTTAAGGCTGAGAGAATGATTCTAACCAGCCATATTTTCAAGAAGGTAGAAGATATGGAGAAGATTTCTCAAGAAGTAGAGGACTCAAAGAACCAACTAGTTAATAGCAACATGTATCTAGGAGAACCAGGCAAAATTTTTACTATAATGCAGACTTATTTTTCCAGAATAGCTACCATGGCCGAGGATCTAAAGTTGTTAGATTAGGATTCTTGTAATCTTTTTACATGAAATAAAATGTCTTTTTCCCTTATACTTGGCTCACTTTTGTTTTGAAGTCTTACTGCATCATTTAACTTTAATCCTAACCTTCTTCAATATAATAATCTCTGACATCCCATAGAGTTGGATGGTATTTCTTTAAAAACTTAGCATTAACCGGATATCTTTGCAAGTTTTCCTCCAAATCTGTCTAGTAATATCCCCTTTGTCTAGTACTCGGTGAATAATAAAAGAACTTTGTTGTTGTATGCTCGGGCAACAACTTTCTCTTTGTTGCTTCTTCTCTTTTCCATACACCAACAGTCTCTTGAAATAAAAGGACCTAACTACAACTACTTTGTCTTTTCTTCTTTGTTCTGACATTACTGATGTTGGGGAGTTGGGACGATATGCGGTCTATCCCATTATTCCCAGGTGAGGAACAACCCTCATTCCACAAGCTTTTGGGCCGTTACCTTAGTCAGGCAGCCGTTCTCATCAGTTCCTAAGCACTGAAGAATCCCAATACTAGGATTATAAAAGCTGGCTTCTGCCACATTGGCAGTGAGGAGGAATGGTTGTGACTCGGCCTTCACCATTTTCCAAAATTCTGGTCCCATGACTCATTCCTCATGGTAAACTGCTACTTGTTGATGTAGGGTGGAAGGTATAGAGAGACCGATGAATCCAATCTCGACCTAACAAAGCTCCATAAGTGGAAGTATTGTCTACAACAAAGAAGGATAGCATGATTTTCTTGGAACCCAAGTTAACCTCTAATGGCAATATCCTAAGAGTTCTAGTGTTGGCTATAAAGAAACTGGAAACTGTTAGATCCGTGGGGATGAGATCCTCCTAATTTCTGCACAACCTTTTCATTTACTTATATGGCAACACATTGACCGCAGCCTTCCAATCAATCAAAACCCTCTTGAAGGGTACTCTCTCTAGATGAGCAGTTACATATATAACCTTGAGATAGTTTGCTAGAGTTAAGCTTGGGTGATTGGAGACCATTCTGTTTGAGTATACTCTCTCAGGCTCTTTCTTTGTGAGTTCGGGCAAACCTATTATGTCCGACTCTTCTTTTCCTGCTCCTTCAACACTAACATGCGCCATCATAGGTTTTGTTGCCAAGTTATCACCCTCCATCGTGGCAGGTTGATCATGCTTAGGACAAAACATGGCAGATAGAACAAATGTCATGTTTACATAGAAGTTGCTAGGTCCAGGTAGATCATATTTCTTGCCCCCAATGTGGTCTATGAATTCATCTAACCACGCTTGAGCGTCTTTTGACAACATTAACTCGAGCAACCTTTCTTCCCGAGTTATTTTAAAGTCATGAATTCATCTAACCACGCTTGGTGTTGGCATCATTATCATGTCCTCTTGAGCTCTCCTTAGGATTCTGTACTTCCCAGGATGAGGGCTTTGTGGCACATGGTCTCCTTCCCCCTCAATCTTATTATTTGCCTTTTCTATCTCCCTTATGCTTTTCCAGTGAAGTTAATTTCTTCCCCCAAAAGATACTTTTTCAAACTTCATATTTTCAGAGGTTTCCGAGGTAGTGAGGGCTTTTAATGAGTTCATGTGGGCTTTGTGCTGCCTTTAAACTATCCTGATCATAGAGTCTCCCATTTCTTTAACAGACCTCCCATATTTTCCAACTACGCATCATTTCCGCCTGAGTAGGGCATAATCTTTCTTAGTGAATAGAGATACAATGCTTGTTGTTCTTCCTTTCATTCTGACATTATTGTAACTTGGATGGGGAGGTTTTACATCCACCCATTTTGATACTTTGGCTTCTCTGTCCTCCACCTCTTCAGAGGCTTCATAATTTCTGAATACCTCTGATAAACCTTTAGTTGAGAATTTCCTCCCAACCTTTGGAAAACATCTCTGGAGGTCTCTTTCTCAAGTGTCTGCACGATACCTTTGTGGGCTTTTTGTTCATCTTTCTCCTTTCTTCTTATCAATAATGGCTCCTGATGCTGGTACTTCTAACTCACATTTGCCCTGGCACTTGCTACAAAACACCAGCCCTTTAACTATGACTGTTTTAGGTTTCTCGGGCAACTTGATAGTTCATTCTGAAGGTCTATCAACTTGCCCTCTTTCCGTTTTCACTTCCTAGATGGCTTTCCCTTTCCCTTTTTCAGCCCAAGTCAAGTTGATCATGTTTATTGGGGCTTCTGGGAAAGGATCCGTGTCAATCATCATATTGGCCTGGGGTTTCTCTAACAGCAATTTTCCCTTGATTATGCGGTCTTGTATCCAATCCCTGAACTGGACACAGTTGGCTATAGAGTAGTTGAAGGTATAGTGCAGCTTGCAATACTTATTTCATCTTAGCTCTTCTGGCTTAAGCATCTTTTTGGTGATGTCGGGCACAATCACTCTTACCCGCACCAGCTCTTCATAGATCTCGAAGACTTTGGTTAAATCAAAATAGTAACTTTGGTATTTAGGGGGCTTTATAGGGACAAATCCACCATCATTCATCACCACTTTTTAATCCTTGGCTGGTTGAACTAAGCCCTGGTTTGGTATAAGGTGATTCTGAAAAAAAAACTGTTATAAAAAAAAACTGGCAGCTTTTTTGTGTTTGGTAAACATTCAGCTTCAGTTTTTTTTCACAATTTTGGGTGAAAAAAGCCAAAAAAAGGAAGCTGCAAAACCCAGCTTTGAAAAACCGGGTTTTTTTTTCACATCTGTTTTACATAAAAGTTTACCAAACACTATAATAATACTTTTTTTTTCAAAAGCACTTTTACAAAAAAGTTTACCAAACACTCTGCTGCTTTATTTCACAGCTGCTTATTTTCACAGTACAGCAAAAACAGTTTTTTTTTAAAGCACAACAATACCAAACCAGCCCTAACCTCTTCAGTATAAAAGGTTTAAATGGGGTAGTCATCTCTACCGCACACATGTCCATCCCTTCTCTTCCATGGCCATCATTTTCTTCTGGTTTTGCTCTTTCAAACTCTACTTGGTGAATTACAGCTTTACTTTTGTAGAAATGAGGCAACTTAGATGAGTGTTTCACTTGTTGTTCTTCAAGTAACAGATTTTCATACTTTGTGGCAGCAATTACAAATTCTTGCAACTCGTTGAATTGCACATCATAAAACTTTTTCCTCAAAGACAGTCTCAAAGCCTTCTAAGCAATGGATATGAGTTAGGCACGATTGATAGGGAATTGGCACCTCATTCTTTTCCTCCTGAACCTCATCATGAAGTCTTCTGTAGACTCATGCTTATATTGCTTTACCTCCACTAGGTCATTAATAGACATCTTGGGCTCCATCTTATAGAACTGTTCATGAAAAGCCATTTCCATTTGCCCCCAGTTAACAATAGAATTAGGGGGCAAAAAAGAGTACCATTGAGATGCTAGACCCACCAACGAGTTCCTAAGCAATCTTAACTTATAATTAGGATTGTCTTCGAATGCCACGCAATGGTTAAAGAACTTGAAAATGTGATCTCTAGAGGACAGACTGCCATCTTCTCTACTAAAAGTGGGGAATGCGGGCATCTTGAAGTTGAGTGGAAAATGATTCTGCTTATTGATATACTTGGGGTATGGCTTCTGGTAGGTGGTCTTGAATAGTGAGCGAGCCTGAGGTTGAGCATTCTAGACCACCATCATTTTTAACTTAGCTAACTCACTTCTAAGCTGCTGGTTAGCTGTATTGTTGTATGAGGTATGTGAGGTTCCCTATTTCAGGCTACAATCATTGCCCGAGAAGGTTTCCTTCTTTGGGTCGGGTTGTCTTAACTTGGCATCATCTCCCTTACTGGCCAATGGTGGGAGCCTATAAGGAGGAGGCTTGTCTGCCTTGGTAGGCTCGCCTTTCCCACTGGATTCTCTAATTACTTGAGGCATCCCATACTTCGTTCTTTCTTACCCACTTTGCCCCCACTATATAGTGAAACTAATAGGGGGTCGGGCAACTCCGCTTTTTGGATGTCCTCCAATATTGACTGACTAGATCCAGATCCATCCTTGTTTTTCCCTTTATCCCTCTTTTCCTCAAGCAAAGCAAATAGGGGATAACTAGTTCTTTTTCTGGACTCACCTTTCTCATCACTTCCCTGGCATAACCATTTTTTGGAGTAAAGTACTCCAGATATAATCTTCTTTGTAGACTCCATGTCAAGGAACATAGTCTACTCATTTTTCATCTGGTTTCCAGAGTGATTTTTTTCCGTACTTTTCAACATTTGTATCATGGTGGCTTGCAAATCTTCATTGGTTACCTTCCCTCCTGACTTCTTGGATGAAGTCGGGCTTTCTAAAATAGATGGTCTTTGCAGAGAAGGAAAATCCTCTACATGATTTGTCATACTAGATCTTGGTAGTTACTGAGGTGGCCCGTATTCTGTGTTCCATATGTAGGTTTTCTCGTTCATTTTTTTTCTTAGCATACAAGACTAAATGTTATCCTACCGGGCGTGCCAAAACTATGTTCGGGCAAAGATTTTTCTGGAGACGGATCCTCAGACCTCAGCATAGCTCCCCAAGGGATTGGCACTTTGGATGTATAGTTGGTCTCTTGCTTGTTGATGTGCTACAAGAAGAGGACAACGTTAGTTCTGAACAAGGTTTAAAATATCCATAATATCCCGATATTTCCATCAAAATTTCCGTGTTTTTGGACTACCGATATTTCCGATGCCATCGATATTTCCATCGAAATTTTCGTGTTTTTTAATCTATATTTAAAAAAACACCAAGGGGATTCGAACCCCTCCCATTTTACTCCTTCAACACTTTGACCACCATATCACTTATGTTTTTGTGAAAATATGCTAAAATATTTACATATTTTTTACACTCACAATGTTTGCCAGCTCGTTATATAATCAACTTAAATCAGTTAAATCCATCATGCAATGCATTTCCTTCCAATTTTTTGTGATAAACTAATAGATACTTGACTAAATAAACATCCTGCAAAGTTTCAATAAAAATTTCCAAGTTTTTCTTACAATTTCTGTGGTTTTTTTTCAATTTTTATCGATATCGATAATATCCCGATATTTCCATCGAAATTTTCGTGTTTTTGGACTACCGATATTTCCGATATCATCGATATTTAATACCTTGGTTCTGAAAGGTGCCTTTGTGGGGCCTTAGGTGTAGGCCTTGAGGCTTGCAATCAAAACTAACTGAGTGCTAGGAGTGCCAGTATTATCTCAGTATAGTAAATGTAGAACAAGTGTGTTTTAAGTAGATTACTTGCGCCTCAAGTTACTCAGACTTCTTGTTATCAAAGGATTGTCGTGGATGAGTTAAGTCCACATTAAGTTCTTTTTCTTGCCTTGTAAACAAGGACTTTCAATTCTTAGTCTTGTATGTTCAAATGAAGGGAGTCCATAGCCCCTTAAGCCATTCATTTGATCCTTGATTGCTCTTAATAAATATATCCTATTAAGTTAACCGGATCCATATGCAAATGGGACTCTTGAAATAGAAAAACAAGTGGAAATGACTTGGATACATACTGGACAATGCATTAAGCAATAGATCTATTAATCTAGAAAACAAATAAAGGGCAAGATTTCACCTTGTCTGTCAAGGTTGAACTTCTTGCATGCACTTCTCTTTGTAATTACAGGGTTTATATGCTAAAAGGGGATATATGGTAAACAAGTTTACACGAGGGAATCGATACTATGATGCTAGAAGGTAGCAGAGCTTTAAACTAAAGAAATATAAACTTTCTAAGGAAGGCTATTGCTAAGAGATCTGAGATATGGGCTAATTACAGCTTCTAGATGTAAATCTGGCTTGAGAGCAGAGTTTGTATATTTGTTTGTTTAATTGGTTGAGTGTCCTTGTCTCTAGGGCTTCTTCTTCTTTTTATAGGCAAATTAGCCCGACTACAACTTTGCTCTTGCCCGAAAGCACTTGAAGGGTAGTGAGTCATCAGTTGTTTACTTGAGTGGCACTAGAAAATGTTTTTTGGCTGGTAGTAGGTTGGTCTCCATCACTTGTCACTTCCATAATGGACACATGCCCTTTTCCTTGGTTGAGAAGGCTTCAATTTGCTTATGGGCTTGACGCTGGGCTTCGGGCAAGTCCCCTTTTAATTTGGCACCCTTGAGCTTTCCTTTATCTAAGTTAAATGTTCAAATATTAATCCAAACTCTTGGTCTCCAATAGGTACTTAAAATCACACATGGGTTTTGCTTCAAACGGTGAAAACAGCCAGCAAGTCGAGGTTTTGAGCGAATCCCAGCCGTTGATTTCGAGTGGGGTTTTGCAATCAGAGGTGGGGGTTGAGCCAAACAGTGGGAAGGTCGGAGACGAAGCTGATGGAGTGAGTTTTGGAAGCAGCCGGATGGTTTGGGGTATCGGCCGTGCTTGGACTTGACGACGGACTGTAAGAGAGCTAGTGAGGGGATAGTGAAGTACAGGACTAAATACCTGATTGTTGTGGTTTCTGGTGGGATGAACCAGCAGAGGAATCAGATTGTCGATGCTGTCGTTATTGCCAGGATTCTTGGAGCTGCTCTGGTGGTTCCTATTTTGCAAGTTAATGTCATCTGGGGAGATGAAAGGTATACAATGTTACAACTCAACTCACATTTTTCTCACTAAATTACTTGCCTTTTTCTTGGATTCAATGAGTTTGTGTTGTTGTGTATCATGATTCATAGAATTATGCTAAATTATTATATTTCCTTTGGTTTATTATCCGATTCCGACCCCACGAATAGTTAGGATTTGTTGTTGTTGGTTTATGAATAGCTTATGTTGCAACGTATTTGCTTAGGAGACTGAAATTGTTTTTTTGTGTTTCGTTTGATGGGTGCAGTGAATTTTCTGATATATTTGATTTGAAGCACTTTAAGGAAGTTCTTGCTGACGATGTTCGGATAGTTTCTGCACTACCATCGACGCATATAATGACAAGGCCAGTGGAGGAGAAACGGACTCCTCTACATGCTTCGCCTAATTGGATTCGGTCGCATTATCACAAGAGGGTAAGAATCATAACTGTCTTTGTGCTTGCATTGAAGCAACCCTGTTGTTTTTCCTAAATATTTGAATTAAGGAAATATGGAATAGAGGAAAAGATGCTTTAGCATCTGTTTAGTTTGTTATTTGTGGGCCTAGTGACACCAAAAGTTTTTTGTTTGGTTGTTTGTTTTTGCTGGTGCGTTCCTACGAAAAATGTAAGCTTTCTAACGGTTGTTCTCATATTTTAGTCTACAAGTGTTGCTACAATAGCATGGGAGGGCCTCAATAGCTCTAACTGTTAGAAATGTACTCTAACCATGCCGTGGTAACACAATTGAAGAGCCGTCCAGTCCAACCTTTATGACTAAAATACTGTAATTATTATGTAAACCTTATGTGCAGATAAACTTTATGTACTGCCGAACATTTTAACCATATAAAACAAATGACGATTTCCGGGTTTTCTGATCATGCGTAAGTCATTTTCCTTGTGTCTAATTTCGTAACATGATTTTTCAACCCTGTTTATCAGTTTTGTTATTTGTTGTTTTACAAATGAATTTCCTGTGGAATTCCATTTGGCACTATAAATTATGCTAATTCCTCCTTTTCTATGCAGATTAAAAGAGAAGGGGTTCTGCTTCTAAGAGGCTTGGATTCGAGGCTCTCTAAGGATCTTCCCTCTGATCTTCAAAAGCTTCGATGCAAGGTCATTCGCTAAATATGTTTATAATTTATTTTTGTATATGCAAGCTGACTTTGTTTCATTACAGAATTGGAACAAGGTCCTATAGACAGCTGACTGTAATCTCTTCCTTATTGGACTTCAGGTTGCTTTTCATGCACTGAGGTTTGCTCCTCCAATTTTGGGAATTGGTAACAAGCTTGCAGAGAGGATGCGCAATAAGGGTCCCTACCTTGCGCTTCATTTAAGAATGGAGAAGGACGTATGGGTGAGGACCGGTTGTCTTCCTGGATTGAGTCCTGAATATGATGAGATAGTTTACAATGAGAGGATACAGCAGCCAGAGCTCCTAACTGGAAGATCAAACATGACTTACCATGAAAGAAAACTTGCAGGACTCTGCCCCTTGAATGCCGTGGAGGTGACCAGGTATGATAATCACATTTAGGCATTTTAATTAAACCAAATGGATAGCTTTTTTTTTTGGTATTTGTTGTATGTAGCAGAGAGTTTCGTGACAAACCAAATCTTGTGTTTTAGGTTGCTTAAAGCTCTTGGAGCTCCAAAATGTGCAAGAATATATTGGGCTGGCGGGCAGCCTTTTGGTGGAAAAGAAGCCTTACTACCGTTAATCGAAGAATTTCCCCATTTTTACAATAAGGAAGATCTTGCTTTGCCTGGTGAACTACAACCTTTTGCAAACAGAGCTTCTGTCATGGCTGCCATTGATTATATAGTTTCCGAGAATAGTGATGTCTTCATGCCTTCTCATGGGGGAAATATGGGCCATGTTATGCTGGTATAGTTAATTGTTTTTGTTTTAGTAAATGTATATACTATATGCTTGATAAAACAATTAACAATTATGACCAAAATAAATCAAGTTAACCTGTAATTTTTAGATAAATGCATGAAATGCTCAAAATAAATCGAGTGAAATAAACGAAATGCTTAGATAAATGCATAACTGATCTGACATTGTCAACTGATCTGAAATATGAGCGATGTGTCATTGAGGCCTTTCCAATTTGGAGCAACAAAAAGAAATGTGTTAGAGAAAATTATGCAGGGAAGACGAACAATATGAAATTATCATACTAATAGTTCTTTTACATAGTTTGCTTATCTAATTTGATGGAGACTTCACATAGAACAAGTTTTGTATTCTCTTTCAGGGACATCGTGCCTATGCTGGCCACAAGAAGTATATAACCCCAGACAAGAGGCATATGCTTCCATACTTTCTGAACTCTTCTCTCCCTGAAGCAGAGTTCAATAGGATCATAAAGGAATTGCACAGAGATTCCTTAGGACAGCCAGAACTCAGGAGTAGTAGAGTTGGAAAAGATGTCACAAAGTACCCCGTTCTGGAGTGCATGTGCAATGATACTAATACTCATTCGTACATGTGAGTCAATGCTGAAGATTTCGAGCACAATGCTAACTCTGCAACGGACCACTTAATAAAAAAATTGGAACTTCTCAGCAAATCCCTTGAATTTGGGTCTTTTGAAAAGTGGTTTGTTCTCCAGGGCAATGATGGTTCTTTGGATGGACGGGGATTTTAAGAGCAACTGCAGCATCACACTCATTTTGTGAGTATGCTAGGCAAGACAAATGTCTGCTTATAAGACAACATCGTATAAGGTTCTGTGGAGAGAAAAACTCTGAAGCTTCACGGTCACTTGGATTCACTTCCGGACTTTCATGAGCAACTCAGCAGAAGGCGAAAGTCCCCTAATTCTTTAATTCTTTATAGGAGGAATTCTTTTAGGATAGATTTTCCACATTTTGGTTCGTTCATTTATTGTACCACGTCGATGTATAATATAGACATACGTGTATATAAGCATACTTCGAGTAATAATCTATATATCTGTTTCACAAGCTCACATCATGTTGCTGTTGACATATTCTCCGGCTCTGCATACGGAAGTTGCAGCAGCATCAGTTACCACTGAAATTTGTAACTTTCATGTAATGATCTCTATACTTTGAAACAAAGAAACAAGTTATACTCTGGACCTTAACCTTTCCCATTAGTGATCTGATATTACTTGTTCCAATCCGCAAATTATCGATGTTACTAGTTCGAATTGTGTGGAATCATGGAACAGTTTTCATCAGAACCTTAAGCACCCCATATTATTGATTTATTAAGGGCCAAATATAATACATAAAGAGTCTCTACAACATCAACCTAAAATCTAGACACAGATGCTATTAGGAACTGTTGGAACTCAGAAAAATGACAGAAAGCTTTTGTGCGTATACAGTCTGATAACTCTAGAAAACCTGAGAGAATGTTCTTATCAATTGAATGAAACTTGTGGCTGTTAAATAGCCTTACAACGCAAAGAAATAGGAGATAACAACCCATGATTTACATGGCCTAGGATCGTGGTGCAAGACAAATTCAGAAACAGAAAGATAAGCTTGTCCCTCAAAATAGGAGAGATTATTTGCATGACTTGAAACTGAACCCTAGAAACCAGGAACCCTAACCCTAACGGCTAGGAGATTTCAAATACTTTAACATCCTCCCTTAAACTGAATATCATCGATAATCAGTTTATTTCTGGGTATTTGCAGACACCCATTGCTTCTCGCATCTTTGCAAACACTTCTAACTTCAATGGTTTAGTCATAACATCAGCAACCTGCTGCTGGGTTGAACACTGTGTGAGCTCCACTACTCCATCATTGACCAAATTCCGAAGAAAATGAAACCGAACGTCAATGTGCTTGCTACGTCCGTGCATTACTGGATTTTTCGAGAGTTTGATGGTTGAGATGTTATCACAGTACACGACAGTAGGTTCAGACTGCTCATAAGTTAGACTTTCAATAATCCTCCTTAGCCAAACAACTTGACAAGCACTTGAAGCTGCAACGATAAACTCAGCTTCGGTAGTGGAAATAGTAACCACTGGTTGCTTCTTTGAGGACCAAGATACGGCACTTGAATTTATCATGAAGACATACCATGATGTACTTTTCCTGTCATCTTGATCTCCTGCATAGTCACTGTCTGTGTAGCCAAAAAGCTTTTCATCTCCTCCCTTCCTATAAAACATCCCAAAACTGGATGTTCCCTTCACGTACCTTAGAATCCTCTTTGCTACCTTCAAGTGAGTCTCTGTGGGGCGTTCCATATACCTACTGATTAAGCTTACCACAAACATAAGGTCAGGACGTGTGGCTGTAAGGTACATAAGACTTCCCACCAGTTGCTTGTAAAGTGTACCATCGACTCCTACTCCTTCTTCATCCTTTGTGAGTTTGAAACCAAAAATCACTGGATTTTGAACCGAGTTGCACTGAGCCATGTTGAATCTTTCAAGGACTTCGTAAGCATATTTTCGTTGACTTGTAAAAACCCCATCTTCCTTCTGCAACACTTCAATTCCCAGAAAATATCTCATTTTTCCGAGATCAGTCATGTCAAATTCAACCATCATGGATTTCTTAAATTGTTCAACCATAACTCCATTGTTCCCAGTGTATATAAGATCATCAACATACAAACAAATAATCAATATTTTACCTCCATTTGCTGTTTTAGTGAACAAAGTATGCTCATGAGGACATTTGTTGAAGCCTTCTTTGACAAAATATGTTTCTATGCGACTGTACCAAGCTCAGGGAGCTTGTTTGAGTCCATACAATGCTTTCTTGAGTCGATAAACTTTTGATTCTTCTCCCTTCTGTACATAACCAGGTGGTTGATCCACAAACACTTCTTCACTGATTTCGCCATGCAGGAATGCTGATTTGACGTCAAGTTGGTATATCAACCAACCTTTTTGTGCAGCAAGGGAAAACACCATGCAAATTGTGTCCAAGCGAGCTACTGGAGCAAATACTTCTGCATAATCCACTCCATACTTTTGACTGTACCCTTTCACCACTAGCCGAGCCTTGTACGTGTCCACTTCCCCATGCTCGTTGAGTTTGGTTTTGAAAATCCATTTCACTCCAACAGTTCTTCCTCCTGGTGGCATATTGGTTAATTCCCACGTCTCATTTTTCTCTATCGCCTTGATTTCTTGATCCATTGCTTGTCTCCATTTCTCACTTTTCACTGTTTCTTCATACGTCATTGGATCATCATTAGTGAATAAGGCTAGGTGAGCTATATTTACATTTTCTTCATCTGAGAGACCTTGACCAGTCTCGTAATCGCTCATCCATGCAGGAGGTCTTCGTGCTCGTCCTTCTGGGAGTGAGATGAAATTTGAAGTGTCTTCTTCGAAAGAACCGCTGCTGTTGGACCCATGTTCTTCTAGTTCTTCAGTTGTCTCAGAACCATTTTCTTCGTTTTCTTCTTCTGTACTTGCTTCTTTATCAACTTCCCATTCTAAATCAGTCAATATGGTTTGCTTGTGGGCCTCATCCCAACTCTATTCTTGGTCTTCTTCAAAGACCACATCTCTGCTAACAATTATCTTGGAAGATATGGGATCAAACATTCTATAAGCTTTTGATTCGTCACTTACCCCCAGAAATATGCATTTGAGACTTTTGGCTTCAAGCTTCACTCGTTTGTTGTCAGGTATGTGAACATGTGCAATACAACCGAAGACTCTGAAGTGCTCCACTGATGGTTTGAGACCCTGCTACGCCTCTTCAGGCGTTTTACTTTTCACGGCAATGGTTGGACTTCTGTTTAGCACATGTAATGTCCAATTCGCAGCCTCAGGCCAAAACGTTTTAGGGATCTTCTTCTCTATCAGCATGCTTCGTACCATATTCATTATGGTCCGATTTGTCCTCTCGGCAACACCGTTTTGCTGCGGAGTGTATGCAACAGTTAATTGTTTGTGTATCCCATGCTCATTGCAAAAGTTTGTGAACACTTGCGATGTGAATTCACCCCCTCGATCTGTTCTCAAACTTCGAATGACTGCTCCAGTTTCCTTCTCCACCCTAGCTTTATAGGTTTTGAAGGTAGCAAAGGCTTCTGATTTCTCTATCAAAAAATAGACCCAGGTTTTCCTACTATAATCATCAATAAAGGTGATTAAATACCTTTTGTTGCTGTTCGAGGTTGGGTTGATCGGACCACAAATGTCTGCATGCACCAACTGAAGAATTTTGGAAGCCCTCCATATGCTTTCTTTTGGGAATGGATCTCGATGCTGTCGTCCTACCAAACAGCCTTCACATACTTGCTGAATGGCTTTGAACTGGGGTAACCCTTCCACCATCCTCTTTTGTTGAAGTACTTTGAGTCCATTCCAACTCAGGTGCCCATATCGACGGTGCCAAAGGGTGGCCTGATCTGTGGTTAGAGAGGAGAAGCACTTTGGCTTACTTGGAGGTGAGCAGTGAGCAACTACGATAAACATTCTGTTAGGGGTCATGTTAGATTCAATGATGAGCCCCCTCTCAGGATGAAATATCTTACATTTGTCTCGTTGAATAAGCACAGCCCCTTTTCTTGCAACTGCCCAATACTTAACAAATTGTTCTTCAGTTCGGGTACATAGAACACTCCTGTGATCACATGAACTATCCCTTTTACCTCCACTCGAACCGTGCCTTTGCCTTGAACAGTAAGACTCGAGTCATTTCCCATCTTAACTGATTCCTTGAAACTGCTATCAAGATCAACAAAAATGTCTCTTTTGCCACTCATATGATTGCTACACCCAGAGTCAAGAAACCAGATGTGTTCAGTTTCAACCTTTTTGAAATCGACATGCGCCATCAACAGCATCTCCTCTTTTATTTCTGCATAGTTTGCCTTTGGATCCCCTGCTTTCTTTGGGCATTCCCACTGAAAGTGTCCCAACTCATGACAGTTATAGCATTCTAGGGTTGATTTATCAAACCCAAATCTGCCTCTTCCTCGTCCTCTGCCACGATAGTTACTGCGACTTCCACCTCGCCCTCCTTGTTGATTCCCAGATGTGACTTGTAGCTCTTGTTCCTCCATTACAACATGGCGACTAATCCGTTGCTCATGCACCAATAAGCTGCTTTGTAACTCATCGATGGACAAAGTATCCAGATCATTTGATTCCTCAATAGAACATACAACATAGTCATATTTTGGAACCATAGACCTTAAAATCTTCTCTATGATGACCACATCATCCATTTGCTCTCCGTGAATTCTCATCTTGTTGGCAATGATGAGAGTTCGTCCAAAATACTCATTGACAGATTCTCCAGCCTTCATGTGCAGCACTTCAAACTCCTTTCGAAGTGCCTGCAGCTGAGCACGTTTGACACGTGCTATTCCTTGATATTTCTGCTTCAAGGAATCCCAGATGTCCTTCGCAGTGTCCTTCTTTAATATGGTCTCTAAGATCGAACGATCGATGGCTTGAAACAAATAGTTTTTGCACTTCAAGTCTTTCAGCTTCTGATCATTAATCACCTTCTTCTGTGCTTCACTTGTGTCAGCTCCCTCTGCTGCTGCAGTGACTCCCGTTTCCACCAGGTTCCAATACTCTTTGGACCGTAGAAAGTTTTCCATTAGCATACTCCAGTGATCGTAGTGTCCATCAAACCGCGGAATCGCAGGTTGCACAAAGCTGCCTTCGGACGTCATATCTTTGCTCCTCCACACTAGTTCCTGTGTAGCAGGTTTCGATCAGGCCCCGTGGTGGGGCTCTGATACCAGATGTTGGAACTCAGAAAAATGATAGAAAGCTTTTGTGCGTATACAGTCTGATAACTCTAGAAAACCTGAGAGAATGTTCTTATCAATTGAATGAAACTTGTGGCTGTTAAATAGCCTTACAACGCAAAGAAATAGGAGATAACAACCCACGATTTACATGGCCTAGGATCGTGGTGCAAGACTAATTCAGAAACAGAAAGATAAGCTTGTCCCTCAAAATAGGAGAGATTATTTGCATGACTTGAAACTGAACCCTAGAAACCAGGAACCCTAACCCTAACGGCTAGGAGATTTCAAATACTTTAACAGGAACACCGATTCCTCATCATCAAATTTAGATGGAGATGCTGTTTGGAACTCCCATTCCTGTGACACCGTGAGTTGAGAATGGCTTCAAAAGCTCATATGGAACAACGCCTGCTCCAACTCTGTTTTTCAGTTTCATATTGGTATTTCTCTCATCAATAATTCCTTCTAGCCTCTTCAAATTGTCACTGAATTTA
Organism: Crataegus laevigata; assembly: GCA_963580275.1. Classification (NCBI taxonomy): domain Eukaryota; kingdom Viridiplantae; phylum Streptophyta; class Magnoliopsida; order Rosales; family Rosaceae; genus Crataegus; species Crataegus laevigata. The sequence goes on along the minus strand of OY756947.1, from coordinate 679,497 downwards.
TCATATGCGGCCTTTATAACAGGATTTTCAGCCCAAGCTGACTCTAGACTCTCACCAATATACTCCTCATCGGGTGAATGATTCGATAGTAAATCTAACACGGCCATCACTTTTGTTGCTTGAATCTTTGAGGGGAAGCACATCAGCAGAGCCATTTCTGGGTTCTTTATGAAGTTCTGGAGAAACTCCTCAGATAAATCTTCAGTTGGCATGTTGGTTCGAGCAATTGTGGGGCGGTTAGGGAAATATCCACCATGCATGTACTGACCAAAGTTCACTGCTGCATGATGACCAGCGGTTACCCAAATGATAGTAGTCAAAGTGTGAATCAGATTTTCCGGGGTTTTCAAAACAGGCCACCATGGCTCATCTTTCTTGTCTGCATGACCTTTGGTTCTAACTTCTGTCCACCAACCTTGAAGCTCCGTATCAGACTCAATAAGATTTGGGTCTGGATAGTAGTGGTTCACATAAGCACTCACCCACTCCTTAATGGCATCCCACAGAATGAGACCATCATTTGCAAATGGGTAGTCTTCAATTGTTAGCTTCAAGCCATGCTCAGCTGTAGGATCCTCAACTGCCATTCCCCTGAAATCCAATCAACCAAATATGAACAAGCAATTCAAATTCCGTGGGGTTTTCAGTGAAGTTTTCTTTGTAAAAATCGAAAATCTTCTTTGTACAAAGTTTCCTGCATCAAATAGTTTGGATTATGCTAGTTTTATCAAGTAAAATACCTTCTGATGAGATTTTCTGGCAAAGCTTCCATGTCAAAGCGCCAAAGCTGGTCGTAAGCAACAGAACTGAACTCCGTGGAGTACTTTCCAAGTGAAAAGCTGCTCTCAATGATTCCACCTGCATTGATGAGGGTTTCTCGAGCCAGAGCATTGATTGCCATTGTATACCGGAAATGAGGATGCAGAAGTCTGTAGATGGGATGCATTGCGCTTAATTGTCGATTAGCTGCAATTATGTATGGCTCTGTACTGCAATGAGTCCTCAGCCTGTAAAATATAAAAAGTACAAACAAGTTATTATCCATGACTTAGTCTCATAGTTCCCAATTGCCACAGCTACAATAACCAAAGTTGCACACTTGAGCAGGAGGCATGATGTGAAGTTCCACATTCGTGGTTTCCTAATTGCCACAGCTTAAATGCCATTTAAACGACTAATTTGGTAGCTCAATGCCAATATGAAAAGGGATTTGAGCCATCTTGGGTACGCGTTTCTTACCAGTGCACGACTAGCTGATGATAGGCAGAGTCATGAGCAAGAACGTGGACTTTAGCAAGAATCCACAGCCAATGACCGGTGGCATCCCAGGTTGGAGTAAAGACTTGCTTCCATTGTGGCTTGTCACCAACAGGCGGTCGAGTGAGTTCAATGGCAATAGGCCTCAGTGTCCCATCTTCAGTGAGGAAGAATAGTGTACGAGAACCATACAGCGTGGTACCTTCAATCTCTCTTACTTTGTTTACGTAAGGCATGAGCAGGTCATGGTAATCCAAAATAAACATCTTATTTCTTTCCAAGGCCTACATTTCATTTCAAGCAATTTTCTTTTACTTAAAGCGTAACCTGGTTGCAAGTTAAATAGATTGGGGTGTGTTTATTATACCTCGTTGACAGTCATACAACCTTTGATCGCCTTCTCAACCACTTCTGTTGTGATCCATGATTCAGGGGGGCCATAAATCTCGGGGTCAAGTTTACTTTTCAATGGCCATTCCTGCATCAGGAAATTACAGAATTTATTGCCACTAGAGTAAAAAATTGAGTTTAACCAGCTAAAACAAGATACGCTTCTAACTCTTTAATTGCTTGATCACCAAGGAAGATGGCGACCTTGGGTGATAAATGGAATATACAAATTTGAATTTCTTGATTGAAGTGAAGGAGTTCTACTTGTACCAGCAAAATAATAAAGAATGCATACCGTCACTAGCTCAATACTATATGGATTAAGACCAGCTAGAGTTTGCCTGGAAAATGCATCATCTCTAAGCCAAGCAAATTTATCACCTGCAATAAAAGACAAGTGATATACAGAGTGAAGCCAACAATTTTGTGGTCTGTTTTCCTCAAGAGGGACTCATCTTTAGAAATTTGAGGGAGGGAGGCTTACGGTCAATTATTTCAGGGGTCTTAAATTGCAGAATTTTGTTTTCGCCACCTGTAATAGCCTTGACTAGCCATGGGATAGTCTTGACTAGCCCCTTGATGATTGTCTTGGAAGACTCACCAGCCTTTGGCTTAGCTAACGTGACTCCTTCGTTAAACAGTGAATCTACGGCTGTGAAGTCTGTAAATTCTGGGTCTGGATCAAGAATTCCTGCTGCCTCGAGCGAAGGGATCAACGTATGTAGCACAGAATTCAGGGTCTTTGTCAAAAATGTCAGCTGTTTCACCTCTGAAAACGCTTCATCTCTTGGTACATACACACTGCTGATTCTTTGTTTTCCTGGTACATGCTCACTGCTGCTTCTTTGTTCCGATAAAGGATCTGCAATATTGGTAGAAAATATATGATACAATAATCACAATGCTCTCATAGTTTCTCAGTCATACAATTTCCCACATCCGAAATTAGCATATAATAAAAGAAAATGGTTCATAGCTTGAATCATTGTTTTTCCTATATCTCTCGTGATGTGACTTCATATTCCAAGTGAGATAGAAAGAAGAGGTTGAGGGATTAGTATGTAATTAGTTGGTTATATAATTACCCTTTTCAGAGCGTGGTCTTCCAGTTCTGCAGCGCCTTGGGTACGGGTGATCCTTGCCGCCAAGGACAGGCCTAGCCAGTTCATCATCGTGGTCCGGATCGCCAAGGTCGTTATAAGTATCATAATCGTAGATCCTATCAGATGTTTTTCTTTGGCCCTCCCCATATCCTCGCAAAGTCTGCAGCTCAGATTCTCTTAGCTTCTTCAACCCACTTGGCGTCTCTGATGGTATGTACGACTGCTTCGAATCATTACATGTTCACACAAATTAACACATCAACTAATTTTGTGGAAGACTAAGTCAGCCAAAACCAGTCAAAACACATGGTAATTTTAATGTTCTAAAAGACGCTTGGCGCTAGATGGGCATCGGGTTGGTTCCAAGTGCCTAAGCAACTAGACACGATTTAGGCACGGGCCTACGCACTAAACGGATTTAAGTAAATTTATTAGATATTGTATAAATAAATACCTATTTATACTTAAAAAACACCTAATTGTAATGACATACATTAATTGCAAAAAAAAAAAAAAAAAAAAAATTGACGTATAGATTGTAAAGTGTTAAAAAATATTAAAAATTAACATGGGGAACAAACATATAATAAGTGTTCATCCAAGTATTCAACAAGTTTATTACATTTTATTGACAAAATAGAATGCAAAAAGAAAGTTATGGATTTTGTGTCTTAGTGAGAGTCACGGCATTGGCAGATGCCTAGGCAGGTTTAGGTGGCTGCCTAAGTGGGTCTAGATGTATTTTCTTATTTTTCAAACGCCTAGGGACTAATCGGGGTGATGGCTAACTGCCTAACACCTAGGCGGGGTCTAGGCGGAGTTTTTTAGAGAAGTGGTAATCTTAAGAAAGAAGATAAGAAAGTGATCACTTTTTCCTTCTTGAACAAAGCATTATTGATTAAAAAAAAAACTTCAACAGTACATCAAAAACGTGTATAGAACATAAATATCAACCGCACTACAAAATTGCAATAGTATAGCCTTCTAAAAGGCTAAACTAAAGTGTAGCGAAGTGCCAAAATTTATCATTAGTTATAATCCACATCATCATCCAAGTCTTAAAAGCTTCCACATCACTATTAATCAAGACCATCAAATGTTATAAGATATAATGGCTAAAAAAAATGTAAAAGTATTTGTCAAAATATTTGTCCCTTGAACCTAATCCCCCACACACACATACATATATAATAATGAGAAAGCAAGGAAAATTTATAAGGAACTAAAATAGAGGACCTTGTTGGTGAAAAAAATTCTCTTCTGAGGGTTGTCAAACTTGGAATGAACCCAGGAATTGCAGGGAATATTAACAGTGCCGTTCGGGAAGCCATCGAGGTCGATGCTCTTGATGAAGATCTCCTCGTGGTGTTCATTCTCTACCTGAACAGCTCCAACGTCTCCAAACCCTGCTGGGATGGTGAAAGTAGCCTCATACACCACCTCGTCGTCCTTGTGGCTCGCATTGTGCACATACCCCTTCACTGTTTCCTTCTCCAACTCCGTCTCTACAAAGCCCAATTCAAAAATATGTAGTGAATAAATTAAACCGTATTTGTAAAATTAAAGTCCTATTTGTTCATACAATTTTAAAATCATATGCTATGTGAAGAAATTAAGTTGAGGTTCCACCGGAAAGTTGAGGTCCTATTAATGTGATAAAAATCCACCATAAAACCCATTAATGTGAAGAAAGTTGAAGTTCCGTCATCCAAGGTCTCTCATATCATTAATGTGGAATTCATGTTTGTAAAAAACAATATTGGGGGAAGAGAAACAGTGGGGAAGTGGTGAATGGTTCAAGTAGATATGGCATTCCTCTTCAAACCACTGCGTCTCATATTCAAACATTTCTCCAATCTTATGATGTCGATCTATATCCTGCTGTTTGTCCACAAAAACTTTCTAAGGTTTTGGAAAATACACTTGACACCTCCTAAGGTACCAAATTATTTTCACAAAGCCCCTAAACCCTTAATTTTCCATCCAAAAATGATGATACCATCATAAATTTTCTTCAAATGACAAATACAACCTCAAGGATTAAATTCACATTCATCCCTGAGATTTGTGTTACACAAACATTCCATAAGGCTTCAAATTGTTTTCACAAAATCCCTTCCGTTAATTTTCCATCAAAAGACAAATCTAACCTGAAAGATTAAATTAGATATACATCCCCGAGATCTATTTTGTACTTTTCCCATTTCACGTAACATCTTCGTACGAAATAAAAAAGAATCATGATAAAATGTAGCATTCTTAGTGTAAAAATTATTGATTTTTATTTATTTATAATGTACCCATATTTTTTGATAAAATTTAACTATATTTAAATTTAAAACATACCTATGTATTTAAAAATAAAAATAAAACATTTTATTTTGAAAAAAAAAAATCTGATCATATTTCTCACAATTCAATTGAGTGCTACTAGACCCACCCCAGTGTCCTATTTTTCTACCCACATGATAATCCCACCAACCATAAAAAATTAAAAAAGTAAAATGTTATTTCCCCACCCACCATTATTCCCAAAATAACCATAATATATTTTTTTAAATTACACTAATATATCTTTAAATAATATTATAAAATTGAAAAAATGAAAGAAAATGCAAGACCTAAGACCTAGACATTCATCATCTCCTTCACACCTATCGCCGTCCTGCAAAGACCCTGGACCCCCAAACCACTCTTCTTCCTCTCTTTTTTTTGTCAAAATCGCATATCTCACACCCAATTCTCTTTTTTCCCCATTGAAGTTTCTCGCATTCGTCTAGCACACACCCATTCCTTCCTCCAACCTTTCCGTTGATTCTAACCCAAATCTTTCCCAACTTCTTTCCACTAAAGATATCACACCCCACCCACCATTATTTATTTATTATTTTAAATTATTTTTTTTAATTTTAGTACTGAATTAAATAGAGGTTTAAGAGTATTCTTTTAAAAGGATAAATATGTTATTAACATTTTCATTAAATGAAGGGTGGGGAAATAAGACATGGGGGTTGGAATATCACCACTCATTCAATTTGAAGAGAAAAAAAAAATCAAAAATTCCTATTTGGTACCTTTGCATGATTTTGGGAAGGATTTAATAAGTGTTATTATTAAATTTCTTAATTAATACCGAAATAACGTTTTTGTCCTTTAATTAAAGTATTCAAATTAATAAAATATATTTTAAATTAATAAATTTAAATCTAAGATTTTTCCCATTAAAAAAAGAAAAAAAATGAAACCAACAAAAGAGTTGGTAAAATGAGCAGCCCTAACTAAAATAGTTATTTGTGTTTGTCACACACACACACACACACAAAAACACATATATATGAAATCTTTAAGGGAAGGGATCCCATTTTTTTTATTTATAAAAATGAGGATTAGTTGTGGGTTCCACACTACATTGAACTTTAACGATCCGAATAGTCTATTTTTCAAGTTGCATTTCATAGATCATCCTTACAAAATATTAGCCAAATCGAAAATATTTAAGACATCTAATTGGGTTCAAAGAAATTAACGAATACTTTGTTATATAAGAAACAATGACATTTTATCTTGATAATTAAATAGGCAAATGGTTTCGGATTGAATTGAATTTTTGCAAGAATGATCAATGAATCTAGACTTACAAAATAGACGGCTCAGATCGTTGAAGTTCGATGTAGGGTGAGATTCTTTGTGAATTCACTTCACATCGTATTCAAATGATCAAACTATCAATCTTTTAGGTATTCCTTCAAAGATTGTCTCTATGAAATATCACCCCAATGTGAAACCATTTGACAATTGGATTAAATGGTCAAATGAGTTTTTTTTTTTTAAAACCGTACATGTCTATGTTCTTCACTAAAAATGAATACCTTAATGATTTTTGATTTGTCTAATTTTGTGCAAGAATGATCTATAATGATGAATTGAAATATAGATAATTTGAATCGTTGAAAAAAAAAAGTTATGAAATGAGCACCATAAAGTGTCCCTCTTCCTCAAATAATTTTATTTGAGGTATCCTTCAACTGAAGGGGCTATATAAATATGGAAAGTAATTTTCACACATCATTTTTAACTTCTTACACACACCTATTATTTAATTTTGATTGTAGATTTTGTTTGATTTATTCAATTCAGTTAACATAAACAGGAAAAATGTGTTAGAAGCTAAAACTGATATGTTAAAATCACTTGTATAGACCTTGAAACTAATCGATTATCCAAGTACAGAAAGAGTCCAAATATAGATTTGAAAGGGGATTTCTGTCCATTGAATCAGGTGTATGCTTAGAGTTGATTTCCAATTGGTTTCTTTATAAAGAAAAAAAGAAAGGCTGTTTTGGATAACCTTGGGGCTAATCGTTTGTTATTTTTGTGAAAAAAAAAAACTCGAAGGAATAATGAACAACAAATATAATAGAAAAAAAAAAAAAACTCACTTGTATCAAACAAAAAAAAAAAAAAACCCATTTGTATCAAACAAAAAAAATCTCTCAACTCTAAATTTTTTTGTGGATATAAAGATATAAATTTAAGATAATTATTAACTACGGTCAAACTGGCTGATGCTGTAAGACAATCTATGTGAGTTTATTCTAATGGGAAATGTTATATGTATATTCTGTATGCTTAGAGTATACTGCTTGCTTACTGGGGTCAAGCTCTGAGCCAACAAGCTCCAAAAGCAAGGTTTTTTGGAGCAAGTCGATACTGTCATCGAGGGGACGATTCAAGCGTACGCTTACCGTCACCGTCACCAAAGCCTTTACCGTAAACGCCTGATTCTCCGTTGAAGTAACCGTGGACACTGATGCAGGTGATGATTTGAGCTCACCAGAAGTGGCACGGATCACCAAGGAGGAGGAGTTTTTCTTATTACGATTTTGATGGACATGGTGGTGTGGAACGATGCTGATCAGGGAGGGGCTACCATCCTTAATCAGATGATTAGGGTTAATGGACAATTTTGGTAAGAGAGAGAAGGATGGAGCATAAATGGGTATCTGCAGCTGAGACGTTATCATCTCACTTAAGAGTTGGATTAATATTCTTTCTAATTTGGTAGAACTTTTTCTGAAAGCTTATAATTTGCTAGAATAGCTTTGGGAGTTCATGCATTTATATAGAGATGAATGAGAGAGAGGGTGAGGACTTCAAATCTTCTCCACCAAAAATGGGATAATTTTTGTGTTCTCACGAGAAACCTACTTTTTCTCCTACTTAAAATTAATGAATTTTTACCGTCCGATCATTATAATCGAAATCGTTAATCAACATTTAAAGATCATCATCAACAACAATAACAACAATAATAAAGCCTTATACCACTAATTAGTAGGGTCCGCTGTGTGTGAATCCTAGAAGCCACGCACTTGGTTTTGAGACAAGTCTTCCGTCAGCTTCAAGTATTTCAACTCTTATCTTCAAATCTCTTTCCAAGTCTTCCTTAGTGACAAATGACTAAACCATATCTCCATTTTGTTTATTTATTGCAAATATGATATTTAGATGATAATAAAGAAAATGAACGGCTCCGATAATGATGTTTAGACGGTAAAAATTCGTTATTCGTAAGTATGAATACTAATAGGTTTTCTCACTGGAGGAACACAAGCATTATCCTCCAAATGTAAGTGGCCTCTATATGACTTTTCTAATTTCGTGACGAGTCCACTTTTTTTTTTTTGGGAAACATGACAACTCCACTTAACACAACAATGTTAATTATCTTGTTATCTCCGAAACCTAAAATGAAAAGAACCTAGTGGCTCTTCCTCTCGCCTAAACCCTTTTTCCTTTCGCCGAGAAAACTTTCAGTGCACAAGAACTACTTTTTTTACTCACCTATCAAATTCTACGATACGGGTTCTAATAAAACGAGATTTTGTTGGCGAAATTCTAGAATTTTTTTTTTTTGTTTCAAATTTGTAAAATTGGGCTCGACACAATCATTATATGAGGTTTTTGATTGTTGGATTTTAATTGAAAAAAGTTATAAAGTTCCACAACAAAATCAATTGACAATATAAGAAGTAACTCAACCTCTTATAAGTCTTTGTAAAGTTTTTTCTTTTACTAATGTGAAATTTTTTTACCTTCACATCCTCACATTGATTTGGGTCTCTCTGTTTGGAAGAAATAAATGGCAAACTCAGTGTTTCAGTGTGTAAAAATGAAGGCTTGGATTTTTAGTGTGGGTTTGGTTTCTGCTTTGTGGGGTGGTTTGTGCTGGAGAGAACAGCTTCGAAGAAAAAGAGTAGAGAAAGAGCATGGAGACTTGGCCGGCAGTGGCAGGTGGCGAGGAGGGGGATGTTCACCGGCGAAATAGGGTGGTCGGGGTACGTGGTTGCGACTCTATGGGGCTTAAGGGGTTTATTGCTTTTTATTTTCCTTGAGATATCAAAGTTAATTAACATTGTTAGATTGGAGTTAGGTGAAGGACAAGCGTCGCTAAGTTAAACGGGCTATAGAGAGGCCATAAATAAAATGAGTACATTATTATAGCTAATCTTGTAAACACGAAAATTCTACGACAAATGAAACAAGAACACGTGTACAAAGTAAATTTTATATTAACGAATTTGTAGGTTACAATCTCTTTTCAACTTGATCCTCTGATTCAATCTCCATAAGGTGTAGATGTGTGGATGTGTTGTTGATCCAAGGATCACGATGACTTGATCTTGGATGAACGAGGGCCTCAAGGATTTGGCTTGTTGCGAAGGAAGAACCGGCACGTGTAAGTGTGCTTGTTGATTCTTGTGATGTAGGGGTTGTTGATCCAAGGGTCACGATGACTTGATCTTGGATGAACGATTGCCTCAAGGTTTTTGGCTTGCAGCGAAAGAAGAACCGGCACGTGTAGTTGTGCTTGTTGATTCTTGTGATGTAGGGGTTGTCAATCCAAAGGTCGCGATGACTTGATCTTGGATGAACAATTGCCTCAAGGTTTTTTGGCTTGTGGTGAAGGAAGAACCGGCACATGTAGTTGTGCTTGTTGATTCTTCACAGGTTGTTGTTGATCCAAAGGTCGCGATGCCTTGATCTTGGATGAAGAGTTGCCTCAAGGATTTGGCTTGCGGCGAAGGAAGAACCGGCATGTGTAGTGGTGCTTGTTGATTCTTCAAAGGTGTTGTTGAAGAACGAAGAGTGCTTTCTCAATTCTTCGAAATTCTTGAGAATTTGGGAGGTTGGATGCTTAAGAGTTTTAGAGTTTCAAAGCTTCAAGGTTGTTGGGTGTGTGGATTCAATTCTCTTCCAATTTCGGTGTAGAGAAAATGAATGAGTGAATTGGTTTTGTGTGTCTCAATGCCTTCCTCCCCTTGCTATTTATAGACTTTCCAAATCTACATTTTGCATTTAATTAAAATCAAATCAAATAAATCATTTCTGCCAAATGTTGACACGTGTCCTTCTTGATGACTCGTTCGATTTTGTTGAGTCACATGCCATGTTTACAATTTATGTTACACGTGGCACATGCCATGTAGGCCTTGGCATGTCGAAACTTTAATGCGTTGGTCAACATTTATTTCACTGAAATTTCGATGTCTATAAATGCCCCCACTTCAAGGCGCGTCGTATACATATACTTGTCACATATAGAAGATGTGTTTCGAAGTCCATCAGTGTAGATGTCAATTCAATGGCCGTCAAGGCTTGATGTTGAACTGGGTTAGGAGTTTCTTCAAGGGTCGTCGAGGCTTGGATCTTGAATGAAATTGGACCATGAGGAGCTTCACGTGGCAAGTGGTCTTTCGGCTTTGGTAGTGGATGAATCGACATGTGTATTTGTTGTGCATGTTGACTTTCCACAGGCTTAATCTTAAACTGGGCTAGAGGGTTTTCTGGTTTACTCCAAAGGTCTGTGTTTTTACCATATTTAGGGCCTCCGTATTTAGACCTCGTATAAATACTCGGGGGACTCAAATGTAATTATGTAAAAGGGGCAAATATGTAATTAGGGAATGAGCCCTTATTCTATAAAAGGACTCCCTCCCCTCTTCATTTGGGAGAGGCCAAGTTTGAGGCTAACAAGAGGGAAGCCAAATGCTTAGGCTTGGCATCTGAGAGCAAAATAGGCCAAAGGCCTCCAGAAATATATTATCAGTGTGGACGTAGCCCATACATTGGGGTGAACCACGATACATCTTGTGTTATTTACTTTCTTGCAGATTCACAGTCGGATTTGTGTTGTACCAAGACCCATCCGGTTTTGTGCATCAACATTTGGCGCCGTTTGTGAGAATCGACATGAAAAGTTACGTCGGTTCTCTTTCAAATTTTCATCACCGCTGTGAATCTGCAAAAATACAAACACCAAACAATCTGCCAAATATGAAAAGATGTTGCAGTTAGAAATCCCCAGATCCCAGTCTTCGCCAAAACCACACGGCTCAATTTTCTCTCTTTCTCTGTGCAAATCTCTCACTGTAAAAAAAAAAATCCACACCAAAAAAAAAAAAAAAGTCAGACAGACTCACTCCCCGTGGTTGACAGCCTCTCTCTCTCTCCTCCCTTCATTTTCTCTCTCAACCACGCACAGAAATAAACCCAGAAACCAACACCCATTTCCCATCGCGCACTGCAATGATGTCGTCATCGTCGGCTACGTCGTCCGCGACTATGAGAAACCCCAGATTGTCCTCTTCGTCGTCCCCGTGGCTCTTCAATGGAGTGCCTATCAGGAACCGCGTCTCTTTCACCGCCCGCTTCAACCGCACTTCGTTGCTGTGTTTCGTTTCTTCCTCCTACGATATTGGTTCGGGTTCGGGTTACCTTTGGGCCATCGTGAGGAGGTTAGAGTGTGGGTCGTGGAGAATGACGTCGTTTGCTCTCCCAATTCTTCACTCTCTAAATATAACCAGTTCTGGTCGAGGGAAAACTCGCGGTACCATCGAAATGGATCAGCAGGCAGTAAAGGTTGGGTCGGCCATGGATATGCCGATCGTGCACGGACAGGCAGACCAGTGAGCTCGTCGCTGTCCGAGATATCAGGTTCAAATATTTTAAAGTACTTGTAGCTACTCTTCCTCTACTATATCAGGCCAAGAGAGTACTTGCAGCTGCTCGTCCTCTACAGAACCAGGGAGCTCGTTGCTGTCCAAAATATTTGTCCATTCACTCCACTCACCTGAGATACCAGGGAGCTCCTCACTCTCTTCGAGTTTGGAGTAAAGATGTTGCAGCTGCTATTCACAGTGTTCTTGGGAGTGAAAACCACAGCAGCTGCTTAGAGTTGGAAGAAAGCAAGAACAATGATAATATCAGTACTTGAAAAGTTGAGATGGACCAACAAGCAGCAGATCATCACATTATTCCTTCAGCTTTTACCATGGGATTGTGTGGTGAAAAGAGAAGCAGTAAGTCTAAGTAGTTAGAAGGGCAGCCTTCAAAGAATCTTATGGCAGAGAGAAGAAGAAGGAAGCGCTTGAAAGGCCACTCGGTGATTTTTCGAAAGACGGCCTCGACTCGGACTTGGGGTACGAGTCAGAAACCAAGCCGGCTTCTACTACCAGTGGCAACGATGAGCTCGCCTTTCCAAGCTGGGCTTGCCCCATCGGCTTGTTGATAGCCTTGAGAGACATGGCATATCGAGCCTTTTACAACACATGTTGCAAATTTATTATCGATAAAGCCTGACGACACTGCTACTGCTGTTGGGGATGAGGATGGTTTTACCGAAGATGGGAATCCACCAGGAGTAGTGGACAGAATGAGTGGAGTGGATGGAAAAATATTTTAAAGTAAATGTTTTCGGGTGGAAAGTGAAGCTTCCTGTAGAAATAAAAGAGAAGGGCTCCTCCTCTACTATAAAAAAAAAAGAAAAAAAAAAGATAAGGCTTTATCTTTTATATTGTTTATTTAATATTATTGCTATATGCAAGATTATTATAATTGGAGCAAAATTCATTTGCAACATATACAAATGCAAAAAGAATAGTCAAGCTAGTAGATGAGGTCGGTGCTGTACAATGATCCTTGCTCTGAACAGTTGCCTCATAACAGCTACTTGGAGCACTCAAATCTACCAGGAGTGGGAGCCGCACATCAACTTTCAGAAAAGCAAAAATAATAATGTTGATGAGAAAAAAGAAGAGAGAGTGTACAACACAAAAGAAGAGAAAGCAGGAAAGATAGATCCACACAACTTTAAAGCAGAAAAGATGGAAAGAGTCCCGTCCCCAATGTCTTTTACTTTGGGTCCTATTGTAATCTCACTATACCACTGCTGGAGCTTGATAAAGCTAAAAAAAAAACAAAAACAAAAAAAAAACAAAAAGAGGGTTCACTAATACCCCAAAATTATTCAGCAAACTCACCGCCATTACCACCAACTAGGTGATCAAAGTACATCCAGTACTCCAAAATTATTCGGCAAACTCGCCGCCATTATCACCAACCAGGTGATCAAAGTACATCTAGTACTCCAAAATTATTCGGTAAACTCGCCGCTATTACCACCAATCTATTCGGCAAACTCGTCGTTATTACCACCAATCAGGGGATCAAAAGTACATCCAGTACTCCAAAATTATTCGGCAAACTTGTCGCTATTATCACCAACCAGGTGATCAAAGGTACATCTAGTACTCCAAAATTATTCGGCAGCCTGCCGTTATACATGAGCATCACTCATGACAATCATACATAAACATTCATGAGCATCACTCATATCAATCATACATAAACATTCATAAGCATCACTCATGTCAACATCCATGAGGATCACTCATGTCAAACAAAGCTTCCGAGCTACAATTAGCTACAATTACAAAGCCTCAGGGCTACAATTACAAAGCTTCAGGCTACAATTACAAAGCCTCAGGGCTACAATTACAAAGCCTCAAGGCTACAATTACAAAGCCCTACAATTACAAAGCGTCAGGGCTACAATTACAAAGCCTCAGGGCTATAATTACAAAGCCTCAAGGCTACAATTACAAAGCTTCAGGGCTACAAGTACAAAGCCTCAGGGTTACAATTACAAAGCCTCAGGGCTACAATTACAAAGCTTCAGGGCTACAATTACAAAGCCTCAGGGCTACAATTACAAAGCCTCATGGCTACAAATACAAAGCTTCAGAACTACAATTACAAAGCTTCGTCCCATACATGGATCAAATTTCAAGTCTCCAACCAAAAGACTCTCTTGACTGAAAACTTGGGGGACTACACTATGTACCATATATTGGGCCTCATGAAAAATACTTGAGGGACCTAGCCCATTATTTATGTATTGAGGAACGAGCGCTTATTCTATAAAAGGGACTCCCTCACTTTCATTAAAGAGCGCCCATTATTTATGTATTGAGGAGTGAACCCTTATTTTATAAAAGGGACTCCCTCACTTTCATTAGAGAGCACCGCCGCCAGCCGAGCAACCGCTTCGCCATAAGCATCGCCTCTAGTACCATATATTGGGCCTCTGCAATTGGGCCTCATGAAAAATACTTGGGGGACTTAGCCCATTATTCATGTATTGAGGAGAGAACCCTTATTCTATAAAAGGGACTCCCTCACCTTCATTAGAGAAAGACTCTCAACCCATTATTCATGTATTGAGGAGCGAACCCTTATTCTATAAAAAGGACTCCCTCACCTTCATTAGAGAGCATCACCGCCTACTGAGCAACCACCTCACCGCGAGCATCACCTCTAGCCCATTATTCTTGTATTGAGGAGCGAGCCCTTATTCTATAAAAGGGACTCCCTCACCTCTAGCCGAACAGCCTTACCTCCATCACTTCATGTTGAGCATCGCCACATGTCAAGTACCAATTCTAGACGACCTCTAGTTACTCCGGCCCACACATGGACTGAATTTCAAGTCTCCAGCCAAAAGACTCTCTTGACAGAAGACTTGGGGGACTACTGTTTATACCATATTTAGGGCCTTCGTATTTAGACCTCGTATAAATACTCGAAGGACTCAAATGTAATTATGTAATAAATGAAGGGGCAAATATGTAATTAGGGAAGGAGCCCTTATTCTATAAAAGGACTCCCTCCTCTCTTCATTTGGGAGAGGCCAAGTTTGAGGCTAACAAGAGGGAAGCCAAATGCTTAGGCTTGGCATCTGAGAGCAAAATAGGCCAAAGGCCTCCATTAATATATTATCAGTGTGGACGTAGCCCATACATTGGGGTGAACCACGATACATCTTGTGTTATTTACTTTCTTGCAGATTCATGGTCGGATTTGTGTTGTACCAAGACCCATCCGGTTTTGTGCATCACCAGTCTGAATTTACTTCATTTATCTGTGGCTAAATTTGATTCAAGGGTGGTGGACACTTGATCTTGAATCAGACTTGTGATTTCTTCAAGGGCCATCGAGGTTTGAACTTAAATGAAATAGAACCACGAGTGGTTTCACGTAGTGGGTGATCTTCAACTTTGTTGGGGATGAATCAGCACGTGTAGTTGTTGTGTTTGTTGATTCTCCACGAACTTGATGAAGAACAAGATTGTTTGGATGTTTGAGAAAGTTTTGGATGTCCGAAGTTTCGATTTGCTTCATTTTGCTCCTCTAGGCAGAAATGGTATCTTTTGCTGCCTTATATATCCCTCATTTCAAATCTTTTAGGCCTATGTGTGTCAATGCAATAGTTGAATTCTTTATGGGTTCATCATTGATCCTTCTGCTTCAGTCTTTTGCCTAGCAGAAGTGGTGCACAACCTTCACCTTTGAATGATCATTCAGAACATCACTTCTCAGTGACTCATCCATGCTTGGCAACTTCGGTGTAAAGAGCCAACATCATATCCATTGTTCCGATATATTTTCTGAGGAAATTCGAGGCCTAACAACAGTTGAAGATGAGTTCTCGAGAGTAATGTTAGGCAAGCAATCAGAGAAAGGTTCCGACTGATTGCTCTCTTCCTCCTTGTTATACAGGTAAAAACAAGGACAAAGAAAAAGACAGGGAGAAAACGGGATCATCTTCCGATGTGGTGGCGGCTGGCCTTCAACAGCCGCAAGATCGCCATGATACACCTATTTTAGAACTGCCGTGGTTTAGGGTCGGACACGGTCGTTTGTGCCCTTCATGGGAAAATCTGAAAGTACAGACCCTCTATGATCTTTCTTTCTGAAACTAAGATGAAAGATCATAGGATAATAGAAGTTAGAAGACGCATGGGTTATTCTAACGGTTTTGATGTTGCACTGATCGATCGAGCAGGAGGGCTTAGCCTCTGGTGGGATGACTCTATTTAGGTGGATGTGAGGGACTATTCCAAGCACTGTGTCGATGTGAGTTGTTGCCTAGTGGACTCGCAGCTGACATTCCGGTTTACTGGTGTGTACGAGACGTCGTATCTGGCAGAGAAAGAGGAGTTCTATAGGGGAATGATTAAAAAATTCTGCCCAAATAACACTCATTGGATTTGTGGCAGGGATTTCAACGAATTCCTGTGGGAGCATGAGAAATCAGGTGGTGCTGAAGTGCGGTACAACTGACAATGGTACCTGGAGGATTTTATGAACAAGGTGGAGATGTTGGATTTGGGGTTTAATGGTCAAAGTTTTACTTGGAGAGGGATTAGAAATGGTCAGCTGGTGGAGGCTCAACTTGATAGAGGGTTGGTGAATGCCAGTTGGCAATCGCTATGGCCAAACACTATGGTAACAAATGGCACTACTCTTTGGTTGGATCACTGCCCTGTTTTTGTGAGGTGTGAGCCTCAAGCTAAAAAAAGAAGAAAGTTGTTCTGCTTCGAAGCCTTCTGAACGAAGGATGTAGAGTGCAAGGAGATTGTCAGAGACGCTTGGAACGTAAAAGGGGAAGGAAACACATTGGAACGATGGAACTCCAAAATTAATACTTGTCATGCCAAATTAATGAGATGGAGTAATGCAAAATTCAAAAACCGTGGATGGCAGATTAAGGAGATGGTGGACCACCTGGGGCGCCTTAAACACAACTAGAGTGGGAATCGGCAAGAAATTGAAGTATTATAAAAAAAAGGTTGATCGGCTATGGAGTCAAGATGAAAGTTATTAGCAGCAAAGATCGCGTGTGCAATGGCTAAGGGAAGGGGACGCCAACATGAAGTTCTTTCATCAGTCTACCTTACAGAGAAGAAGAAGAAATAAGGTGGCTACCTTAAAGAATAATGATGAGGAGTGGATTGGGAATCCAAAACAAGTGAGGAGGCTGGTTGACGAAAACTTCGTGAATCTGTTCACATCGTCCGGAATGAGGGAGTGGGGGGAAATCCTTAGATGTTTGACCCTAAAGGTCTCGGTGGAAATGAACACTGCTCTTTCCGGTCCAGTGTCAGCTGAGGATGTCAAGAGCGCTACCATGTAGATGGGCGGATTGAAGGCTCCAAGCCCGGACGGCTTTCCCAAAATTTTCTACCAGACTCATTGGGACACCTTAGCGATGGATGTAAACAAAATAATCAGTGAGATGATACTTGGGTCTATGGATCCAAGGCAAATCAACGCTACTCACCTGATGTTGATTCCAAAGGTCCAAAACTCAAATTCTGTCTCGCAATTCCGACCAATCAGCTTGTGCAACTATTCCTATAAGCTGCTTTCAAAGGTATTAGCCAATCGTCTTAAGCATATTATTCCGGATCTTATCTCTCCTACACAAAATGCTTTTGTTGCGGGAAGGTTAATTCAAGACAATATTGGCATTGCACATGAGCTGTTCCATTTTCTAAAAACAAGGAAAGCGAAATGTAAATTCGAGTTGGGAGTCAAACTGGATATGCACAAAGTCTATGACCGGGTCGAATGGGATTTCCTTTTGGCAGTGATGGAGAAAATGGGGTTTGATGAGCGGTGGAGAAGATTGATCTTGGGATGCATATCCTCGGTGAATTTCACTATTATTCTGAATGGACAACCTGGACCCAAATTTGCACCTTCACAAAGGCTTCGGCATGGAGACCTTTTATCCCTGTATCTTTTCCTGCTGGTCAGTGAGGTCATTTCACTCCTTATCCAGAAGGAATGTAAGCAGAAAAAGATAACTGGCGTTCAAATGAGCCCTTCCGGTCTGTGTATTTCCCCTCTTTATCGACGATACTCTGATCTTCCTAAAGGCGGAGAAAGAGAACTGCCAGCGCTTAAGTATGGTGATTGATGACTATTGTTTGGCCTCGGGACAACAAGTGAATAAGGCGAAATCCAGGGTTTTCTTCAATGCTAACGTGCCAGAGACACTATCTCAAAAGTTGACACTGATTCTTGGAATGGAGAGAGTCGGGGATCCGGGCTTATATTTGGGTGTGCCGGCTATTTGGGGCCGATAAAAAAAATGTGGCCTTGCTTATGTTAAAGGAAGGTTACTGAGAAAGCTTCAAGGATGGAAGAAATCATCCCTCTCACAAGCGGGTTGCGATGTCCTTATAAAGGCAATGGCGCATGCTATTCCCGTTTACCTAATGAACCTTTTTAAGTTTCCTTCATCACTGTGCAACGAAATGGATGCTATGATCTCCAAATTCTGGTAGGGACAATCAAATGGTGAGCATAGAATTCATTGGGTCTTTCGTGAGAAATTGGGCTGGCCCAAGGAGGAGGGAGGCTTAGGCGTGAGGAACTTTGAGATGTTCAATAAGGCCCTCCTAGCCAAGCAGTGCTAGAAACTGATTACGGAACCGAACTCTATGTGGGCTTCGCTGCTTAAAGCTAGGTACTTTCCTAACTGCTCTTTCCTTGATGCAAAGAGGAGCGGAAGAGCCTCTTGGGTGTGGTCAAGCCTTCTTGTTGGGAGACATATTCTGAAGGGGGGCTCACTGGCAAATTATGGATGGTAATCGTGTTCGTGTATAGATTGACAGATGGCTCCTGACCATCCCCGGGGGTAGACCATCACCACTAGGCACGGTGCAGGTCTTCACAAGCCTAGTGGTGAACTCGTTAATTTTCCCGAATAGTGGGGATGAAATATTGACTTTGTGAAATCATTCTTGGTTGAGGAGGAGTTTGATGCAATCTTGGAGACTCAAATCGGAGATACAACTCTAAATGATAGATTGGTATGGCCATTTGAGAAGAAATGGATGTTTACTGTGAAATCTGGATATCATTGGGCATATAAAGGTGCTCAATCACTTAAGACCTCCAATATTCAAATGGCGGCTACCATCCCTAGAGCTCTATGGAAGTGTGTTTGGCATTTGAAAATTCCACCAAAGATCTGATGCTTCCCGTGGAAGTCCCTGCATACGGCACTTGCTATTATGGCAAGCCTATACCAACGACACTATTCTCCTTCTGCGATATGTCCTATTTGCCATGTAAGGGATGCATCCATTGAACACTTCTTCCTTGAATGCCTATGGGTGGAAGTGGTTTGGTTTGGGGGAAGTTTGAATCTTAGAGTGAATTGGTCTGAGATAACTTCCTGAGCAAGATGGCTGCTGCAAATGTATGAATCTGCCAATGGCGTGAAGGAGTTGAGGAACCACATGATGTCATATATTGCCATTACCTGCTGGCATATATAGAAGGCAAGATGCAGTTTTCAATTCAACCAACAACCAATCTACCTTTCACAGATGCTTGCCGCTATTTCTCACTCGACTACAACGTTTAGGGATGCATGGTCAATCCAACCCACCCCCGAGGTGCCCAATCCTATGGAAGCTAGCATTGCCGTTGGTTGGTCTCCTCTAGTTAGGGGCTTTATGAAGATTAACATGGATGCCAGTTGGTGTGCATCGGACGGCCTGGGTTTTACAGATGTTGTGGCTTAAGATAAAGATGGCAGATTCTTGGTTGCCTGCAGGTTCAAAGAGAAAGCCACAAGCGTGGCATTGATGGAGGCAAAAGCTATCTTGCATGGATGTAAACTGGGTATGAACAGAGGGTAGAACTTGATAATGGTGGAGTCTGATTCTCTAGAGTCTATTTCTTATTTGAAGGACGCAACAAGGAAAGGCAGTTGGGAAGCCTTCCCGATTATTTCGAGATATAGTATTCTAGGAAGTGGCTTTCAAGATTGCCACTGGTCTTGGGTTCCAAGATCGGCCAATGTGGCAGCGGACCTTTTGGCTTCGCGACGCTGTATGGAGGTATGTGATTTTACGTGGGTCGATAGACCCCCCATCTTCCTTGTTCATGTTTTGTGTAATGATGCACTTCCCTATCTACATCAATTGTAGTGGTAGGGCGAGGGGGACGCTGTAGCACTAGGTACGGCGTCATAGTTTTTGTTACCTCTTTGCACTACCCTTTCCCTGTATTGGTTATTTGCTTATCTGTAGGCTTTCTTTATTCCTTTGGCATCTTTGCCCGGTGATATATATCCTGTTTTCCAAAAAAAAAAGTACAATTACTTTTACCATTTACGGCCTGACTTGGACCAGATCTGTTTTATAAGATCGTAGTTGTGTATTCTTAATTAATGTAGTTGTTTTAGGCACATAATATGTACTAAGATTTCTTTCAACAGGTGGTGATCAAGTATGCGAAAGATAGACCAATCCTATTTTCAAGCTTTCAGCCTTATGCTGTATTGCTGATGACAAAATTGCAGATCATATACCCTGTTAATATTTGTAAAAGGTATCTTGAGAAATCCAGGGGCAGTGACAAAGATTAAACAGACCAAACTTTGCATTATAACCTATGGAGAATTAAAGTAAGCCATCAATTTGTTTGGCAAAAGCACTTTTTAGATCAAAAGTACTTATTCAGCTAATAAAATGATCATATCCTTTGTTTCCTTTTCATTTTTGTTGCTTTATTTTTTTCACATATGCTCGATAAAATGGAAAATTATCAATCACTCTCCCACACCCTGCATCATCTACAGTATACTCTACCCTTATAAAATGGACAGATTATGGACCATGCTTGACGAAGCCTCCCAAAAATTGACTTGTTATGTTTTCATTGCTAGGGCCGTATGAATTTATGATTTTTAAGCCGACCACCTACTCCATCAACCATATTACCTGAGTTTGTGGCCTCAAAGTAGGCACCATTAAGTGTGTACAAAGAAAACAATGTCTGGTCACTCTTGTGGAGAATTCTAGTGGTGCGTAGAACGTTTAAGAAGAAGATGAGACATGACGGCCAAGCTGAACATCATTAGTGTGTACATCATCACATCTTCCACTAATTTTGTCCTAGATTTTTTTGGTGTGACTAAAATGACAACAACTAAATGTAAGGGTATACTGCCATTTAACATTTTGTGTCAATTAAACAAAGACATTAGAATAAAAATTTACACATATTTTTATTATATTAGCATGCAATGTCACCATGATGATATACCGTGTCATACAACAAATTTTTTGTGCCCGGTATTCAAGCGGATACTCTATGTGTTATAAAATAAATCGAGGGATATCCAAAAATCATTTTATGTATTTGTATTATGACATGTGAAAAAATGCTTGAATACTTTATACTTAGAAAAATCTCTCATATCATATAAATCGTTCTCGACTTGAAAACATCACGTGATTATTATCTTATTTAAATAATGATATATGGATTTTTTTTTCTTTTAAATAGGGAGTTTTAACGAAACACTCCCAATACTATTTACTTTTAACGAAAAACCACATTTTAACTTTTCTCTGGTACTAATCTCTACACCTTTATTTGTCATTTTATTAAAACTAAAGTTTTTTTAGACTTTTCGTTAGTTTTCTATAAAAATAATATATCCTAAAAGTGTGTGCATTTGTTCTTTTTAAAAAAATATATATATTTTTAAGATATTTTATTTTTACTTTATATTTTCTTCTATTAATTTATCATTTTATTTTATTTTATTTTGTTCATGCACAAAATCAGGAAGACTTTGGAACAACGTAAAATGTCAAGTTTGTGACCTTCATTTGGTTGCTCCGGTCACCTGGTGTGGATAATATGTAAATAGATAGAGATTGAGAAGCAAACACAAGATGTACATGGTTCACCCCTAAGTCTGGCTACGTCCATGGAGTAGATGAGTTCTCATTAATAGTAAAGGGTTTACACAAATACATAAGTTTAAACATAATTACCATCAGTGGGTTCTAATGAATAGTTTAAGTACAATAATGACATTAGAGATTAATTGTCGGAGAATGGTCTTCTTCTATAGTTGAGGGGAGTCTCCAACTTTTGTCCACGATCGATGTGGGACTTTGTGAGCTTTATTCTGACGTTGACATGTGTCATGCTGTGATTGGCCTCCTGATTGGAAGGAAACTCTTGTGCTTCAACAGGGGTGCCTCAGGATGAACCCTTCAGTGGGTCCTTGAAGGTATGACGTTGACCGGTACTCGGTAGTTTCAGAATTGGTCAAGTATGGTACAAACAGTGCTCCTCTAAGTTTCCGAGTGAGGAAAGCTTCTCGGTTGGGGACTTGACAAATCCAAGTCACTGAGTAATCACGAAACTTCTGAGTATTGAGGTGTAGTAGCATATAATAGGAGTCCCTCAAGTCTCTGGTCGAGGAGAGTTACCGAATGAGGTGTCTTACTCATTGCCAATTTGTCAAGGTAATGAAACTTTTAAAATGTATAGATTGTGGACCATGCTTGACGAAGCCTCCCAAAAATTGACTTGTTCTATTTTCATTGCTAGGGCCATATGAATTTATGATTTTTAAGCCAACCACCTACTCCATAAACCATATTACCTAAGTTTGCGACCTCAAAGTAGGCACCATTAAGTGTGTACAAAGAAAACAATGTCTGATCACTCTTGTGGAGAATTCTAGTGGTGCGTAGAATGTTTAAGAAGAAGATGGGACATGACAGCTAAGCTGAACATCATCAGTATGTAGATCATCACATCTTCCACTAATTTGGTCACAGATTTTTTTGGTATGACTAAAATGACAACAACTAAATGTAAGGGTATACTTCCATTTAACATTTTGTGACAATAAAATAAAGACATTAGAATAAAAATTTACACGTATTTTTATTATATTAGCATGCAATGTCACCATGACGATATACCGTGTCATACGAGAAATTTTTTATGTGCCCAGTATTCAAGCGGATACTCCATGTGTTATAAAATTAATCGAGGGATATCCAAAAATATATCATTTTATCTATTTGTATTATGACATGTGAAAAAACGCTTGAATACTTTATACTTAGTAAAATCTCTCATATCATATAAATCGTTCTCGACTTGAAAACATCACGTGATTATTATCTTATTTAAATAATGATATATGGATTTTTTTTCTTTTCGAGAAATAAAAATAGGGAGTTTTAACGAAACACTCCCAATACTGTTCACTTTTAACGAAAAACCACATTTTAACCTTTCTCTGGTACCATTCTCTACACCTTTATTTGTCATTTTTCATTAAAACTAAATTTTTTTTAGACTTTTCATTAGTTTTCTATAAAAATAATATATCCTAAAAGTGTGTGCATTTGTTCTTTTTAAAAAAAATATATATATTTTAAAGATATTTTATTTTTACTTTCTATTTTCTTTTATTAATTTATCATTTTATTTTATTTTATTTTGTTGATGCACAAAATCAGAAAGATTCTGGAACAACGTCAAATGTCAAGTTTGTGACCTTCGTTTGGTTATTCCGGTCACCTGGTGTGGATAATATGTAAATAGATAGAGATTGAGAAGCAAACACAAGATGTACGTGGTTCACCCCTAAGTCTGGCTACGTCCATGGAGTAGATGAGTTCTCCTTAATAGTGAATGGTTTACACAAATACATAAGTTTAAACATAATTACCATCAGTGGGTTCTAATGACTAGTTTAAGTACAATAATGACATTAGAGATTAATTGTATGAGAATGGTCTTCTTCTATAGTTGAGGGGGGTCTCCAACTTTTGTCCACGGTCGATGTGGGACTTTGCGAGCTTTATTCTGACGTTGACATGTGTCATGCTGTGGTTGGCCGTCTGATTAGAAGGAAACTCTTGTGCTTCAACAGGAGTGCCTCAGGATGAACCCCTCAGTGGGTCCTTGAAGGTATGACGTTGAACAGTGCTCGGTAGTTTCGGGTTTCGTCAAGTATGGTACAAACAGTGCTCCTCTAAGTTTCCAAGTGAGGATAGCTTCTCGGTTGGGGAAATGACAAATCCAAGTCACTGAGTAATCATGAAACTTCTGAGGACTGAGGTGTAGTAGCATATAGTAGGAGTCCCCCAAGTCTCCGATCGAGGAGAGTTACCGAATGAGGTGTCTTACTCATTGCCAATTTGTCAAGGTAATGAAACTTTTTAATATTGCTCACTCTTTCATTCAAGTTGTAGCCCAAGACTTTTCCTTTAAGTTTTGAGGCCCAAAGCCTTGTAAGCCTAGGCAAAAGGCTTTCACTTTAAGTCTCTTTTTTTAAAATAAAAAAAAAATTGCGTTGGCCTAAGGGAGAGGAGGCCCACTACCTCATTAAGTACCTCCAGGCCCAAGGAAAAAAATAAAAAAAAACCCAGTCTTTGGTGAAAATGGCCCAAGGCCTAGCCTTTGTTTGAATCCCAAACCCTCTATGCTTTGTCCATGTCTTCTTCCACGGTTTCCTGGAAATACCAAAACAAAATTCACGATTGTCTCTTCTAGACACGTCTTCCCACACCCTTTCAAATTTACCCATTTGTCATCCATTCGATTTCCCTTAACCTCATCCTCCACCTTTTTCGACCTTGCCCCCCTCCCCGGAATTAGGTCTACGGTGGACCTTCAGGTGTCATCGTAGGCAGCTGTGAACTCGCAGGTAGGTCAGGAATGGGTTCGCAGGTGGGCTGAGGGTCTGAGGGTGAAGTTTATAAATGATAATGCGGCTAGGAAGGTTTGAAGGTTGCAATTGGTGGATGAAGGTTTGAAGGTTGGATTATGCTCTTGGTTTGTAGATTTCGTTGTGGGTGGTGAATAGTGCGTATATTCAAAACTTGTTATCGTTTTAGGTTTGAAAATGCGGAGGGGGTCACCGGGGGGTAGGGTAGGTTGTTTCAAGGTTTTGATGATGGCTGCTTTGGGGTTTATTATGGTTGGGGTGGTGGGTGCCGCTAGTGAAGTTTGATCGATAAGGAAAGAGTGAGAGGGAAATAGGAAGTATCAGTAAGGGTGTTGTCAAGCCAAGGTTATTTTCTGTTGGCACTGTTTGTACCCAATGATAACATTGATACTTGAATGTTTGATTGTATTTTTCTATTATTTAATCCATCAATAGTTTGCATATTCTTTCATTTAGTCAAACATGCCTCCCTCATTTTCTATCTATAGTGAATTCACCAACAGTTTGTAATTAGTTTGTAGAAGTTGTCCCTTCTTTTCTACCTATAGTTATGTCTCTTGCCTGCAAGTCTTGATCATAAGTTAAACTTCACATGGCCACCACTTTTCATGTGACAATATTTTATTTAGATTTGGGTGGTAGTTGTATTTGTTGTTGTAATTTTGAGTTTGAAAAATGGTTGAATGTGTGTAGGTTTTGTTGATGCACAAAACCGGAGGGGTCTTGGTACAACACAGATCTGACCGTGAATCTGCAAGAAAGTAAGTAACACAAGATGTATCGTGGTTCACCCCAATGTATGGGCTACGTCCACATTGATAATATATTTATGGAGGCCTTTGGCCTATTTTGATGGATCTCTCTCATAACTCATGCCCTCTCTTAGCCTCAACTTTGGCCTTTCCCAAATGAAAGGATGAGGAGTCCTTTTATAGAATAAGGACTCCTCACTTATTACATATTTGCCCCTTCAGTTATTGCATAATTACATTTGAGTCCTCCGAGTATTTATACGAGATCTAAATACGGAGGACCTAAATATGGTATAAACAGTAGTCCCCCAAGTCTTCAATCAAGAGAGTCTTTTGGCTGGAGACTTGAAATTCAGTCCATGTGTGGGCTGAAGTAACTAGAGGTTTTCTAGAACTGGTACTTGACATGTGGCGGTGCTCAACATGGAGTGATGGAGGCGAGGCTGCTTGGCTAGAGGCGTTTTAAGGTGAGGGAGTCCCTTTTATAGAATAAGGGCTCGCTCCTCAATACACGAGTAATGGGCTGAGAATCTTTCTCTAATGAAGGTGAGGGAGTCCCTTGTATAGAATAAGCGTTTTCTCCTCAATACATGAATAAGTCCCCCAAGTATTTTTTATGAAGCCCAAATGTGGAGGCCCAATATATGGTACTACAGGCGATACTCGTGGTGAGGCGGTTGCTTGGCTGGCGGCGGTGCTCTCTAATGAAGGCGAGGGCGTCCCTTTTATAAAATAAGGGCTCCCTCCTCAATACATAAATAGTGGGCGGTGCTCTCTCTAATGAAAGTGAGGGAGTCCCTTTTATAAAATAAGGGTACATGATAATGGGCTGTACTCTTTTAATGAAAGTGAGAGAGTCCCTTTTATAGAATAAAGGTTCTCTCCTCAATACATAAATAATGGGCTAAGTGCTCCAAATATTTTCATGAAGCCCAAATGCGGAGGCCCAATATATGGTACACAGTGTAGTCCCCCAAGTCTTCAGTCAAGAGAGTCTTTTGGCTGGAGACTTGAAATTTGATCCATGTATAGGCCGAAATGGCGATTGTTCAGCTGGAGGCGGTTTTTGTATGCCATGCACTGAAGCTTTGTATTTGTAGCTCTGAAGCTTTGTAATTGTAGCCCTGAGGGCTTTGTAATTGTAGCCCTGATGCTTTGTAATTGTAACCCTAAAGCTTTGTAATTGTGGCCCTGAGGCTTTGTAATTGTAGCCCTGAGGCTTTGTAATTGTGGCCTTGAGGCTTTGTAATTGTAACCCTGAGGCTTTGTAATTGTAGCCCTGAGGCTTTGTAATTGTAGCCCTGAGGCTTTATAATTGTGGCCCTGAGGATTTATAATTGTAGCCTTGAGGCTTTGTAATTGTGGCCCTGAGGGCTTTGTAATTGTAGCCCTGAGGCATTGTAATTGTAGCCCTGAGGCTTTGTTTGACATGAGTGATGCTCATGAATGTTAACATGAGTGATGCTCATAGATGTTGACATGAGTGATGCTCATGAATGATTGACATGAGTGATGCTCATGAATGTTTATGTATGATTGTCATGAGTAATGCTCATGTATGATTATGTATGATTGTCATAAGTGATGCTCATGTATGATTTTTTGGAGTACGGGTTGTACCTTTGATCACCTGGTTGGTGATAATAGCGGCAGGTTTGCCGAATAATTTTTTAGAGTACTAGATGTACTTTGATCACCTGGTTGGTGATAATGGCGGCGATTTTGCCGACTAAATTTGTAGTACTGGATGTACTTTGATCACCTGGTTAGTGATAATGGCGGCGAGTTTGCCGAATAATTTTGTAGTACTGGATGTGAAGGAAAAAATTTGTCCTAGCTAAGAACATGTGAGAACATTTGAACACATATGCAAACTAATAACACTTTAAAGTAGGCATGCATTCAAAAACCAATTCTAAAACCCATGACTTTCAAAGCCTAGAGAATGGTGAACCATAAGACTCTTTAACAACATTAAAGAGAAGGAAGGATTTGAGATTCATTACCCTTGAAGCTCATCCTTGTTTACACAAGGGATTCACCCAAGTGGAGGGCCTTCAAGTCACCTCCTAGCTCCTTGGATCTTCCTTGTGATTTTCTTCTTTGTTGATGCTCCTTTGCTCCTTGAGGATGTGAGGAAAGGATCTCCAAGAACACCAAAGATTTAGTGTCTCTAAGTCTCCACACCAAGGATGAGGTGTGTAGATGAAATGGATGACTTAGAGAAGTTTTGATGCTAGTGAAAACCTCTCTAAGTGGCCGGCCTCTATGGAGAAAATGAGAGAAAATGTTTCTCTTCTTTGCCTCTAGAAAACCCTAGTGAGAGAATGGCTATAAAGTTGCCTTTATACCACTTCACATGTGAGTGGAAAACTTGCAGTTAACTCAAGTTTGCTACCCCTTCACCCTAGGCCGATTTTGGCTTTGTTTTTGGGTTAATTTCCATTTAGTTTTTAGTTGTCACACAACCTAAACTCAATGGGCCTTGTGGACCAAAAACCCTTTTGGGCCCCGAAACCCAAAACCAACTTAAAAGCCCAATACGAACCTTTCCTACAATTAATTAAATAATTAATTAATCTTGACCATTCTCAATTAAACCATTTAATTGCTTATCCATCTCTTTTATATCTTCACATTCATCCTTACTCGGTGTACGATCCATTAGGTTCCATTTAGCGAGGCAGTGGGTGATCGTTACTCTTAACGATCGATTGTGAATTGAAACTACATTTCAATTCTCCCTTTGATGAAGATTAATGTTTGCTAATCCTCAGGGCTTCCACAAACCATGAGTGACACCTAGCAGTATGTCATGGCTACCCAAGCTAAGTAGAAGTGGTTGGAGAACCTATCCAGTTACAACTACAACGCAATACGGTTCTTCTCTAATACAATACTCTTGATCACATTGTTTAAGTGATAGTTTGTTTCATGTCTACTATCCAATGTAATACTTCTCTATATGATTCAATTGAATATGATTTGGAACAAATTTCCTAAGTCATATTCATATGCTTTGGCCAAAAACTCTCGAATCATATGTCAGAGTATTCTCCTTCCACCATGGAAGGTTAGAGATCCCTTGTTGTGCATTCATATGCCTACATGACTAGATAGCTTGACCCCAACAATGTCATGGACACTCTCGATGGAATGTCTTTAACATGATCAAAGATCAAGGACCTAATCATTAGACATCTATGATGCCTCAGGTCAAAGGACTACTTTGCATATTGCAACTTACGAGTTCTTACATGACATGTATGTTCGAACTCTCTTTTGATCGTGGTTCAGTGTACTCAATTACCTTTTGAGCACCTATGTGTTTGTCTCAATGTCCAACACTAAATGACTTGAGACTAGTCATACTCACGCTTGAGTTAACATAACACAAACTAACCTTAACGGATTGTCAATGCCCAATTGGCAATCCTATGGCTAGGAACGTTTTAGGAATGAACATAAGAGAAAGGTCTCGTTAATCCAACTCACTTAGATCACTTCTCTCTTAGATTAAATACATTCCTTGGATTCCCTTATTGCTTAAACACATAATACAATAAATAGTGATTAACAATAAGCTTTGCCCTCTATTAAACATATTATAGTTTAACACAATAAGTATTCCAAAAAGCTATTACATCAAATGAGTGGCTTTGTGGGCATACTTCCAACAATCTCCCACTTGCACTCAAAGCCACCTTCCCATGTATCTAATACCCATCTTTTCCATATGACGGTCAAGTTGGACTTGAGACATTGGCTTCGTAAGTGGATCTGCTACGTTATCGGCTGAGGCAACCTTGAGAATGTTGACCTTCCCCTCGGCAGCATATCTTCTAATGATATTAAAAAGTCTGTCAAAATGCTTGTTCTTTTGATGAGCCCTAGGTTCCTTGGCTTGAGCTATCGCCCCACTATTATCATAGTACAAAGTTACTGGTGATGTAATGGTTGGAACCACTCCAAGTTCAGTAATGAACTTCTTCATCCAGAATGCTTCTTTGTCGGCTTCAGCTACAGCGACATATTCAGCCTCTGTCGTGGAATCAGCAATCACATCTTGTTTCTTGCTTTTCCAGCTGACAGCCCCACCATTCAGAGTGAACACATATCCGGAGTTGGAACTTCTATCGTCGACGTCAGATTGGAAATCTGCGTCTGTATAGGCTTCCACTCGCAACTCTGTTGCTCCTCCATAAACGAGGAACATGTCCTTAGTTCTTCGTAAGTACTTAAGGACGGTCTTGACAGCTGCCCAATGTTATGATCCTGGGTTAGATTGATATCGACTAGTAATACTCACAACATATGCGATATTAGGCCTTGTGCATATCATGGCATACATGAGACTTCCTATGGCGGAAGCATAAGGAATCTTGCTCATTTGCCGTATCTCTTCAGGAGTTTTCGATCTCATGGATTTTGAAAGGTGAATTCCATGTCTCACAGGAAGAAGACCTTTCTTCAATTGTTCCATTTGGAACCTACTTAGCACCTAATCTATGTACATAGATTGGGATAATCCAATTAATTTTCTGGATCTATCACGATAGAGCTTTATCCCAAGCACATAAGATGCATCTCCCAAATCTTTCATGTGGAAGGTTTTGGACAACCACACTTTTACAGAAGAAAATACTGCAGTGTCATTCCCGAATAGTAATATGTCATCTACATATAACACTAGGAATACTACTGCATCCCCAACGACCTTATGATAAACACAATTGTCGTCTTCATTTTGAGTAAAACCAAACGTTTTGATTTCAGTGTCAAAACGAATATTCCAGCTCCTAGAGGCTTGCTTAAGTCCATAAATGGACCTCTAAAGCTTGCATACCTTAGTCTTTTCAGACTTGGACAAGAAACCTTCGGGTTGAGACATATAGAGTTCTTCCTCTAGGTAGCTATTCAGAAAGGCCGTCTTCACGTCCATTTGCCATATCTCATAATCATGGTATGCAGCTATAGCAAGCAGAATCCGAATGGACTTAATCATAGCTACAGGTGAAAAGATTTCTTCGTAGTCAATCCCTTCTCGTTGCCTGTAACCCTTGGCTACTAGTCTAGCCTTATAAGTCTCCACGTTCCCATCAATGCCTATCTTCTTCTCGAAGACCCATTTGTTTCCCACAGGTACTATACCTTCTGGAGGGTCTACTAGAGTCCAGACCTGATTTTGATACATGGAATCCATCTCGGATTTCATGGCCTCTTGCCATCTTTTTGAATCAATGTCGGACATTGCTTCAGTGTAGTCTCTAGGATCCTCCTTTGTGTCATTGTCACCTAAGAGGTGCAATTCCCAAAAGTCATTATCCAAGCCATACCTCTGAGGTGGCCTGCTGACCCTTTCAGATCTACGTGGAGCTAGGGGTTCAGGAACAGGGTTGTCAACTTGTCGAGTGCTTGTTTGTGGTTCATCATTAATCTCATTAATCTCCATCATTTTACTTGTAGTTCCATTGAGAACAAATTCGTCCTCTAGAAACTTAGCAGTTCTGGCGACAAAGACTTTCTGGTCGTCAGAAGGTAGAACTCATATCCCATAGTTTCTCTAGGATATCCCACAAAATAGCACCTGACTGATCTTGCTTCAAGCTTAGTAGCTTCAAGCTTCTTGACATATGTTTCACAACCCCAAATCTTAATATGATTAAGACTTGGCTTTCTTCCACGCCATATCTCATAGGGCGTTTGTGAAATTGACTTGGAAGGTACTCTATTAAGCAAGTAAGCTACTGTATATAAAGCGTATCCCCAGAATGTTACTGGTAGATCGGCGGAACTCATCATAGAACGAACCATGTTCATCAAGGTTCGGTTTCTCCTTTTAGAAACTCCATTAAGTTGCGGAGTTCCCGGTGGAGTCCACTGTGATATTATTCCACACTCTTTGAGGTAATCTAGGAACTCGTTACTTAGATACTCTCCCCCTCGATTTGATCTTAGGATCTTTATCTGTTTCCCAGTTTGCTTCTCAACTTAATTCTTGAACTCTTTGAACTTTTCAAAGGATTCTGACTTGTACTTCATAAGATACACATAGCCAAACCGAGAGTGATCGTCGGTGAATGTGATATAGTAGGAGAAGCCTCCTCTCGACGTAGTAGACATAGGTCCACATACGTCAGTGTGGATTAACCCTAGAATTTCAGTGGCACGCTCTCCCTTCCCAGTGAATGGAGATTTGGTCATCTTGCCTTTCAAGCAACATTCACAAGTACCCATTTTGTCATTACCTAAAGGGCGGAAATATCCGTCTTTCGACATCTTGCAAATCTTATCAAGGTTCACATGTCCAAGTTTAAGATGCCACATCTTTTCTTGGTTAACTTCTTCTCTAGCCCTTTTGGGTTTTGAGGTATTCCCGCTTTCAATACAGTGCATCCCACTACTTGTCTCTAAGTGAAAAAGTCCCTCTATCATATTACCATAAGAGATAATACGACCGTTCAAGCATAAAGTGCAACTCATTTTGTCAAACAAGACTGAGTGCCCATCTCGTAAAAGCATAGAGATGGAAATCAAATTCTTTATACATGAAGGAAAATATAAACAATTTTTAAGTTCCAAGACTTCCCCAGAGGTTAGTTTAAGCATGTAGGTGTCTATTGCTGTTGCAGAGATTTTAGTGCCGTTCCCAACTCGCACAATCATATCCCCATTGGGCAATGTTCTGCTCCCCGTTAGTCCCTGCAACGAATTGCAAATATGTTGACTAGCGCCTGAATCAAATATCTAGGAATTGGAGCTTACTGTAAAAGCACTTTCTATGACAGAATTAGTCCCTTCAAAAATTCTTGTCATAAGGCTCGCAATGCGCACCCTGTGTTTCTTCTTTCAACGTTCATCCTTGTTGGACATATGCCCTGAAAGTCAATCTTTGGAAGAAACCTTTCAGGACAATGAATTGATGTATATATGTCTCTTATACATCAGAAGGCAAGGATACTAATTAGAACTATCTCAATGAACGAAATATGTCCTAAATAGTGAATCCATGGACAATGGATCGATGGAAGAAGTAGTCTAATGATGTTAGACTACAGAGACCTTCTTCACATAACCATCATGTCCAAAAAGGTTCCTAGTCATAGGATTGTCGGAGGGACACTGACAATGCATAGATCGGTACATACTATGTCCGCTTCAAATGGAAGGATGGAAAGTCTCATCCCATTCGTGTAGTGACACTAAGACAGGTATGTAGGTGCTCATTAAGGGAATGAGTTCACTGAACACAATCGAACGAGAGTACTTGCATGGAGGTCTACTCACATGTCAAGCAAGTAACTCTAATGGTTGTAATAATGTAAGTAATCCTTTGACCTGAGACATCATAGATGTCTAATGGTTAGGTCCTTGATCTTTAATCATGTCAAATGGCATTCCATTGGAGTGTCCACGACATTGTTGGGGTCAAGCTATCTAAACATGTAGGCATGTGAATGATCAACAAGGGATCTCTAATCCTCGTTATGAGAGGAATAATACTTTAAGATATGATTCGGGAATCTTCGGCCGAAGTATCGAGCGTAATAAAGGAAAGCGTTCCTGTACGACTCAATTGAATCATATAAACAAGAATAATCACATTAGGGGTTTGACATAATATATCCATACCCTAGTGATGTGATTGAGAGTATTGTATCAGAGAAGGATCGAATTACATTGTAATTCCAACTGAATAGGTTCTCCGAATAACTTCTACATTAGCTTGGGTAGCCATGATATATGTTTAGATGTCACTCATGGCTTGTGAGTTCTTCTAGATGATTAAATGTAATCGTCAAAGAAGAAGGTGAATTAAAAGTAAGTTTTAATTCACCAAGTGATTGGATTAAATATAATCAATTGGATTGATGCCAATCACCTCACTGCCTTGCTAATTAGAACCTAAAAAATTGTTCACCAATACACTCTTGTAGTGAGTAACTAATGGATGATGGAAATAATTAATTGGATTAATTAAGTGTGGTGATTAATTTAGAAAGTCTAAAGAAATCATAAAAGCGATAAAAGATCGTTTTGGGCTTAAGAAAGGTTCGGGTTTAATTGGGCCCATTGGGCCTAAACCCATTGGGCTTTTATTCAAGCATTGGATGACTTGAAATAATAAAAGCCCAAAGCCCAAACAACACACCAAGGGGCCGGCCACAAGGAGGAAGAGAAAGGTCAAATGTTGACTTGTTTCCTTTTGGCTATAAAAGGAACTTTATAGCAAATGTTTCATTAGGGTTTTTTGAAGTGTTAAAAGAACAAAAGAGGAAAAAAGAAAATATCTCTCTAAACACTCAAAGAGGCCGGCCACCATGGGGGGGGGTTTAGCTAATCATCTTTTCACCCCTTTGGTTATTCCCTCATTCTTCTCACTACACTAGTGGGTGAGGATCTTTAGAGGTTTTCTTTTTGGAAACTTGAAGAGAACCTAGGAGCACTCATTCTTAACAAAGTGGAGAAGGCAAGGAGGGAGGCTAGGCTCAAGGAGTTTGAGGAGCAAAGATCTTGGAGGTGGTCCATCCTTGGTCTAAAGTCTAGATCAAGAGGTAGAAATCTACTCCTACACTTTGTTCTTCAATAAAATGTTTTTGATGCATCATACATAAACCTATGCATCTTGAAGGGGATTTGCATGACTAGAGCTTTGATTTTATTTGATAACATGCTTCCGTTGCTTTCGTATATAAATTTTGAATTGTATATGCATGCTAATCACTAGAAATCCCACATGAATCTCATAAAATTCCTTCAAGTGGTATCAGAGCCAAAGGTTTATGTATGATATGTCATTTTGGATTTTATGCATATGGGTTTTAATTTTATGTATATCATATTATTACTTCATTCAAAGTATGTTTATCTTTTGTTTTTCAAATGTTGAAAAATGTGAATCAATAGTTGAGAAAGATATGTATGCAAAAGTGTTTTGGATGCATGAATGAAGAGTGGGTTTAGAACAAATTTTGAGGTTTTGTTCCATAAAGGGGGCACGGCAAAAGGGGATTTTTTGGCATGTGTTTGTGTTTTGTTTTGAACCTCACACACACACTTTGAAGCTAGAAAAATGTGTTCTTGTCACTTTTGCTTTTGGGTTTGAAAAATCACCAAGAAAATACAAATCTTGAAATTATGTTCATGGTTTTGTTTTTGGTGAAAATGGTTTTATTTAAGTTCATAAATTGTTTTATGGATTTGGATGATATTCATATCATCCATATCTTTCCCAAAAGGTTTTTCAATCCTCGACTTCTCTAGGATATTTTCTATCACCTTTTCACTAAAGTCCTTAAAGCAAAGTCAAGTGACAAGTAAAATTTAGATTTTTTCTACTTTGAGTTGATTTAAAGCAAAATGGGTGAGACTTCCCATCCTCCTTAATGTGGCCGGCCACCCTAGTGGATTACCTACTTGTGGGGCTATTTTGTAATTTGAAAAAGTTGTTTTTACTTTTTAGTATTTACGGTTTGACCCCTAACTTTTTCATATTTGCATTTAGACCCCTACTATTAGAAAAGTTGAAATGTTTGATTTTAATTTTGTTTATTGTTTAAACTCATCATTTAATTATGCCCATATGCACTAAATCTAATTGTTTATGTTGCGTTCCATTTGATTATTTAATGTGATTAAGTAATTAGAAAATGGGTGACTTTGGACTTATGCCTTAAACGATAATTGAGCTATGAGAAAAGGCGCTAAACTCAAATTGTTTGAACCTTGGGAATGTGTTTTAATTGCTATTTCAATTGGACCTTATCATGTTTGACATTAATCTATCTCTCCCTCTTAGTATGTGTAATTTGTAGGAATTTGTACAAATCGGTTTGTAATTCTTATTACTTCTTAATCTCTTTTAGTTAGTTGATTCCCTCTAGTACTAGACTAGAGTTTCTTTAACTATTGGTAAGGAGACATATTTAAAAGAGGGTTTTGACATGAGATAAAGATTAAATGGGTCCAACTCCCTAATTAGCAATGATTGATTGTCTTTCATTTCTAATGGCTCAATGAAAAATGTTTTAATTGAATTGAAAGCACGTAATTAAATTGACACAACCTCCCCGAGATCTTATTCAACAATGTTGGCTCGTTGTTGAAATAACCCAATAAGTCCATGGTCATCCAAGAGCCTAAGATAACTATAAAGTCCAATTTCAAAGGATTGCAAAAAAAAAAAAAAACGTAGTAGTAGTAGTTACTTCCAATATTTGAAAAATTAGTTTTTGATATTGATTTATTTTTCTCAAAACAAATAGTGGGAGTATCATACGCTACTAAACTATAATGAATATAATTAGTAGTTATATATATCTCCAATATTTTGAAAAATGTTTTGATATTGATTTGTTTTATAAAACGAATGGTGGGGATATCATATGCTACTAATTTCATTAACTTTGGACTAGTAGTTGTAATAGGACACAATTTATTTAAATGTGATTAAATAAATAAAATTGATGAGACCTTAAAATCCCTCAACCAACATACAATTTTAAGTTGAAAGCGTAGAGGTGTTTTGAACACTTCTTCGTGGCCTTCCACCATGGTAGGCTCCAATCGTTTATGACTTGTACACCGCCTTCACCCTATCATGGGGGAGTGCAAAGTGCATGCTTATACTCAGGAGGAGTCTATTTAAAAACATTTGATGTGGTGAAAGTAGGCAACGAGTGTAGCCAACATCGTATTATCGTGAGGTTATACTTGGACCCCTATCTAAACCGGCATGGTGGGTAAGAACTTAACTAAGAAGAAATGGTGCCAACATCGTATCATCGTGAGGCATTATTCTCTAGAGGCCAAAAAGATGGGTAATCACAAGAGGTTGTTGTGAATGGGTAAGTGTACCCTCTCATTATTATTTTTGCTAGCCGACATCGTATCATCGTGAGGTGGGCTAGTGAGCCTCCCATAACCCGCTAGGAGCTTTCTTTGAAATCTCCCGGATTCCATCTTGAGGGATATGAAATTTGCCAAAAATGGTGGGTGATGTCATTCGGTTTAAAGACCTGAATCGTGTGACTTAATCAACAATCAATCTAATTTATTTTATTGTTTATGTATTTAGATATGGTTGGAAGCACACTCGCGAAAATACTTGACAAACATTGCCTAGAGGGGCACAATTTCTCATCGTGGTATCGTAATGTCAAGATTCTCCTAACATTGGAGAAGATTGTTTACGTACTAGACAAGGCTCTACCTCACATACCCCTTGGCCCTACGGCCACCGAGGATGAACGTGCTAAGTATGACAAGCACATTGAGGATGATACATAAGCCAAGTGCTATCTGTTAGCTTCCATGAATGAGGAGCTACAGAGACATCACAAGAGCATAGACAGTGCATCTTCCATAATACTCCATCTTACGGAGTTATATGGTGAAGGGACGCGCAACCGTCGCTTTAGCACTGTTTGTGAACTTGTGAAGACCAAGATGGTCAAGGGGGCTCCAGTGCATCAACATGTACTGAAGATGATAAGATTCATTGAACAACTGGAGAGCCTAGGTACTCCACTTGACGGGGAATTGGCCCAGGACTTTATATTGGCTTCTCTTTCTGATTCATTCTCGCAGTTCGTAATGAACTACAATATGAATAAGATGGATAGTACTCTCTCTGAGTTACTAAACATGTTAGTAACTGCTGAGAAGACTATGAAGAAAGAGAACGTTGTAGGAACTTCTGCAGTAGCCTACAATAAGCCATCCTCTTCCAAGTCTAAGCCGCAAGGCAAAGGCAAAGGGAAGGAGAAGAAGTCACCCACTCCTAAGCCGAAAGGAAGAGTGAAGAAAAAGAAGGCAATGGAGCCCAAGGGGACTTGCCATCACTGTGGAAAGGAGGGGCATTGGAAGAGGAATTGCAGGTTATACCTTGCAACTCTTAAGGACAAGCCACAAGGTATGGTTTATGTTCTTATCTTCAATTCTAAATGTTAGATCTTCTAAATATTTATATTTGATATAAAGGGTTAATCACTTATGTAATTGTATATAGGTGGAGGAGCCAAGTAGAAGAAGAACAAGCAAGGAAAAGGTGGAGAAGGGTTCGTCCACCACATACTTTTTGCTAAATACTTAGGAAGTTTATTAGGCATTTAAAGATAGTCTTTAAATTTTCTTATTTTGTTAAGAACTTATTATGTGGCTTCATATGATGTAAGACCACTATTAGTGCCTAAATGAAGGTATTTAATTAGCCTCTAAATGTATAGAGCTAATTCTTTTTGTATTAAACATTTTGAATGTTTGAATCATCATATCAATGTAATGTGATGAATGCCTTCTAATATATTATTTCCTTAAAGTAGTGTTATGAATTGAATATTGTCTTGTTGTATCCTAGTTAAGATACAAGAATTATATCACTTATTGTAATGTGATAACCAAACTTTAGACTTATCAATTATGGATAGATCTCATATGTTGGACATAGAAGGATACAATGAATCTTAAGATTTGGTTCCAAATTGTCTACCTATGAGTTCTATATGAATTAACAAAGGTCTAGAGATTCCTTTCTTGAAGAAAAGAAAGATCACATTATAGTGATATAAGAAATAAGAAAAACGTTTCTTGTATGGTTATCACTTAAACCACAATAATCAAGATCACTCTTGATTCAATTAGTAGTTTTGAACAATTAATTGGGCATTCTTAAAATTGTTTTAAAATGTCAAGAGTGTTGGTGATTAAACCAAGAATGAAGTGTCTAAATCAATAAAATGTTTAAAGACTTTAGTCACTTAATAACAAGACATCAACTTAGTGAAGATTGAAATAAACGAGCTTGAAAGGTTTTAAAGCTACTACACAATGTCCTCTACCCGTAAACTCCACGTTTATACATTTTGAATGTATGAAGTAATCTCTCATTAAAGTCATGAGAAATAGTGGGAGGTGAGAAATTGGATATAAACTTGAATATGATTGGTTTATAGTTGTCTAAATAATAATAGTACTTGACTATTATTGAGAGTTTGTAATTTTAATTGTTAAAGGACTCAAGCTCTTTAAAACGTTAAAATTCTATGTTGTGTAACATTCTAAAGAATAGTCTTTGAATGTTGATTTCGTCAACCTAGCATAAAATGGTTATATGTTGGGAGTTGTCCATTATTCTCTTTTATGAGAACAAGCTAATAACGAAGCATATGGACAAAATTTGATGAAACAAAAGGGAATAGTTTCAAAATGAGTCACAACATATAGTTTAACAACAAGACAATCCAAATTCGTCACCTTATGTAACTATAACGCTCTATGTAGTTTTGATAAAGAATTATATCAACCACCTAGAAGGAATGGTTGAGTTTCTATATCCTTAGTAGAAGCCATGCTTTCACTAAAGACTTGGATAATTCTTATATGACTATATTAAGGTCTTAGTATGACTAAAACTTGAATAAAGGTGTATGACACCATATAATTTAAATGAATAGACTTGATAAAGCAAGTCACACATTTCAGATGGAATTACTTAAGAAGCAATTCTTTTGTGTATGATTCGTTTAAATAACTTGTGTTAGCTAGGGTTGTTGATAGTCTCAAAATTGTTGAGACATCATTAATAAGCTAATGGATCTCAATGATTATCAAATAGATCCAAGACAAGTTAGTGGGAGCAATATACATTCAAATCAAAGAAAATGTAAGTGTTAAGTTTTTGATTGAATGCTAAGTTACAACAAGGCCAGTGGGAGTGATGTCATAATTTGAACAACAAGATATGAATGAAGTCTATTTGATAGACTTGATAAAACATAAATGTTACTCAAAGATGACAAAATTATGATACGGTCAATTTTGAAGTATTGACTTGAAATTGGACTTATTGATATAGCAAGGCTATGTCAAGGATGTTGTAAGGGGAAATTAAATCTCAAATGTTGAAGATTTGAGAAGGTGTTTTTCTATGATAGAAAATCATTTTCATGTCCCTTATAATGAATGTGTCATAAAATCACAAAAGGGACACATGTATTGACTTGTGAGATAATATCCAAAGGTGAAAAACCATTAGGGTTGTCACTTTAAGATATTACTATATCCCAGGATCAGAACCATAGCAACTGATAAAGTATTATTGCCTTTAAGAAAAGAACATCAGAGTGAGACTCTGGAAGCGTGCATTCACTTAGGTTATTAACCAAAGTGAAAATAACCCATTTTAACAAATGGAACTTCATAATGGATGAAGTACTAATCATATGAAAGTATTGATAGTATTGTACTACAATGGTCTCAAGGTTGGAGCAAAGTGTGTATAAAGTATACAAACGAAATATATGTCGATATATTGTTTTAGAAACCGCTTCAATAAGGTGTTTTGAATAGAAGGGGTTCTTTCAGAACCCATGATTGAATCCAAACCATAAGGTCGTTAGTAGAATACTACGACGTAATGGGGCGATAGCTCAAGCCATGGAATCAAGGTCTCATCAAAGTATTCGAACACAAGAAAGAGACATCGTCAAATGTTTTGGAAACATTTGATAAGTAAACCCCTTTTAAAATTAAAAGGGGATTTTATACATAACCAAGTTAACCTACGAGCATAAGCTCACTCAACTAGAATGTATAAGATACACTAGTGATTGACTTTAGTGCAAGTGGGAGATTGTTGGACATATGCCCTGAAAGTCAATCTTTGGAAGAAACCTTTCAGGACAATGAATTGATGTATATATATGTCTCTTATACATCAGAAGGCAAGGATACTAATTAGGACTATCTCAATGAACGAAATATGTCCT
Source organism: Crataegus laevigata (assembly GCA_963580275.1). Lineage (NCBI taxonomy): Eukaryota > Viridiplantae > Streptophyta > Magnoliopsida > Rosales > Rosaceae > Crataegus > Crataegus laevigata. The sequence continues at coordinate 639,530 of OY756947.1, read as the reverse complement.
AAATAGTGAATCCATGGACAATGGATCGATGGAAGAAGTAGTCTAATGATGTTAGACTACAGAGACCTTCTTCACATAACCATCATGTCCAAAAAGGTTCCTGGTCATAGGATTGTCGGAGGGACACTGACAATGCATAGACCGGTACATACTATGTCCGCTTCAAATGGAATGATGGAAAGTCTCATCCCATTCGTGTAGTGACACCAAGACAGGTATGTAGGTGCTCATTAAGGGAATGAGTTCACTGAACACAATCGAACGAGAGTACTTGCATGAAGGTCTACTCACATGTCAAGCAAGTAACTCTAATGGTTGGAATAATGTAAGTAATCCTTTGACCTGAGACATCATAGATGTCTAATGGTTAGGTCCTTGATCTTTAATCATGTCAAATGACATTCCATTGGAGTGTCCACAGCATTGTTGGGGTCAAGCTATCTAAACATGTAGGCATGTGAATGATCAACAAAGGATCTCTAATCCTCGTTATAAGAGGAAGAATACTTTAAGATATGATTCGGGAATCTTCGGCCGAAGTATCGAGCGTAATAAAGGAAAGCGTTCTTCTACGACTCAATTGAATCATATAAACAAGAATAATCACATTAGGGGTTTGACATAATATATCCATACCCTAGTGATGTGATTGAGAGTATTGTATCAGAGAAGGATCGAATTACATTGTAATTCCAACTGAATAGGTTCTCCGAATAACTTCTACATTAGCTTGGGTAGCCATGATATATGTTTAGATGTCACTCATGGCTTGTGAGTTCTTCTAGATGATTAAATGTAATCGTCAAAGAAGAAGGTGAATTAAAAGTAAGTTTTAATTCACCAAGTGATTGGATTAAATATAATCAATTGGATTGATGCCAATCACCTCACTGCCTTGCTAATTAGAACCTAAAAAATTGTTCACCAATACACTCTTGTAGTGAGTAACTAATGGATGATGGAAATAATTAATTGGATTAATTAAGTGTGGTGATTAATTTAGAAAGTCTAAAGAAATCATAAAAGCGATAAAAGATCGTTTTGGGCTTAAGAAAGGTTCGGGTTTAATTGGGCCCATTGGGCCTAAACCCATTGGGCTTTTATTCAAGCATTGGATGACTTGAAATAATAAAAGCCCAAAGCCCAAACAACACACCAAGGGGCCGGCCACAAGGAGGAAGAGAAAGGTCAAATGTTGACTTGTTTCCTTTTGGCTATAAAAGGAACTTTATAGCAAATGTTTCATTAGGGTTTTTTGAAGTGTTAAAAGAACAAAAGAGGAAAAAAGAAAATATCTCTCTAAACACTCAAAGAGGCCGGCCACCATGGGGGGGGGGGGGTTTAGCTAATCATCTTTTCACCCATTTGGTTATTCCTTCATCCTTCTCACTACACTAGTGGGTGAGGATCTTTAGAGGTTTTCTTTTTGGAAACTTGAAGAGAACCTAGGAGCACTCATTCTTAACAAAGTGGAGGAGGCAAGGAGGGAGGCTAGGCTCAAGGAGTTTGAGGAGCAAAGATCTTGGAGGTGGTCCATCCTTGGTCTAAAGTCTAGATCAAGAGGTAGAAATCTACTCCTACACTTTGTTCTTCAATAAAATGTTTTTGATGCATCATACATAAACCTATGCATCTTGAAGGGGATTTGCATGACTAGAGCTTTGATTTTATTTGATAACATGCTTCCGTTGCTTTCGTATATAAATTTTGAATTGTATATGCATGCTAATCACTAGAAATCCCACATGAATCTCATAAAATTCCTTCAATCCTTTCCACAATGAAAGGATGTTCCTTTGGATTTTATTGCCTTCTTCTTATGCAACCTTTTCCTTATGATTGCATTCTCACTCCCACTGTCCTTTTTGAAACTTTGTTCAAACTTACAGCACATGTCAATCATCTCGGTAAAAGTATGATCGAATCTATTCACTTTATAGTTTACTATAAACTTAGTGAAATCATCCGAGAGAGATGCAAGGAAAAAGTCTTGAGCCATTTTCCCATCGATGGAAGTTCGTAAACTCTTAAGATCTTGAAAGATCCTTTCCATCTTTTGTCCATGTTTTTGGACCGATGCCCCCTTTGCCATTTTGGCATTCAATAGACTACAAACATTTGAGAATCGTAGGTTACTTGTCTCAATGTCATGCATCTTATGCAAACTATCAACCATGGCACAAGAAGTGTCCATGTGCTCATGTAGCTTCTTAAGCTCCTCACTAAGTGAAGTGAGGATTAAGCATTTGGCTTGTAAGTCATCCTCATAGTGTCTAGTATAATTTTGACACTCCTCTTTTGAAGCTAGTTTCGTAGGAGGTACATAAGGAGGGGATTGCTTGAGCACATACGATATGTTATTCATCTTTGAGACATTCTCTATGTGATGATACCAAGCAAGGAAACTTTGGCCCCTAAGGCCCCTTTTGTCAAGTATAATGGTAGGTGTAATTTTAGGCATGTCGTTAACTACATAACATAACAGAAATCGTATTAGATTGTTGATTTTAAAAACTACTTGATTGGGTCTTAAATCAAATAGTATCACCCACTATTTTTGGCAAATTCCACATCCCTCAATGGAATCCGAGAGTTATGTTGAACTCTTAGCGGGGTATGGGAGGCTCACCATTACCAAGCCCACCTCACAATGATATGATGTTGGTTAGCAAAAATAATGATGAGAGAATAACGCTTTAGTCATTTACAACTCTTGTAATTACCCATCTTGTCTGGCCTCTAGAGAATGATGCCTCACAATGATATGATGTTGGCACCATTGCACTTAGTTAAGTTATTCCCACCATGCTAGTTCGTGTAGGGGTTCAAGAATAGCCTCACAATGATATGATGTTGGCCATCCTCGTTGCCTACCTCACCACATCATGTATGTTCATATGGACTCCTCCTTTAGGTAAGCACATACTTTGAACTTCCCCATGATAGGGTGAAGTCGGTGTATGAGTCACAAACGATTGGAGCCCATCACGGTGGAAGGCCTACAAAGAGATGTTCAAAGCATCTCTCGCTTATCAACTTAATATTCGTTTTGTTGAGGGAGTAGTGTTGGGCTACATCAATTTCATTTTAATCTTATTAAAAGGACTTGGGATGATTATGAACCGTTTGATTTGATCCAACACGAGCCTTGTGTTGGACCTTGGGTCTAAGGTAGGTAGTTGTTGATTTTAGTTACGCGTTTAATCTAATTAAACTGTCTTTTCCTATTGGGCGTTGGACCCAACTATTCCAATTTGCATACATATAAACAAAAAGGAATACTTGAAATAAAGAGAAGGGCTTATGCCCTTTTACAACACATTGGAAAGACTTATGCCCTTTTACAACACATTTGAATTAATCAAATTACATTCAATTCTAAGCTACTTAACCCAAACATTCATAATGTAAAGCGGCCAATCACATAGCTCAATTATCGAGGCATTTGGTTCATAATCACCTTTTTCTTAATCAATCACATTAACTAAGAAAGCAACTTAAACAATTGGTTTTCGGATTCATAGAATGGATTTAAAAGGAACTAAATGAAATGAAAATCCAATTCTCACTAAAGAGACAAAACCATTTTGTTCTCATCACAATTTGGGCCAAAAAAGCAATGACCACAACTATTGGGCCACAATGCTAAAACATAAACTTTTGGGGTCACTTTGTAAAAACACAAGAGTCCACAACTTCATGTAATTACAACTAGAACCCAAAAATTTCAACAATCACAAAAACTTCATTAAAGGAGCAAAACAATTTGTCCTTTAGTGATTTTGGGCCTTTACGTAAAAACGTAAACTTTCGGGTCAAAGTGCAAATACACAAAAGTATCAAAACTTTATGTAATTGCATAAAAGACCCAAAAGTACCCTACATATTAGGGTGGCCGGTTTTGGAGGGTTAAAAGAGGTGTAGGTTTTGGTGAAAATTCAAAATTTAAATAAAGTGTTGAAAAAGTAAAAGGTATGGGTTGTAAAGTTGATAGGTATGGTTGAAAAGGTTGATTGGTATGGGTTGTAAGAGATAGGTAAGGTGTAGCTATTATAAAACAATAAAACACAAATCATCCATCATCAATCATTCATCACCAATCAATAACAAACCAAAACTTTATGAAAAACATCAAACACTTTGAATCAAAACACCAAACCTTTTTGTTCTTGGTAAGAACATCAAGAACATTGAAGAACACACATGAAAATTCATAAGAGCTCCATGAATGTTTTCACTCAATAAAAATCAAATTTTCACAACTCAAAAGAGGGTTAACATCCTAGGGTACTTAGGGGTTCCAAAAGTCACTTTAAAACACTTTTAACAAGACAAACATGAACCCAAAAATCCACCATTTGGTTTTGCCCGAATTTCCCCACATACATGGCACCAAATTTTAGTTCCAATATTCATGCTTAAATGAACTACATCTACAACATTTGAGATGCTAAATGATCGGATCATATTTATATATATTTTTATATCAAATTCACTCGTCTTTTCTTAGTTAGTTCGTTATATTTTGAGCTATTTACGTTGATTTTGTGTTTTATAAGAATTTATCAAGTTAAGAAAATAAAAATAAAATAAATGAAATTTTAAGTGCTAAATTTGTCTAAACTTTCTTGCCTGTTAAATAGAACTTATCATAAGAAAAATAAATAAATATATATATATTTATATAAATATAAATATATATATATTTATATATATTTATATATATAAATATAATGTGTTTTGTGTGTGTGATTACAGGTGAAAGAAAAGAGCTGGAAAGCACAAAGAGAACGTGGGCAGTCGGTGAGAACGTGGGCTGCCATCTTTGGCAGCAATAATTAAAAAGGAAATGCACGGCTGGAAAGAAAGGGGGCTCTCGGTGGAACCAACAGGGGGAGCTCCATAAGAAAAGAGAAGGCACGGGATAAGGGGGATCAGAGAGCTACGGTGGGCAGTTCAGAGGGGAGACCAAAGCTGCCATTGGCAGCAAAGGAGAAGAAATCATAAGGCAGCCTTGCGGTGGAGGGTGAAACGAGCGCTGCCTTGGGCAGCAGGAGAGAAATAAAAAGACCGCCCAGAAAGCAGGAAAGAGGAGGTCCTCGGGAGAGCAATACACTGGGAGCTCTCGGATCAATAAGGCCAGGCGCACTGTGCTGCCATCTGGCAGCTAGAGAGAGGAAGGAGAGGTCTAACGGGGGACCTCCTTGATACAAGAAAAACAGGGCAGCGTTGAGGCGGCTTCATAAGGGCACCGCAGAGGTGGACGCCAGAAACAGATGCAGCACACACGGAGCACAGAAGCATTCTCCCTTTTCTTTCGGTTTATCACTTCCAAACTCTTATTTTATTTCTGTTTTTAATTTATAATAATGTGTAATTAATTATATTGGCTAGAGGTTAATTCGAAACCATGATTACATTTGTAATTTGAATTGGTAATTTCAGTTGTGATTTTTGAGTTGTGATTTAATTTGCTTAACTGCTTGATTGATAACTTATTTGTGTATGTTGATTAAGAATGCATACTTAATTTACATGCATGAATTTGATGCTAGAATATAAGTGAATTTCACCTAATCGTTATGAACTTATATTCATGAGTAGTGGAGGTTGCTAGTCACAATCGCGTTAAGTAAATTCCTGGCAAACGTATCATGCTGTTCATAGTTACGAATGCCTTGTCAACACTTATGATTTTCATAGAACATAATGATCTTTAATCGTATCTCTATTGTGCTTTTCACGTAGAGAACTTTTGGGGAATAATTTGAGTTGTTGTATGCTGTTCATCCAATTCAATAACTTAAGGAAAATCTGAAGGTTAATTTAAGCGTACCTAATTAATCTGGAGTATTGAAATTTACAATTTATTGAAAGAACAACTGAAAGTCAATTTAGGTTGCTTATGTGTCATGTGTGGAGAAAAACCCTCTAGCCAATCCGTTATCTATCCGTTCACTTTTATTTTATGTTTTTGTCAATTTTGTAATTTATTTAAGTTTAGTTTCCGTTTCGTCAAAAATCAATCCCCCCATTATTATAATATTATTATTTAGTTACTTTTTATTATTTGTAATCTTTTAATTTTAATTTCCTTTCATTTCAATTCCTAGTTTTTATTTTAAATTGTTTTTATTATTTTGAGTCATTTTAAGTGTGTTTCGAATTTTTAGCCTAGTTTTGTATTTTTGAGTCTTTTGATTTATTTTAGTTTATTTGTTAGTTCTATTTTAAGTTTTTCTAGTTAAGTGTTTTTATTTTAGTTTAGTATTTTAAATTTTGTTTTTACGTTTTTAATTTAATTTTAGAGTGATTAGCAATCCCTCCTAATCCCCGGCCTAGAACGATACCCTACTTATACCTATACTACAATTGTCAAAAAGAGGGTTAAATTTGTGCGGTTTAAAATCCCGTCAAATTTTTGGCGCCGTTGCCGGGGATTAGTAAATTTGCTAATCCCTTTATTTTTTTGTTTGTGTTTATTTTATTTTATTTTATTTTATTTTATTTTTTTGTTTTGTTTGTTTGTGTTTATGTTTATATTTGTGTTTGTGTATTTTATTTTTGATATTTGATTTAGTTTTCTTTCTTTAATTTTAGGTACTAATGGATGAAGATATGGCAAACATTCAAGCTCAATTGGCGCAGCTTACTGCTCAATGGACTTATAATGCCGAACGGGCCTCAATGCCAAGTGTTCCTACACTTGATGTGCCCTATGGGCAAGGATATCAAGGCTATGATCAACCAAGCGGCAACTTGTATTTCAACGCTCGCAACTCGGATTGGAGTGATCATTCAAACTCTATGTGGTGGGAAGCTCAACAAGTTCAACATGAAGCATATTGGCAGCCATATGAGGAGTTCTATACAACACCACCACAACCTCCATCACAATCTGCCAAATTAAATTCAGGTACATCTGTGAATAATGATAATATTATTCAATTACTCATCTCTTTGAACCAGGAAGTAGAAAATCAAACCAAGGAGATGGGAGAATTGAATAATCAAATGGGGCAGATTGTGGAAGTCAAGGCACAAATTCAAGAGCAACGTGAACTCTGCAACTCCACATTTGCAAATTCAAAGGGAGAAGTGGAATTCGATGAAGCCACCACTGTGGAAGGAGAGATGGATGAATTGCAGCTGCAAGAAGAAGATGAGGAGGACGACTTGGGCAGTTTAGAAGAATTTTTGTCTCAAACCCCTGAAGTCCCTATGTTGTCCAACTCAGGTGAGGAAGTTCCAATTTCAATTCATTCTAACATTTTTCCACCGAATGTCCTTTTTCCTTGCAGAATTTTAATTCCAAATTTTGAAGAGAGTGAAAAAGACGTTGTGGAAGTTCTTCCAGAGATCCAAAGTGATATCCCAATTCTTGGTGCACCAAAACAAGTTCCCGAACCTTGCACACCAAGAAAAGGGATTCAAGAAATCGAAGTGGGTGAAGAATTTGTAAATTGCATCAAAGAGGTTGTGCAGACTATCAAGGCCACTACCATCATAGTAAACCTGGCCAAGTTCAAAATCCCGGAAATATCCAAAAATGTGATTTTTGTTATTGAGTTTAAGTCGGAGAAAGACAGTAAGCCATTTTCTCCAATTTTAATTTTATGTTTATTTTATACTAACTTGTCTCTAATTTTAATGATTCAGGCGCCCACCCTTGAATTCAGACCGCTGCCGAATCATTTCAAATATCACCTCCCGTTAAAAGATAAATTTCATGCTTTGGAGCCGAGGGGAGGATAAGGAAAGAATCGTCCGGCTAAAGACGTTAAAGCAAGCGCTTCTTGGGAGGCAACCCAAGCAATCAGATTTGCATTTCTTAACCTTCTTCTTTATTGCTTTTACTTTCATTTTGTTTTGCTTAGTTAATTTTGTTATTTGGTTGATTTTTATTTAGTTTGAGTTTAAATAAATTAAGGGCAATGTTTATTTTTATTGCGGATAAACAAAGTCTTTTTACATTAATTTACATATTTTACTTTGCATATTTTAATTTGCTTAAAATAACCCTAAAAAAAATATAATTTAAATTATAATAATAATAATATTTATATATATATATATTTATTTAAATAAACTTTAAAAAAAAAAAATTAAAATTAAAATTTACATTAATTTACATATTTTGATTTACATTTATTTAATTTTGCTTAAAATAAACTTAAAAAAAAAAATTAAAAAAAAAAAAAATTAAAAAAATTTAAATTACAATAATACGAAAAACTAATAGCAATCATTGGTTTTGGTTAGGTGGCGCCTGAGAGGTCGACGGAGCTCCGGGAAGACGAAGAGCCAGAGTTGGAATCTCCGGAGCCGGAACGCTTGGTGCAACTCCCGAGGACGAAGGCAACATAAACCTCGGGAGTAGCGCCATGAACCTTTCATGATCGCTCTGGATCCGACCGTCCGACTCCTGCAGCTGGTCCAGCTTCCTCTTCATGCTGGTCGAGTAGCTAGTTGCGAGCATGTGCAACTCCTTGTTCTCGTGCCTGAGTCCTCTGACTTCTTGCCGAAGACTGACCACCTCCGCCATTAGCGACTCCACCTGACGAGATCTTGCAAGCAGGCGCTGACCCATGTTTGAAACTGAGCCTGCACACTGGACACTGAGAGCCAGTGAGTCCTGAACAGCCAGCTCGTCTGACCGCATAGACAGCAACCTAGTGTCTCTGGGAGTAAGAAGGTTTCTTGCAACCACCGTTGCGGTTATATCGTTCCTCATCATTGTGTCCCCGACTGTAAGAGGACCATTGGGGGATATGAAGGATGGATTCCAAATGTTGTTCGGAGAAGACGAGTCATCGTCTTCCCCGACATTCAAGTTTAGGCGACGGTCGGAAGGGCAAGACATTTTTAGAGGGGGTTGAGGAAGAAGAGTTCGGAAAAATTAAGATTGCTGAAGCGGAAGAAGAGTTCGGAAAGATTAAAAGTGCAGAAGTGCAGGAAGAGAGCGGAAGGAGTAAGATTAAGAAGTGCAGAAGAGAGTGTTTACAGAGGAGAGTGTTTGAGGAAGGGAGTTCAAGTGTTATGTGAAGCAGAATTAGCGCCTCTATAAAAAGAAGCAAATCAAAGAGAGGCGCTCCTCGGAGGTTGAAGACGCGTCCTCACGCAATTCGGAAAAGCTGGACGCTCCTTTCTCAAAAGAGCCGTTTCCTTTCTCAAAAGCTGGGCTTGACTCAGCAATCACGTGGCATCACGAGGGCTCAGTTTTTCCAGTTTGTCGTGACTCATCACGTGCAGCGTGGAGCGTTGCGAAAACCATGAGCCGCACCCGGTTTTGAACCCCGGTTTTCAAAAGATCATCATTCCAATTTGTCGTCACTCGTCGCCTGCACCGTCAGCCTTGCGGAATTTACGGACGCTTTGTCAGAAAGCGCGTAACGGGCACTGTTCATCCATTCACCGGCTGCCGACAAATAGTGAAGGAATAGTTCCGGTTGTGAAGCCAAATTTCTATAAGTTCGACCTTCGCCTTCCACAGCAAAGGCACACCTTCACACCCTCTCCACCTCTCAACCTCTCTTCCTCTCTTCATCTCCGATAATGTCTTCCCAAAGAAAGCTTTCGAGTTATTCAGTGTTCTTCATCCCTTGGATCACCCCAGAAAACAAACCTTCCAGAGCAAAAGTATTTCATATTAAAAAGGTTAAAAGCAAAAGTATCTCATATTATGCTTTCTCCTCTCCTTCATCTGAGGAACGTGGAGAAAGTGAGATCCTGATTGCTTACCTAGTCTTGCTCTCGAGTACTCATCTCAGACCCCTCCCAGCCCACTTCAAAAATAAACTTGTGTTGAGGTACTTCTTCAAAAACAAAAGTACCTCACAGACGAAGCAGGAGGAGTCTGAGTTACTTCGAATAGCAGATGAGTCTGGGTTGATCCAAGAGTTCAAGAAGATGCCACACCTGCGTGGAGACCGGACTACTTGAAGCATGTGGAGACAACGTGCTGATTCATCCTCAACTAAGCTGAGGATCACTTGCAAGAAGAAGGCCCATCCAGTTCAAGATGAAAGCTGTGGAAAATCAACATGGACGACCAATGATCGCCTATTAGTTCTTTTCATTATCTTTTATTTTCAATTTTTATTTTTCGTTTGCATTTTTCTATATTTGCTTGCGTGCTTAACTGAATTATTTCTTTTCCTTGCAGGAACGTTTGGTTATTTACTCCCTTGAAGTTGATTGCAAAATTGAAGCTTGGGGGTCATCGCTTGATTTTTCTGCAAATTAGGGGAGTTTTCAGTCTTATTGCTTTATTTTATTTCTTATTATTTATTCTGTTTATTTTTATTTTGCCTTTTAATGTTTTCTGACATTGGGGACAATGTCTAGTTTAAGTGTGGGGGTGTTAAAGTATAAAAAATGACCAAATTGAAAATTTTTATACCTTCGACTTTGAACTGGGTTCATTTGTTTTCGTGTTGTCGCTTTTTGTTTTCTTAGTGTTTTATGCTGTTTTGGTGTATTTTATTGCGTTTTGAGGAAATCTTACGAAAATGACATAAAAATTTGAAAAATATTTTGAAAAACCCAAAAAGAATTTTTTTTAGTTGTTTTTGTGTGTTTGTGTCTTAGGTACCTTCCAACACAATGATGAGGATTTGGTTTTCAATTGCATGACTGTTAAAGAAAATTATGAACATGGATGGAAGTTCGATATGCTCTTGGTTTGTGCTTAGTTGTAGTTGTTGTTTATGAATTTAAATTTGATCACAAAAGGATAAAATTAGTTTTTGTAACATGCTTGAAGGAAGGAACTCAAACTAATGCTACATCCCTGTGAGACTTGAGCTTATACCTTGTTTGGAGAGTTATTAATCTTGATGTTTTTGTTTTCTAAAGTCGTTGCATGATCTCATTATTCTTTGCTTGGTTGCTACTTAGAAGGCGTTTTATCATCTTAGTTCCAGATACTAGAACTCATATCCGTTTCATTCAAAGCATGACATTGAATTGCATAACACATATCAAGATGAAGTTGTTTAGTAACCACCTTAACCAAAAAGCCTTACCCTCCATCTTTCTTATGTTTTGTAGGCTTAACCCATCTCGAGCCTTGTTTAGCCTATTTTTGTTGTTAACCTCATTAAACCGCGCCAAACCTACTGTAGGACTGTTTGCACCCTTGTTCTTAAAGAATAGTGAGCATGACTTAAGAAGAATTCATTTTATTCTACACTATGCAGAAAAACAAGTGTGGGGGAGGGATCGGTTGTTTTGAGCTCAATTGTACGTTTTGCGTTTCAAAAGAAAAAAAAAAAAAGAGAAAAACGCGTGAAAAGAAAAGAAAGAGGAAAAAGAGTTTGAAATCTGGCCATAAATGTGTGAATCCTCCCCTCGGGTTTAGAGTTGAATTTTCATTCAAAAGTGAATTCTGTGCGTTAATTTCATTACTTTACTTACTATTTCTTTAAGAACCTTTGTTTTTCCATATCCTTCCTTTGTTAAGCCTATATCCTTAGCCCCGTTACAACCCTTTGACTTCTATCTTGGTTGTTGTGTGTTCAATATGTGGAGTTTGGGATTGGTATGAGCATATGGTGTCCCTGGTTCTCGCATCTAAGTAGTAGCATTCCGTTCATGAGATCATATTCATATGTGCATTAATAACTCCAGTAAATGCTTTCTTTGCTATAACATATGTGAGTGATCGTTTCCTTGTTTACATCAATCTTCTCACATATACCTAGTGTAGGGAGTGTAGTCAGAAAATCTGAGCGAAAAATCGAGTACATATCTAGTAAGGAATTGAGTAAATTCTCTAAGGCATGTTACTACATTCAAAATGTTGTTTTAATTGATTAAATGCGAACTAATAAATGGTGACTGCAATTAAGTATGTGCTTAAGGGTATGAATTGCCAAAGTCTGTGTAAGTGACGATTTTTAATTTGTCACTAAATTTTCAAGCAAAATTTATATTCAAAAGCAAGAACAAAGCTTGTAACATTTACAACATTTAAATCACAAATCATGAACAACACAAAACCCAAAAGGATTCACCATACTCTAGACCTAGGCTCTTGATACCACTTGAAGGAAATTTTTTGTCCTAGCTAAGAACATGTGAGAACATTTGAACACATATGCAAACTAATAACACTTTAAAGTAGGCATGCATTCAAAAACCAATTCTAAAACCCATGACTGTCAAAGCCTAGAGAATGGTGAACCATAAGACTCTTTAACAACATTAAAGAGAAGGAAGGATTTGAGATTCATTACCCTTGAAGCTCATCCTTGTTTACACAAGGGATTCACCCAAGTGGAGGGCCTTCAAGTCACCTCCTAGCTCCTTGGATCTTCCTTGTGATTTTCTTCTTTGTTGATGCTCCTTTGCTCCTTGAGTATGTGAGGAAAAGATCTCCAAGAACACCAAAGATTTAGTGTCTCTAAGTCTCCACACCAAGGATGAGGTGTGTAGATGAAATGGATGACTTAGAGAAGTTTTGATGCTAGTGAAAACCTCTCTAAGTGGCCGGCCTCTATGGAGAAAATGAGAGAAAATGTTTCTCTTCTTTGCCTCTAGAAAACCCTAGTGAGAGAATGGCTATAAAGTTGCCTTTATGCCACCTCACATGTGAGTGGCAAACTTGCAATTAACTCGAGTTTGCTACCCCTTCACCCTAGGCCGGTTTTGGCTTTGTTTTTGGGTTAATTTCCATTTAGTTTTTAGTTGTCACACAACCTAAACTCAATGGGCCTTGTGGACCAAAAACCCTTTTGGGCCCCGAAACCCAAAACCAACTTAAAAGCCCAATACGAACTTTTCGTACAATTAATTAACTAATTAATTAATCTTGACCATTCTCAATTAAACCATTTAATTGCTTATCCATCTCTTTTATATCTTCACATTCATCCTTACTCGGTGTACGATCCATTAGGTTCCATTTAGCGAGGCAGTGGGCGATTGTTACTCTTAACGATCGATTGTGAATTGAAACTACATTTCAATTCTCCCTTTGATGAAGATTAGTGTTTGCTAATCCTCAGGGCTTCCACAAACCATGAGTGACACCTAGCAGTATGTCATGGCTACCCAAGCTAAGTAGAAGTGGTTGGAGAACCTATCCAGTTACAACTACAACGCAATACGGTCCTTCTCTAATACAATACTCTTGATCACATTGTTTAAGTGATAGTTTGTTTCTTGTCTACTATCCAATGTAATACTTCTCTATATGATTCAATTGAATATGATTTGGAACAAATTTCCTAAGTCATATTCGTATGCTTTGGCCAAAGACTCTCGAATCATATCTCAGAGTATTCTTCTTCCACCATGGAAGGTTAGAGATCCCTTGTTGTGCATTCATATGCCTACATGACTAGATAGCTTGACCCCAACAATGTCGTGGACACTCTCGATGGAATGCCTTTGACATGATCAAAGATCAAGGACCTAACCATTAAACATCTATGATGCCTCAGGTCAAAGGACTACTTTGCATATTGCAACTTACGAGTTCTTACATGACATGTATGTTCAAACTCTCTTTTGATTGTGGTTCAGTGTACTCAATTACCTTTTGAGCACCTATGTGTTTGTCTCAGTGTCCAACACTAAATGACTTGAGACTAGTCATACTCACGCTTGAGTTAACATAACACATACTAACCTTAACGGATTTTCAATGCCCAATTGGCAATCCTATGGCTAGGAACGTTTTAGGAATGAACATAAGAGAAAGGTCTCGTTAATCCAACTCACTTAGATCACTTCTCTCTTAGATTAAATACATTCCTTGGATTCCCTTATTGCTTAAACACATAATACAATAAATAGTGATTAACAATAAGCTTTGCCCTCTATTAAACATATTATAGTTTAACACAATAAGTATTCCAAAAAGCTATTACATCAAATGAGTGGCTTTGTGGGCATACTTCCAACATGATGTACTTTGATCACCTGGTTAGTGATAATGGCGGCGAGTTTGCCGAATAATTTTGGCATATTAGTGAACCCTCTTTTTGTTTTTTTTTTTTTTGACTGGGAACGATACGGGAGATACAAATATTGATAACAGTACATATACCAGCAAAATTTTAAAATAATGTCTGCGGTGCCCGTGTGTGCATGCATCCCCATTTTCTCCACTTTTCTCTTTTGCTTTATTTTCCAACTTACTGACCCATTTGCATGTTATTATCTATGATGCCCATCTTTTCCGCTTTCTCTTTTGCTCAGTGTCGCCATCGAGAAGCATAGCCCATGCCGATCTGATTTAATACAAGAAAGAATTTCCCAGTCACAGTTCCATCATCACATGGACCACTTGTAAGACATATTCTGAAATCACAACAACAAGGCATTAGGATCACGAATAAATCAAATCAATATAAAATAGAGATCGACTAGTTATATTAAACTTATCTGTAGAATTCGGAAGACATGGTTATGAAGATGAGGCCATTGATGAACTCTAGGTTGTCTTCTACTTCCAATACTTCAAAATATCTCTCTACCGTGAATAGGGTTTGGTGCAAATGAGAGAACAAGGGTATGGAAGCAGGGACTTAACCATAGTATTTATATAATTAGGGTTTAATCATAGCCGGCCTATTATTGGTTGTGAAAATCAAACCCTATCACTTAAGTGTTTAAGTCCCACCAGGACACTATACCTTTGTGGCAAAATCCATCAGATTTCTTTAGATCAATTGCAAGGGATAAGACTCCATAATCCTTATTTCATTAGGACTATCAGATTACTTAAGTTGTTAACAACTTGGTAAACAAGTGGCCTACAACATAAGTAATCCAATACATCATTCATTGCCATTCACAACCTTACACCACTGCCTCATTTAATAGATATTAAACAATAAAGAGGATAAATCTTATCTCTTCTTCACGGTTTTCTGTAGTGGATGATGGGTTTGCAGCGGAAAGTTTGCAGTGCTGCACCCTATGTCTGACTCATTATCATCCTCATCCAGTAATAAGTGTCGCACTCAGAAACAGCTAATAGAAAGGGAATTTCAGCCTGTACTCATCTCCAACTCCAGAACCTAGCTTGGGCCCACCAGAGACACTACACGTGAGAGAGCAAGCCTGGGTTTTATGGAAGCTAAGCTCTCATGACCACGGAGGCTGATTTTGAAGGAGGCTAAAACAACAGAGAAGAAGACCTTCCTGACAGCCAGGGGTGTACTCGCAGGTGATTTTGAGGTCTTCTAACTCAGTACAAACATGGGTCCAGTCGCCAAAATCTGAATTTTTCAGTCATTAACATTTGCTAATTGCAATGAGAGCAGCTCATCCTCCGGGATTGTTTGAATATGACAATCGGACTTCAGGTGCGACACGCACCACAACATGTACCTGTCTTCCACCACATCATCACTCAGCATTCCTTCACTCTGATCGAGTATGCCGGCGAGAAGCTTGGCAGGGCAAGTCATGCACAAGCCGAGCTTGCAGTCATGCGGCATAGAGAGGCCGGAATGTGACTCAAGAACAGAAATCAGAGGAAGAGACGCGGTGGAGAAATTATAGGGCATTGGGGTCATTTTAGAGGAGCAGGCAAGAGAGGCAGACCGCGACAAAGAAGAGAAAACGATGGATTCAGGCATGTCACAGGCGGAGGAGCTAATGGTCGACGTGCGGCGCGTCATCGCCAGTAGTCTGTTGCTTGCTTCAAATATGTGAAGACGAAGAAAGATGTATAAAAGGTCGGGAAGAATAATAAGTTGGAGGAGACTTATAGGTTGCGCGGAGCTTGTCGAGCTCCCCGATGCTGCCTTCCCAATGCTGATTTAACCCACAGATGATTGGAATGGTGCCAGCTGTTTTGCACTTAGAAATCCGGTGCCAGCTGTTTTGCACGTGGAAACACTCACAGTTTGTAAAGTGTCCTTCTTATGGTTTCCCGATCAAATGGAGCTGCTACTACCTTTTACGAGCAGCGACACCGTTTTGCTTGCATATTCCTTACTGTTTTGCATATTGCTTTGCATGTGGAAACACTCACTGTTTTGCGTATTGCTTTGCATATTCCTTACTAGAGCTGCTACTACCATTTACGAGCAGCGACACCGCTACTGGTAGTACTAGCACAAATGAACTTATCATTTGTTGGTGCCGCCTCGCCATGATGGTGTTTGGTTCAGTCTCAGTTGCTTCACTTTTATGGCTTCTGCTTTTCCACCGCCCTCGTTCCTGAGGACCCGTGATGTATCTGATCTTGTGCTTGGTTTTTCCGGTGGTGGTGCATTTGGCCCGGAAAGCAGTGCGGATGCGTAACCTATCATCTGAGCAAGACCGGGGCCGAAGGACAAGTCGTCTCTTGCTCCTCACCACAATGGATTTGTCTTTTGGATGATCAGAACGTCCAACGACCTTGGTGTTTTCAGATGTTTAACAATAGAAGAGAGAGAGAAACGAGAGAGTAGGGATGAGTCAGAGAAGCAGGCATCAAGACGACGTTGGAGCTTGGATCCAAATCCAAACGGTGCCCTCAACCTGAGAGGGATGAAGCGAGCCTCTTCTTTTTTAGCTTTCTGAATTGCGTTGCTTTTGGCCTCTGAACATTTTGACTTGGTTTTGCTTTTATCTGTGATGAAGTGGGTTTTTGCTGGGCTTGTATTTTTTCTTTGTTTGGCAGATGGAAATGGAGAACCGTGGGTGTTCTAGATATGGGTTTTTGCAGACCCACGGTGGATTTTTTGAAGGTTCACGGTGGTGTGATGAAAAATAGAGAAAGAACCGACATAACTTTTTGTGTCGATTCCCACAGACGGCGCCAAATGTTGATGCACAAAACCAGAGGGGTCTTGGTACAACACAAATCCGACCGTGAATCTGCAAGAAAGTAAGTAACACAAGATGTATCGTGGTTCACCCCAATGTATAGGCTACGTCCACACTGATAATATATTTATGGAGGCCTTTGGCCTATTTTGATGGATCTCTCTTAAAACTCATGCCCTCTCTTAGCCTCAACTTTGGCCTCTCCTAAATGAAAGGATGAGGAGTCCTTTTATAGAATAAGGACTCCTCACTTATTACATATTTACCCCTTCAGTTATTGCGTAATTACATTTGAGTCCTTTGAGTATTTATACGAGGTCTAAATATGGAGGCCCTAAATATGGTATAAACAGGTTTATTGATCATAGATTTTTGGTTGTAGGTTTTTGATTGGACATTAAGGCAGTAATGTAGCATATCCAGTAGTGTAGGAATGCGCTTGGTACATGATGAAGAATTGCTCACTGAGCCGCCCAAGGGTCACGTCACGTTCTACACCCAAATACTAGTGACTTTAAAGCTGAAGTTACCCTTGCACTTATGGTTGCAAAAGATGTTATCCTTTCATTAGATATGCACCTGGACAACTCAATCCTAGTTTCTGGGATACCTTGATCGAGTTTTATATTATTTGGATGGAGTGTGGATTGGGTGAGTCTTTCTTCCATCAGTGGTGCTACTACTATTAGATGCATCCAGTGAAGTCATGCACTGCTATGCTGAGTGTGCGCGTCGAAGCGAGAGAGAGCGTATTGTCTTTAGTAAGAAAAAGATGTATTGCAATTGGAAAAACCATTGATAAATTCTTTATAAGGATTGGGAGCATGCTAGAGGTGTCAAACCTGAGCGACATGTTCCTACTCAGTTCCAAACCGTAGGCTGTAATGTATCCATTGTTCTCATGCTTTACTATTTATTGTGATTTCTACTTGCTTCTAATATTTTACTTCATGCAGTGACACGAGTCACCATCAAATTGTCCGAACAAGAGCTTGCTGATGTAAAGAAGGTGTTGAGGGTGCCAAAAGAGAATAGACACTTGGGGCAAGCTACGACCTTTGTTTCGAAAGTACGGTTTCCAGCCCCTAGTGTCCGAGTGGTGCCAGAGACGAGCGAGTAAGTCATATCCTACGTTTGCCCTTTTTTTTATTATAATAAAGTTGTATTTCTTCAAACAAAGTTGTATTCCTTACTTTGATTTTCCTTGTTCAGTGGAAAAGGTGAGCAAAAAAAGGGAGACTGGCAACAAGAAATGGGAGACTAATACCAAGAAAGGGAAAATAACCATGTTAGTTTCCGTAGACGACATTCTGCCTCACAAATGAGCTCGAAAGCACAGGGTGAAGCCCATCCCTAGGCCTAAGTCTTAAGAGGAGATCCTCAAGATTGCTGCCTCCAAGAAGGTTGAAGCTAAGGCCATCGGATGTGTTTCAACCATAGTTGTAGTGAAGGAGAGGCGATTGTTGCTTCCTCCTCCTAACATTGATCCTATATTTCCTTCAATGATGGAGCACGCTGGCCAAGAAGGTGACCCTAGCTCCAGCCTCAAGAGAAAGTATAAGGAAAAGGCTAGTAGCATCCCCTAGAAGGACTTGAAGGTTGCCATGTAGCCAAATAGCTTTAGGTACATTAACAATTATCACTGAGCCACTATCGACAAGCTTGGTGAGCCACTAGTTGAGAACGAATCGGATCGTGACCAGATGATGCGGTTATCTGCTTATGTAAGTGTTACTTTGTCATTTCCTTACTTTCTCCTCTTTTTCCTTCGTCTTCATTTTCCCTTGGCACTGACAATCATCTTGTCATGTAGGTCATGGCTGAGTACGATGACAGACTACGAGAAGTCGAACGATACAAGGCAAAGTTTCAAGAGAGCAAGCTGTTTGTGGATAAAGCCAGGAAGAAGAGCAAAGTTTTGATTGAGGTTGTCCAGCTCAAAGACCAAACCTTGGAGAGGTTGAAGAAGCGGAATGGTGAAAACTTAAAGCTCAAAAAGAAGTTGGAATGGACTATCCTCAAGGGTTCCAAGGTTAGAAGGGAGTCAGGACAGTGCCTTGGCTGAGGTTTCTGAGCTGAAGAAGAGTATTCCAGCTGAAAGGGAAACTGTCGTGCAAGAGTTCTTAGGTACCCAGACTTTTCACCATGTCATCAGGCCCCAATGCACCCGGGAGATTTGGCTTGATAAAAGAAAATGGATGGCTATCCTTGAGCGATATCAACAAGTACCATGAGGAGATGGAAGTGTATCAACGAAAAGGGTGAGGATGGCACCAGTAGTGATGAAGAATTTGAGGATGGCACCAGTACCGATGAGCAAACTCAGCAGGGTAAGGATGGTCCCGAAGATGCCGAGGATGGCAGTGATGGCGATGGAGGTGAGACGCGGCATGATATTATTGAGAGTTCGACCTCAAATGAGAATGATTTGTAGTGTCTTCACTTCCTACATGTACTAGTTTGTTGTATGTATTTCGTGTATTAAGTTAGGTGCCTAAGGGCTTTTTGTTTATAAATGTTTACGACATTGCACAGTTTATTTCGACGTTAAGTGCCAAGTATTTGCACTATCATTTATCAATGCTTGGCTATGTTCGAATAGATTTCCTATTTGGATAAAACTCATGTGTTAAGTGCCAAATATTTGCACTATCATTTATGAATGCTTGGCTATGTACGAATAGATTTCCTATTTGGATATAACCCATGACTTAGGTATAATTAAAGGAATACACTTTGAAGATGTTTGTTTATTTGTGTAGTCTTGTTGACAGATACTTAGACTTTATTTCATGTTGAAGCTTCGAACTCAAGTATGTTGTTTCATTTAAGTTGAGGTTTTGAGTTAGGATTGTATTAGGTCAGGGTGAGACCAAGTGTTTCAGTGCTAGGAATGTAAAAGAGTTAGGACGAGATCACCTCTTTATTGAGTTTGTGCCAGATGGCCTTCATTACAAAAGATGTCGAACGACTATATCTCAACACTTGTACAATGTGAGTCTACATGTAATAGTACTTTAGGTGATCAGCATTCCATGGATGGCCAAGGGTCTTGCCATCAGAACTTCTAAGTTTGTAGGAGCCAGGGCAACTGATGCCAACAACCTCAAATGGTCAATCCTAGTTTAGACTAATTGTGCCTTCGCTCGAGACTCTATCACAGAGTAGTCTTTTCTAAAATCCCCAATCCCCCACTTTATATGAATGAGGTTTAACCCTAGAGTCATAGTAGTTGGAGACGCGCTGCTTGTAAGCGATGTTCCTCAAGTGAGCCTGGTTCCTATGTTCCTCTACTAGATCTAAGTTGAGGGTGAGTTCACTACTACAAAAGAAATTATTAGTGTTGCTATAATAACCGACAAGAAACAGCTATTTCTGTCGGAAAAATACTAAAATCCGACAGAAAATTGATGCAGTGACGGATATACTAACCGACAGCATTGCTGGCGTCAGGAATTGGCTTTTCTGTCGGTTAATGCCCTAAAACCGACAGAAATTCTGTCGGATATATGCGACACAAAAACTGAAATACTGTCGGAAATTATCCTTTTTCTGTCGGGTATAACCGACAGAAATTATAAAAAAACCGTCGGATATATCATATTTCTGTCGGTCATAACCGACAGAAACATATTATAAAAAATTAATTCCTCTGTTTTCCGTCGGTCGTAACCGACAGGAAAATACTATAAAAAGAATAATTCCACTATTTTCCGTCGGTCATAATCGACAGAAACATGGTCATAACCGACAGAAACATATTATAAAAAATTAGTCCTCTATTTTCCGTCGGTCCTAACCGACAGGAAAATATTAGTATTTAAAAAAAACTTTTTTTCTTTATTTCTTTTACTGACTGAATAAAACAAAATTGTAAAAATTTAAAAAAAGTACGACTGTTTTTTTTTACTTTTCTTATTATTTTAAAGAATGTATAAATTAAAAATTAATGAGTGAATAAAAGCTTATAACCAAGGATTTAAATATCGGTAATATCGGAAATATCGGTAGTCCGAAAACACGGAAATATTGACGGAAATATCGATATCGATAAAAATTACATGGAAACCACGGAAATTGTAAGAAAAACTTGGAAATTTTTATTGAAACTTTGTAGGATGTTTATTTAGTCAATTATCTATTAGTTTATCACAAAAAATTGGAAGGAAATGCATTGCATGATGGATTTAACTGATTTAAGTTGATTATATAGCTAGTTGGCAAACATTGTGAGTGTAGAAAATATGTAAATATTTTAGCATATTTTCACAAGAACATAAGTGATATGGTGGTCAAGGTGTTGAAGGAGTAAAATGGGAGGGGTTCGAATCCCCTTGGTGTTTTAAAAAAGGAACGGGCCAAAGGCCCCAAATTAAAATGGCCCAAGGCATTTTAAACAATTTAAATAAAAATAGAAAAGGAAAAAGAAATGGGTTGGGGCTGCCCAGGTTTTGGGCTTGGTAGGAACGGCCCAAAGGGTCTAAGGTTGATGGGTCGCCAGACCCAAGGAAGAAAAAGGCCGGAGTTCGGCCGAAATTCTACCCTAACTTTGAACGTCCATAACTTCTTCGTTACTCAACCAAATTAAGTGATCCAAACATGAAAGGGGCGGTGCTCGTCGGAAAACTGGGTTTGGGGCCGAAGGTTTGGGCAATTTTCAAAGGTTTGTAACTTCTTCGTTTCTTAACCAACTTGAGTGATTCAAAAGCTAAAATGTAGTTAGGAATGTGGAGAAGAGGTTCATACCAAGTGAGGACCAAGTGGTGGCCGGTTTTGACCGGAAAATGACCTGAAAGATGGCCAAACGACCACGGTTTATGAGTTCGGCCGGAATTCCACCCTAACTTTGAACGTCCGTAACTTCTTCGTTACTCAACCAAATTATGTGATCCAAACATGAAAGTTGTAGTACTCGATGAGATGAAGAGATTGATACCCTACACGCTGGCCAAATCGCCGTGGTTTGGCCGGAAAATGCCTCGAAATGGGCGGTGCTGTCCAAAGGTCTGGAATTCTACCCTAACTTTGAACGTCCATAACTTCTTCGTTACTCAACCAAATTAAGTTATCAAAACATGAAAGTTGTAGTACTCGACGAGATGAAGAGATTGATACCCTGCACGCCGGCTAACTCGCCGTGGTTTGGCCGAAAAATGCTTCGAAAGGGGCGGTGGTCGTCGAAAAACTGGGTTTGCTCTAGTAAATTGTCCCACATCGGCTGTGGGATAGAAGTGAGGTTTTCTAATGGCCTATAAAAGCACCATTCCAGCCTTAACCAAGGCGTGCCTTCCTTGGCCTTTCTTGGCCTTTTGGCTGAGATCCTGTCTTGGGCTTTTGGCTGAGATATGGTGAAGTATATGTTTTAATTAGTTTAATATCTAATATGTGAACTAATGGTTCACGTGATATTAAATTAATTTTTAAGTATTTTTTGGGTTTCATTAGGCAAAATAAGTGAGTCATGAGGAAGACGATGGTCGGCCGGAGTTGTACAAGCTCCGGCCTTCTTCTCTCATTCAATTTTTTGCCGATATCGCGATATTTTTCAAAATATCGCGATATTTTGTTGAAAACCACACGGATACCTATTAAAATATCCATCTCGCGAAAAATCGATATTACCGGCGATATTTTGCCGATAATATCGATATTTAAATCCATGCTTATAACAAACATAACATTAATTCAAATATAAATAAACTTACTAGAATAATGAGTTTTTAATCAGTCATAACACTTTAAAGGTACGTACAATACTAAATAACTTAACAAAAAATATAAATAAGCGTTAGATATATCCGTCATGAAAAGCACCACCTTATTCAACTGAACCCGAGCTTTCCGCTGACCTTCCCTGTGCTCCTGCCCCTTCTGCCACTCCTCCATTCCTACTACACCTTCCGCCAATCCTCCATGTGGTCCAAAATACCTCAACACATCACCTTCAAAGCTACCCGACAACAATCCAGAATATAAACCCGGGGATAATCCAGCATTAAAAGCTTCAGGAGAAATATGTGAGTGACCGGGAGAAACAATCTGAGGTCGATATACTGGCACTGGATGCTGCGGCTGAAAAGACATATCTTGCATGGGATAGGCAAACGCAGGTGGCTGATTCGGAGCCGAATGCTGTGATGCCGGAGGGCTAAGTGGTGGCCGCTGCAGATGTTGTGGCATTAGCATCATAAATAATTATTGTTGCTGCACCATGAGTTGCTGCATCATTGCCTGCTGCTGCTGGTTCACCTGGTTCTGCGATTCCCTTGATTGCACAAGCTCAGCCGTTACCGCCGCCAACTGCTTAGAGGCTTCTTCCTCCCTCCTCCTCAATTCGTTGTTCTCAGCTACCATCTTGGCCACTGCACCCCTGGATGATTTCCTAGAAGATCTACCATCTGAAGAACTTGCATACGAGACCATATCCGGAATCACCCCATGACCATAGCCACGAACTCTATTTCTAGTCTCAGACCCCATCTGCTCAACATATATTTGTGTTCTAATCTCAGAGGTGTCCTCTTCTCCGGACTCGACCATTGACTGAACTCGACTCTCCATAAATATCTTGCAATTTAATATATAAACAAAATAATAAATATTATTAAGAGCAAACCATACAGATTCTTGAAATTTAATATTTCATCAATTTCACATAAATAATTCTCACAACAGATTCAACAAACATTCAAAACAGATAATGTGCCACAACACAGATTCAACAATTCAAAGACAAATAAACATTCAAAACAGACATGTAAATCATTTACCCCTCTCTGCTGTGACGATTCATCAATCCAAGTATCGTCTTTCCGGGTATGGGTAGCTCGAAAAAAGGAGATAGGATCTGGTTCCTTCCCATGCTTTTTCGTCTTTAAACATGTTAAAAGAGAACAAATATATAAACCACCGATTATAAACACAATAAAATAAACACTTCAAATATCACAATTTAGCAAAACTTACAAGGTCCGCACGAACCCGAGCAAATGTTCTTGAACCAGTAGTATGGTTCATCGTTTTTGCTTCCCGATTAATCTTGTTTTTCTCTGCCACCTCCTGAAAATTTGAAAAAAAATCCATTAAAAAACACGTTTCAATACCAAATATCAAAAACCATTAATTTTTCACCTTTGTTTTAGGGTCATCCCAATACACTAACATCTCGGCCCACTGACCACCATCCACACCAGGAGGAGGTTCTGAGCGCAAATGCTCTGGCCTTTTGGTGTAATACTCTGATTTCAACCAATTCCGATATTCCTTGTATGCATGATCCGCAACATTGAGAGTCATGCTGCGAATAACTGGCATTCTATCTTGATCTTCATCAAGAAACAATACATTACCCTATATTCACAAAAAAATACATGTCAGTATTTAGAATATTTACCTTGAAACATATAAGGCCCAAAACGAAAATATATACTTTTAACTCTTCAAAAATAAAACAAAATTTTTTACCTTAATTCTTTCCCACAAAAGTTCTTTCTCAATTGCAGGAACCCGACGCCAATCTTTCACGAGTGGAATATGTCTTGGATCCTTAACTTCCGAAGATACCATTTTCGAAAATTCAGAGGAATTTTCACTTACACATTTCCCTGTCTAGTCAAATAGACATAATTGTTTCCCTTTCCACTTAGGAATAGAAGCTCCACGCGTCCTAGGTTCATTTTCTTCCTCCATGGTGAAAATAAGAAGGTGAAAAATGAAGAGTGAAATTGAAAAGGAAAAGGTGAAGAAAGGGAAGAGCAAATGAAAAGTGAAAGTGAAAAGGACAATTTGACGAAGGGGAAGAAGAGGAACGGGTGAAAATGAGAAGGTGAAGATAGTAAATGTGAAAATGGGTGAAGAAGGGGAAGAAGAGGAACGGGTGAAGATTGTAAATGTGAAAATGGGGAAGAGGAACCGGTGAACATAGGGTAGTTGAATAAAATTAATATTGTCTGAAATTCTTGTCGGATTTAACCAACAAAATATAAGGTTAAACCGCCAAAAAATCCGCCAGTAACTTAAAATATTAAAACTGCGTCAGGTTACTGTCGGTTAAATCCGACAGAAACATTTGAAAAACCGTCAGAAAGTAATTACCGTTCAGAAAAAAGTTATTATGTCAGAACGTATTTATTATCGCAGAGGGGTTGATGTATGTCAGGTTACTGTCGGTTAAATCCGACAGAAAGTGACAAGAAACCGACAGAAAGTCAATTAAAATATTTATTATGTCAGAACGTCTTTATTACAACATAAAAGTTGGTGTATGTCAGGTTACTGTCGGTTAAATCCGACAGAAAGTGACAAGAAACCGACAGAAAGTCAATTAAAATATTTATTATGTCAGAACGTCTTTATTACATCAGAAAAGTTGGTGTATGTCAGGTTACTGTCGGTTGTAACCGACAGAAAGTCAATTAAAATATTAAAATTTGTCCTAAAACCGACAAAAACTAATATTAAGATACTTATTGTGTCGGTTATAACCGACACAATAAGCGAAAATCCGCCAGAAATGTTTCCTCAGTTTGAATCTTGTGTTCCATTTATTTTTTACGTAGCAAACGAGCGGGAAATTTCCCGCTCAAAATTTTGTCACTTTGTGTCGGTTACATCCGACAGAAAAGTTAATAAAAAAAAAAAAACCATGTGTTATTTGTTTTTTTACAATTATAACATTTAAAATTTTGTCACACAAACTAAAATATTTTAAATCAAATTCACCACAGACAAAATATAAAAAAAAATAAAACAATGATTTTATAATAAAACTACTCCATTTCAAATATAGTTTAAATTTTTATAACCACACAAATTTACATATAGTTTAATTAATACTTAAAAAACATAAAATAAATTTTTATAACGTCTTTACAATGATTTTTATAACATTTTAAATTTTACCCCACAAATTCAAATATAGTTTAATTAATACTTAAAAAACATAAAATAAATAATAAAACTACTCCATTTCATCTTCTATTAGGTCATCATCGGCATTAACAAAATCAGGAAACTGAGTAGGCAATGGTAATACTTCCTGAAAAGGAGTCTCTTCCACGCCAACCCTTGTATGCAGATTTTCATTGTCAAGTACACAATCATCCAAATCAGGTATGGCATAATCATTAAGAGCATCATTATCCTATAATACGTCAAACAAATCTCTCGGCTGCGTTCGAACAACAACATGCCAATCTTTTTCAATTGTGTCCTCCACATAAAATGCTTGTAATGCTTGCGAAGCTAATATGAAAGGATCCTCTTTAAATCCCAATCGATTGAAGTTTACTAAAGTAAATCCATATTGATCGGTCTTCATACCTCTTGGACTTTCACTATTAACCCATTCGCATTTAAACAACATCACAGCTCGACCCCTGTCTCCTGCTTCGGTAGGGCCACAGTATCTAACCTCAAACATGTCTATGACTCTACCATAACAATTCACCTGCCCAATTGCACCAAGGACATTTGCAGGTACAAAGACACCACAATTTTGATTCTTATGCTTATCGTCCACAGATTTTGTACGAAATCTGAACCCATGAATAATGTGACTTTTATATTTCGTCACAACCCTACTAGGATAATTGGCTAGCCAACGCAAGTCTTCAGATATCAAGATGTCATTGATGCAAGAATTAACTCGACACAAATTAAACCCTCTTTTGTCAATCGTAGTATAGGTATAAGTAGGGTATGGTTCTAGGCCGGGGATTAGGAGGGCTTGCTAAAACCTCTAAAATAATTTAAAAACGTAAAAACAAAGTTTAAAAACACTAAACTAAAATAAAAACACTTAACTAAAATAACTCAAAATAAAACTAACAAATAAACTAAAACAAATTAAAAGACTCAAAACAACTCAAGATTCTAGAAAATACAAACTAAGCTAAAAACTCGAAACACACTAAAAATGACTCAAAATAATGAAAACAATTTAAAATAAAAACTAGGAAATTAATTAGACGGAAATTAAATTAAAAGATAAAAAATAATAAAAATTACTAAATAATAATATTTTAATAATGGGGGGATTGATTTTGGATGAAACGTAAATTAAACTTAACTAAATTATAAATTGACAAAAACATAAAATTAAAGTGAATGGATAGGTAACGGATTGGCTAGAGGGTTTTTCTCCACACATGACACATAAGCAACCTAAATTGACCTTCAGTTGTTCTTTCAATAAATTGTAAATTCTCAACGCCCCAAATTAACCATGAATTGCATAGATTAATTCTCAGATTTTCCTTAAGTTAATGGATTGGATGATTGCATACGACAACCCAAAACATTCCCCACAAGTTCCCTACATGAATTGCATAATAGAGATACAAGCGAGAATCATTAAGTTCTAAGAAAATCATAAGTGTTGACAAGGCATTCGTAACTATGAACAGCATGATACGTTTGCCAGGAATTTACTTAACGCGATTGTGACTAGCAACCTTCACTACTCATGAATATAAGTTCATAACGATTAGGTGAAATTCACTTATATTCTAGCATCAAATTCATGCATGTAAATTAAGTATGCATTCTTAATCGACAAGCATAAATAAGTTATTAATCAAGCAGTTAAGCAAATTAAATCACAACTCAGAATTCACAACTGAAGTTACCAATTCAAATTACAAATATAATCATGGTTTTGAATTATCCTCTAGCCAACACAAATTAATTACACATATTTATAAATTAAAACAAAAGTAAAAACATAAGTTGGAGGAGATAAACCAAAATGAGGATGCTTCTGTGCTCTGTGCTCTGCTCCGTGCCACTGTCTCTCCGAGTTGGCAGTTGTGCTGCTGCCTTCTCGTTTCTCCTCTGCGCCTGATGGACTCCCTCGGCGCCAGCAACAGCAGCAGCATTCAAGGCTGCCTGTTTTTCTCTCGGTGATCCCCCAGCCAAATGCAGCTTATAATTCCCCGTTATTTCACACACCCCAGGCTTCCCCGTGGCTTACAAGCTGCCAACGCAGCAAAAATGGCAGCTCCCCCGAGGAGCTTCTTCAATTCTATTGGCTCCCTCTGAGACTCGCCTTATTCCCCTTCAAAGACCGCGCCAATTCCTTTTTATTCCTTT
Source organism: Crataegus laevigata (assembly GCA_963580275.1). Classification (NCBI taxonomy): domain Eukaryota; kingdom Viridiplantae; phylum Streptophyta; class Magnoliopsida; order Rosales; family Rosaceae; genus Crataegus; species Crataegus laevigata. Next base: position 611,666 of record OY756947.1, on the reverse strand, counting down.
TATCTCCGAGCCCCTGTTTTCTTTGCTGTCTGTTGGCTCCGAGAGGGAGAGCAGCTCTCCTTTTAATTATTATGTTTCTTCTCTTGGTGCTCTAATCCGTGAGCTGCTTTCAAAGGCAGCAACCCTCCATTATTTTCTGCTTTCCACTCCACTTGCAGCTAATAATCACACACACACACAATCATCACATTATATTTTAATATATAAATATAAATATAAATATATAAATATAAATATATATATATATATTATTTTTCAAAAGATAAGTTTTATTCAACAAGCAAGATAGTTTAAACGAATTAATTACTTAACACTTCACTTATTCTATTTTTATTTTCTTAGCTAGATAAATTCTAAAAACACAAAAATAACGTAAATAGATCAAAATATAACGAACTAACAGAGAAAAGACGAGTGAATTTGATGTAAAAATGTATATAAATATGATCCGATCAGTCATTAGCATGACATATTGAATTAATCTGTAATAAGTAAAAGGATAAAAATTGACACGACAAATATAACCACGTCATAATTAAAATGTAAAAAAAAAAAGTAATAATGTGACTGTTATATTAACTTACATGTTGCTTGAACCATGCTGGAAATTCCTTCTTGCTTAGCTCCTTGATTTGTCGCACAGTTAGCCTTGCTCGACGATGTTGATTTTTCAAGACTTCCTCATGTTTCCTAGCCAATCAGGTCCAAATATGCGTAACTAATTTTTCAAAGTAAAAAAAACAATTGATAAAACATTAAGACGTATAACTAAATGTTCTTACCTTCTAAATGGGTTGACCTCATCACAATTATTTAGAATGTATCTGTGGCACTGATCAAGAACATTTAACTCGAGCTCCACATTTTCTCCTGAACCCATATAACATCCTTTAGAGTCAAAAATTGATAACCCACCAGATACTCCACGTCCAATACCATCTTCATTTCGACCTCTACGAGTGCGACGAGACTCAACATCTCTAAGATACATGGAACAAAAGGACAAACACTCATCCACCAAATATGCTTCAGCAATAGAACCTTCAGGATGACCCTTATTACGAACATAGCGCTTCAGTGTTTGTAAAAACCTATAATTATAATACAAAACACAAATTATTATAATTGCTAATAAACATTATCATTATAAATTAACAAATTTTATAAAGATTTGTTAATTACCGTTCAATTGGATACATCCATCTATATGGAACAGGCCCTGCAATAGCTGCTTCATCTGCCAAGTGAACTGGGAGGTGCATCATCGCATCAAAAAATGCAGGCGGGAATATCTTCTCCAATTGACATAATGTCAAGGCAATTCTTGAATTCAATTGCTTAAAACCTTCCTCGGACTCCTTCTTGCTACACAATTGTCTGAAAATGGCACTTAACTCTAATAATATCATAGTAACGGATTTAGGCAAAACCGCACGTACTGCAAGCGGGAGTAACTGCTGCATTAAAACATGACAATCGTGGCTTTTCAATCTATGTATTTTTCTTTCATTCACATGCACACATCGCGACAAATTTGATGAATATCCATCGGGAACCCGAATCGTAGACAACACTTCACAAAATGTAGTCTTTTCTTCTCTTTTCAACGTGAACAATGTTGGAGGTCGAAATGTTCTATTTCCTTCCCTACGCGGATGTTGTGTAGGTCTTATGTTCAATATTTCAAGATCTGCACGTGCAGCCAATCCATCCTTGGACTTTTTATCTATATCTAACAATGTTCCCACTACATTGTCACATATATTTTTTTCAATATGCATAACATCAAGATTGTGTCTAATCAACAGATGCCTTCAATAAGGTAGTTCAAAAAAAATAGATTTCTTCTTCCACTGACTCTTACTACTTGTACTGCTCTCACTTCGTTTTCTGCGTTGCCCAACCGAAGCATCTTTCTTTGGCTTTCCAAAAGTAAATCTCAAAGTAGAAAGTTCTTCAAGACATTGTAAACCAGTCCACTGCCTTGGTGCACTACGATGCTCTCGTCGACCATTAAAAGATGTGGTTTGCCTTCGAAACCTATGATCAACAGGAAGAAAGCGTCGATGCCCTAAATAGGAAATCTTACGACTCGCCGGCAAGTAAATAGATTCGTTATCATGCATGCAATGTGGACAGGCTTTATATCCATGTGTACTCCATCCTGATAACATTCCATAAGCCGGAAAATCACTTATAGTCCATAAAACGGCAGCCTTCATCGTAAAAGTTTGGTTGGAATACGCATCATAAGTAGAAGTGCCCACCTCCCACAACTTATTTAACTCATCAATCAATGGACGCATGTACACATCAATCTCTTTGCCGGGACTGCGCGGTCCTGGAATTAACAAAGACAGCAACAAATTTGGTTGCTTCATACATATCCAGGGCGGTAAATTGTAAACTGAAAGGACCACAGGCCACGTGCTATAGTCTTGCCTCATTTTTCCAAAAGGATTAAATCCATCACTGGCCAACCCTAATTGGACATTTCGAATTTTTGATCCAAACTCCGGATATAAATTATCCAAATGCTTCCATGCTAGAGAATCTGAAGGATGTCTCATAAACCCATCCTTAGGACATTCAGTTGCGTGCCACCTCATATGTTCAGATGTATGCTTCGACATATACAACCGCTGCAATCGTGGTTTTAAAGGAAAATACCACATAACCTTAGCTGCGATTTTTTTTCTAGAGACATCATCTTCATTGACATTTTTATATCTTGATTCACCGCAAACTGAGCATACAGTCAACTCTGCAGTGTCTTTCCAATAGATCATGCAATTATTGGGGCACGCATCAATCTTTACATACGTCAGACCTAAGTCATTTATAAGTTTTTTTGCCTTATAACAAGATTCAGGCAAACAATCTCCATCAGGCAGCATTTTTTTAATTAACTCGAGTAACGTGGTAAAGATCCCGTCCGGCATTCTTGCTAAACACTTGATCTGATACAATCTTACAACCGCCTCCAATTTTTTAAATTCCTTACAACCTGGCCACAAATCTTGATCTGCCTCTTCAAGCAACTTAAAAAAAGTATCGACCTCTTCCGGACGCCCTTCCCCAGAAAGGGGTTCAGTAGACGGCCCAACACCTTCTTCAGTTAATGGTTGGACAAATACATCATTAAGAACATCATGAATACCAGTCAACTGATCTCCTATTTCAGTAGATGGCCCAACACCTTCTTCTCCAATCCCCATATTTTGCTCTACAATTAAAGGTTCCCCATGATGTCGCCACGAAGTATTTTTGTAATCTTTATCCATATCATACAACACAAGATGTTCGACAATAGTTTTTCTAACAAAAGTATATCGATTACAACATCTTTTGCAAGGACATCTAAACTTATCAGGGCCAGCACCATTCGCAATTGCTTGATCCAAAAATAAATTAATTCCATCTGTATACGCTTCCAAATTTCGCAGTAGTGTCAACCAATTCTTTTCCATGTTTTACCACTATACGAGAGCAAATATTACGTTGAAACTAAGATGCCTACAATCTTTCAATCCCTATCATGTAGGCCTAACTATTAGAAATTTCAATCTCTATCTTTCAACCTCGAACTATCACAATTGCAATTTAATTTCCAACACCTATCACAGTAAAACAAATAAAAAAACAATAAAAGGTTAACAAAAATATGTTTATCTACACTATTGATTATTTATTAAATTTAATTTTTTATTATCCTCATATCAATTAGAGTGAAATATTTAATTAATTAACATAATATATACCTATATTACTAAATATTACCAATTTATGGTATATTAAATATTGTCAATTTAACATAAATATTTACAAATAATATTTATATCAATTTCTTCATAATAGTTTAAGTAAATAAAATACAATATTTCAATCCCTATCTCAATTTATTCATAACAATTTAAGTAAATAAAATAAACTAATGGAACACAAATATTCCTAATTTATCTTACTAATTAAATTAAAATCTCTAAATAAATAATCTTGTGTGTTAAACAAACAATTTCAACATCAAGAAGTTCAGTAATAAAACCTGAACTATTGAAGAATTCCGTCGTTGATCTATTCTTTACGTAGGCAGCAAACTAATTAAAGCCCCTGCAAAATCAAATCATAAAATAAAAATAAGGACCAAAATACTTGATTAAGAAAGAAATAAAAGATGAAAAGTATGGAGGCAAAAGAAATAAAAAACTTACTGTGTGAGATGAAGAGATGAAAAAGATGAAGTGCTTGATGAAAAAAGAAATAGAAGATGAAAAGTATGAAAGCAAAAGAAATGATTGAAGATTGAAGATGAGGATTGCAAATGAAGATGATAAAATGGAAGCAAAAGATATTTAAATAGAAACGGCTAGAATATTTAAAAAATATTATAAAAAAAAATTCAAAATTACTGAGGGTTATAATAATTTTAAATCCGCCAGGAACCAATTTCTGTCGGTAAAATCCGCCAAAAAAAATCCGATATTTAAATTACAACGGCTAGAATATGTAAAAAATATTAAAATAAAGAATTCAAAATTACTGAGGGTTATAAATTCGCCAGGAACCAATTTCTGTCGGTAAAATCCGCCAGAAAAAATCCGACAGAAATTTCTGTCGGAAAAATCCGCCAGGAATAATCCGACAGACAGTTCTGTCGGAAAAATCCGCCAGAAATTAATTTTTATCCGACAATAAATGAAATATATGTCGGATATCTTTATCCGTCAGAAATACTTAATAACCGCCACCACATTCCGACACCTAAAGCTAATATTGTAGTAGTGGTTGTTTGTCATTTTCACATTGCATGTAGTTCTGTTTCGACCCAAAATAATAGTTTGGGCTGAGCTTAGGGCCGTCCACGACCCAGAGACTTTCATCTGGAATTTTGCCATGGGCCGTCCAGTCAGGGTCGGGTGCATCTTATTGCGAGGATGATTAGTTTAGATAAAAATGAGGTGGTCAAAACCCAATGCAACAAGAAGTCTTAAAACTAAAGGCGCTGACAATTAGGGGATGAATCTAGTTTACTAAAGAGTTTGGTTCAAAGTCCTATTAGAATTAGGATTGGCCGAGACCTAATCAGATTAGGTTAAAAAGTTCTAATCCAAATATGATTCTAGCTCGCCTATAAAGGGTTTGCTACTATAAATAAAGGAGGGAGTACATCATTCAAAGCCCCTCCAATTCAACACACAAATTGCCCTGCGCAAAGCTTCTTAACGACCTGAGATTTATCCTTCTCCCTTTTCTTTCACTAACACATCTTCAGTTTGGATAAACAACACTGTGAAGACAACTGACGACATCTTCAGTTTGGATAAGCAGCGCTGGAGCCGTAGAATCAGCTAATCAATGAGTATATTCAGTTTGGATAAACAGTACTGCTTCGAGACCGATTGGTTATTTATCCAAGTCTCGGTCGACAAGGATTTTCGAGTCCTTGTAGGTAGAGGTCATCTCATCAGCCTTCTCGGTGAAGTGAAGTGTTACTAGGTTGCTAGGCTCGGCTTATTAAAAGCCGAGCATTGTTTTATGATTGGATATTCACAAGTACATTTTAGAGTTCGACACGCCGACGGTTGAACCACATTTACAATCAAGACATTTATCTTTTTTGAGTGTTTATGTCCATATAGTTTGGTGCCAGTTCAGCGTAGTTATATTCTCACGACTAATATAATCGAGACCGAGCTCGATGCCGATGATCCGTGAGCTTCACAAAACTAGCAGCCTTGTCTTCAGGCTCTAGAACCCAAAGGCCAAGATGTGTTTCTTCCTCAGCTGCAATTGCAAGATCAATAAGTTAATTGTGCGCTCGACGCCACATCAACACATTTTACTCCCTGGCCGAACTCAGTCATCGAGTTGGCATGCCCCGCACATAATAGAAGAACATAGTTAGCTTATTAGTTACTCAGCATGCACGCCACATAAGCTTGGAAGTTTTTAGGGTTAACATTTTGGCACGCCCAGTGGGACTCTGTGCTAAAGCTACAAAGTTCATGACTAATTAGGCACGGTCAGTTAAAAAGAAAATAGTCATGGGAAAATCGACGACTAATCTTCCAGTCCAGAACCCAGGACAAGATGGCTTGTTACAGGCACATAATCTTCTAGTCCAGAACCCACGAATGAAGTCAGTCTCGGCGGTCAATCTCGTGATGCAGAAATCCCTACCAAAACGACAAAAGGCATTTTTGTCGAAAGAATAGTGGAGGATTATGACAAGGACAATGGTGAGGCTTCTAATCCACCAACTGGGCCGTTTCTTCAATGACGACTTGAAGAGAAATCTCGACAATTTGAGCAAATGTTCAGTCGATAGGTGAAAAGCATACTCGAAGAGATGCGCGATAATAGTGCTATTCACAACAAGTTGCTCGAAGTGCTTGTTAATAAAGCCCATGAATGAGGACTAGCCAATCATTCCAGGCAACCTCTTCTCAAGACTAACCCACTACGAATGGTACAGGTCGAGACAGGATCCACTTGGCTTAACATGATTGACTTAGAGAAAAAAGCTGGATCAACTAGCAGATAAGATGGATTTGACCAAATAGCATAAACGACATCTTTTGATATGGTCAAGGTCTAGAGAATGATCGATTCGGCCTTGAAAAAGGGGCCGAAGTTTCCCAAATTTATCCACCCATATCCAGCCTTTGTGGAAAGATTCGAGTATCCCAAGGGATTCAAGATTCCAAACTTCAGCCTTTTCATTGGAGAATCGTTCCTATCTTCTTTGGAACATGTGGCTCAATTCACGGCTCAATGTGGAGATGTTAACAATGATTTTCATAAACAACGACTGTTTAATTTCTCGTTTACTGGCTCTGCGTTTTTGTGGTGCATCACTCTTTTACCCAACTCTATCCAAAGCTAGGAGGAGTTAGTCAAGAAATTTCATGAGCAATTCTATTAGCCAAGGATAGAAATGTCAGTCTCTTCTTTGGCCATAATGGCTCAAGCATTAGACGAATCACCCATGGATCGATAATGGTAAGCTCAAGTTTCCCAAGAAACAAATGGGCGTTGACACCGATCCTTTTCATACGGGGATAATAAGCATGGTAGATGCTCATCTGCCTAGGGATAATAGAAAATGAAAGGCTGAGTTCGTTCCAATGCAATTCTTCCCAAAGCAGAACTCTCAGCCACAATTGAAGATTGATTTATTTTTAAACGAGCCACCTAAAGATTTGACAAGACGAACTATTGTGGAATCAATGTTGGAGTCCAGCACAGAGAAAACTGATAGGCCGAAGAAAGCGTCATCTTAACTGAGCCAAAGGAAAAGTTACGTCGGGTTAAAATACTGCAACAAGTGCCCACAGTTGCGGTAATATCCCAAAAGATGCTTGGTATAGGCTACCGCCATAAGATTTTTGATAGGCTTGGCCCTCAAGTACAAGATAACAAGCCATCTTTGGTCAGATGATGCCTTGACTTCGACGAGCCATTTTACAACGAGGATTATTACACGCATAACTCTGGTAATTCAAGTTCACCTACGAACCAACGCACCTTTAGACCTCCTGAGCCACGCGATCAGTGTTGGTATACCTACAATTCCCCTACCGGTGTATATACTACATTATCCAAATCTCAAAAATGCTGGTGCCAAAGAATGGACTGTATGACCCGCTGACGAGCAGCTCAAGATACCCCAGCTACCAAATGGCAGTCGAAGGAAATGACCGATAATAAAGATAACCGACAACCTCCGGCGATCATGACCGAGCTACTCTGAAGGAAGAATGTGATCGATTGTGACTTTGAAACCACGATTGAAGAATCTGAAAAACGAATCAAACTCCTTCGACCCGGGGAGATAAAAACTTGCCTCGAGCACTTCCGGAAGGAAGCCGAGAGCAAACTTTCTCCACTACCCCCACAAGAACCATTAATCAAAGTCCGACAGAATTTCCACTTGCCATTTCTTGGTAAAGCTTTGGAGTACATGTGGGAAATTTCACAAGAAACATTCGGTGAATGACCTATACGGCATGCCAATAGGCTCTTGATCTCGTGCTAACTTGTCCCGATGCCAAACAAATCATTTAAAAAACCACGAATCTAGCAATGAAGGCTAGGTTCCAGCATATACGTGAGGCTCGGGTTCTCGGCTTTGAGGTAGATCCATATACTGATATTGACCTTACCGACCTTCTCTTTTCTCTTGAAGACCTCTAATATCTGCGGCGTGATTTTGAAGTTTTCTCTGTCGCTGCCCTATTCTGTCTTACAGCCATTGAAAAAGAACGCGTGGGGTAATTAGATACTTACCTAGACATAAGAGACGCCCACATCGCGTATCAAGAGCAGATCTGCAAGGCTTCATAAGAGCAAAACCAGGTCCTAACGCCGAGCGAACCTAAGCTCGACATTCAAAACAAAACAGTTTCGGATGATATGCTGTAAGAACTTATTCTCATAACAGTTCTACCGAGGTGGGATAGGCCAGCACCCAGCCAAACAAATGGCCCGGCACCTAGGGAAGCCTCTCTAGCCCAGCAGATTGTCTGGCACCCAACCTAAGCTGGTCTCTAGGCCAGCCCAGAATTGACAGACCTTCGGACCAAGCACGTGCAATACACGCGCGTGTGGGTGCGAGTGGCCGATAGGTTAACAGACTGGGGCCCGAATGCGCAACACACTTAAACCTCAGATAGGGAGGCCATATGGCCAGGCCTACGCCGTTAGATTTCCAGCGACTAGTTTTTCTAGACCGTTAGTTTCCAATGGTAAAAAAAATTTGAATTTCAGTTTTGATCTGGACCATCCAATCACAGATCAACAGTCCACATTTTTCCCCTAACATTTAAAAAAAAGGCATAACGATCAGAATTATGACCTTTGGCCACATGGCACCTTATAGGCTGTTGGATTTGAATATTTTTCAAATCCAACGGTCCAAATTAGTTAACTAAATTAAAATTTATGAAATTTTTTTTAAAAATACAGAAAAATTTTAATTTTTTTTCTATAAATACCTAACCCTCATCTTCGACCTTACACCACATATTTCAATATTTTCTACACTTTCTACATTTCAATATTTTCTACACTTTGAGATAAAAAAATGACTTTGTGGAAGCTCCTTGAAGATGTTATGTAGTGTGAATGTCGGGTTCACACTACTCATGACCCGATTACGAGAATT